>OX387964.1:10625000-11250000 GCA_947578425.1 Eugnorisma glareosa
ATAATTACCACAGAAAATGATGAACCAACAATTCAAGGATGAAGAACACGATAATGATAGCATACCTAACAGCACTGATGAGGTAACACAAACTTCTGAAGTGAGAGATGTAAGAGACGCGTCCCTGAAGGCTCGAGAGAAGATACGAGAGTGGACGCGAGACTTGATGGAAAACATATAGCTTCTGTCGTTGTCGGCAGTGTCGCGAAAGATGAAATCGCGATGTTCCAAACCTATAAATCTATACTTATATTATAAAGCTGAAGAGTTTGTTTGTTTGTTTGAACGCGCTAATCTAAGGAATTGCTGGTTCGAATTGAAAACTTCTTTTAGTGTTGGATTGCTTATATATCGAGGAAGGCTATAGGCTATATATCATCACGCTACAATCAATAGGAGCTGAGCATCAATGAAAAATGTTGCAAAAACGGGGAAAATTTATTATCTTTGAGAGCTTCCGTTGCGTGCGCTGTTTAACCGGTTAAAGTTGAACAAAAATAATGTATGAGGGAATTATTCCTCTTAAAAATGTCAAAAAAAAAGTCCGCGACAGCACATGCCTATCTTTTAAGGTTGACTAACAATAACCATTTTTATGATTTTAAAATTTGGTCAAAAATAATGCTTTATTTGCAAAGGTATTTTTACCGACATAGTATTAATCCTTATCAAAATAAATATGTTAGTCATCTTTAGCATTCAATTGTGACCAAAATTGCCCGTTACACCATTCAATTTAGATGAATATCTTAGGAGATATCACAGTTTTAAAATAAATCCGCATCAAAATAATGACCCGCGCGCGCTGCGAGGCGGGCGTTCATGTTGTTGGGAAAACCAATGTGATTAGATTCAATGCACAAATATTGTGGGGAACTTAGAGAAGGTTCTAGTTTTTGTTTCATTGTAATCAGTGCTCTCTATCAAAAGATTTAGGAATTTAAAGTGTTCAAGAAGAACTTACCATCATTGTGTAAGATACATGCAACGACATCTATTGCACCAAAATGGTACTAATTAATAAAAATGTGCTTACAAGCTAACTTTTAAATCGGTTGACCAGCTTTACAAAAAAGTTCTGATAGCAAAAAGTACTCTAGATTAGTCTACATGACGCTATAACCCTGTAGAGTGTGTGTTCGATCGCTTTTGCATGCATTATATTTTAACGGTTTAATTTTGTGCTCGATAGATGGCGCTATTAATTTCACTCAATTTTCTGAGTCGCGGTGTTGTGTGTTTTCCGTGAAAGAATGACCCTCGCCCGTGTCAAATGTCTGAAGCTTGGTTTATTAAGCAACGAAACAAAAAGAGGAGGTTCTCAATTCGACGCGTCTATATTTTATTTTATTTTATGTATGACCTGACCACGCATAACTTTTTACAGAGAAGTCCGATTTGCATAATCTTTTGTTTTTTAAATTGAGAAATCGTGTTTGGGCTCATTTCCTGCACCTTGATGAGAAGTTTAGATCTAGCTGGAGTATGACGTCATCGAAGGTCTGACGATGGAGACGGAAGTCACTTGCAAGAGGTCCTCAAGAGTTTGCAGCAACAATAACGTGTTTGGGCTCATTTCATGCACCTTGATGAGAACTTTAGGCCTTGCTGAAGTATGACTGTCATCGACGGTCAGCCCCGGAT
The DNA here is from genome assembly GCA_947578425.1 of Eugnorisma glareosa. Taxonomy (NCBI): domain Eukaryota; kingdom Metazoa; phylum Arthropoda; class Insecta; order Lepidoptera; family Noctuidae; genus Eugnorisma; species Eugnorisma glareosa. The sequence continues at coordinate 10,626,645 of OX387964.1, forward strand.
CTAGGGGGGGGCAAACCGGGGTACGCGCCCCGGGCGGCAGTTTCAGGGGGCGCCAAAATCACAATATAGTTTGATTGAAAATACAAAACTTGCTCCAAAAAGCGCCTAGGAAGCCTCGTTAGTTGGATCCTCCTTCTGCGAAGCAGTCATGCTAGCGAAGGAGGTGGCGGGATGTGAGAGGGAGGGGGCCTCAAGTCCCCGCCGCCGCGAGAGACGCCCTGGGCATCGGGGGCCACGTGGTGGTTCCCGGCCACCGTAGGCGCGGGCCTGTGACTGTGGACTGTGAGTAATGGACTAGCTCGCCGTCCGTCCGTCTTATGTCCTAGGTCGACGGCGCGTGCACGCCTGAAAGAGGTGTCAGCAAATGGGAAGGGGACCGAAAGGACTGATGCCTGCCAGGGTTGCGGGACTATTCGAAAGAGATACCGCGGCCCTGGAACACAAAGGGCAAAAGGAGGAACATTTTAGTCAGTACTAGTCTGACACTCCCCCTCCGCCCAGAGTGGGACCTCCTTTGACGATTTCCCATCCGTAAAAAAAACCCTGGATGGATATAGGTAAATGAAAAAAAACGGCCAAGTGCGACACTCGCACACAGCACAGGTTCCGTAGCACCAAACAAAATAATAAAAATATTTTGAAGTCATCTATCGTATTACATTCAACAGCAAAACCAAATTTTTTTTTTCATAGTATGTTCATGAAAAACAAAGTTACTGCTGCAGTTTGATGAAAAAGTCCCATATATCTCAAAGACTAAACATCAAATCTTATTCAAACCAATTTTCGTTGAAAGTTTTTTTTACGTTCTACAATCCTGCATTTTTTTAAATTTTTTTTTAAATCCTCCTCTTACTTTAGAAATTAGACGGGGGAAGAACACATTTTACTACTTTGGAAGTGTCATATCTTTCAAACGGTTTACTGAGAAAAAATGGTTTTAGGAACCTTAATGTAATTTTCACGGATAGGTTTTTTTTTAGTTTCAGATCCATAGTCTTTGGGGAGTCCCTTAATCTTTTTTTTTGTATAGAAATCTTAAAGCGGTTCACAGAATACATCTACCTACCAAATTTCAACTGTGTAGTCCTAATATAGTTTAGGAATAAAGTGGCTGTGACATACGTACGGACAAACAGACAGATAGACATGACGGATCTATAAGGGTTGCGTTTTTTATCATTCGGCAACGGACACCAAAAAAGGCGAATCGGAGAGAGGGGCGCCAGTATCAAGTTTCTGCCCCGGTTCGAAAAAATCGTAGATCCGGGACTGTCGACGGTCAAACGATAGAGACAAATGGCAGTTGCAAGCGGTCCTAAACAGTTTGCAGCAGGTATAATGTTATTGGGCTCATTTCATTCACTTTGATGAAAACTTTAAACCTAACTCAGTATGACTTTCATCGAATGTCTGACGATGGAGAAGGAAAGCAGCTGCAAGATGTCCTCAAGAGTTTACAGCATCTATATCGTGTCTGGGCTCATTTCATGCACCTTGATGAGAACTATACAGGGTGTCCCGTAAATAATGGATCAAACGTAACGGATAGGTAGCTTACCTCATTTCCAACAACTAATTTGAACAGTAAAAAAAAAACCGATAAGGTAACCAAGATATTTTTTTTTTTCGATTTTTACTATTTTCTGTACCAGCATTCAGTGTTTTTAATGCTGTTGCTGCAAATGGTATCATATTTAGGTGTGATTTTTGTCAAACATTTCTGAATAGTTTACTAATGTTATAAGATACCATTATTTTAAATAACATTTTATTTGCCTTAGAAAAAAAATCTTGAATTGAAAAGTTTTGTTTTTACGATGAAAAGACCGGAATTGGAAAAATTCTCCTGTAAAAAAAAATGTATGACACCAAAGTGTACCATTATTTTAAAAACTTGTAAAATTACTAAGGTTTGCAAATTGGTATAAAACTTACGTCTAGTCCTTGCGGTTACAAAGATATTGCTATGAATGTGATGAAGAAGACAGAACAGAAATTAAAATGGTACAATCTAACTTTTCTTTCTCGTAATGGCTTATGCTTGTAATCTAAGCATGTGGTTAAGCGTGTAGCGTAATTCCGAGCCGATGACGTCATCTGTTCGGAATTTGGGACCGCTTCCTGCGGAGTTGCACCTCACTCAGTGTGAAAGGGATAGATAGCGCCGCTTTTGTATTTTTGGTAAATCGTTAAAAAGGTGTCTTTGTGCAGGTATTTTTTTTCCTGCACCCTTCACTCATACAGGGCTTCATTGTTGCATGATTTTATTTGTTTAGTTGACACGAATCTCTCTTCGAGTTGATACGTACGTCAGACTACTTTCGCTCCCGCTGTGCCTAACTGTTGTGTTCCTTTCCTTTTTTTGGGGATGTTTAAAAGACAAAGTTTACAAACAACAAATAACGTCGGAAGAAGAATTACGTCAGCGCATCCAATCTGCTGTATCAGAAATAAACAACAGCCATTTCGTCCGTCGGATAAGAGCTTCCTTTATTAGGAGGTGCAGACTTCGAGGTGACGTCATCGGCTCGGAATTACGCTACACGCTTAACCACATGCTTAGATTACAAGCATAAGCCATTACGAGAAAGAAAAGTTAGATTGTACCATTTTAATTTCTGTTCTGTCTTCTTCATCACATTCATAGCAATATCTTTGTAACCGCAAGGACTAGACGTAAGTTTTATACCAATTTGCAAACCTTAGTAATTTTACAAGTTTTTAAAATAATGGTACACTTTGGTGTCATACATTTTTTTACAGGAGAATTTTTCCAATTCCGGTCTTTTTATCGTAAAAACAAAACTTTTCAATTCAAGACTTTTTTTCTAAGGCAAATAAAATGTTATTTAAAATAATGGTATCTTATAACATTAGTAAACTATTCAGAAAAGTTTGACAAAAATCACACCTAAATATGATACCATTTGCAGCAACAGCATTAAAAACACTGAATGCTGGTACAGAAAATAGTAAAAATCGAAAAAAAAAATATCTTGGTTACCTTATCGGTTTTTTTTTACTGTTCAAATTAGTTGTTGGAAATGAGGTAAGCTACCTACCCGTTATGTTTGATCCATTATTTACGGGACACCCTGTATAGTTCTCATCAAGGTGCATGAAATGAGCCCAGACACGATATAGATCATCATTATTGCATTTGTTGCGCTCATCGCATACAGACGTACACATCAATGCAGTATAAAAATAAATAAATTAACACTTGCAATAAATTTTGACCCAGTTTAAGTGTATTAGCTTGATATAAAAATTCAACGTAGTAAGCAATTTTAACTAAAAATAATGGAGTAACTGGATTATACATAGTTATTATAATCTAAAAAAATGGAAAGCAGCCCCTTTAATCGGAGTGCGATGACGCCACGCAGCCCTCCGTCGACACCAACACCGAGACCACCTCAACAACCAAAGCAGTACCAAGAAGAAGCCGTTGAACCAATCTCTACACCGGAGATTCAGAACTGGTTGGGGACCATTGAGCAGCACCTGAATGAGGTCTGTTTTATTGCTTCTGAGGGAAAACTCAATTCGGATCAGAAGCAAAGAATTAGCAATCTCTGCCGAAAAGTTGGACATGGTGTTTCGCAATTGGCTGTTCAATACCAGTCGCTGAAATCAAGAGCCATACAAACACATACCGCTTTAAAAACGATGACCGACGCTCGAGACCTAGCGGACTGTCTTTCTGAGATGAATCGCACGATTCAGGAGTCCTGTACAAGGCAGGGTGCAACTCCTACATCATTTGCCGATATGGTGAAGAAGGGGACCAGCAGTTTTATTCGCCCCAATAATCTTAGCTCCGTGGCGATTTTTCCATGCGACAATACAAAGACCAGTGATGATACCAAGAACATGGTACAAAAAATCATATGCCCTGGTGAAATGAAGCTAAAAGTACGAGGCGTACGTAAAATAGGAAAAGGAGGGCTTATCATCAGCACTGAAACCAAAGATGACCTAGACAAGCTCAAACAAACAGTCCAAATCGCTTCGTCAGGCCTTACCGTTGACGAACCTCGGAAACGCAAACCTCGCATTATTGTAATAGGAGTTCCCGCTTCGATGACTGAAAAGGAGGTCTTTAAATGCATTTACGACCAGAACATAACGGAAAAACTGCCTATGACCCTAGATACATTTCTGACCACAATTAAACTTAGCCACAAATCTGGCAGGAAAGATGCTGAGAGCTGTAATTATATAATAGAAGTTTCAGCCGTCATTCGCAAGGCCCTCATCACACAGGACAGATTATTTATAAATTGGACCTCCTGCCCGGTACGAGACTTCACACTAGTAACGAGATGTTACGGCTGCCATCAGTACGGTCATGCAGCTAAGACGTGTAAGGTCGCTGTCCCGGTTTGTGGACATTGCGGGGAAGAAGGACACTCTAGCCAAGACTGCGCGAAAAAAGCTGATGATCCAAAATGTGCCACATGTATGCGCTTTAAAAAACAAGCCAACCACAAGACGGGAGACGCTGTTTGTCCGGCTAAACTGGCTGCCGAATACAGGTACATTAACTCGATTGACTATGAAGGCGCCTAAGAGCGCCACATATTTGTTTAAATCTTAGACTTAATTTATTGTTGTTAGTTTAAATAGAATGGATATTAATTTAATTACTGACATAGATAACTCATTTTTAACTGAGTCAAAGTCATGTGAGGTTGAGGACTGCAAACAATATCTTTCCCAGTATCAAAAGTCACTAACCATACTAACCCAAAACATACGTAGTGTTTATAAGAACATAGATAGCTTTAACATTTTTCTTCATAGACTTAACTTTAATTGTGATATTATGGTGCTAACTGAATGCTGGCTATCAAAGCGCCACGATAACCTCCCGACAATACCAGGATACAACTTATTGTAAGTTTACTTTACTTTTCTTGTAACGTTAATTTATTTATTTTAAGGTTTTAAGGTTTATGCACCTTGTAGCCTGAAACACAGGTTCAACCTAGTTCAGGCAAATAAGCTAATGTGCTCTATTTTATTGATAAGACATGTTATTGTAAATGTGCCCCTTTTTATAAATAAACGATTATTATTCCCTTTATTTAACTTTTTTACAAATTATTTACATTTTTAAATATTTCTTATAAAAACAATATAAAAACATTTAAAAATATAAAAAATTGTTGCCCACCGGTATCGGGAACAGGGTCCAAGCTACCGGCGGTCAGGGCTCCAGAGAGAGGAACCTCCTAACAATACGAGCCGTGTCCAGGAGTACCGCTTTCTGAATCAAGCCCTTGATCCAGCTGCCTAACGAGAGCCTCCTCAGGTATTCATCGAGGCTCTTGGCAATTAAGCCATGGGCTGATACGACTATCGGCACAATGATCGCTGAGTCCACATCCCACATGTCAACAACCTCGCGAGACAAGTCAAGATACTTGATTTGCTTATCTTTCCCGGCTTTCACGAGGTTCCCATAATGCGGGACCGTTATGTCAACAATCATCGCGCGCCGTTCTGATCGATCCACCACCACTATATCAGGCTTATTGGCTAGAATAGTCCTGTCAGTGATGATGGATCGATCCCAGTACAACGTGATACTGCCTTTTTCGAGAACTGGGTCGGGCACATACCTATAGTACGGCACTTCCGATTCCACAAGGCTGTATTTAAGAGCGAGTTGCTGATGGATAATCCTGGCTACAAGGTTGTGTCTATGCAAGTACTCTCCGTTAGCTAGACGAGAACACCCGGAGATAATGTGACGGATTGATTCGCCTGGACGGTGGCATGCCCGACATATGTCAACCGTGCCGTCCTTCACAATAAATCTCCGGTAGCTATTCGTCATCATAACTTCATCCATAATTGCACAGACAAAACCTTCGGTTTCTCCGAAGAGGTCCCCGGAACGTAGCCAGGCTACGGACGCGGATAGGTCTACATCGGGCCCATGTAGAGCCCGGAAAAAGCGTCCGTGGAGCTCCTTACTCTGCCATACCTCCCTGCGGTCGTTAGTGTCAAGCACTACAGGTTTGCGCCAGTTCTCTTTAGCCAAGGAGAGCGGGGTGAGGACTTTGTCCACTGCGATTATTATTATTATTCTCCTTTATTCATATAAATACAAATTAGTTACATTTTTAAATATTTCTTATAAAAAAACAATATAAAAACATTTAAAAATATAAAAAATTGTTGCCCGCCGGTATCGGGAACAGGGTCCAAGCTACCGGTGGTCAGGGCTCCAGAGAGAGAAACCTCCTAACAATACGAGCCGTGTCCAGGAGTACTGCTTTCTGTATCAAGCCCTTGATCCAGCTGCCTAACGAGAGCCTCCTCAGGTATTCATCGAGGCTCTTAGCAATTAAGCCATGGGCTGATACGACTATCGGCACAATGATCGCTGAGTCCACATCCCACATGTCGACAACCTCGCGAGCCAAGTCAAGATATTTTATTTGCTTATCTTTCTCGGCTTTCACGAGGTTCTCATCATGCGGGACCGTTATGTCAACAATCATTGCGCGCCGCTCTGATCGATCCACCACCACTATATCAGGCTTATTGGCTAAAATAGTCCTGTCAGTGATGATGGATTGATCCCAGTACAATGTGATATTGCCATTTTCGAGAACTGGGTCGGGCACATACCTATAGTACGGCACTTCCGATTCCACAAGTCTGTATTTTAGAGCAAGTTGCTGATGGATAATCCTGGCTACAAGGTTGTGTCTATGCAAGTACTCTCCGTTAGCCAAACGAGAACACCCAGAGATAATGTGACGGATTGATTCACCTGGACGGTGGCATGCCCGACATATGTCAACCGTGCCGTCCTTCACAATAAATCTCCGGTAGTTATTCGTCATCATAACTTCATCCATAATTGCACAGACAAAACCTTCGGTTTCTCCGAAGAGGTCCCCGGAACGTAGCCAGGCTACGGACGCTGACAGGTCTACATCGGGCCCGTGCAGGGCCCGGAAAAAGCGTCCGTGAAGCTCCTTACTCTGCCATACCTCCCTGCGGTCGTTAGTGTCAAGCACTACAGGTTTGCGCCAGTTCTCTTTAGCCAAGGAGAGCGGGGTGAGGCCCTTGTCCACCGCGACCACATCTCGATGCATCCCCACGTCGGCTTCTAGGAAATATTCCCTGAGACTGCATATCTCGCGGTTGTGGAGAGTCTTAGCGTTTAAAAAGCCTCGACCCCCACACTTCCGCGGGATATACAGTCTCATAACCGAAGAACGTGGGTGATGCATTCGATATGCCGTCAACAATGTACGGACCTTCCTATCCAGGGCGTCTAGTTCTGTTTGAGTCCATTTCAGTATGCCGAAAGAGTACATCAAAACCGGCATGACCCAACCGTTGAAGGCACGCACCTTATTTCCGCCTGCTAAAAGACTATTAAATACTTTTTTCAGGCGGCCAAAGAAGCGTTCCTTCAACGATTGCTTCATGTCAGTAACATTGATGCCCAGCGCTTCCGACATACCCAAATACTTATAGGTTTCGGTTGCTGAGAGGGATCTAAGATTTATGGAATCCGAGAGCTGGGTTCCCACAGATTCCACAATCTCCCCTCGTTTTACATGCATGACCGCACATTTGTCCACACCAAATTCCATCCTGATGGCGCTACTGAAAGTTTCAGTTACCTTCAGTAGCTCCATCAGTTGCAAATCGTTGGGGGCAAAGAGTTTCAGGTCATCCATGTAAAGGAGGTGAGATACAACTTGACCACCTCTCCTCAACCGATAGCCTAGACCTGAATCCTCCAGCAGCGTGCTAAGAGGATTCAAGGCTAAGCAGAACCAAAGTGGACTCAAACTGTCGCCCTGAAATATACCTCGCTCTATCCTTATGGGCTCGCTATTCCTCTGGATTTGCCGACATCCTGGATAGCGAAGGACTGTCCTCCATTGTCCCATACACGACATCAGGAAGGTGCGCAGAGTTGCATCTACTTTATACAACTCTAGCACCCTCATGAGCCATGTATGTGGCACGGAGTCATAGGCCTTCTTATAATCTATCCAACATGTCGACAGATCCCTTCGGGAACGGCGAACCTGTTGGCTAATGGCCATATCAATGAGGAGTAGCTCCTTAGTACCGCGGGACCCGTTCCTACATCCATTTTGAGAAGCGGACATGATAGAATTATCATCAATGTGTTTGTTAATTTTAGCTCTCAAAATGGATGTAAGAACTTTATAGACTGTCGGAAGACAGGTAATCGGTCTATAATTTTTAGGCTCCGCAGTACTACCCGATTTATGGAGCAGGTGGGTTATACCTGTTGTCAGGAACTCGGGCAGCGACCCTGACTCTAAGGCTGACTGGAACAGGGTTGCCAGGCGAGCGTGCGACCTTGTGAACCATTTGATCCAAAAGTTGTGCAGCCCATCCGGCCCTGGAGATTTCCAGTTAGGCAACGGACGGACTGCACGAACTACGTCTTGGGGGCAGATGGTGATTGCCCCCATTTCTTGTACTGGATCGCACGCCCGCTCGACCTCCCGGATCCATTCATCCTCGGTATGGCTAACAGGCACCGACCAGATGCTGCGCCAGAATGAACACATGGCATCATCATCCGGCAGGGGCGTGTCAGCCACACCTTGGTCCGGTCGCTCCCAAGCCCTATAAACCCACCTTTCATCTCTTTGGAATGTGCGATTCTGAGTGTATCGGTCCACCCGCCGTTTATACCTACGAATACGGTTTGCCCATGCATACACTTTCTGCTTCAGGAAGTCGATGCGCTCTGTGACACGGGACATGTAGTCTCGAGGACTGATATCAGTCCCCGAGAACGCCCGCCTCACAAAACGCATCACTCTAGGGCGTGTATTGCCCTCCCTGAAGCAGATCAGTTTGCCGATGAGTGCTCTGGCCCCACCAATACGTCGTTCAATCCTGTACTGCCATGCTGGTACGGCTGGCTTAGGTCGTGTAGCTCTGTCATCAGAAAATTTGACGTGAGCTACACGACATGCCGCTACAGCCGCACAATACAGGATTGAATGAGCATCGATGAGGTCTTCGCAGTTATCAAAATAGTTTGACAACTGCGAATCCAGAACAGCCACCAGCGCCCTATTTTTGTTATGCATGGGCAAACGAGGTATGCGTGGCCTAAGGTCGGCTGGCATGAATCGATATTCCCGAATCGCACCTTCCAAAGCACTCCTCATTTCCTCATTGCACTGGGTACTTACATTAGTAACCATGTCATCACTTACGTCGTTATTGCAATTTGGTAATATGGTAGACTGTGGTGGAACCACAGCCTGCGACGGCGTGGCAATGACATGGCTACTCTGCATTTCAGTCCGCAAGCGATCAAGTACGGTGTCATCCAACATACGATTACGCTGGATGACTCGCACCTGATCCGACAGTCGTTGCGCCGACACGTTGACAGCTGGCTCAAGCACCTGAAACAGAGAGAGCATCCGAACACGGTACGCAGTCAGGTTGTTTCCTCCCTCTGTAGCCCCATAATATGCGCGCATGACATTCTCGTTTATGGAATGAGTCCATCGCATGCGCGACACATTTCCACCGGCAGCGGGGACCCTGTTCGGGGCCGGTTGGCCTCGAGGTCCCAAGCTCGCTGGTGGCCGTCCTCTTCCTCGTCGTCGAGGCGATGGTGGTGGTGGTGTCGACGGCGGGGAGAAAAACTCGTCGCTCGAGCTCGACGCAACTGCAGCGACCGGTGACACGATGCTCACGGATGTGGCGCGTCCCGGCGGCTGCGAGGCGGAGCTGAGCGACGAGCCCGGAGATGGTGGGTGTGCCTGTTGTTTGGCTCGGCTTCTGGTCAGCATTTTATGACGTTTTAGTTTTATGGCATTGATTTTCTTATATTTTCGTTATTCGTACATTCCTGTCGTGTTTGGTTTGATTTGGATAATGCTTTTTTTTTTTCATTATTTCGTTATTTATAATTCGTTTTGTTATGGAAATGTGGTAAAAATATTAAATAAAATTGGTTTCAGAAAACTTTATGTCACGTCAATATTATTATTATTATTATAAAGATGCTGTAAACTCTTGAGGACCTCTTGCAGCTGCTTTCCTTCTCCATCGTCAGACATTCGATGAAAGTCATACTGAGTTAGGTTTAAAGTTTTCATCAAAGTGAATGAAATGAGCCCAATAACATTATACCTGCTGCAAACTGTTTAGGACCGCTTGCAACTGCCATTTGTCTCTATCGTTTGACCGTCGATGACAGTCATACTTCAGCAAGGCCTAAAGTTCTCATCAAGGTGCATGAAATGAGCCCAAACACGTTATTGTTGCTGCAAACTCTTGAGGACCTCTTGCAAGTGACTTCCGTCTCCATCGTCAGACCTTCGATGACGTCATACTCCAGCTAGATCTAAACTTCTCATCAAGGTGCAGGAAATGAGCCCAAACACGATTTCTCAATTTAAAAAACAAAAGATTATGCAAATCGGACTTCTCTGTAAAAAGTTATGCGTGGTCAGGTCATACATAAAATAAAATAAAATATAGACGCGTCGAATTGAGAACCTCCTCTTTTTGTTTCGTTGCTTAATAAACCAAGCTTCAGACATTTGACACGGGCGAGGGTCATTCTTTCACGGAAAACACACAACACCGCGACTCAGAAAATTGAGTGAAATTAATAGCGCCATCTATCGAGCACGAAATTAAACCGTTAAAATATAATGCATGCAAAAGCGATCGAACACACACTCTACAGGGTTATAGCGTCATGTAGACTAATCTAGAGTACTTTTTGCTATCAGAACTTTTTTGTAAAGCTGGTCAACCGATTTAAAAGTTAGCTTGTGAGCACATTTTTATTAATTAGTACCATTTTGGTGCAATAGATGTCGTTGCATGTATCTTACACAATGATGGTAAGTTCTTCTTGAACACTTTAAATTCCTAAATCTTTTGATAGAGAGCACTGATTACAATGAAACAAAAACTAGAACCTTCTCTAAGTTCCCCACAATATTTGTGCATTGAATCTAATCACATTGGTTTTCCCAACAACATGAACGCCCGCCTCGCAGCGCGCGCGGGTCATTATTTTGATGCGGATTTATTTTAAAACTGTGATATCTCCTAAGATATTCATCTAAATTGAATGGTGTAACGGGCAATTTTGGTCACAATTGAATGCTAAAGATGACTAACATATTTATTTTGATAAGGATTAATACTATGTCGGTAAAAATACCTTTGCAAATAAAGCATTATTTTTGACCAAATTTTAAAATCATAAAAATGGTTATTGTTAGTCAACCTTAAAAGATAGGCATGTGCTGTCGCGGACTTTTTTTTTTGACATTTTTAAGAGGAATAATTCCCTCATACATTATTTTTGTTCAACTTTAACCGGTTAAACAGCGCACGCAACGGAAGCTCTCAAAGATAATAAATTTTCCCCGTTTTTGCAACATTTTCATTGATGCTCAGCTCCTATTGATTGTAGCGTGATGATATATAGCCTATAGCCTTCCTCGATATATAAGCTATCCAACACTAAAAGAAGTTTTCAATTCGAACCAGCAATTCCTCAGATTAGCGCGTTCAAACAAACAAACAAACTCTTCAGCTTTATAATATAAGTATAGATTTATAGGTTTGGAACATCGCGATTTCATCTTTCGCGACACTGCCGACAACGACAGAAGCTATATGTTTTCCATCAAGTCTCGCGTCCACTCTCGTATCTTCTCTCGAGCCTTCAGGGACGCGTCTCTTACATCTCTCACTTCAGAAGTTTGTGTTAAATGTTTAAATCTAGGACTGAGGCGTGATTTCACGTGGCAATTTATCATAGCCGATGTATCTAAGCCAATCATAGGCGTTGATTTTCTAAGCCACTATGGTATTCTTGTAGATTGTAAGAACCAGCGCCTCATCGACGAGAAAACGTCGCTTTCGATTACAGTACTAAGGCAAAGTATTCCTGAGAATATTCTCACTATATAGTATTCATCAAGAATTCAAGACTGTAACTGGCGATTCTGATTGTCACAACATAATGAGACATATAATTTTGTCACATATAATTTTTTTGTGTTTTTATCTAAATTGACGTAATTTTAAATTGATATAATAAAATTGAAAGAAAGAAAGAAACATATTTATTTGGCACACGCCACAAGTGCACACAAAAGAAAAAATAACAAAAATGAAATATAAAACTTTAAAACAACAAACACAATAAAAAATAAAAAACCTAAAACTAAACAGAAAAACAAAGATTGTGTGTCTCGCGGCTGCGCCAAATAGGCCCAGTTCAGCAAATTGCCGAGCAACTAGTGCCCGACGCTGGTTTTCAACTGGACCTGAGATGGTGATGTGGCGGACATAAAACAGTTTTGTGCTTTGTGTTTCTAATTAGGTAAGTATGTGTAATATGTGTATGTACGAATAGATAATTAAATATAATCAATTTGTGTACAATATTATTACAAAACAAACCTTCATATGAATAAAAAAGTGCAAGACAAAACAAAAAACATAAGGTTTCATCCGTGGAACTTACCCGTAAATAGGTGGTACTTACCCTGCTTTGCCCAAAGTTAATGTTCAATGACTGGGCAACTAAGGGTATTCGGAAAAGTAGGGAACGATTGTTTGAGCTGTACGGCCTTAACCCTTTTTTTTTTTGGTTTCGTGGTGGAAAATCCTCACGGATGTCCTCCGCCCTGGGGCGGGCGGAGGGGTCTGTCAGACTATAACTGACTAAAAACCACCCCGGTGTTCCCTTCCCACACTTGCACCGGAGATCATGGGAACTAGTGCGCCTTCCACGATTCCCGGCTAGTTCGAGTCACGAGCCACGAGTCCCGCGTCTGCGGGCCTCCTCAATTCTACGAGGGGAGTGAGGTGTACTCCCCCCGCGACCTCAGTAGGGGCGCGCGTGGAACACTACGCGCCACCGCTTCGGGTCCAGTTATATTGGGGGGCGGCGGACGTCCCCAAGTCCGCCGTCCCTCTGGACCCGTTTAGGGGGGCTGGAAGTGGGCGTTGTCCGCCCTCCGCCGACGCGATGACGACGGTTTCACAGTAGGAGATCACCGCATCCCACGACTCTGCGCTCCCGACCATCGAACGAGCAACGGCCGGCAGCGTCAGGTCGGTCGGTTCCGACTTCTGTTATAAGGGCACGGCGCGGCTCCTCCCATGCGGCACACTCTGCCAGCGTATGCCGCGCCGTGTCCTCCAGACAGTGGACGCAGTGATGACACCGAGCGTCCGGCTCCCTGTTTATGCGACACAGGTACTTCCCGAAGCAACCGTGCTCCGAGAACACCTGCGTCGCCCGAAACGACAGGGAGCCGTGCCTCCTCTCGTGCCATTCCTCGAGCACTGGTCGGATCGCCTCAATGGTAGCGAGGCCGGTAGGGCGCAAAAGCCTATCCCGCCACTCCGCCACCAGGACCTCGTGGAGCTCAGACCGACGCAGATCGATCTCTCGCTGTATCGGTTCACGGCCTCGCGTCCGCGCTTCCTCGCCTCTAGGTCCCAGGGTGGCGACCCGGCCAGTGCACAAGCCGCCTCGTAGGAGACTGTGCGATACCCCCTGATAGACATGACGACGGCCTTAAGCCTTACATCAACTCAGAAACTTTTAATAAATATGTTAAAACTTACTCAAAAATTAAAAAAAAAAACTCCTGTAAGGTAGCTAAAGCCTTATTCATTAGCAACAAGATTAAATCCGCCGATACTAAAATAAAGACGGTTTGAAAAATTATCAATAGTGAAAATAATAGAAATAAAAAATATTATAATGATATCACTCTAGACACTTCATGTGGTCTTCTGAGCTCTAAAAACGAAGTTGCTCAACAATTTGTAGATTTCTTCACTAGTATCCCATTTAAAACCACTGAAACCTTAAATTCCTCACCCTTGTTTTCTAATGATTTATTAAGAGCGAACGTTTCAGCCTGTCCCTATAGCAGTCATTAAAGCTTTTAAAGAAATCAAAGTCAAATTAACCGAGGATCTATGGGGTATGTCATTAAAGTTTGTCAAGCCATTATTGAGACTATAGCACCGTACTTGGCCTTCATATTTAATTTGTGTGTGGACCAAGGAGTCTTCCCGGACCTTATTGACCTGTATTTCACAGCAAGGTAATACCACTTTTTAAGTCCGGGGACAGTAAAGACACCAATAACTATAGACCCATATCCGTGTTGCCGGTTTTCAGCAAGGTGTTTGAAAAGGTAATGCTTAATCAAATGCTTAACCAATATAACACCAATAAAATCTTGCATGAGAAACAGTATGGTTTCACCAAAGGACGTTGTACGACTGACGCCGATGTCACCTTATTAAAACACATATTTACTGCGTGGGAAGAGGCACAAGATGCCATAGGAATTTTCTGTGACCTCTCGAAAGCATTTGATTGCGTAAACCATGAAACCCTTCTCTTAAAACTTGAACATCGTGTTATAGAAACTTGCGCTCAGTGTAGTGAAATCGTACTTAAACGATAGACATCAGCAAGTACAAATAAATGGTGTCAATTCAATGGGTTTAAAAGTAAGTATGGCTGTACCTCAAGGTTCGATATTAGGTCCTTTCCTCTTTTTGGTTTATATTTATGATCTACCCCATTTATTTAAAAACCAACCACAAATGGTGTTGTTTGCTGTCGATACTTCTCTAATATTTAAGATAAACAGACGTGCCACAAATCTCGACGACGTAAATAACGCCTTAATGCAGGTTCATAATTGGTTCACCGCTAATAATTTAGTATTGAATGGGAAAAAAAACGAAGTGCCGAAGTAAGATTTGCTCTACCGAATGTTAAAAGTAGTGATAGTGACATAATATTGAATCAAGAGAAACTACAATTCGTCGAAAATACTGTTTTTCTGTGGATCATGCTCGACTCGCGGCTACAATGGGGTCCGCAGATAACATCTCTTGCAGGACGGCTGAGTTCAGCAGCATATGCTGTTAGAAAAATCCGTCAATTTACTGATGCAGATACCGCGAGGCTAGTCTATTTTAGTTATTTTCATAGTATTATGTCATACGGTATTTTACTATGGGGACGGACTGCAGACATTGAGTCTATATTTATTCTGCAGAAAAGAGCCATCAGAGCCATATATGATCTACGTAGGCGCGATTCTCTAAGGGAACTGTTTAAGGAAATTAACATCATGACAGTACCTTGTCAATACATCTATGAAAACATCATGTACGTTAGGAAAAATCTGCATTTATTTAGTAAAAGAGGTGACAGACACCACTATAATACTAGAAACAGGGACCAACTAGACAGCCAGGTTTCAGGCAGCTAAAGTAGACTCATCTTTCATGGGGTACTGTTAAAAATGTTATAATAAAATACCTCCCCACATTCAACAACTGAATGAGACGAAATTTATATCTTGTATAAAACGCACACTATGTAGGCAAGCATATTATAAGTTAGGGGATTACATCGATGATAAAAATGCTTGGCTCAGTGCTGGTCCTGCTCCACAACCATAGGGGCAAACTAATCAGAAGCTCGTGTGAAATTATTGTGGAAGCTACAGAAGATTGTGAAAATATCTTTGCATTGTATAGATTCAATCTCTTAGTATTATATAATTGCATTGCACATGTGTGAGTACTATGTACTATAAAGCTACCATTTACATTTAGTTATCCTTCATTGACTCGAATGTGCCCTGGTGGCTGAGAGAATGTCAGGCTCACTCAAATGTCTCGCTGATAGTGGCGGATGTGTCGGGTCGTTTAGTTCCCTTCAATATGGTTGAGCTGAATGGGGCTGATCCATGCGTCATGTTCGTGAACGGGCGCTGTCAGTTGGGATTGGTCATCTGTTAGCTGCCACGGTTTATTTTAACTACTTTGTTTTTAAATTGTTGATAATTATAATCTTTTACTCTGGACGCTCTTAATGTGTACGTCTTTACTACGTCTACATCGTTCTCACATATATGTATAATCTCAACATGAATGATGTAACCAAGATCTTGTAACAATATTTTGATTGAAAAGAGTGTCCATGGAGTTTCTTGCCCATTCTTCTCCATCGAGATCTACGCTTTGGAATGGGCAACTACAGTACTTTCACAAGTTATTATGCCTTGTGTCTGTGACTGTAGCTCCACCTTTGTTTTTCTGACTTTCAAAAATGCCTGCTAAGGTCTAATTGAAATAACTGCTTTGAGTTTGAGTCTCTTCAAACTTGCACATCCAATGCTTAATTAAATTGGCACTTGGCACATGTTTTAAGCTTGTTTAATTAAAATGTGTACTGTAGAGACGACGAACAATAGTGTAGGAATCGTTGTTTTTATAAAACGCGCGCTACGGTCCCGTGAATCGATTCATGGCTACTAAACTTAACATAAGCCATTAAGCCGGCCAAGCGTTTGAGACCACTCCCCTCCCCCTTCTACCTGCGGTTGGCGCGTATTGGTCAATTCAAAAACGCTTCGCTTTGCTTTGCTTTCGTTTAATTGTGCGTTCTGTGTTAGACGGCCGCCCCACTTGAATCCTATACTATTTCTGTCTTTACGTCTGCTCAGGAAATAACAAATAATAATGAGACGAAAGACTACCGAGCGTTGGCTTCGTTGGGGTCGGGTATGTTTTAAAATAACTACGTGCGAAATCCTAAATCTGAAGTATACCCAATGTCAACTCGGCCAGTGACGTCACAAATGTTACGTAAAGGTACGTTTTAATGAATTAATTCTCGATTTCTGGATTTGAAAACATACCCGACGCCAACACGGTCTCAGACTCCATAAAGGCGACGCCGTCACCTCCTTCTGCGAAGCAGTCATGCTAGCGAAAGAGGTTACGGAACGTAAGAGGGAGAGAACCTCACGTCCCAGCCGCCGCGGGAGACGTACGGACGGTGAGCTATGGGCTAGCTCGCCGTCAGTCCGTCTTATAACAACAGGCCGTGTCGACGGTGCGTTCGTGTTTCACGCGCCCCTCAAAGAGATGTCAGCAAAAGGACTGGGTCCGCAAGGGCCGATGCTGCGGGACTGTTCGAAAGGCATACCGTGGCCCCAGAACACAAAGGGCGATGATGAAGGAACATGGATGGGTTTTAGTCAGTAAAAGTCTGACACTCCCTCCTGCTCCGCCCAGAGCGGGAGGAGTCATTTTATGATTTCCCATCCAAGAAAAAAAAAAAAAGGGATGGCGCTTTAAAAACGATCCCACTCCATGCGAACCAGCATGCATACAACTCAGGTAAGTCCACTGAATCCGCTCTCCATCTAGTAGTCGGCCGGATAGAAGAAGCTATTCATCAGAAGGGCACCTGTCTGGGCACTTTTATAGATATCGAAGGAGCTTTCGATAAAACAAACTTCTCCAGCATTAGCACCGCCCTCTCTCGACACGGAGTAGAACAGGTACTGATAGATTCGCCTTGCAGAGGATCAGGAGTACTATCCCCCCTTCTCTGGAACCTTATGATAAACGATCTCATCACCAAACTCGACGCGAACTACACACATCAAAAGTGTCTAGGGATCAAGCATTTTTATGTGGATTTCTTGAGATTGAGATGTGGCTTTGTAATAAATTTATGATTTTATAAATTTATATGGATCGTTTTTGGTGCATTTCATAATTTGAATCAGGAACTGTGAATCAAATTCGAGTAAAAGATGAAAATCAGCTGTCAATATTTTCCCTATAAAAACATACAACGCATTGAAGACATTATTAGTGCTACTGTTTCCCTACTACTGATTAAAACCAACGTTATTATGGAGCGGCGACGTCATTTAAGCAGGGAAGAAATGCTCAGAGCCGTGGGAATGATAGAAGCTGGTTCCCGGCAACGTACTGTGGCTTTAGCTCTGAATACAAGTCAGAGTGTTATCAGTCGACTTTGGACACGTTACCGAAGCACTGGTACCGTGGCTGAGCGCCATGGAGGACGGTATCGCTGCACCACACGGAGACAAGACCGATACATTCAAATCTTAACTCGAAGAGCTCCAACAATAACCGCCATGATGTTAGCCGTGAGGCTTCATCACTCTTCAGGGAACTTAATTAGCGACCAAACAGTCAGAAACCGCTTGCATGAAGTGAACCTTCATTCCCGAAGACCGCTACGGGTACCACCTATAGCAATGCACAATCGTAGGATACGATATCAATGGGCTCTTGAACACAGAAATTGGGCAGAAGAACAATGGCGTTTCGTGTGCTTTTCTGATGAGTCTCGTTTTGGTATGAGACCGGATACAAGACGTATACGACACTGGAGAACCCCTGGACGCCAACAGCGATTAAAATCCTGCCAGGAAGTCCATCCTTATAGTGGTGGAACCATCATGGTATGGGCGGGTATTTGGATCGGCGGAAGAACTGAGTTGATTTGGATCAGAGGCAACCTCAACGCTCAAATTTATGCTGAGACGATTGTATCAGACGTCATCGTTCCTCTACAAGTGCAAATCGGTCCCTTATTTCAGTTAATGCATGATAATGCACGACCGCACACCGCAAGAGTTGTAAGACAGACTCTCGCCGCAGCTAACATCAATGTCCTGCCCTGGCCTGCTCAGTCGCCAGACTTGAATCCGATTGAGCATGCATGGGATATGCTACAGAGAAGAGCTCTGCCGAATATGGAGGGTATCCAGTCGCATGAAGACCTTTTTTTGTTGTTGCAACGAACATGGGCGGCCATTCCACAGCGTGATTTGGATGAACTCATTTTGAGTATGCCAAACCGATGTTCTTGTGTTGTTAGTGTTCGCGGTAGAAACACGGATTATTAATTGTTTAAGTTACCCAATAAAATTTTAAAGAAAACTGTTATTTCAGTCTTTTTTTCGAACTTTTGTGTTAGTGGTTCAAATGTCAAAAATCCCTTTATTAGGAAAATGGCAAATTTCTTTATTAATGCAAAGGTGACTTGGTTTATCGTTACTGTGACAAACGAAAACACTTTATTTGATGAATCCTTAAAGAAAATTTTAATTAATATCAATCAGGAGAAAAGTTATTGCAAAAATATATGTTGATCCCTAGACACTTTTGATGTGTGTAGTTCTATTACGCCGACGACTTCGCCATCCTCAATTCGAGGAAAGTGACGGGCAAAACTCGCTAGAAGGGGATCGAGTATGGCAGCGGTGGGACCCGAACCCATCGTGCCACTCCCTTTCGGGTACCCACGAACACTGGTAAGGAAACGAACTATCGAACAACACCACTAGCTATGACTGGACCATGGCGAGTGCAGGCAGTAGGCCCCAAGGAAGCACTTCCTACCATCGACGGCCGCTTCACCAAACGGGCGCTGACCAAATTACAGCTGCGCACAGTGACAGCCGCCATCACTGGACACGGCATTTTAAGAGGAAATACGGTCGGTCTTTTCTCCATACAAACGCTCTCGCCTGTTTCCTTTCTGGTTTATGACTTAAAAGCTATAATTTTTCACAGTTAAATAAATATCAACCTTTTCTATGTCCCTATGTTTTCCTTTTTGATGATACAATACAATACATGCTAATTTTCTTTGTTCATAATTTTTATAGTTGTGCGCCTAATGACAAATGCAACAAAATCTTTTGCTGACATGAAATAACCAGGCGCTTTCTATGAAAATTTTAGTACTTAAAGTTAAAATAAATAATCCACTTTCTAATAATGATATTTTCAACACATACGCAATAAACACTATCCGTACTAGTTTTTAACAATAAACAGTAGTGTTTATCTTTTCTGAGTACATGTTTTGTGTGGCTCTGCTAGAGTATGCTCTCCAGCAGAGCCACAATCAATATATAATGGTATACGTACATTATGCACGTTTTAGGATATAATTGATCAGTTTCTAAAATGGTGGCTCTGCAGCAGAGCATGATATGGCAGAAGACCTCACAAGTTAAGAGATACAACATACTATGCAGGAGGGAAACTAGCTCGCACTTCAGCTCAGATGTTTTGTCCAATCATACTGATTAGAGCAACTTTAGCCAGAACATTCTATAGAAATGTTTGAGAATTAAGATAATGCAGAATGTAAGAGTGGGCCGGAAATATTAGAATCCCGCTTCGATTAGGTTAGGTTCTCTAATATTCATACAACAGTTACCTTACTACTACAGCTAGTTAACTGCAGAATTATAGACATCCAATACAAACAACTCACTTATTTTTTTTTTTCATAACTCCATTTTATTTTGTACAATTATACAAGAATTCTTAAGTGCCTTTGCCTTAGTTATTGACCTCTCTAGTTCTTTGTGATTAGGTACTAGTGCAAACATATATACAGGATATATGCCATTAGGAAAGTTACCTTGTTTACATTGTTTGATTCTCTTCAAATTACACTTTTTAAATATTCTAATGTATTGCTTGAATGTCCGTGTGACTGATGAATCAGTTGAATCCTTTTCTATTTTACCAGATGAAGTAACATTTTCTTTTACAACAATGATACCACTAGCAGACAGAGAGTCCCTGAAATGTACAAAACATTACATTTATTAACCAAAACCGAATCATAAGTTATTAATGTAGTAATACAACAATCACAATCTTCCTGCCCTTGTCCCATTTTACTTAGGGTCACATTTTCTTCTTACTTGATTCCCCCTGTCAGACATCACTTCATCATTTACTTCTTTCTCTTTTGTATCATTCCTCACACAATCCATTAAATTTTTCTTTGGATTAATATTTTTTTTCTTCCAATTATTATCAATATTCATAACCTATTTTAGTGACATGCATTTCATCCCGCCACATTACATGTACATATCAAGGCAAACAATGACTTCCTTTCAATTCTCATGTAATGGGCGCCACTTTCAAGCTGACTCTTTTATACTCATTCCTTACTTTAACCATTCTTGTCATTCCATACATCCATCACAACATTCTCACCTCCCCTACATGCAATTGTTTTACATTCTCTTCTCCACATCCCAGTATTCTGATCCACACAGTCCATAGTTGAAATACAACAATATTAAAAAAGTGTGTTACCTGCATCGTATTAGATAAGCTTCTAAGTCCTCATCTTTAAGATATCCTAACACCCATTGATTCCAAATAACGTCATATTTCCTTACAGGTATAAACTCTTGCAAGCCAACTTTATGCAAAGTGCCTAATTTCGAGCTGAGCTCTCCCACATGCTCTTTAATGGAGTTGATAAATTTCTCATCAGGTTCCACAACATCAACTAGATCAAAATGAGGTAATAGTAACTGTTTTGTTATTCTACCAATTCCAGCACCGCAGTCTAATGCCGCGTTCGTAGAAGGGGGATTGTCAGAAGAAAGTAAAGACTTTAGGAACAGTTCCGATCCTTCAATGTCTGCATTTGAAATAAATCCAAAGCCGCCAAGTACTCCATCGACAGTAGGTGGAATATCTGCCCAGTATTGTAAGGATTTTTTGTAATTAATACTGAAGACTTCATCGCTCTCGTTCATACTGATGCACAGAATCAATGTGTTTTGTTTTGGACGTTGATTTAAGTTAAATACAACTTGAAGACTAAGAATACCTCAAGTCAATAAAATAAAGTCCATGAATTACTTGGACACCGCTCCGCGTCCGCACCGTCATTCATTTTGTTTGTCACTGTGACAAGCAAAATGAAAGTTGACAATGCTGGGGTGCGTTTAAGGTGGATGCGCAAGGGTAGCCCGCGAAATTTAAATTTTCTTACGTTTATTGCAATTTGCAGGTCAGTGTCAGGTTGTATGTTGATGAAAATATGAATCGCGCCAGTAACACGTATAGAGTTACAGAATTATAATCATTCAAATCATCAATACAGCTCTCCAAGTTCATATAATCACATTCAGTAGCTATTTCATGAAAAAGTCACTTTTTGAGATTATATGAACTTGGAGGGTTGTATTGATGATTTGAATGATTATAATTCTGTAACTCCATACGTGTTACTGGCGCGATTCATATTTTCATCAACATACAACGTGTTTATGCTGTTAAGGCTTAAAATAAATAACTAACTTAAATTTTGGTTTTATTGTTTGATATATTAGTACCTATTCCATGAGCCACTGTTTTGAATCTATCCTGAACCTTAGCTTGCCATAAGGTGTTGATTTTGAGGTTGCGGCCCGATTTTTTCTCGAGAAATATCTAAATAGCTATTCGAGTAAAACAAAGCCGCGAAATTTAAATTTTCTTACGTTTATTGCAATTTGCAGGTCAGTGTCAGGTTGTATGTTGATGAAAATATGAATCGGGCCAATAACACGTATGGAGTTACAGAATTACAATCATACAAATCATCAATACAGCCCTCCAAAATCATAAAATCCCATTCAATAGCTATTTCATGAAAAAGTCACTCAATGGGATTATATGAACTGGATTGGGGCGGGCTTGTATTTATGCTTTTGCGGTTGCACAATGACATGCTTTGCTTGCGCTTTGTTTGGTAGTATAGATACAGGCCAACCTTACTGCTTCCCTCAGAGGCGGTAAGGAGGCGGGGTCGTAAGGGTGAGCGCTACAGTCGTGTAGATCCTCAAGGCAAGTCTGGTGTGTTCTCCTTCACGTGGTTGCCGCCCTGTTCCTTGGTCTAGTTCCTTAAGAAATAGACGCAACGAAAACCACCAGGCGATATCAGCACAGGGGTGGCGAGGTCATGCCCCTGGGTGTCCATCATCATCATAGCAATGACCTCCCACGTGTTTGTGCCGTGCGTGGAGACCCGTATGGGGGGATGAAGGGGTCCTGGATGGTTGAGCTCGTCAGTGGACCGGAGTCAGTGTCCGCTGACAGCAACACGCCTCTTTGGCCTGGATTTCTCCCAAAACGGGCGGCCATAGGCTAGCCAACTATGGTCAATCGGCTGTGGCATACCCGGCTGAGGGATGTCAGGCGAGGTTCCTGAATCTGTTCGAGGCGAGACGGCTCACCCGCGGTGCCCGGTGCGACCTTGTGTGGTTATACCCTTCCACACTGGGGCTAATCGTACCCGGGCACTTCGGACTGATGTTCGTCCTCGCCTTGTTGAGGAGGGAACCTATATCCTCGGGGTAGTTCTGGCGTCTGTTTTTACAGCGTCCCCTTTTGCGGGCTCCAAGGAGGGTGGAACACTGCTGAGGATGAAGTCTTATATTTCTCACCAATGGGTAAAAAAAAGGCATTAAAACCAACAACTCACGGGCTGCATCCAAGGATGCGCCGAGTACTATTGCGCCGCAAGGCGCGGAGGCAAGTTTGCCTGCTGCAACCAATGCGCTGCTTTTGCCTCCTCAGGCTGCACTCGCGCCTGAATTACCACCAACAGTGGTACAGGTGGAACCTTCTGGCTCCACCAGTGCCAATGCTACCTCAATGGCCCTGAGGGACGCGATGCCCGGAGTCGCCTCGCAGAGGCAGGTTCTGTGGAACGTGGCCCTTAAGACCAGGCCGCCTAAGGTTGATACCCTTCAGTCCGGGTCGAAGGCGTCGCCCATCAAATCGCGTCGCGCGAAAGCGCGCGCTGATAAGCGGAGGGCTCGCCAGCAGGCGGGTGCGGGGGGTAACCAGCGGGGAGCCGCGGGCACAACCGTGCCAGCTAGCGACCTGAACCAGCGCTGCCCGCAAGGGCCTGCAGCAGGTTCGGTCGTTACCGGTCCAGCCAATCCGGTTCAGCGCGGCCCAATAGGGCCTGCAGCAGGATCGGCAGGTCCTGGACAGGCAACCCAGACCCACCAAACCCGCCAGCAGGAACAGAGTACCAATCGGCCGTGCGGGAACCGTGCGGGCAAAAAGTGGCGCACCGCGAATGCCTCTGGTGCGGCCAGTGGCCAATCCAAGCCCGCTAAGCGGACTCGTCCCGAGGACCCAGGCATGTGGAAACAACAAAGGGGCATTCACACCACAATATGGGACAGAGCGCTGCGTAAGGTACCGCTCATTGACGCGCCCTGTGATAGAATCCCCAAAGTCCACGTGTTCGATACACTCTATCGAATACAATTAGCAGAGACCGAGCGAGACCAATCAGGAGCCGACGAAGTCCGTATTTATACAGATGGCTCAAAAACCAAAACCGGTACTGGTGCTGGTGTTTTCTCCATGGATCTCAATATCAAAATATCACTATCGCTAGGGAAACAAAGCTCTATATTCCAATGTGAATGTGTAGCGATTTCCCAAGCTGCCAACGCAGTCATTAAAAGAAAGATTTCCAATCGCGGTATTAGAATTCTCTCCGATAGCATGGCTGTCCTAATGGCACTAGACAGTAATATTATGTCTTCCAGCCTTATTTATGAATGTCACCTAGCATTGCAAACCATTTCCGACCACAACAGGGTCACCTTGCAATGGATCAAGGGGCATAGTGGATCATTGGGTAATGATGCAGCAGACGAGCTTGCAAGGAGGGGCTCGGAAGGGGTTGTGGCCGGCCCCGAACCCCACTTGCCGGTTCCATTCAGTCAGATCAGGACCTGGATGCGTCTGTTAACCCAAACAGAACACAATGCCCGCAGGGCATCTACAACCAACTGTAGATGTGACAGTCTAAAGAGGCGGTACCTGCACTAACACCGCGACTGACTAGCAGACTACTCAGTCTCCAACGAACGGACCTGCGAATTGTGGTGGGTATGCTCACAGGCCACTGCCCACTCAACAAACATCTGTTCACCCTCAACGCGACAGACAGCCCGCTGTGCAGGGGCTGCCTTAGCGTGGATGAAACGGCAGCCCACGTAATCCTGGAATGTAAGGGGGTTGCTGACCAACGGGCACAAATCCTCGGCAGTCCGAGGTCGCTCCTAGAAGCCTGTGAACGTCCCAGGAGACTTCTGAGCTTCTGGAAGGAGCTGGGTTGGCTACTGTAGCCAACCGTAATGGACCGCCTTTGAGTCTAAATGCGGAAAAGGGAGCCCTCAACAATACAATACAATACAATCGTCTACAACAATTTACATCTTATGTAATCATAACTTCATCCATAATCCACAAATAAAATTCCCGGAGATGATGATTAAGTACTCGTTAGAAATATTCGTTTCGGGGCGCGAATCTAGCAAATAAAACTACAGACAGCTCAATGTCAATCTGACAGCAGAATAAAATTTAGCGAGGTAAAAAGGTCGCTAAAATTTATCCTAGTCAGGCGAAAACTTATACCAGCGGACGACCGTGAACGGGGCAGATTAAATTTTAGTCAGTTTAATTTTTCACCTCGCGGTGTGCTTGAACGGGGTGTTTGACGTTTAGTCAGTTTAAATTTTAAACTGGATAAATGACTTAAACGCACCCCTGACATTGACAAGGCACATCAGGGGTGCGTTTATATTATATACATGGATTAAGTAATGTACATTTTTCGTAGTGCAACATTCCTCAGTGGTGCCATAACAGAAAAAAAATCGTGATTTAGGCTATTTAGAAAGTTGCGATCAGTGACTGGTGCCTAAATTAAGCCATCGCAAAAAAGTGGGTGGTTTAAAATTCATGTAGATTGTATAAAACTATTTAAATAACATTGGGATGTGGACTGACGAATGTTTGTATTTCTGCATTGTTTTCTTTTGAAATTTGTCATATTTATTTAATGCATTAGAGTAGGCAGTTATGCCATGCTACATAATGCAATGTCATTTCATAAAATATAGTGTTTTTTTTTTACCGATGGGAAATCATCAAATAACCCCTCCCGCTCTGGGCTGAGCAAGAGGGAGTGTCAGACTTTTACTGACTAAAACCCATCACCCATGTTCCTTCCTTTGCCCTTTGTGTTCCAGGGCCGCGGTATCTCTTTCGAACAGTCCCGCAACCCTCTTCCTGTTTGCTGACTAAAACTGTTTGCTGCATCGTTAAAACAGCAAATGACCCCTTCTTTCGGCCTGTTCAATTTGGCAAACGATGCACCAAACACCGTTTGATCCAAATTCAAAATTTTAATGCATTTATTAATTTATGGACATTATAATTAGATTCTTGTAGTTTGAGTGATTGTTAAAGTCTTGATTACAAATTGGGAAAATACTTATTATCAGTCACTGTTTTATTCGCCCTCAGTAGTCGTACATGTTGTACAGACGCCAGTATATCAAGCTACCCGAAACTGTCAGATTTTTCCAACCAACCTTGAACTTAATGCTTTAGCAATAAATTTAAAAACTATTATAGTTTGACAGATTGTAGTAGCTTGATGAGCTGGCGTCTGCACATACTAGAATATTGTGTATTTGTGTAAAGAAACTGATGTGAAAAAGAGACTTTAAAAGTTAACCTAGTTATTACGGAAATTATCACGTAATGTCAAAAAAATATTAACAGATTTGTAGGTTTTTTTTTTTAAACCAACGATTTTAATTACTGACTCAATCTTACTCTAACTTTTTAACATTCAAATTATTATAGTGTAATAGTAGTTAGATTCTCTAAATACATTTCAAGTTCAACCTAAATCTATCTCTAAACAAACACAAAATACTGTATAAATCTTTAATCACAAAAATAAAATTCCGGTAAAAACGTTTTATCAGTCAAATATGTGGTTACAATCGTAAATAATCATTTATGTATTTCATAGTCCACACGTACGCCGGCAACCAATTGAATATTTTCGTCAACACATTCAATTGTTTATTTAACCCTACGTTGTGAAATTCACTGTAATTTCTTCGGAAACATTTTCTTAAGGTTTATTTTATAAATATTTTACTTAAGAGGCCGGCGACCGATGCGTTTTTCATACAAACGTAATACCAAAATAACTTGTAAATCAAAAACATTCTTAAGGTACTGTCTCTTTATTCCGATCGAAGTACAAAATATCTAGGTTCCCAATGAAATATTTTGAATGGACACTGATTTAAACAAGAGTTATGAGAAAAATAAGTTTTCTATAGAAATTTTAAATTCCTCATATCTCGTCTTTATATCATTGTCCTTTCAAAATATTTCATTGGGAACCTAGATATTTTGTATTCCAATCGGAATAAAGAGACAGTTCCTTAAGAATGTTTTTGATTTACAAGTTATTTTGGTATTACGTTTGTATGAAAAACGCATCGGTCGCCGGCCTCTTAAGGTGGATGCGCAAGGGTAGCCCGCGAAATTTAAATTTTCTTACGTTTATTGCAATTTGCAGGTCAGTGTCAGGTTGTATGTTGATGAAAATATGAATCGCACCAGTAACACTTATGGAGTTACAGAATTATAATCATTCAAATCATCAGTACAACCCTCCAAGTTCATATAATCTCAAAGAGTGACTTGTTCATGAAATAGCTATTGAATGTGATTATATGAACTTGTAGAGCTATATTGATGATTTGAACGATTATAATTCTGTAACTCCATACGTGTTACTGGCGCGATTCATATTTTCATCAACATACAACCTGACAATGACCTGCAAATTGCAATAAACGTAAGAAAATTTAAATTTCGCGGGCTACCCTTGCGCATCCACCTTAAGTAAAATATTTATAAAATAAAGTGTAAAGAAATATTTAAAAAAAAAAAAAAACTTTACGGGTACATAGTCACCGAACACCTGATCTGTCTGCAATGATAATAATAGATGGTTAGACATCGCAGTCTTAGAGGGCATGCTTCCTTGATTCCTTCCAACTGAACATGGATCAATACAACAACTAACTGAACACATAAATTAATAACTATTTGACACTGATAACTAAAAAATGCACAGTATGAATAAACAATTTTTTTGGCGATTTTATTTATTTATTTTTTTAACTTCATGTACAATAGTGGTACATAGGCGGACTTAATGCCATTAGGCATTTTACGCTACAATGCTAAAAAATATAATCGACTTTTGGCCCGTTTAGACGATTTTTTTGGCAACTTGGAGCGTCCATCATCTGACAACACTGGTTCTTTTCTATACGTCAAGTCGCGAGTCGAGACGTTTTCAAAATGGTTTGTAAAAATATTTCTCATCTTTGAAGTTACGACCAATCATACTAAAATGAAAGATTGTCACGGGTTAAAACTAATTTCTGAAATGAATTACTTACATAAATTGATATATTTTTGTGACGGAATGCTGTGTGGAAATCCCATACAAGACCGGCCGTAGGCCATACTGGAATGTTTTGGTGCAAAATGTGATTGTTTCAACAAAGTGTTTCTAAGTAGTATCCAGACTAAATCATTTGTAATCTACCAGTATATTTTGTGAAGTAAAATCACATATGTTTTTAATTCAGTGATGTCTTTTTTTTATTTCAGGGTAAGGTTAAGTGCTCCGAGTTACGCACTAAAGACAAGAAGGAGCTGTTTAAACAGCTCGAGGAGTTGAAAACAGAATTAACCAATCTTCGTGTTGCTAAAGTGACCGGAGGCGTTGCATCCAAGCTTTCCAAAATGTAAGTTTTCTTAACATTTTATTTTAACTGTGAGGACTATGCAATAGGATAGTAACAAGTATTTTATGCTGTCCATACCTATAATCATTGCATATCTTTATTTATCCAGTAAGTACTGTATAATGTGCGACACTATTATTCTCTCTTTATTTACACATAAATTGTAGTTAAACCCTTGCGAGTACTAACCTATGCCAGTACAAATGCATGAACATAATAGGTCTGAGATGGGTCAGTGGGTCGTCTTATGGCCGGAGTTATCATATGTGTGATCTTCTTTCTTCTTTTTATATTTATAAAACAAACTTTTTTCATTTGTGTCAGGCTTGTGAATTTGTATGGGTGGGAATATTGAATCCAACTATTTTGACTAATAGGTGTTTGTTAAATGACCTGTGGCTAGTTAAGGTGGTTGTTGGTTGGTCTTGGTCTGAGAGCCTGATTAGTTAAGTGGCTGTTTATTATGAAAAGTCCCTCATGGGCTGCTTGCACTGCATGCAATTTAAGCCTAACCACAACATAGGTAATTATGATGTTGATCCCTGCTGTGTTTCCCCTCCAGAGTGCATTGTTTCCCAACTATGTGCCACTGCTACCAAACTTGATCCCCTTTTAACAATTTCATCAGCTGCATGGTTGCCTGGTTGCCTGGTTGCCTCAAGAACCACAGTCCTGCATGAATAGATTGTTCAGGGCACCTGTTTTAGTAATTGGTGACATGGCTGCATTTGCTGTTAAGTGCTTGCAGAGTACCCATGCTGATAGTGAGATAGCAGACTGTAACATCCTTAAACTCCCTGGTACACAAAAACTGTACAAGACTATTAGTATCTCTTATGAGTATACCCTAGCAGCTAATCTATAGCATTCTCTATCTAGAGAATTAACGTTATGTTTATCTCACACATTTGTGCTAGAATATCAGAACATGTCATACATGTTGACTTTTACCAAATTTTGTTTACTATTCTGAAATACCTGCTCTTATGTGGAGCTTCAGATCATGGCCTGTTATACATTATTATATAAGAAATTGCTTTTTTTTGTTAAGATGATAAATAACGTTAAAATCTGAACCACCTTATTATCACAATTCTCCTGCCCTTCTCTCAATTTATTCAGGGTTTGTTAGTTGTAACAGTGAAAATTAACGCTCATGTATAAGCTCTGCACCAGTGTCAGCATCACCTCACCCCAATCACACTGGCTTAGCACTTCCGAGGCCCCGTCGTTGCCCTTACAGTCGGGTAACGGTGGTTATGACCCGACTTAAGTGCAACAATGGTTTGCTGTAAGCGGGTAGTCAACCCTCTATGAGCTTAGGCGACTGCTACCCATAATGGGGCGTCGGCCCAATGTAAGCTCTGAGACTACCATTTACTGGCTGATCCTGAGTGGAGGTGGTTGCCTCTGCTAGGGAATACGAATTAATGCACTAAAGTTTATGTTGCAGTATAGTTTTTGTCTATACTAATATTATAAAGAGTAAGATTTGTCAGTTTGTATGTAGGGGGTAATCTCTGGATCTACTGTACCGATTTTGAAAATTCTTGCACTACTATGAAGCTACATTTTTCCCGAGTGCCATAGGGCTACATACAACGTGCCCGTGGGATAATTTTCGACAAAAAAGCGAGCGAAGCCGCAGGCAACAGCTAGTTTAATATAATTCTGAATGTCTCGAGTTGACGCCATAACCATACAGTGCCTTTACGTGTGCTTTGACCTTGAAAGAGGAAAATTAAGATTCGTAATCCGTAGTACACAATCTAACATACATAACACACAAAATATTATTGTCATTTATTTTACTGATACTCATGATTTATTTTACTTTGTTATAGACGTGTCGTGAGGAAAGCGATCGCACGAGTATACATCGTTTACCACCAGAAAATGAAAGTTAATCTTAGAAACCATTACAAAAACAAGAAGTACAAGCCCTTAGACTTGAGGACCAAGAGGACTCGTGCTATGCGTAAAGCTCTTAGCAAGCACGAATCCAAAATCAAGACCAGGAAAGAGATCAGAAAGAAGTCTCTTTTCCCCCCTCGTGTTTATGCTGTTAAGGCTTAAAATAAATAACTAACTTAAATTTTGGTTTTATTGTTTGATTATTAGTACCTATTCCATGAGCCACTGTTTTGAATCTATCCTGAACCTTAGCTTGCCACAAGGTGTTGATTTTGAGGTTGCGGCCCGATTTTTTCTCGAGAAATATCTATCGAAGCTATTCGAGTAAAACAAAGCCGCGAAATTTAAATTTTCTTACGTTTATTGCAATTTGCATAACAGTGTCACGTTGTATGTTGATGTAAATATGAATCGCGCCAGTAACACGTCGCAAAGATGCTCGGTGACACGTCGCGCCAGTTACAAAATTATAATCATCAATACAACCCTCCAAGCTCATTTAACCCCACTAAGTGACTTTTTCATGAAATAGTTATTGAATGAGGGTTGTATTGAGGATTTGAAATTTAAACTTTTGCCATTCAAAATTATTAGGCACTTCGTAATAAAAAGCCATATTTTTTTACTTAATGTATTTATCAAGCTCAAATTCCTGAAAGTAGCAATTATTGATACTTACAACAAACTTTTAGAAATAATACGTCCTTCATGCTGAACACAGGCCACTATCTATACTGACGTCGGGGAATGGCTGGCCAAAAAAAAAACATTTCTCTGAATGTATCAAATGTAGTTGTATTGAAGAAAAAATGGAAAAAAAAAAGGCGGGAAACTTCGGTTGCGCGCGGTTGTTTCAAATTCTTGAAATTTAATTTTTATTGTTAAACGGATCAGTTGAGTCTTATCTTTGTATATAATTTTGTATAATAATTGTATATATTTGTAGTAGTGTTCGTAGGTGAATATTTGGTAAGTTTTTTATATTGTATGATTAGTCCCTAAGTCCGGGTTGTATGAACGACCCCCCTAATAACTTGCAGGGGGATTTAGGCGGCGGCCTAAATCCCCCCGAGGATGTCGCAAACTATGTTACTATCATGTCAAGCAATGATAATGTTGTGGATAAAAGTGGCATGGACACTGATGGTTCAGTGGCCACTGACAGTAGCGAAAAATCTTCTCGAAAACGCAGGCGAATCTGTAAAACCTGTAAAATACGCAAACGCAGCAGAAAAGGTCATGGCCAGAATGAACTCAGTATCATGGATTGTAATTGTAATCCCCAAGAGACTGTTCTCGAAAATACCCATGGTAACCAGGCGTCGTCCCAACTTGAGTCACAGTCAAAGCCTAGTCAAGCAAGTTTTGAGCCGGTTGGTAGGAAGGAGTACATACATACTGATGTATCTCCTTATTTGATACATGTACAGCGCATCACCGACTTACCTAATAGTGGAACTGTATTACATCCCATTGCGTTTGGAAACTTTGTGAAACGGGGAGGATTTAAAAATATAATTAATGGAAGCATTAAAAGGATAGGCCGCAATAAGTGTGCAGTTGCGTTTTCGACTTTCCATGATGCAAATGATTTTTTAAAATCGAACTTAATAAGTACTAATGGATTCAAAGCCTTTATCCCGACATTCAATGTAACTAGAATGGGTATTGTGCGTGGTGTTCCTTCAGAATGGTCATTGGATGAAATTGAAGCAAATATTTCTACACCCATTGGGTGTGGAAAGGTTATTAAAATTCGGAGGTTAAATTATAAAGTGCAGATTAATGGTAGTCCAGTTTGGAAACCTTCAGAATCCATTGTTATAACCTTGGATGGACAAATTCTACCAAAGAGAATATTCATGTGTTATAATGCATTAAATGTTGATACATATGTGTACCCCACCATTCAGTGTTTCAGATGCTGTAGGTACGGACATACAAAATTACAATGTAGGGCTGCAGAGCCAAGATGTTTCAAATGCGGACAAAATCATTCAGCTGAATCTTGTAGCATTGAGGAGGATTGTGCATCTTGTATAAATTGTTCTGGTTTTCACTTTGCTATAAATAAAGCATGCCCTGAGTTTAAGAGACAAAGAGATATCAAAAACACTATGGCTCATTCATGTATTTCTTATTTGGAGGCTAGTAAGTTGCATCCATCTTCCTCTATGTCTTATGCAGATAAAGTTGTTTCAGGTAGTAAAATTTCTCAATCAGATTCCAAATCCGCATACTTTCACACTAATGATAATGTAAATAATGGTCCTAGGACAACTTCATATAAAAAAACAGTATTTAAAAAACCACGTTCGCCTCCTAAATCTGCGTCTGGATATGACAGAGCAGCACACAATGCATTAATAAATGAGTTCAGTTTACCAAGTCCCAGTGATGGGTGTGCACTACAGAATAAACCCGAACAAAAAGAAGATCATGAACAGATTATGGATCTAATTAACAGTCTTATTAAGATGTTACAAAATAAAAAATACATAAAACCGAACAACGCTGACCTGATTTGTAAATTACTGACAGACAAAAACGATAATGGATTTGATTATTCAATGGAACGTCAGGTCAGTGACTAATAAAAAAACTGATCTTTTATATTTAGTTAACAAATATAAACCACTTATTGTTGCATTGAGTGAAACATGGCTTAAACACGGTCGAATATTTGGTATTCCAGGTTATGTTTGCATTCGTAACGACAGAACTGATGGCTACGGTGGTGTTGCCATCTTAATCAAAAACAATGTTGCGTTTTCTCAAATTACATTACCCAATCAGTATTCTTTAATTGATTTCGTTGCAGTACGTGTAAATAATGTATCTTATGCCTCTGTATATATTCCAAAGCCTTCCTCCGCTGCTCTACAAGAGATGAGTGATATTTTTAGTTCATTGAAAAGCCCTGTCTTGATAATGGGAGATTTTAATTGTCATCATCAGACGTGGGGATGCGGTGAAAATAAAAGTGATGGTGTACGTTTGCTACAAATATTAGATGACAATAATTTATGTGTATTAAATACTGGGACTCCGACTAGACGTACCAAGCCCAATGAATTGCCGAGTGCTGTGGACTTGTCGATTTGTTCACCTAGTTTGGCCTTATCACTCACTTGGTCTGTCTTCTCTTCTACACTAGGCAGTGATCATTTTCCCCTAGTAATAGCATCCCCTGACAAATATCCCATCAGTGAAAAGCGTCCCCCTCGATTAAAGTACAGATTAGGTAGAGCTGATTGGGAAAAATTTAAACAGGTCCTTGAAGTCAAAGTGTCACAGTTACCTGAAATACTTCATGGAGGAGAAGATGATTGCTCTCGAGCCTTAGCTCTTTGCATGCTTGAAGTAGCGGATGAGATTTTCCCTGTAAAAAGTTCCCGCACAAACAATTTACCTATGCCCCCTTGGTGGAATACTGAATGTTCAGATGCAGTACGAAGAAGAAAGGAAGAGGAAAGAAAGTATGGTGAGGATATGTCGGAAGAAAATTTAAATAAACTTACTGGTATAATTAATGAGACTAGAGATTTTTTGAGGGAAAGGAAATTTGAGGGATGGAGATCATTTTGTGCCTCCCTTTCTCCTAGAACTTGTCCTTCGGAGGTCTGGAGTAATATTAAGCGTTTTAGGAATGCTTTTAATCAAAACCGCTATGGTGTTCAGTTGTCTCCTGCTTTAGCTGACGATTTTCTTGATAGATTGGCCCCTGCAACAGCTCCTGAAAAAAATTCGTTGATGCCTTGTTGCGCATTATATCCTGGAATAAAAGAATCGAATAGTTTAAACTTACCTTTTTCTTTATACGAGCTTAAAGGAGTATTGACGAGTGTTAAAGATTCTTGTCCTGGAGAAGATGGAATACCTTATGCTTTCTTTTCAAATATGGGAGATTCCTCACTTTTATATTATTTAGAAATAATTAATTCCATAATGATTTCTGGGAACATTCCTACCTCTTGGCGAACTCAAGAAATAGTCCCTATACTAAAGCTTAAAAAATCTCCAGATGATCCGGCTGCTTATCGACCTATAGCCTTATCTTTGGTTATTGCTAAAATTGCAGAACACCTGGTTAAGAACCGTCTTGAATGGCATATCGAAAGAAATAATTTGCTTTCGATTTCTCAATACGGCTTTCGTAAATCTAAAAGTACCATAGACAGTTTAAGTATCTTTACCACAGACATCAATTTGGCCTTTTCTAATAATTTATCGGTAGTTGCTGCATTTTTAGACGTTTCGGCAGCTTATGACAATGTAATCATATCAGTGCTCAAAAATAAACTAATGAAATTGCAGGTGCCGTCAATTTTAGTTAATTTCATTATTAATATCTTATCTATTCGCTTTATATTTGTAATAACAAACCAAGGTTCAAGACTCTCACGAACTGTTTATAAGGGATTACCTCAAGGGTCTGTACTTAGCCCGTTACTTTACAATATTTATACACATGATCTTGAGGCGTCCTTAAATGGTATCGTTAGTGTTTTACAATACGCTGACGACCTACTTATTTATTCAATAAACATGTCTATCCCAACTGCATGTAATTCATTAACAGAATCCCTCACGTTATTAAAGGCTTGGCTTGATAATAATGGGCTGGATTTATCAGCTAAAAAAAGTTCTGTAGTAGTTTTTTCTAGAAAACGGGATTTTCTGCCACCTAAAGTTTCCTATTGCAATCATACTCTAAATGTTGGGGAGGAAACTAAATTCTTGGGTTTAATATTGGATAAGAAAATGACAGGTAAATCTCATCTAAGTTATATAGTGGATAGATGTGAAAAGCAGTTGAATATTATGAGATGCCTCTCAGGTGTGTGGTGGGGTGCTCACCCTTTTAACCAGAAATTGTTATACAATGCTATAATTCGTAGTATTTTGGATTATGGTACCTTTTTATTAGAAGGTGGTAGTAAAAAATGGTTCAAAAAGCTAGATAATATTCAATCTAAAGCTCTCAGAATCATTTCGGGTGCAATGCGTTCGAGTCCTTTAAATGCGTTGCAAGTAGAGTGTAGTGAACCTCCTTTATATTTCAGAAGACAGCTGTTAGCTGATAGGTTTATATTCAAAATCATGCAATTTTCCAACCATCCATTGATCATTAGGTTAGATAATCTAAATTATTTAATTGAAAGCTCCAACTATTGGAGATGCAAATCTGTTCCTTGTTTAATTACTAGTTACCGGAAGTTTAAGTTACTTGAATCGCCTGTGCATAATGCACCAAAGCTAGCAATATTTAATGATAACGTTTTTGACTCTCTACTTTTAGAGCCTGAAATAACATATGATATGGGTATCGCCAAAACTGATTCTGGAGCGAATTCTAAATTTATCAGCTATATTGATGATAAATGGAAAGACTGGCAGCTAATATTTACAGATTCTTCTAAAACGCTTGCTAGTTGTGTAGGTGTAGGAGTTTATCATGCACAATATAAGCTTATTCAAAAAATAAAACTTCCTCCGGAGTCTTCTGTTTTTACGGGGGAGTGCTTTGGCCTATTTAAGGCACTAGAATATGTTTTGTTAGCTAAGTTACAAAATACCGTTATATTTTCCGACTCTAAGAGTGCGTTACAGGCAATTGAGAAGTTCCCATTTAAAATGAAGGCTTTCTATCCTGTTGTATTTGATATTAGGAATCTATTATATGAACTAAGGTTGAAGGGGCAATCTGTACATTTTGTTTGGATTCCTAGCCACTGTGGCATAAAGGGAAATGACAGGGCGGATGGTTTAGCCAAGGAGGCTGTCAATGATGGAGACACTTTTCCCTATAAAAACTTTTCCCATGATATCATGAATTTACCCAAGTCATACCTTCGCGATGCCTGGAGTGTCTCGTGGGCAGAGAGCGCACAAACAAAAGGAAAATATTATTACTTTATACAACCTCATGTTCCTATTAAGCCGTGGTTTTTCAAGGTTGAGTGCTCCAAATTGATTGTTAGTCAAATCATTCGTATGCGTTTGGGTCATGTATGTACTCCTTACCATCTTGCCAAGCTCCGTATCGTAGAGGATAACATGTGTGAATGTGGGGAAGATGTTGGTAACTTGGACCATATATTTTTTTCATGTTCTCGTCATGACCGTTCTGATTTCCTTGATTCCCTTATTAGTTTAAAAACCCCTTTCCCCACTCGTATGATTTGTTTATTACATAACCCAATAATTTATTATGATCTAATTGCCTCTTTTCTGTATAAAAATGATATTAAACTTTAGTTTATTTATTATATTGTACATAATATATTATATTAATGACTTGCCTGATCCATAACTCCTATCATTGTAATCCTTCCCGTTCCGTTTTTTATTTCCCTGTTTCCCAAATTTTTACCTGAAAATGGCACAAAGTAAAACTAGTGCCACAAAAAAAAAAAAAAAAAAAAAAAAAAAAGAAAAAATGTAGCAATGAGGGCTATCGTTTTTGAGCTCACCAGATGGCACCACTGTCGATTAAGGTCCTGTCAAAAATTCTATTTTATACTTCATAGTACCAATTACTTCCTGAAAAGTTTATTTTATTACGTATAAAAACATAGTGTAAACTTCAGATTCATATATATACAATATTCTCCATAAAATTAGCAAGCATGAAACATTTAAAAAACATTTTATCTCCAAGTACTGAAAATTAAGATTCTATGTTGCTACTTAAAATCTTCAAGTCTTAATTAATCAGGAATGGCTCAATCTAGACCACAATCGTGAATATTTGTAAAAATACGTGTTAAAAAAGCACGCAAAGCGTGAACTTTCTGTGACATCTGACATTTCGGTGCCCCCGCGCTACGCTAGCGCCTCTAGCGGCGAATTCATACGCGATAGCCCCCATTGGAAAACAATTCTTGAATATACTTTCAGAGCCGCTTGCCATAAGCAACCAGCCATTCTGACGCTAACCCGTGTACGAGGGCTGCACTAAAAGTATCGGGAATGGAATATTTCCACTGTTCCAGTCATATTAAAATCTTTTTAATTGAAAACTCCTTGGTTTTAAAAATCGAATACCATTTATTTATTTAAAAAAAGATTCTCGGTCTTGTAACATTGTCTCCCGATGGATACCGCATTCGCTCTGTGAAGAGCAAAAAGCGGCTCGCGTTACTTGGTGCGTCAGAACTCTCGAAAGATTCCACGCAGGATCCTCAAATGCTGTATACAACGTCGTATCAGGTGACGAATCCTGGATATACGCGTATGAACCCGAAACAAAAAACCAGTCACGAGTTTGGGTGTTCGATAATGAGTTAAGGTGGAAGCGCAAGGGTAGCCCGCGAAATTCAAATTTTCTTACGTTTTTTGCAATTTGTAGGTCAGTGTCAGGTTGTATGTTGATGAAAATATGAATCGCGCCAGTAGCACGTATGGAGTTACAGAATTATAATCATTCAAATCATCAATACAGCTCTCCAAGTTCATATAATCTCAAAAAGTGACTTTTTCATGAAATAGCTATTGAATGTGATTACATGAACTTGGAGAGCTGTATTGATGATTTGAATGATTATAATTCTATAACTCCATACGTGCTACTGGCGCGATTCATATTTTCATCAACATACAACCTGACACTGACCTACAAATTGCAATAAACGTAAGAAAATTTAAATTTCGCGGGCTACCCTTGCGCATCCACCTTAAAGCCAACAAAAATTGTTCGTTCACGGAGTGTTGCAAAAAAAATGGTGGCCACGTTTGTCTCCAAAACCGGCCATGTTACGACTATTCCTCTTGAGGGACAAAGAATGGTTAATGCAGAATGGTATGCTAGCATTTGTTTGCCACAGGTCGTTTCTGAACTCCGTAAAGAGAACTGCAACCGCCGCATCATCCTCCATCACGACAATGCGAGTTCTCACACCGCGCACAGAACAAAAGAGTTTTTAGAGCAAGAAAACATAGAATTATTAGACCATCCGCCGTACAGCCCCGACCTAAGCCTTAATGATTTCTATACTTTCCCTAAAATAAAGAATAAATTGCGTAGACAGAGATTTTCATCAACTGAAGAAGCTGTGGACGCCTACAAAACGGCCATTTTGGAGACCCCAACTTCCGAATGGAATGGTTGCTTCAATGATTGGTTCTATCGTATGGAAAAATGTGTCAAATTTCGCGGAGAATACTTCGAAAAGCAATAAATACATTTTTAAATAGTAATGTTGTGTCACTTCCTTGATACCCGAAATCAGTGCCGCCCTCGTATGTCGATGTCCTATTAATTAACGATTTAATTTTAAACTTTCTTACTAAGAAGAGTAAATATTGGTAGGTATCTCCCAGCCTGCCCTCGTCTAGCAGCACAGAACCGCATTTTCCATGCCTTTTCTATCACTCAGAACCTTTAAGGTGAAAGCAGCGCCAGGGTAGCCTTTCAGGCTGTACATTTGATCTCATTGAGTGACTATTTCATGAAAAAACATTCAATAGGATTAAATGATCTTAAGGTGGATGCGCAAGGGTAGCCCGCGAAATTTAAATTTTCTCAAGTTTATTGCAATTTGCAGGTTAATGTCAAGTTGTATGTTGATGAAAATTTGAATCGCGCCAGTAACACGTATGGAGTTAC
This sequence comes from Eugnorisma glareosa, assembly GCA_947578425.1. Taxonomy (NCBI): domain Eukaryota; kingdom Metazoa; phylum Arthropoda; class Insecta; order Lepidoptera; family Noctuidae; genus Eugnorisma; species Eugnorisma glareosa. Next base: position 10,665,546 of record OX387964.1, read on the forward strand.
AGAATTATAATCATTAAAATCATCAATACAACCCTCCAAGTTCATATAATCTCAAAAAGTGACTTTTTCATGAAATAGTAATTAAATGTACGTGCGAAATTTAAATTTTCTCAAGTTTATTGCAATTTGCAGGTCAGTGTCAGGTTGTATGTTGATGAAAATATGAATCGCGCCAGTAACACGTATGGAGTTACAGAATTCCCTCCGAGTTCATATAATCTCAAAAAGTGACTTTTTCATGAAATAGCTACTGAATGTGATTATATGAACTTGGAGAGCTGTATTGATGATTTGAATGATTATAGTTCTGTAACTCCATACGTGTTACTGGCGCGATTCATATTTTCATCAACATACAACTTGACACTGACCTGCAAATTGCAATAAACTTGAGAAAATTTAAATTTCGTGGGCTACCCTTGCGCATTCACCTTAATAATAGATGGTTGTAATGATGATTTTAATGATTACATTTCTGTAAATTAAATATATACCTATTACGACCACAAAATATATTGTGTTCAACATAGTCAATGATGTTTGAACATAGTCTGACACTGAAAGGAAAATTGCAAAAAACCTAAGACAATTAGAATTTCGCGGGCTACCCTCTGTTACAGTGTTATATATAAGATGCGCTGTGTACAGTGCAGTGTTCTGCTCATAGCCGTCATTCAGCATCGACGATGCGCTAGCGCTACAGTTCAAAAAATTATACTGAATGGCCTAGGTAGCTGGTAATTATATTCCAAAAAAAAAGTCAACAGACGAAACATGACAATGACATTTAATTGACAGTTTACTTTGTTGTACCAACCAACCATGTCACAGACCAGATAGCTTATGTAAATAACAAGGAGCGCGGTGTGGCATCGGCTTTCCCGGCGCTACATTTCGTAAGAAATAAATATCTCCGTAACTTTTCTGAACATGCTTAAGCACTATATCTTGTTAGTACTACATATTCTTCATATCGAAACTGTTTTCTGTTATAATCAAAATGGCTTCATTCTGTACTGTCCTTGTATGGGTAAGTATAACAGAAACTATGCATTGCATTGCATTTGTAAAAAATAAACCTTTACTTCCACTTGCTGAATTTCATATGAACGGATCTTTCAACTATACTATAATTATTTATGTTATTTTTTAGGCAGATTTGGCAATCAAGCTGATCACTTTTTGGGAGCATTTGCATTTAGTAAAGCTTTGAATAGAACTTTGGTTCTTCCTCCATGGGTGGAATACAGATTTGGTGAACCTAAATCTGTACAAGTACCTTTTGATACATACTTTAAAGTCGAAGGTTTATCTTTTTATCATAATGTGATCACAATGGAGAAATTCATGAAGGATTTGGCCCCTGTTGTTTGGCCAGTTAAAAAACGAATCTCTTTTTGTTACACACAAAGAATGGGTGAACTTGAAAACAGTTGTAATGCAAAATCTGGAAACCCGTTTGGTCCATTCTGGGATACATTCAACATTGATTTTGAAAATTCTGAATTTTATGGACCTTTGAATTATGACATATATAACAAAGAAATGATAGACAAATGGAAACATAAATATCCTCCAAAAGAGTGGCCTGTTCTGGCTTTTACTGGTGAGTTAATACTTATCATTTATGTTTATTATTCTCTCACTTCAAAGCTTCCAGCAAGAAACTACACAATGGAACTGGAATATTAACCACCTATTTAAGTCACATTAAATAGTATAATAAAAGTTATTGTATCTATTTCCTTGGAACTTGTACATGAGCCCGCATTGTTCTGCAATTGTCTTCCAGTTTAATTGCAAGTGAAAAAGTTCATAAATATTCCTGAAAATATATGAGCTGACCTTGATTCATATAATATTAGTAATGCACACTACATAAGCTATGTTATTATCAAACCTAAAGAAAAACCAAAAAAAGTTTTAAATTCATATATCTGCAGAACTCACCTGATGCTAATATACATAGTGACTCGGCTAGGCAATTGCCTCACCTTCCCCTTTTCAAACTTCTATGAGTTGGGGTATGTGTTGATCAGTAAGTGAGACCAACTTAATATACTTACTGTAGGTTAGGATGGGCAGGATGCACAATCTGCATCCTGCCCAACCTAAAAATATACCATAGGAATGACTTTCCTTCATGTATTGTTTCTTTAATCGTTGCATTGTGTTTACAGGGGCCCCTGCAAGTTTCCCAGTGCAAAAAGAAAATGTCCATTTACAAAAGCACCTATGGTGGAGTGAGGATATAGCCAATAAGACTAGATTATTTATCAAGAAGAATATGAGTGGAGGTGGTTTCCTAGGTATACATTTGAGAAACGGACAGGATTGGGTAAAAGCTTGTCAGCATGTTAAAGACAGCACTATGTTGTTTGCCGCCCCGCAGTGTGTGGGATATAAAAATGAAAGAGGACCATTATCATTATCCATGTGTCTACCACAACCTGCTGTTATAATCAAGTAAGGACTTGTAATTAATATGACCTACATCTGTAAACAGTTAAGCTGTAGTAACATTTTACTATAAAACTATTTAATACTAATCAAAGATAAAAATTACAGGCAAGTGAAGAGGGCCATCAAGAAATTGGATAACATAAAGTACATTTTTGTGGCATCAGACTCAAATCATATGTTAAGTGATTTAAAAAAAGGACTACATCATGCTGAAATATCAGTTATCAGGTTACAGCCAATGAATCCACATCTAGACTTAGCAATTCTTGGTCAGGCTAATTATTTTATTGGCAACTGTGTGTCATCATATTCAGCATTTGTGAAGAGAGAAAGAGATGCGAGAGGTTTACCGTCAGAATTTTGGTCCTTCCCACACAGAAAAAAAAGTAAACATGAAGAGTTGTAATATTGTAAAAATGATTGCTATTTCTACTACACTCACTAGCAAAGCGCATAAATATATGTATTTTTCGAAAAATTTATTACTTTTTAATTATTATAATAAAAATCATGACGTCTAAAAGCTTGAAATCTCAGCTTTAATTTGGTATCATTATTGTCAACATTTTATTCAGAACTTTTAGAATTAATTCTATCTGTGTGAAAATAGATGAAAAATGGGAAATATGTTGTGGTTAGATCAAAACCTGTTAAACAATAAAAAAACTTTTTTGCTAAAAATAAAACTGACTTCAAAAATAAAAAAAAACGTGGAAAAATAACTTTAGCTTCAGAAGTCGGTGACTTTTGTTTGTTCGATTGAATATTTTTGCCACCGACTTCTGAAGCTAAACTTATTTTTCCACGTTTTTTTTTGTTTTTGAAGACGGTTTAATTTTTTGCAAAAAAGTTTTTTTATTTTTCCTTTTTTTAGTTTCAATATTCTACACAAATATTTGCTATACATTTATTTTACATTGTTAACAACAACTTTCATGGTAATAGGCTTATCCCCAATAAAATGTAACTTATATCGTTATCATACCTAACGGTCGATATATGGGTGTACTGTACACATTGCGTACTCCCTCAGAGCATACAGGCGTTATGTTATGTTCTAATATTGTGTAAAAAATAAACATCCAAGCGATTGCAGCAATCACGACAGATTTTCTGTCTATTAATGAAGCGTTCCATTGTATATCTCCGAAGATCAGCATCAGATCCTGACTTATACCTTCCATCATCAGCTCAGCAACATGAGAAAATGATTATCAGGTACAAATATTAGAAAGTACCTATATGAAAAACATTGTAAAATGTCAGGGTGGCCCTCGATTTCCCTGGGATCCCATCATCAGATTCTAATTTTGTGACAACGGGACCACCTCAGTAGCTTTCGAATAAAAAAAGAATTTTGACAATCCGTCCACAATCAGCGGAGAAATCGGTGAACATACTGGACACACAGTCAAACGTAGAACCTCCTCATTTTGTTTGAAGTCGGGTAAAATATTGTCAAAACAGTTTTGGTGAAACATTGAACCGCTAACAATACATTTCATAGTAATAGGCTTATCCCCAATAACTGTCGAAAAGTTGTACAGTACACATCTGCGTACCCCCTAGAGCATATAAGCGTGTTATTATGTTATGATGTTGTATAAACAATGAACATCCAAGCGATTGCAGCAATCACGACAGATTTGCCGTCTATTTTTTAAGAGTTCCATAGTATATCTCCGAAGATCAGTATCAGATCTTCACCAAATTTGAAATGGGACCACCGCGAAACAATATTCTACCAAACAAAAAAGAATCATCGAAATCAGTTCACAATTGGCGAAGATATCGATGAACGTATGTTCATCGATATCTTCGCCAATTGTGAACTCAAACAAAAAAAAAAACACGACTTGATAACCTCCTCCTTGAACAAACACTTCCACACCCTAGGTATCACTGATAGCCCCCTGTGCAGAGCGTGCATGGAGGCGGAGAAAACTGTAGCGCATGTACTCCTTGAGTGCACGGGCGTCACCCAGATCCGTGAGGAGACTCTTGGAACACCGAGATCCCTTGAGGATGTCTTGAGAAGATCGGGAAGTTTGATCTGCTTCTGGAGGGAGGTGGGCTGGTTGGAGTAACGGCCACCATGGCTCACGTACAATGGTCCAATTTAGGGACTAAGTGCGGAAACCAAACCCTTAACATAGAACATAACCTCCTCCTTTTGGAAGTCGGTTAACAAAAAGTAATTTATTGTGTCAGTTCTTGGTTTTGCCTCTAGCTCTAATCATAGCTTGCAGTCGATAGTTCATTGATCTGATCAATTTATTGACGGTGCCTTGAGAAATTACGTCCCACTCCTCCACACCAATAACGCCGCCTTAAATTCTTCTATGGTCGAAGGGACTGGATTTCTGGCCTGGACCCTTCTCTTGAGCTCGCCCCATAAGTGTTTGATAGGAATCATATCTGGACTGAGTGCAGGCCAGTCCATCATCCGTTTCAGGTCATCATCTTTGTCCAGGAAGTGCCGAGTGAAATGCACCATGTGACACCGGGCACTGTCGTGCATTAAGACGAAGTTCTCGCCGACAAATCCTGCGTAGGAAACCACGTAGTCCTGGAGAATGTCGGTAATATACAGATCAGCTGTCATCCCTCCTCCTCGGCGTCCCCCGGGCACGAAAATGAAAAAGAGATACCAGCCCACATCATGCAGAAACTGCCGCCACCGTATGCAACCGTTTCAGCGAAACAGCACTGTGCAAATCGCTCACCCGGGCGCTCGTAGACCCGGCCTGTCCTATCACTGCCGTACATGACATGACATTCTACACTCGTCAGTGAACAAGACCGACTGCCATTGCGCGATGCTCCAATTGAGATGCTCTCACTTTTAGGTTGCCTGCAGTCAATTTACGGCCCGTGCCAGGTTGTTAGCTTCTTCCTGTCTCGCTGACAGCTACCCCTCGTACACGCCTCAGTTTCTGTCTCACATCAACACCCGTCAGGTGCCGATTCCGCAACGATGTTGTAATGATGAAACAGTCGTCTCTCTCTGAAGTGCGCCGTTGGCGGCTGGCTCTTGGTCTCCAATTAAAGGCACCCGTCTCTTGAAATCTTCTCTTCTATACCCTTGATACAGCAGACTGGCTGTGAAGATGGGCTGCGACTGTTCGCTGACTGAGTTCTTGTTGCAACAGGGCTTCACCGTACTTCTGATAAGCGGCTGTTAAGGTAAATCGGTTGCGGAGGTTTATAAAGGGGTGGTTCGTAGCGGAAGTCGTGGCTATCGTAGAAAGTGCATTTTCCTACACGCCCGTTTAAATTGCATAAATAAAAAAAGTACTGAATATTTATTAATTATAGTGATGTTAGTGTAAAGAGCTAAAGTGTCGGGCTTATAGACATGGTTTTCTATATTATTAATAAACAAGGTAAAATTTGTTTGTAAGTTTGTATGTAGGGAGTAATCTCCGGAACTAATAATCCAATTTTAAAAATTGTTTCACTGGTAGAAAGCTAATTTATTCGTGAGTGCTATAAGCTATAAATTATAATGGTATCATACTTATTAGCCGAACCATCACAAGTTTTGTTTAACCAAGCGGAAAAAATATAGCATAAACAACAGAGTTATTTGCATGCGCTGCCTAAATAGTTGTATATCCCGCCTGGTCCGCTTTAAGGTGGATGCGCAAGGGTAGCCCGCGAAATTTAAATTTTCTTACGTTTATTGCAATTTGCAGGTCAGTGTCAGGTTGTATGTTGATGAAAATATGAATCGCGCCAGTAACACGTATGGAGTTACAGAATTATAATCATTCAAATCATCAATACAACCCTCCAAGTTCATATAATCTCAAAAAGTGACTTTTTCATGAAATAGCTATTGAATGTGATTATATGAACTTGGAGAGCTGTATTGATGATTTGAATGATTATAATTCTGTAACTCCATACGTGTTACTGGCGCGATTTATATTTTCATCAACATACAACTTGACACTGACCTGCAAATTGCAATAAACTTGAGAAAATTTAAATTTCGCGGGCTACCCTTGCGCTCCACCTTAAATAGTTCTACAAAAAATTCCGCGACACCATATTTCTATCTTTTATATTTTTTCAATACACTTTCTCGAAAACTGGTTCTAATCGCACTACGATTAGGTTCAACATGCAATTTATTTCACACGCGTGCGATTTTTAATATTTTTCCGCACACGTGCGGAAATAAAAATTTGCACAGATAAGTCCAAAGGGTTCAATGACTATATCTATAGTCGGCGGTGATTGCTTTTTTTTAATTCCCGGATAAGAGATATGCGTCTTTACGGATGAAGTATTTTTCGAGTATTTAAATTGTGTTTATAAATAGAATATCATAGATAAAAATGATTATTTAAAACAAATATTTATTTTAATGAACAAATTAACATCTTAATATGTTCTAAATTAAAAAAAAAAAGAATTTTCTTTTTTTCATAGTAGGCTGTATACAGCATCATACCTTTGCATCTTCTTCAACCTGGCGAAAGCAAAGCGCGGAAAAAAAGCAAATTAAATCATAGTTTCCTAATAATTCCTGACAAAAATACTTTCCGTTCTAATATTTTATTTCTTCGAAAATGTATTGAAAAACGTCGTTTGATACGCGTGGGGATTTGTTATTGCAGTTCTCGGCTCCATAACACCCTCGCTTGCAGCTCGGGTGTTAATTCCGCGCTCGAATGCAATAACAAAGTTTCCCCACTTATATCAAAATGTACTGATACTATATGACAAGAATTTGTGTGGTATACCTATTACAACTACTACACAACTACAACTATTATTATTATTTGTTTTTATACTTTTACATTATATCTCGACTTAATTGCCGGATTTATAGAATAGCACGGGCCGAAGCCAAGTACTACCCCGGGAAAGTGGTGATATGATGAGATGATGATTATGTCTGTTAAAATGTGTGTGTGCGATGACTCGGTGTTGTGTGTTTGTGGTACTGACTACAGAATCATTTTCGTTTTGCAAAAATTTTCTGACAATTCTGCATGTATTCAGTATTGCAGCTTTCTGAAGACTTTGGTATGTGTATGGTGGTAAGTCAAGTGTTTTTAGAGACTGGTGAAGTTGTTTAGGAATAACTCCTGTTGTTGATAACACAATAGGGAATATGGCGACATGGCTAAGGCACCATATTCGGCTGATTTCTATTTTAAGATCTGTATAGTTTGAAAGTTTTTCTGCTATTGTATTTTGAAGATTGTGGGTGTTTGGTACAGCGATGACAAATCATAGACATGTCTATGATTTGTGCGGTTTTGTTACGTTTGTCTAATAACGTGATGTCTGGTCTATTGTAGTGTACCTATTGTTTTATCTGTGAAAATTCCTCGATCGAAGTACAATTTGTGGGTGGCGTTTTCAAGAACAATAATTCGGGATGGTATAAATACCATCCCGAATTTGTGTTCTTGAAAACGCCACAAGCCACAGGTGGGGTGGAGATTAAATTATATTTGATTGCTAATTTTTGATGGATTCTGTTCGCTATTTGATCATGCCTGTGTTTATAATCAGTCTGGACGACTGCTTTACACGCACCTGTGCTATGCTGAATGGTCTCGGAAGAACTATTGCATCGCCTACATAATTATGTCTATTGTATGAGGAACTCTCATTATGTGTTTCTGATAATTACGGGTCTGGTCCTGAATCGCTATCATGAATCCTTCGGTCTCAGGGAACAGTTCTCCACGTCTAATAATTATTATTCCCATCAACCGGGCACAAATCAAGACTCCGTGACTACTACTAAGAATTTCCTGATGGAAAAGCCCAATCGCGCTTGCGACCACTAGACTAACGAAGTAACGAGGCAGTTTCAACTTCCAACTAAAAACCGACGTCCAAAAAAACACTAAGTTTACAGTCTAAAATAATTTTACAAAAAGTCAATGAAACACACAGTCACCGACTTCCGAAAGTAATTTTAGACTTTTTTGGAAGTCGGTTTTTTATCGCAGAAAGTTTTTTCACTTGGCCTTATAAAGAGTAGCAGTCCGAGGTACATAATCTGGCTGTGAAAGCATGTTTTGGTATTTTTTGAGGGCAAACTATATCTTTGTCTCCTTTTAGTAAATTCAGGGCTGTATAGAAGTGCTGCGTGTGGTTTTAAAAGTGCGCATTATAAGTAACTGTCGAACTGTTAGTTTTCACAAGATTTATACAGGAGTTTAGTGGGGAAAAGACTTTCTTGTGCCAATAACCCTTTAGCTTAGTTCGATAGCCGGCTCAGGCATCATTTCAAAAATGTTGATAATCGTTGATAATTAAAAAGTGGGTGTTTCCTGAAATAACTATTAAGTGTGGAGAACACTTAATAGTTATTTCAGGAAACACCCACTTTCCAGGGTTCGCTTCAATTTATACCAAGATTTTGACGTGCTTCGTTTGACCTAAACACACACACTGTGTTTGAAAGTTGTCACATGGGATACCTATAATATGTATTCTTTCATGGAGGCTTATATGTATAGGGTTTATGCTTGAGCGATCTCCACGCGTGGTGTCGCCACGGGCCTTTTTATTTTTTTTGTTCTTTTTCTCTATTAAGTCGGTTGCTGAATTTGATCTTCGAATATCTTGCAATTATGAATAAAAAATATATAAATGCTTAACTGTTTATTAAACCAATCCAGAAAAAAAATCTGATGCATTCTTTATACTGCTTGATGGTAAATTATTGCTCAAGTCTCGTCTTTTATTTTGCTTTTGAGTAACGTCGATAATAGAATCAATAGATTCAAAGTATGATATATTCCAAAATTTAACGTCATTGTCATGAGAGCATGAAGCAACATATTGGCCATCGTGACTTATGTCAAGGTGTTCTACAGGAAGTCTATGTTGGCCTACCACACCTAATTGACGTTGTGGGAACATATGTGCTGCTCTCAAAATGCCATCTTCACCTGACGTCACCACAATATTCTGGGTGATAGGAATCATGCACTGAATGGCATGTTTTTGTCCAACATATTCATCACTGTGTAGTCCAAACTCTTTCCAATTAAATAAGTATAATTTTCCTGTTGATGAGGCTACAAGAAGTTTAGTGTCTGATCGAAATAATCCCAAGCAAGTTAACTCTGCATCATATTCTTCTGACGTTGTGTAAATTTTACTGAAACAATAGGTAATTATGAAACGACAATATAATTATACTACATAAAATAAAAACACAATACTTCATGAAAAGAAAAAATATTGTCTATTTTTAGGGTTCCGTAACCGAATGGCAAAAAACCCTTATAGATTCGCCATGTCTGTCTGTCTTTTTGTCCGAGTATGTCACACCCTCTAATTACTAAGGAGGAGGATTGTAGAACGTAAATAAAACTTTCATCAAAATTGGTTTGAATAAGATTTGATGTTTAGTTTTTGAGATAGGGGACTTTTTCATCAAACTGCAGCAGTCAATTTGTTTCTCATTATCATACTATGAAAAACAAAGGAGATCACCCAGATTGGGCTATTTTCAAAGCCGGCAAAAAAAATTACCCCAAACTAAGTGATCCAAGATATTTTGTGGTTGAATAACTTTTAAGTGAATTGACTTACGACTTCGGTGTAATAATAAAAAATGTTTATTAAGTTATGCTCTACCTTGGCATAATATAATAAGTTTATTTTCGTTGGCACTTTTGAAAATAGCCCAAAAATGTATGGAGGTTGGGTGATCTCCTTTAGTTTTGCTGTTGAATGTAAAACAATACAACATAATATGACTTCAAAATATTTTTTTCACTTCTCATGCTCTAAAAGTACGTCATTATAGCCCTACGAAGCGGGACTAAAGTGACCACTTTAGTCTCTAGGGAGTAAAAAGTACACTCGCGAGCAAAAGTATGGAATCACTTATTTGGAATTGATTCTGCGCGATCTTGAGTACATAATAACTAGTTATGAATAATAAAAATGGTACTATTTTAAAGGTTTAACTGTTAACTTTAAATTGATACCAAATTCGTTCAAATCATGCCATGATTTAAGAAGCTATCCCGGATTACGTGAAGAAGAAACGAAAAATATATGTTTCAATTGTTTGATACGCCACGAGTTGCGCCCTGTTGACCAGTGGCGTGCAGTGCTTCTCCACGGTGGGTAGGCCATATACATACGGATACCCAAAAAAAAAAAAAACTCGCAATATCACAGCGTCGCTCTACTTAGGATGACCCTCAAAGTAGTCACATCTATTGATATATTCACTCACCCTTCCGGGCCCCCGCATCTGCCCCTGGTGTTTTTAGTAAGCGTATGAGAAACAACGCCATCTAGCTTAAATATAAGGAATTTTAATGGTATTCTGTCAATACAAGAACGAAGGATGTCGCTTCGTTACAAAAAATTCTAAAAAATAAAACAGAGTGCGCTGTTAACAAAAAAAATAGTTTAGTTTCGTTCCGTACCCAATTTTGAGCGTCTGACCGGAATATTTGAAAAACAAACATTGAAATTAAGCCTGTAAAAACCAAAGTTATAAATACAAGAACTCACCACATTAATCAAGGTTCAAATCACGATTTTCTGACAATGCAAACAGAAGAAAGATTCATTTGAAATACCGCGTACGAGATGAATTTTGGGTTAATTCTCGTAATTCGGGTAACTACACATTTTCCTTCAGACACCACTTGAATCTTAACATCAAACAATCGTGAATACTTATTGTTTTTAACTTCTGACAAACACATTATCAGCGCAAACTTCACAACAGAACACCATTTCTAAGTAAATAAACAAATACAACAAATAATATTTACACTACTGTACGTTTCAAAACGAATTACAACCTTCAGATATTATAATAATCAAAACATTCAAGATCACGAAATAAATTTTGCTTGTCACATGAAACAAATATGGCTTCTAAGAAAAATACAATTGTTATTTTGACAATGAAAAAAACACTACCAAATATAATTGCATCACCGCATACCGTTTTAGCCGGATAATACTTTGCGGGGCAGCCAATCAGTGGCCAGCTACACTCGCAGGAGTTTACGCACCTAATCTAGCATGTGTGCCGTATATATACACGAAAATACGCATCAGTGTGCTTAAATTTATCAATGGAAATAAGGCCGGCTGGGGCCTTGCCTAGACGGCCGGGAGCGAGCGTCGTAGTATTATTACCAGTTACGTCACACGGCTGCGACAAACTTGTCGCAGCCGTGTTTTAAGTATTATACCAGGCGTTTTATTTTTGATTAATATAGTTATAATAAATGCATTTGTTGTGTTGTTGGTAGGAATGGTAGGGTAGGCTAGGCCTAATTGCCTCTATGGACGGCACGCCCCTGCTGTTGACCCCCTATAAAAGCACGTGTTATCGGATTTTTTTTTATCAAGAAGAGGCGACAACAACAATGCCGACGCCGCCGGGAGGGCTTGCCTACAAGCCCCTCCCTCCACCTCAAGCAGATGATCGCCCAGAGAAGGCGCCTTCGCAAGCGGTGGCAAGTTACAGGATGCCCCACTCAAAAGAGGGAACTCAACCGTCTGGCGGAGAAGGTCAGGGCCAAGCTACAGGAGCACAAAACCGCGGGCTGGGAGGAACGTATCGACGCCGCCGAGGGGGACTGGCCGTCGATACACAAGCTATGCAGGACGCTGACGAACACCCCGGCCCCGGTGCACCCGCTACGCCACAGCGACGGAGCGCCTAGGTACGCGGCAGCACACCGGGCGGAGATCTTCGCCGAACACCTGGAGCGCCAGTTCCAGCCGAACCCGACCAACGACTCCGAGCACATCGCAGCAGTCGAGAGGCACGTTGTGGAGTACTTCGCAACGCCGATAGCCTCCGATGAGGCCCCCATCTACTTCTCGCCCTGAGCAGTCCGACGCGCCATTCTGAAAACAAAGCTGAAGAAGGCCCCAGGAGCGGACGGGATCACCAATACAGTGCTGCGCCACCTGCCACACCGCACGGTAGCGGCACTGGCGCGCCTGTTCACGGGGATTACCCCTGTGCGCAGGCACAGGGGTTTTCCCAGCTGCGTGGAAGGAAGGGCGCGTCATAATGCTGCCCAAGGCCCAAAAAGACGTCCTGAAGCCGGAGAGCTATCGGCCGATCACGCTTCTCTCCTCCATCTCCGAGGTGTTTGAGCAACTCCTGCTGCGACACCTTAAACAACACCTCACTCCGCGCCCTGAACAATTCGGGTTCCGCGCGGAACCCGAATTGTTCAGGGCGCGGAATCGATTCAGAAGCTGATTAGGTCAATGAAGAAACGGTTCTTCATTGACCTTATCAACTTCTGAATCGATTCGTGCAGTTATTAGGGCGAGGGGAGGGAACACAAAATATTGAACCTTAATTTTAAGGCGAAATAATTTTTTTACGAATTAATTTTAGTTGTTTTCTTCATTTATCATTTTTCCATTATCCTTCTGTTTTCCTAACTCCTTCACTCAATCCGGGATAGCTCCTTAGATACTGGTGTGATTTAAATGAATTTGGTATCAATTTAAAGTTAACAGTTTTACCTTTAAAATGGTACAATTTTTATTATTCATAACTACATAGTTATTAAGTACTCAAGATCGCGCTGAATCAATTCCAAGTAAGTAATTCCATACTTTTGCTCGCGAGTGTAATTAGTTTTTTAATTTCCTTCATGTGACATAGACAAACTCAAACAGTCAGTAAACATACTATTGAGTGTGGACCATCTGCATTGCAAAAATGTTTAGAGTTTTAGATCCATGGTTTTTCCGCAAGGAAGGTGGCGCCATGTGATTTAAATTGTTAATCTGTGCCTGGTTTAGAAGAAAAAAGTAAAAAACTGACCGCAAAAATTTCAGATTTTTTTTTTGAGTGTAGATTTGTTTGGTTTTAAATAAAATTAACAATGACCAGTGACAGTGAAGAGTGAGTCCTTATAATGCACATATCTACCAGCAATGCACGACACTGGATTGTTCAACACGGGCGTGTACAACCTTGGGAAAGGAACTATCACGATGTCTCCAATTACTGGGCTGTACCCTGCTTGTCCAGGGGCGTGCCGTCCATAGAGGCAATTAGGCCTAGCCTACCCTACCATTCCTACCAACAACGCAACAAATGCATTTATTATAACTATGTAATAAAATAATGCAAAATATTTAAAAAAATAATTAAAACTCCTGTTAAAATACTTATAGCAACTTGTCGCGCCCGTGTGACGTAACTGATAATAATACTACGAGCGCGACGCTCGCTCCCGGCTCTTCTAGGCAACGACGCCGCCGGCCTAATTTCCATTGATAAATGTACGCACACTGATGCACATTTTCGTGTGTATGAACGGCACACATGTATAGATCATTGATAGATTGGGGGCTCAACTCCTGCGAGTGTAGCTGGCCACTGATTGGCCACAAAGTATTATCCGGCTAAAACGGTATGCAGTGATGCAATTATATTTGGTAGTGTTTTTTATCGACAAAGTAGCAATTATATTTTTCTTAGAAAGTTGTAAGCCATATTTGTTTCATGTGACAAGCAAAATTTATTTCGCGATCTTGAATGTTTTGCTTTTTATAATATCTGACGGTTGTAATTCGCTTTGAAACGTACAGTAGTGTAAATATTATTTGTTGTATTTGTTTATTTACTTAAAATGGTGTTCTGTTGTGAAGTTTGCGCTGATAATGTGTGTTTGTTATAAGTTAAAAACAGTAAGTATTCACAATCGTTTAATGATAAGATTCAAGTTGTGTCTAAAGGTGTAGGTGCCCGAATTACGAGAATTAACCCAAAATTCATCTCGTACTCGTCATTTCAAATGAATTTTGCTTCTGTTTGCATTGTCAGAAAATCGTGATTTGAACTTTGAATAATGTGGTGAGTTCTTGTATTTATAACTTTGGTTTTTACAGGCTTATTTTCAATGTTTTTTTTCTAATATTCCAAAAATCTAAACTATACCATGGTAATTTTATTTTTTTATTGCCAGCGCACTCTGTTTTATTTTTAAGATTATTTTAACGAAGCTTCTACCTTCGTTTTTGTATTGACTGAATGCCATTGAAATTCCTGATATTTAAGCTAGATGGCGTTGTTTCTCATAAGCTTACTAAAAATACCAGGGGCGGGTGCGGGGGGCCCGGAAGGGTGACTGAATATATCAATAGATGTGACTACTCTGAGGGTCATCCTAAGTAGAGCGACGCTGTGATGTTGCCGAGTTTTTTGTTTTGGGTGTCAGTAATTCAGTATGCGTGGCCTACCTTACCAGAGGAACCACGGCACGCCACTGTGCTTGTCCGATACAAGATTGTACGGCATGATAATTGGCGACACATGATTGGCCGATAGGTTGGCCAATCAGGTGACTCGAAATTTTGGGACTTGGATACTAGGTAATTGAGCTAGGTGGTGCTGTTCCGAAAGACGATTGATTCCTTTTACAATTAGCCTTTTATAGATTTAACCTATTTAAGAATTTACGAAGTAGGCAGTCTTTTTCATATTCGGTCCCAGAATTAATAATAGATTCGGTCCTGGTCCCGGTCCCCTAGTCCTTGGAAGGGACCAAGAGTATTTTTTTGCCCCAAGAAATATAAACTGCCGAATTAAATTGTACTCCAAGACGCGGGCTCGCTTCTTTCGCATATAACAAAACACTAATATCTTCTGTCCCCGAAGTCGCCTTCGGCCTCCGCCGGCCTCCTTCGTCGGCCTACGGCCCGGTGCCCATGCCGCCCTTATAGGATAAGTACTGTCGCGAAACGGTCGTATTATAGGAAAAGAAAACTGTGTACCACCCTTCCCTACCCTACTGTCACAAGGCTTTTTACTTTTTTAATGTGACGTCACTGTTTGTTTTGATTCCATTTGTCGTGCTGTGCATTATCAAGCCGGACAATCTTGGTCCAGGCCGAGAATGCGCGACATTATAATGTACGTCATTGGAATTCAAAACACGTACCTACATTCCAATGTCGTGCGTTCTCGTGCTGTGCATTGTTGATGTTGAGCATTGCTGGTTCCCTGAAGAGTTTGACGTCGAGCAAAGAGCAAAAGACTTATTAGATAATCTTTTTCCGCCAAAATTGGGGAAGACTTACCTAAAAACTTACGAAAGTTTTATGGACTGGAGGAATAAGAATATTTATTAAATGTTTTTGTACTAAATTGACTACTTTTCTTGCACTCAAAGTGAAAAGTACAGTTTGCACCTCGAGACTAAACGCCAACTTAATATACCCTCGGTTTCATTCCTCCCTCGCACGCTCGGGAGTCAAACCACCTCTGGTATATTATAGCTTCGTTTAGTCCCTCGTTATAAAATATACTATTACACTACCTACATCTTTTAAACCGAAACGTTGTCGTATCTCATGTTTCAATTTACCGTTCAACAGGTAAGCCGTCGGCTTACCTGGCAAAGCCTGGGTCCTGGCCTTGCAGGCTCTCGGGCCCCGACTTGAGGGGCTCCTAAGCGCATGCTTGGAGAGAGGCCAGTTCCCGCTTCGTTGGAAGACGGGGAAGCTGGTCCTCATCCGGAAGCCGGGGCGCCCTGCGGACTCTCCGTCCGCATACCGGCCCATTGTGTTGCTCGACGAGGTGGGCAAACTCTTCGAAAGAGTTATTGCCAACCGCCTCGCCGGGCACCTGGCGGGGATTGGGCCGGATCTTGCGGAACACCAGTTTGGTTTCCGCAGGGGGCGCTCGACGGTGGACGCCATCATGCGCGTGAGAGCCCTCACGACGGGGGATGCGGTGTCCCGGGGTGGGGTGGTCTTGGCGGTGTCTCGCGACATCGCCAACGCCTTCAACTCCATGTCCTGGAGCTGCATTAGGGAGGCACTCCGGTATCACCGGGTGCCGACCTACCTTCGTCGTGTGGTCGGGGACTACCTGACGGACAGGTACGTCATCTACCCTGGTTGCAGCGGAGAGTGGAACCGGCGAGAGATGTCGTGCGGTGTTCCACAGGGATCGGTTCTGCGGCCGCCCTTGTGGAACATCGGTTACGACTGGGTGCTGCGCGCCGACCTCCCTGACGGCGTCAGCGTAGTTTGCTACGCTGACGACACGCTGGTGCTGGCTCAAGGGAGGTCGCACGAGGCGGCGGCCAAGCTGATGACTCGCGGGGTTGCGATAGTCGCGGAGAGGATCCGGCAATTGGGTCTCGAGGTGGCATTGCACAAGTCCGAGGCCATGTGCTTTCATGGGCCTCGGAATGCGCCACCGTCGGGATCCATGCTCACGGTGGGAGGGGTTCCCATCGGCGTTGAGCCGACGTTGAAGTACCTAGGTCTCGTCCTCGACAGCCGGTGGAACTTCGTGAAGCATTTCCGACGTTTGGCCCCCAAACTGGAACGGGCCGGGGCTGCCTTCAAGCGGCTCTTGCCCAACCTGGGGGTCCAAACGCCTCCTGCCGGAGGCTCTACGCGGGGGTCGTGCGGTCCATGGCCCTTTACGGGGCCCCGGTGTGGGCGCGTTCTTTGAGGCGGCGAGCCGCCCATTATCTGAACGCGCCCCAAAGGGTGGTAGCCGTAAGGCTAATCCGGGGGTACCGCACGATCTCCGGCGAGGCGGCGAGCCTCCTTGCCGGATTGCCGCCATGGGATCTGGAGGCGATAGTCCTCGCGCGCCTGCACGAGTGGCGCGTGGAGGCACTACGCCGGGGGGAAACTCCGCTGCCGCGGCAAATTGTCGCTCAGCGGACAGACTTCCGGCGTGATCTCATGGCGACATGGAGAGAGCGACTGTCGCAACCCCGTGCAGGGCACGCCACTATAGTGGCGGTAAGTCCTCTCTTTGAGGAGTGGCTAGAGAGGCGCCACGGCGCCCTCACCTTCCGCCTGACGCAGGTCCTCACCGGACATGGTTTTTTCGGGAGGTTCCTGCACCTAATCGGGCGGGAAGAAACGCCCGGGTGTCACCACTGCGAGGATCGACCGGAGGACACGGTGGAGCACACTGTACAGGTCTGCTCCGCTTGGGCGGAGCAACGCGGTGTCCTCGTAGCGGCAATCGGCAGCGGCGACCTCTCGCGTCCGGCCCTGGTTCAATCCATGGTCCGGAGCGAGACGGAATGGGACGCCGTCACCTCCTTCTGCGAAGCAGTCATGCTAGCGAAGGCGGTGGCGGGACGTGAGAGGGAGAGAACCTCACGTCCCAGCCGCCGCGGGAGACGCACCGGGCGTCGGGGGCCACGTGGTGGCCCCCGGCCACCGTAGGCGCGGGCCTGTGGACGGTGAGCTATGGGCTAGCTCGCCGTCCGTCCGTCTTATGACGACAGGCCGTGTCGACGGCGCGTTCGTGTTCCACGCGCGCCTCAAAGAGAGTCAGCAAACAGGAAGGGGTCCGTAAGGACCGACGCCTGCCAGGGTTGCGGGACTGTTCGAAAGAGATACCGCGGCCCTGGAACACAAAGGGCAAAGGAAGGAACATGGATGGGTTTTAGTCAGTAAAAGTCTGACACTCCCTCCTGCTCAGCCCAGAGCGGGAGGGGTTATTTGATGATTTCACATCGGTAAAAAAAAAAAAAACACACCCGCTCCGCAAGTATTTTCACACACACACACACACACACACACATATTATGCAGGGTGAATTTTTCAAGTGGGCGTGGGTAGCCAAATCCGAAACTATGAGGAATAGCGAAAAATACTAAATCTGCATCCATAAAGGGCTTGGAAGATTTTTGTATGAAGCCTGGCCGGCCTAACTTCCGCCATGTTAATTATTTTTCAAAGTTGCGGCCATGCATAAAACCTATATTAATCGATAGCTGGCATCAATACAAAAATCTAGGATTAACCCCTTATGTAAGCCGTGTAGACAGCGGGTATATACATACAGCCTAAAATTCGAAGCCGCCTTTAAGGAATATTTGAGTAAAATTTGAACAGAATCTATGAAGTAGTTTTTGCGCCATTTTGAAACATAGTAATTTCAGTTGTTATTTTGTCCGTCATGTAGTCTCTCTTATTTTCTCCGTTTCAGCACTTTCAACTCTACTATCTTAGAAAGGCTTACTTAAGGTGGAAGCGCAAGGGTAGCCCGCGAAATTTAAATTTTCTCAAGTTTATTGCAATTTGCAGGTCAGTGTCAAGTTTTATGTTGATGAAAATATGAATCGCGCCAGTAATACGTATGGAGTTACAGAATTATAATCATTCAAATCATCAACACAACCCTCCAAGTTCATATAATCTCGATAAACGTAAGAAAATTTAAATTTCGCGGGCTACCCTTGAGCATCCACCTTAAGTACCGGAAGTATCGAAAGTACCGGGAATCCCGGTTCTTTGGTCAGAAAGTCCCAAAAATCCCGGTTCTTTAAAAGAACATACTTGTTAATAATGTGTGTTGTATAATTTAAAAGATTTACCTTCCCTTGAGATCAATTGATGTTAGAACACCATCACCACTTGCACACACTAGATACTTTTGAGCATCATTTGTTATCATATCACTGACGTGTTCTTCACCAATTTTAATAGTAAAAACAGGATCTGGCTTTCTCATGTCCCATAATTTGACTGTTCCGCCATCATCACCTGATTATTATAATGAAATATGTAAAAATAGTGAACAACACAACAAAAAATGGTCTTTTAAATTTAATACTTGAATTTTTTTGTTAGGGCAATGCCCTACCAGGTGGCAAAGGCCTTTCCTTGGCAAGGTACCCGCCCGGGTATCATAGGTAAATTACCCTTGAATACGTCTTTACGGGAATCAGTAGCTCATCCAGGTGTTTTCCATGTGCCTTCTCCTTGTTCTGCCTGGAAGGAGACTACTTGTGACAAGTAATTTATTTTTGGAGATTGTATAATTTCTCCCCACTCACGCGCGTTTACCGGTGAGCTTAGATTGAAAAGTAGCAGCTGTAATACCCAACATACCAGTAACAATTTTATCCCTGTCTAGATTCAAAAGTCGGTAAACTGGTTCGTCATGTGCATTTTCGTAGCACCTCTTTAGTTTCCCCGATTCAACGTCAACGGACATAATAGTCTTATCCTGAAAAAAAAAGAGTTGATTATTATTACATGTACCTACAAGGTAGATGCAAGGTTTTTTTTTCACTTTTCTTGACAAACAGTGGTGTCTGTACATTCAAGTTCTTTGTAAAATGTTGAATCTAGGATGAACAAAATTAATCAAATCATTTCAGACTTACCATCGAAATTGGTGAGTCAAAATTATTTTTTTATTAGTTTTTTTTTTCGCATTATTCTCTCTAGTATAAATGCCATTTCAAGCATCCAATTACCAGTCACCTAATATTTATAACTGCTAGCGACCCGCCCCGGCTTCGCACGGGTGCAATGTTATACATATAAACCTTCCTCTATTTATTATCTATTATTGTTGCGTAGTTTTAAAGATCTAAGCATACATAGGGACAGACAGACTGCGGGAAGCGACTTTGATTTATACTAGGTAGCGATAACAGAAAAAAAAAAAACATTACTCACTTTAGCAGTTGAGTATAAAGTGGTTCCCTCATCATCAAATTCTATGTCTCGACAGGCTTTTAAATGCAATTCTAATGTATTCACTAGTTTTGTTTCCTCATTGTTATATTCATATAATAACACATCTCCTACAATGTTGGCAATTGCTATTAAATTCTTGGAAGGATGAAGTGATATATCAACAATGAAATCTTCACATATTATGGATGGTGGGTGATCACGGGGTTTATTTTTTTCAGCTTTTATAGCTTTAACAACATCATCCTCATCTTCATCTTCTTCTTCAATTTTGTTTTCACCAGTCTCGTCTTCACTCATTTCATTTTCATCGGGCTCTGAAAATAAAAGATACTAAATGTTATTTTCATACTTTCACAAATGCACACGCATGTAGTCCACATATGCACTATAAATGGCAAAAAAAAGCATATTTTAAATTTACTTATTTTTCTTGAATACTCTTTTGTCAGCTTACAGTCTCATACAGATGTGTACATAAATCAATAAGAATTTAAAGTGTCCCACTAAACTCTCAGCTTCAGCTTTAGCCAAAATGGGTGAAAGCCAAAGGTTTCCAGCAAGCATTGGAATTGAATGAACTGTTACCAATGCCTGAAAGGGTGATGGGCGGTGCGACTGGGGTTTCGCACACATTTCAAAGTACCCATCACTGAGTAACAACACTTAATAGCATCCACATTTACTTTTCCTACATGGGGATCCCCCAAATCTATTAAACATACTTTACCAGGTTGTAAGTCATAGCCGGAAGGGGAAGTTTTCTATATTTGTTGCCAATTTTTACTCATTAAGAAATTGAAAACCTAAAAACAGCCCAATTGTTACAGTTCATGTTGGGTCACTTTAGAACCCTGCATGTCAAACAGGTGTTTGACATGCAGGGTTCTAAAGTAATTATATTCATAATTTGTTATACATTTTCTTACAGTGAATTAATGATATAATTTATTATGTGTCCATAGCTCATCATTTCGCGTTTCATTCTCCTGGTCTGATAGAGAGACACATACAGGTCGAACACGAATCTCTCATTAGATAAATAATAATAAAACCCTTTTATCACCAAGATTTGCTAATTAACTTACCTCTAGCACCGCTCACTTGAGGTACAAGTTGGGACAGTATACTGAATAAATAATGACCATGCATAAATTATTTACTTATTTATTAATTTTTAAAAATAAAGTCGGAAACTTAATGAATGTTTTGACGACCAGGTCATAGGACTCCGATGTAAAATCGGAGATTTTATTTTTAATAGAAGTTGTCCATTTTTATTACAGCACCGTTAATAGGGTACTTTAATTTTTCATAGAAACCGTTTAGGCTCTGAGACTCAAGACCCTATGGTGCTGTGAGTTAAGGGCTTTCAAAAAACAACAGTTATTTCCATAAACTCATCTTGGGAGGTTGCTGGCATGTTTGGATGCAGGTCTCCTATTTCTGCTTGCAGGTTTTAAAGTCAGGGTGCCCAAAGCCTCGAGCTTGCTCTTGCGTCCTTGGTTTTTGCGGTAGGAATTCATATCCACAACACTAGTATTGCGTTTGTTATGCCTCACGCATTACAGAGCTAAGACCATGGTAGGATAATCTGTCATTATATAATGATAATCAAACATTTACGTGTGGGCCCGTTGGGCATTGTCTTCAGAGCCCGTGATATTAAGGTGTAGGCGCTATGCCCCGCTATGGATGAAAACAAAAATGTACGTTACTAACCATTAGTATCTGATATAGCAATATCATCCTCATCGTCACTGGAATCATTAAAGATGCTAGAGGAACTGTCCTCATCCGATGAATCTTTATCAAATTTCTTAAAATTCTTCGTCATGTTAAATGTTGTTGTTACTAAAATTATTAACTTTATAACCACATTTCACAGCGAATGAGCATGTGTGGATCAGATGTGATAAATTGACAATTGTGACAAGCAAGACTGACATGACCACTTGCCAGTGTTGCCAGATAATCGTTTCGCGTTCTCCATGACCACTTGACCAGTGTTGCCAGATGATCGTTTCGCGTTCTCCCCAAACCTTCCCCAAAATTGAAGTTTTGACAAGGAACTTTAATATTATATAATTGAAACTGTCGAAAGTTTACAATCACCAGAACACTGTTTGATAACATTCTACAACAAACGAATTAACAAACAAATATGGTGGCGCGGGGCACATGACATTAAACCAATCAGCGCAGCGAGGTGCACTTCGATAGATTATAACTATTATAATCGACCGAAAAATAATACGTTAAATTTTAAGCAGTTTGCAAGAACTTATATTAACTAACTGGAATGATAACGTGCAATGCAAAGGCGTTCCGAGCGAGAAAACTTCAAGAGTGGATGTTATCCCTTTGAAGGGTATCCAATTTTTGTACTTACATTGGTGACAGTTATTCTGTTACAACTTTCTAGCATCCCGCTTCCCCGTTTTTCATAGGTAGCAGTTTATTCAAAATTACGGAGTATAAAAAGATTTAGCGAAGCCGAAACAAAAGCATTTTTGGGTATAATAATATAAACAAAACCTCTTATTTATGACTGCTGCCTAGGCATGTGCGTTATTTCACGTCACTAGATACAATAACTAGTTACGCGGCATGTAACCGAATCACTAGTCTCGAATCTACTGTTATAAGTAGTGATTTTTATAATTGCGTTATTACAGTTATCTGTGATTGTTGGGTGTGAGTAACTGAGTAGTCGTTACGTTATTCGAGCGATCGAGAATAGAGTAGAGTGTCGGTAGTGTCGGTTGGTCGACTGGTTGATCATAGGTTCATAATAAACACTAATAATTAGTCATAAATACATTTAATGCAGTCAGACCTAAGCCTGAGTAAAGTATGAAGGGAAGTTTATTTATTGATTTAACAGTATAGCTACTGTTCGCGACGAAGCGGCACCAACAAATCATAAGTGATAACTTAGAAAACAATTTAGTGAAGTGTATATAAAGATAGCATACATAGTGTTTCAAATAGTACCTAGAATCTAGTTTGTGTAAAGAACCGTAAGTACAATCCATTTTGTAGCTTCGTTTGAGTGGGCAAATAGCCGAAATATAGTTTGTTTTTAATATATCCTGATAGCCTAGGTTGAGACCTAGGCCTGGACCTAATTTTTGTAATGTAAACCCTTAAAGTAACCCACTTAACCGAGGTCGCAAGATCTTACGTACATAGCTTTTTGATTATAAGATTATCGTTAGTTTGTTTTATTTCCCCCTAATTTAAACGGGCCTGAAGCCCTGAAAAACATAGGTGTGTCTATGTACATAGTAAGCCGCTTATATAGTAGTCGCTTCCTGAAAAGTTATGAAGACTTATAGCTGTTGATTTTATTTCATCGAAGCCTCATCCTAGTTACTCCCGTTCAGCATCGTCGCTGTACTTTCATGCAGCCAACTGAACCAACAGGTGTAGGACGTCAGCGCCGCTTGGACATTCTTCAACCTATAGCATCCAGCGATCACGCCCGTCCAGCACAGCTACATACACTTAAGTAGATAGTGATTTAATTTATTTTCGTTTCATGTGTAACTGTATAGTTGGTGGAGGTATTTATACTAAAAATCACAGAAGCTGAATAAAAATAACAAGTTACAAAAATCACTAGTTTTGAAACAGGTGACGCCGACCAAGTAACTGGTTCCGTTACGTTTCTTGAAAATGACGTAACGAACCACCTCTAGCTGCCGGCAATCCAATGTATATGTATGTCCTTTAGTTCACAGATTAGATATTAGTTGCTTTAGTTTTCCAAGGGTGCCACAGATAAAAAAAGCTGTAATGGGATAGGTTTAGGATGTAAAGAATAAGTGACACTTATTTTCGTTCGGTGGTCCACATGTTCAGGTTACATCCTTCATTTGTCGAGAGATTTTAAAGTAAACAGGGCTGCAATATGCACTACATGAAGCACGAGCATGTAGCATATTCAAACAACTTAATAGTAGATATATATTTGATAAATTTTTGTGTGAGTCTATCTGGCAGGCCCCAACGAGGTTTAACAACAGGTGATACGTTTATATAAAGACATTATTTTGAACCAATAGAAAATAAATAAGATATAGTATGTATGTCGGAATGTCAGGATTTACTCAGCTAGGCTTCTACATCACGTAGGCAGACGATGGGTTTCGTGCTATGAAAAGACACTGAGCGATACACTGTTTTTAGGAAAACTAACGAATTTTTTGAGATTACAACTTAGCAAAATAACACGGGGCACAAATTAATCGGGTACAGTTCCAAGAGGTCTTAACTCGGCCGCGATCAGACACTGACTGACGTTTTGGCTCAGATTTTTTGACCATCAGGGCTCTGTGACAAGTGACGCTGTGGTGTGACCCAGATTTGTAAGTAGATCGCGTGATGTCACCACCGCGTACTTGTAATTCATTTTAAGCCCGTACCAATGACCGTCTCCGACATGTATACAAGGTGCAGTTTTGGATCTGCAAAACATTTTAGGAGGTAATTATGTTAGTGATTCTCGACCCGAATCAACAATAAAATGGGCAGGTATTTTTTTTTCATTTTATTCTTATTTACGGAAATCGGTAAGTGTGAACTCCCCTTTTTAAAACGCAACCAATCTGTACGTGTCTTTAAACTGCGCTTTCACACACACAAACAAACGCAACCGACATTTCTTTCATGAATCCAAAGCACCAACCACCGCCCGCTCCTTCTCCCCCGCCACGCCCCCGCGGCCATCGCAAACGCATAAATCGGGTCAATTTATTAGTGTATTTGATGACGCCGGTATGTGCATACGCTTGCAAATTCCGCCCCTCAAGTGCGCCTTCGATTAACGGTCGGGATAGGTACCTACTACCTAGTTGTAAAGATGACGGACCAATACTCCAATGTAGAGTTGGTGGAGATGGTCCGCTTGTATGCCATCAGTGGAGACAATGTATCTCGAGCCATCGAAATGTTCGCGGAGTTATTCCCCAATCGGCAACGTCCCTCACACAGGGTAATGCTGGCTGCTACGCAGAGACTGCGCGATCATCGGCAGTTCGACGTTCCCCAGCATGCTGAAGGTCGCGGCAACGAAGGCCTGCCTGTCGCCTTGCAGGAAGATATCCTGGAATTCTTCCGGCGAGAGCCACGTGCAAGCACGCGGGAGGCTGGTCGACGGTTTGGAGTGCACCACTCCACAGTGTGGCGGCTACTGCACAAAGAAATGCAGCATCCTTTTCATTACCGCAAGGTACAGGATCTCAAAAGTGCAAAAGTGATCAGTGCTTTCGACACAATAAAAACGAATGTGTTTGTGTAAGCTGAAGGAAAATCAGCAACGTCGTGCTAGACTGTGCCTGGAGTGTGACGGTGGAAACTTTGAACAATATCTCCAGGTAACATAAGTATTTATTTATTTATTTGTACATAGACAATAATTTGTAAATGCGATGTTAGCTAAATCAACTTGATTAGTGTAAATAAGTTGATTTAAAATGTTTAACTACGCCAAAAATACCTATCAGACAAAATGAATCACCTAAAATCCCTAACACATGGGTACCTACCCACTTAACTAGCACAAATTATCTTGATGTATTTCTGTCGGTCCTCAGCCCGTTAAAAAGTAGGAAGGAAAATCTTAAATCAACCAATTTAATCTACAAATAAAAACCGTCCTTGGGGCTGAATTTACCTACAGAGCGCGCCGACTGCGCCGAGTACCTACATGCCTTATTATTATTATTAGGTGCCTACCTAAATCCCGCGCACGCGCTCGCGATCGTAGTTTCACAATTGTGCAACAGGATCTGCTTACGTGCTTTGTAAGGTTTATTTATCTCCGCCTATCATTTTATTCATCAGCTGATAGGTAACTAACGACGCCAACGTGATCTTTTTTTGCCGCAGTTGTATCTACTTCCTACTATTATTATTTATCGTAATAGCCCAGTGGTTAAGGCTTTCTCCTCTCATGCATGAGGTTGCGGGTTCGCAACTGAGCAAGTACCATTGTGTTATTTTTTTAATTCATAATGATGTAAGTACTTTTTAAATGTATCTAGGACATCATTGAAATCCCGTGTTTCGGTAAGCACTTAATTAAAGCCCATGGTTCGAATTGATTTGTAGCTCTCGGACGGTCGTTAGGTACCACACGGGTCGGTACGGGTCAACGACCTTACAGCCCTGCCGTATGGTCGTTGGTACGGGTAGTCAAAAGCCAGAAAGTCAGACAATTAGTCTAACAAATGGGTATCGTGTTATCAAGTAACTGGTTTGTTGAGGTCTGATACGCAGTCGCCCTACGTGATTCACTGGCACTCCATGTAGTGAGCTGCATACAGTTAAACTGAAAGCCGACCCTAACATAGTTGGGAACAGGCTCGGCAGATGGGCCACGGCATTGTAATGATGCTTAAAAATGAGTTATTATTTAGCGAAATTTTAAACAATAATGTAGGTACATTGTGATTTTCAAATTCGAACTACATCTAAGGTAAAATTATTTGCTATAAGTTGCTGTAGCTACAACAACTTGTACAGATCGCGGCACGTTGGTTGAACCTTCGATGCGCAGTAACAGATTTTCGAGTCTTAATCGAAATGCGGTATGACGAGCATCGCGGGGGCTCCCCGTAACCATAGCAACGACCTTCATTGTAGTTTAACGTACGTGCCGCGTTCGTTTCATAGAAATGTGGGCGGAGACTCGTACAGGCTGACGTCACTGGTCATCGCATTCACGCACACAGTGACATGACGCGCGATACATCGCAATGGGTGATTCTGTTTTTTTGAAGAGGGTTATTAAGAGAGTTATTCTGAAAAACAATAAAATTGAAAAATCGAAAAGAAAAAGTATTATTGATTATTGACTTGGTATCGTATTGTTATATGATTATTTACGAGTCTCATAACAACCTCCTGAAATGTTTTGCAGGTTCAAAACTGCACCTTGTATATTAAGACATATTATGTATAAAAAAAAAAAAGTTTTTATTTTATCTCAAATGTTATTAATAATACTTGAGTTGGGGTTGTCTCGCTCTTTCCCTTAATTGATAGTTACAATATTGAGATTTTATAAAATAATAAATAAAATAATGAGAACAAATAGAAACAAAATAATTAGCAGCTCTGTGCAGTGTGTGATTGTATGTGTATATGTGATTATAGTAGTGTGTGATGTTGGATTTGTGTGTGTGTGTTTGTGTGAGCGTGTGTGTGTTTACGTATTTGCTGATAGTGCCATTATAGTCGAAATTGATAAAGAAGGTAAGTATTCATGTAAGTCGGTCTAGAATATGCTCTGCTTCTTCATATGTTAGAGTTTTTAACCACTCGGTTATCGCCTTTTTGCATTGATGCAAGACCTCGTGGTAGACCTTTAGTTTCGCGTTAATTTTGTTGTATATGTGGGCTGATTGGCATACATACTGACGCCTTGCGAAAGCCGTTCGTACCCCTGGGGAGTAAGCCACAATATCTTTTCGTCTCCTAGTCTGTCTTTCTGGGTTAACTGGAATGTATTTGTGTAAATATAGAATTATATTTAAAAGGTATAGTTTCCTGACTGATAATAGGCCATTAATTCTATACAAGGTGCAGTTTTGAACCTGCAAAACATTTCAGGAGGTTGTTATGAGACTCGTAAATAATCATATAACAATACGATACCAAGTCAATAATCAATAATACTTTTTCTTTTCGATTTTTCAATTTTATTGTTTTTCAGAATAACTCTCTTAATAACCCTCTTCAAAAAAACAGAATCACCCATTGCGATGTATCGCGCGTCATGTCACTGTGTGCGTGAATGCGATGACCAGTGACGTCAGCCTGTACGAGTCTCCGCCCACATTTCTATGAAACGAACGCGGCACGTACGTTAAACTACAATGAAGGTCGTTGCTATGGTTACGGGGAGCCCCCGCGATGCTCGTCATACCGCATTTCGATTAAGACTCAAAAATCTGTTACTGCGCATCGAAGGTTCAACCAACGTGCCGCGATCTGTACAAGTTGTTGTAGCTACAGCAACTTATAGCAAATAATTTTACCTTAGATGTAGTTCGAATTTGAAAATCACAATGTAGGTACCTACATTATTGTTTAAAATTTCGCTAAATAATAACTCATTTTTAAGCATCATTACAATGCCGTGGCCAGTCTGCCGAGCCTGTTCCCAACTATGTTAGGGTCGGCTTTCAGTTTAACTGTATGCAGCTCACTACATGGAGTGCCAGTGAATCACGTAGGGCGACTGCGTATCAGACCTCAACAAACCAGTTACTTGATAACACGATACCCATTTGTTAGACTAATTGTCTGACTTTCTGGCTTTTGACTACCCGTACCAACGACCATACGGCAGGGCTGTAAGGTCGTTGACCCGTACCGACCCGTGTGGTACCTAACGACCGTCCGAGAGCTACAAATCAATTCGAACCATGGGCTTTAATTAAGTGCTTACCGAAACACGGGATTTCAATGATGTCCTAGATAAATTTAAAAAGTACTTACATCATTATGAATTAAAAAACTAACACAATGGTACTTGCTCAGTTGCGAACCCGCAACCTCATGCATGAGAGGAGAAAGCCTTAACCACTGGGCTATTACGATAAATAATAATAGTAGGAAGTAGATACAACTGCGGTAAAAAAAGATCACGTTGGCGTCGTTAGTTACCTATCAGCTGATGAATAAAATCAAAATGATAGGCGGAGATAAATAAACCTTACAAAGCACGTAAGCAGATCCTGTTGCACAATTGTGAAACTACGATCGCGAGCGCGTGCGCGGGATTTAGGTAGGCACCTAATAATAATAATAAGGCATGTAGGTACTCGGCGCAGTCGGCGCGCTCTGTAGGTAAATTCAGCCCCAAGGACGGTTTTTATTTGTAGATAAATTGGTTGATTTAAGATTTTCCTTCCTACTTTTTAACGGGCTAGGGACCGACAGAAATACATCAAGATAATTTGTGCTAGTTAAGTGGGTAGGTACCCATGTGTTAGGGATTTTAGGTGATTCATTTTGTCTGATAGGTATTTTTGGCGTAGTTAAACATTTTAAATCAACTTATTTACACTAATCAAGTTGATTTAGCTAACATCGTATTTACAAATTATTGTCTATGTACAAATAAATAAATAAATTACCTACTTATGTTACCTACCTGGAGATATTGTTCAAAGTTTCCACCGTCACACTCCAGGCACAGTCTAGCACGACGTTGCTGATTTTCCTTCAGCTTACACAAACACATTCGTTTTTATTGTGTCGAAAGCACTGATCACTTTTGCACTTTTGAGTTTGAGATCCTGTACCTTGCGGTAATGAAAAGGATGCTGCATTTCTTTGTGCAGTAGCCGCCACACTGTGGAGTGGTGCACTCCAAACCGTCGACCAGCCTCCCGCGTGCTTGCACGTGGCTCTCGCCGGAAGAATTCCAGGATTTCTTCCTGCAAGGCGACAGGCAGGCCTTCGTTGCCACGACCTTCAGCATGCTGGGGAACGTCGAACTGCCGACGATCGCGCAGTCTCTGCGTAGCAGCCAGCATTACCCTGTGTGAGGGACGTTGCCGATTGGGGAATAACTCCGCGAACATTTCGATGGCTCGAGATACATTGTCTCCACTGATGGCATACAAGCGGACTATCTCCACCAACTCTACATTGGAGTATTGGTCCGTCATCTTTACAACTAGGTAGTAGGTACCTATCCCGACCGTTAATCGAAGGCGCACTTGAGGGGCGGAATTTGCAAGCGTATGCACATACCGGCGTCATCAAATACACTAATAAATTGACCCGATTTATGCGTTTGCGATGGCCGCGGGGGCGTGGCGGGGGAGAGGGAGCGGGCGGTGGTTGGTGCTTTGGATTCATGAAAGAAATGTCGGTTGCGTTTGTTTGTGTGTGTGAAAGCGCAGTTTAAGGACACGTACAGATTGGTTGCGTTTTAAAAAGGGGAGTTCACACTTACCGATTTCCGTAAATAAGAATAAAATGAAAAAAAAATACCTGCCCATTTTATTGTTGATTCGGGTCGAGAATCACTAACATAATTACCTCCTAAAATGTTTTGCAGATCCAAAACTGCACCTTGTATAGATCGACTGTGGGATATCTGTATCGCTTAAAATACATGACTTTTAAAAGTGACCTTTGGGCTCTTTCTAACTCTAGAAATATAGTTTTAGTAGCCCCTCCCCAAACTGGTAAGCAGTATGTGATCACTGACTGCGCGAGTACTACGTAAATGTTGTTGAGTGTCTTTTGAGGCACCACATGTCGTAAGTTTTTAAACATCCATATACATTTTCGAACACGCGACATAATAACCTCAATATGCGAGTGCCTTGCTAGACATTCGTCTACTATGACTCCCAGGTATCTAGTAGACGGGACTTGTTTGATGGATTTACAGTCACAATTTTGCTCCAAGCTGTTTGCACACATATGGATACGGATGTTGAAATTATTACATGCTTTAGACCTTGCACTTGGAGAGAAACAGATGTAATTTGTTTTAGCTTAAGGGTTAACAAATTTGCTTTGAGCCACCTGTCTATAACAACTAACCCTTGTTCGGCCTTATTACGTACCTCCTCCCAAGTGCCGCCAAAGTAGACAATGGCCGTATCATCCGCATACGAGAAGATTTTCCCGCCACTGTTCTTTAGTACAGAGTTCATTAATATTAATATACACGAGAAACAGTGGCGGGCCGAGCACAGAGCCCTGCGGAACACCGAAAACAACGTTTTCCTCATTGCGTCACGAGTTAACCTGTTGTTTCCTACCCCGGAGGTAACTGTCAAAAAGAGAAAGAGCCTTGCCTCTAATTCCTATGGCCTCAAGTCTCTGCACAATGATGGGAACAGATGCGGTGTCAAAAGCTTTTTTCAGGTCTAGAAACACCGTAACGCATTTGTATCCCTTGTCTACCTTATCTGAAATTTCAGACGTTAACGATATTACCGCGTCTTGAGTTGATCGCCACCATGGTTGCCACGGTTGTTGAACCATATTGTGCGTCGGAAATAATGTCAAATTTATTTAAGTAATTTGTTAGCCTTTTATTTAATATTTTTTTCTATTATTTTTGAAAGTGACGGTAAGACAGAAATCGGTCGACAATTATTAACATCGCTCTTGTCAACATCCTTGTGCACAGGCGTGATGATTGATCGTTTTAACGCATTGCAAAATATACCTGTTTCAAAACACAAATCGGTAATTTGTAGATGAGAGGAACTACAAAGTCTCGAGAATATATATATATGTATATGTATTTTGTACCTCGACAGTTTTTGATTAAATGACGTTTCTATGAAGTGTCTAGCTAGCGGGCCAGCTACGATTATTTTTATTGTTAGTTAATATACTTTCATTATGGAGCTTAGAAATCCAAAATTTCTGTGAGCTATACTTTAAAAGATATTCGTTATTTAGACAAACGTTTACACTCTTTTATATCATACAATAACATTAGAAGCTTGGTACTATTTTGTACTTGGGATTTCGGTCTCGAAGGTATATCTGGTCCCGGGACGAGTATCGAAATTTTAAAGCCAGTCCCGGGAGTCCCGAGATAATCGAGACCAGGGCTATTTAAAAAAAAAACTAGGTTATACTAAAAAAAACATCTGATTAAATATCACTAAAATGTTTATTAACTAGGTACCTACCTATATTAATGATAATAAAAAGCTAAAAATTAATTTTTAGCTTTTAGTTATTTATTAATGATTAAGAACGAGTATTTTCTAATAGTAAACAATTCCAAATAAAAAAATCTGCAATAAAACAACAAAATTTTTGGTTGTCGTCATTGTTCTCCCAGCTCACAACCAGTAGACAAATGTCACCTCGACATGGTGAACGCCAAAGTCGAACTTAGATACCGCGGCCCTGGAACACAAAGGGCAAAAGAAGGAACATGGATGGGTGATTTCCCATAGTTAAGGGCCGCTCTCCCTTCCTTTGAAGACCCCGATGATCCTCTGTCTGAATTCACACCAGACAAAGTGCACGACATCATAAAAAGGCTTCAGCCGCGGAAAGCACCCGGCTCTGATGGAATCACCAATAAGGTGCTCAAACTTCTTCCCGCCCAGCTATAGGATTTGAAAGCATCAAATGACCCTTCCAACTCTGGGTGGAGTGGAAGGGAGTGTCAGACTTGTACTGTCTAAAACCCATCCATGTTCCTTCTTTTGCCCTTTGTGTTCCAGGGCGGTATCTCTTTCGAACTGTCTCGCAGCTCTGGCAGGCATCGGTTCTTTTGGACCCCTTCCCGTTTGCTACCATCTCTTTGAGGCGCCCGTGGAACACGAACGTACCGTCGACACGACCTGTCGTCATAAGACGGACGGACGACGGTGCGCTAGCCCATTATATTAGCTTTGTTACACCCTATTTAAGTTCATTGGGTTGCCCTCATTGGTTAGACTGGGATCTATGGACACGCCATTTAAAGTAAACTCTCGGTAATAAGATTGATTTGTACCTTTAAACAGAACCTTCCACCCCTGCAGTGACGATAGAAGTAGATTTGCGTCTTTTTTTTTTTTTTTAAACCCTGTCTTGGGGAAGTTTAGGGGATCTCAAGGATAGATAGAAGAAAGAGATAAAAAAATAACCTAGTAATTTGTAATAATATCTTGTGTGCCTGAAACAAGAGCTGATGCGAATACTTCCACGAGCGAGCCGTTAACATACAGCGTTATTTGACATGAGACTGCCTGCGGGATTACTTCGCCTGTGTGAAGGTAGCAAGGAAAGCAAAAAATGTAGTGTGGAAAATGTTAAGGATGAATGTAGATGGTTATAAGAGTAGAGGAAGACCAAAGAAACGATGGGTGGGCTGTGTGAAGGGTGATATGGCCAGAAAGGAGGTGATATGGCCAGAAAGGAGGTGACTGCTGAGATGATGAGTAATAGAGGAGTATGGAAGTAGAAGATATGCTGCGCCGACCCCAAATAAGTTGGGTTAAGGGCAGGAGAATGATGAACTTGAGTTTATAAGCCGATAATTACATCGTGTCAGGCGTAATTGGGAACGCGTAATACATTCACAGACACGTTCAGTACCTAGTCGTATATTTTGTGATTTAACATAGTTTTATAAATCTTCGTTTGTTTCATTTCCCGTCTGTTTAGAATGGTTAAAATGTTGCAAAACGTATAATTTTGGGGAGAAAAGATTAAATGAGAGGAAAATTAAGAAACTCTAGCAACCCTGCTTACATAAGTGTCACTGTCAGTGTCATTCCTGTGCTCAGTCAATGTTTACCATAAATATAAATTAAAGCTTTGGCTTATATTTATCATTTAATGAAAGGCAAGACTCCGCGATTTACTTTTGTGCGAGTGGTTCAGCCACAAAGTACAGCATACAGTTTAATAGTATTGTAAAGCGGTAACAAACAGTGAATAAAAATCTTCGATCTGAATTCAGAACGTTAGTTTAATCATTTATTTCTGGAATGAGGATCTGTTAAAAAGGTAAGAAACATACAACACCACTTAATTTTTTGATTTTTTTTAAATCTTTATTACATAGGCAGATTCCGCATAAAAGCATTCTTTACAAATAATACCCCCTGAAAGTTTATTGCCTTGTGGCAAATTTTATTGAAACCCGTTCAGCTGTTAAGGATTTAAAAGGTAATAGACAGACTAATATAAGAAATAACTGTCTATCTGTCTGTTGTCTGTTTACACCTTATCAGACAGAGTCAGGGATATTTACCATGGGAAATTGTATAATAATATTCTTGAGATATATATAATATATGCAAGAAGTTATTTTTTAGATATTTAGTTTGTTTTTTTTTTTTACTAGTGATTTTTTATTTAACCCAATGGTTGACTGGTAGATAATGCCATATGGCATTATGTACATGAAGTTTAAATAAAAAAAAATTGCCTTTATTCTACCACAATTTAACAATTATTAAAACAAAACTATTAAATATTCACAATAATCAATAAATATATTTTGAAAATATGAGTTTAAGTTTTAAATTAATATTGGCATTAAATAAAAAAAAATATAAATAAGGTATCATTTTCTTTTCATGCATTATTCTCATTGTATATTTAATTTGTGGAAGTCACCTCTTTGGTGTAGGCCTCCCCCAGCTTCCTCCAGTTGTCTCTGTCCCTAGTCTGTCTTCTCCAGTTTGGTCCACATCTTTCCGTAAATATGTTCTCCCATAATTTTTTCGGTCTACCTCTACTTTTTTGTCCTTCTCTTGGTACGCATTCTGTCAGTTTCTTGGTCCATCTGTCATTGGTAATCATCCTGCACACATGGCCTGCTCATCTCCATTTTAAATTTCTTATTTTTTCGATTATGTCAGTTACTTTGGTTTTCCTTCTTATTAATTCTTTTTTTATCTTAACTGATAATTTTATTCCTTACATGCTTTTCTCCATTTTCCGTTGGTGTATGGCTAATTTGTATTCGTCTTTCTTCCTCAACGACCATGTTTGGCAACCATATGTTAGGCATGGTAGGATTACTGTGTCATACAGTTTCCTTTTTATTTTGATGCTTATGTCTCTATTCTTCATAATTTCTTTCAAGTTCCAATACTTTTTCCAAGCAATTTCAATTTGTCTGTTTCTTTCTTTTTCTGTAATATCTTGGAATGAAATTGACAGACCTAGGTAAATATATTCTGTAACATACTCGATGTTTTCTCCGTTCACTCCGATGGTTGGAAAGGCATTTAGCGATAAGCCAACCTTGCTGCTCTCTCACTAAATCGTTTTCCATGCTGTCTAACTGAGTACTCTCGTCAGCAAATATAGCGATATCGTCCACGAACTGTAGATGGCTTAAGTATTCTCCATCTATTTTGATGCCTTGTTTAGGTTATTCCCTGAGTACCCCGATCCCTGAGGCCCCCGTCCCGGAGGACGCCGACTTTTTTTCTTGATAATTTCAATTAAAAGTCAGTTTAGCTTAAAAGTACCGCCAGCAGATAATATGTTAAATCAAATTTTATTACTACTACTTATAATTATAATACCTACTTAACTTTATCATCAAGAAAAAAAACCCCTCCCTGTATTGTATAATACTATAATGCCCTACCAGCATACCTACTCTACCTGCGTGACATGCATGAGCTGTCGTGGAAGAAAAAAAAAGAGATCATTAAAATTGGTCCAGCCGTCTTGTATGGTTAAAAAATGTAAAAAGTACATTTTCATCGAAAATGTGTCGAAATGTGTCTTCTATTCGAAATGTGTCGTTTTGGTTCTCTTTATGCGGGAGCAAAGTATCTCTTTTCTCCACAAAACTTTTTAGCGGGCAGTAATGAGATTTTAATTTGGAACATGAATCGTTCATTGAAATCGAACGCAAATTGTATAAATTACTGGCTGTAAGTGTTGACTGTGCGGTGCGGGGAGGCGCGGTAACTAAAAAAAAAACAAAAGCGCGCGATTTACTTCTCTTTTCCTGTAATAGGTACGGACATGTAATGTATTTTGCAAAAAATAATGAGTTCTACGTCGAGTTCTGAAAGTGTGCATTAACTCCTGAAACAATAAAAATAGAAGCTAATAACTTCGTACAAAACTAAGAAATCCCGGGAGAAATATTTAAAGTCCTATGACAATTTCATACAATGGAAAAATAGAAAAGGAGGGAAGACATTTTCGGAAAGTGTATTTTGGCCTATTTTCAAGAATTAGCCAAAACTAAACAACCTTCTACTCTTTGGAGCGCATACTCAATACTTAAATCTGCAGTTAATTTCAATAAAATATTAAAATTGACAGCTACTCAAAATTACTAGTTTATCTGAAGAGACTGTCTGAAAGACACAAACCAAAGAAATCGAAAGAATTTTCCGGACAAGAGGTTGAAACTTTCTTGAATGACGCTCCTGATAAGGAGTTTCTCGCCATAAAATTGAGTATCTTTTAGTTATTCCATTATAAAATATAAACAGTGTTTTATAACGTGTACGTATACGTATTGTACTTACTCGGCTGATTCCCTTTCTTTTAAATTTTAATAGTGTATCTTATTTATTTTCTTATATAAGGAGATGAAAAGTAGAGTATATGACTATATATATACTTTGAATCCCTCGCTACGCTCAGGATTCTATGTTAGAATCCCTCGCTCTGCTCGGGGTTGTATTCTAGAATCCTTCGCTTCGCTCTGGATTCAAAATAACGCCCTCGCCGTAAAAATATTATTTTGCTCCCTTGTCATACAATCTACTATTATACAGTTTTTATGTCGACCGTACAAAAAAACAATAGAAAAATTAAACAAAATCATATTTATCGTATTCGGGGTGCTCCGGGACGGGGCCTCGGAGATCGGGGTACTTAGGGAATAACCCTGTTTTTCCCAGTTGATATTACTAAAAAGTATCTCCAGAAATGCTGAGAATATTTTGGGTGAGAGGGGGTCGCCCTGTCTTGCTTCTTTTTCTATGCGGATTTCCGGTCCATCTCTATCCAAATATTATTAGTATTTTCGCCAAACTTTTAGAATATATGCTGTGTAGGAGCTCAATGTACCCTATGTCTAAGCTTTGTTGTATTAGTACTTTCCAGTCAAGAAAGCTTTGGAAAAATCTATAAAGCATATGTACAGCCAGGCGCGCTCCCAGCCTAAGACTTTGGGGGGGAGGGTCACACAGGCCCGTAGCCAGGAATTTAGTTGGGACGGGTTACCCTGAATAAAAAAAAGGAGATGGGGGGGGGGGGCGGTGTTAAACTAGGTATTAGGAACGACTTTTGAAAAACGAAATTTTATTATTCATCTCTGGATACCCATACAAAACGATCATGGGCGCCTACAGGTTTTTTTCGGGGGGGCTTCCCGAAAAGAGCTTGTACTCCACCATGGATATGTTAGTTTTTTGTTTATCGGTGTCGATTCATGCAAGGAATAATTTTGTCGACTATATAGAAAAGCCTATCAATTAAGAAAAATTTAGCACCCAGATCGAATTTGATAGGCTTTCAGAAATTGTGTCAGTTTATAAAGAAAAACTGAAAAGAACGCAGAATGTCAGAGCGAGCAAAGTGAGCTCGAAAATTTTAGCACCATAACGGGTAGGTTAGATTAGCTTTTGATCATTCACACAGGAGTTATGTATTCAGTCGCAAGAGCGAGCGAAGCGAAGATTTTTGCACCCTTCCTAGGATAAATTAAGTTCTTTGTTCATTCATACAGGAATGAGAATAGGAGGAACTCTTTCAACCTAAGGAGAATTGAAAAAGTACAGGATGTATTAGCGAGTAAAGCGAGCAGGAAAATTTTAGCATTCCGCCTCGGATAGGTTGATTTTTTATAGTCGTCGTTTTTATAGTCGGAGATTTCGAGGGGGTTTAACCTTCACACCCCTCTGCCTACGGCCCTGCGCCTGATATAGTCAGATTTTACAGTTTTAAGATGAAGAGAACGCAAGAGCGAGCGGGGCCTCTATTTTATTTAAATTAATAAGTTCAGAAACATGATTATGTTCGACCTAGGCCCAGCCCAGGGCGGGGTGACTATGACGCCGCCCGGGTCATGACCCCCCCTGGATCCACTCTTGGTACTAATAAAATTCAAGAGTGAGAGATGAGAGCTTCAAAATTCAAAATTGAAGCAGCCCGCCCCCGTCCCGTGTATTAGGTTCTTTTTGTTCATTCATACAGAGATGAAAATCGAGTACTTATTTAAAAAGGGCAGGATAAAGTAGCGAGTGAAGCGAGCTCGAAAAGTTTAGCATTCTGCCTCGGAAAGGTTAGTTTCTCTTGTTGAACGATTTAAGCAGGAAGTTAATAATTTATATCCGAAAAAATATATTTTAACAAGGTTTGTCAATTGGCGTGTAGGATGTGGGGGGAGGTCATGACCCCCCTGTGACCGCACCTGTGTTCAGCGTCTTTCCATATTCTTTACTTTTCTCTATTAGTTGTGCCATGACGTGGATATGATCGATCGTTGAAAAATGTTTTCTGAATCCTGCTTGTTCACGTGGTTGATTCTCGTCTACAATTTTGGAGAGCCTGTTCAGAATAATTTTTGAGAAAACTTTGTAGACATTACTCATTAGGCTAATTGGTCTGTAATTGTTTAGGTTATCTCTATCTCGTGTATGTAGTCTAAATCCTCAACCGAAGTTCCGGGGACTAGCCGGCCTAGAGGATACTGTGAGAGAGGTGCTAATTGTTAACCCGAGTCGTCTTACTCTTCTGTTTCGTTAGTACGGGGCGAAGAGGCCTTTCGGATATAGGTTGAGATATCATACGTTTTTGTCTTCTTACGGCTTTGGTAAAACGTGTTTCCTTGTTTTTCCTTTGCACATTGCTGGTCTACTTTTCTGGGTGATTCTGATAAATCTCTTTTCTGTGACTTTTCCTGTTTTTTTTTGCTTTTCCCTTCAAAGTTTTTTTTTTTCATATTTTATAATAAATAAATATAAAATAACATATTTCTAACAGGATTGCAACCAACTCATTAATCAGTAAATTCAAAGTTCGCAAGCACATTCGCAAGGAGCTGGCAGGATCTTCATAATTAATACATAATTATGGTTAAGCATGTTTTGTGAAGCTAAATTTTTTAAATTTTGATCAATTCTTCAAGAACAACAATTCTAGACATTATGTAAGTGCTTTTTAAAACCAAATCTTTAAGATTAGCCGTTCCTACTATCTAGCTATAAATTCAATCGACTGAACCTTGAGACATTTAATTTTTTTTTATTTTAGTATGAGTCAATTCAAACTTTAGTAATAATTTTCAGTTTACGATAATTTTAATGTTTATTTTTTATTTTGTCGTGTCATGCAACAGTGGCCCTTCGATAAATCGAATATAATAGATCATAATAATATGCTATGATATAGAATAATAATATATTTAGAGCAAAAACCGAGAAATTTGACGATATTATCGTAATCAGATTAAGAAAATAAAAGTTTTTTTTTACAAAAATCAGCTCCTGGTGAAGATGGTATACCATATTCATTCATAGCTAATCTGTCTGACTCTGTTCTTTTAATATATTTAAATCTCATCAATACAGCTTTAGATATCTGGCAACATTCCATCCTGTTGGAGGTCTCAAACAATTATTCCCATTCTGAAACCAAACAAATCTTCTTCTAATGTTACTTCTTATCGACCAATTGCATTTTCAACAGTTCTTGCTAAAATTGTTGAACATCTCATTAAGAATCGTTTGGAGTGGTTTTTGGAAAGCAAAAACTTGCTAACTACTTCGCAATTTTGTTTTAGGAAGGGGAAAAGTACGATTGACAGCCTTAGTGTGTTCACAACTGATATTCGCTTAGCCTTCTCGTCCAATAACTCTGTAATTGCTGCCTTCTTGGATTAGCTCAGCTTACGATAATGTCCAGGCATCAGGCCTGGAAAAAAAAGATGAATTCGTTACAAAATCCTAAAATGCTGTCTAATTTCATGACATGCATGCTTTCAGAGAGATCTTTAAATCTACGTATTGGAGGTTGTACCTGTGCGTGTACATTTACCCGTTAAGTATGGAAAGGTCTACCACAAGGTTCTGTTCTGTGTTCCACTTAGTCCAATTCTCTATAATATTTACACATATGATTTATAATCGTCTCTAAATGAGTCAGTACAAATCCTTCAATATGCAGATGATCTACTTCTTTATTTTGTTTAAAAAATATTGTAATGACGGGGAGAACATGCCTTTCGGCTTCGATAGGGGTCTTGTTACACCCTTTATAGGTTCTTGTGATACTTAATCCTTAAATAATGTACAAAATGAGTAGCTTCTACTCTTCTGTATGAACATTGGGAAACAAAAACTAACCAATCTGAAGTGTTACGTTAATATTTTTGAGCTCGGTACTCTCGCTCTTGCATCTTAGATTCTTTGAAGAAACATTGCTGCATCCGTAAATCGTAAACTTAACCCTTACAAATCTGTTTTTTTTTCGCAACCTTCTCCCCTGACTCAAAGGCTGGCGACACCTTTGCTGACTATAGCCTATAAGTACAGCCAAGAAGATTTTTCTAAGGTAAAAATTATAAATAAACTAGCGTTTGCTAACAGCTTCGCTCGCGTTATGGGCATAAATAATCCCACGGAAACATTTAAATAGCTGACCCTCGGGGATAATGTAGCTTCCCATTATTGAAAAAAATTTTGGAATCGGATCAGTAGTTCCGAAGATTATCCTCTTACAAATTTTACTATTATGAATGAGTAGATACAAAAATAGGACCTCTGCATTGATCTTGGGAATAGGTACTGAAAGAAAAGGGCCTCGATCTGTAGAAGCGTCATCGATTAAAAGCCTTATTAAAAAATCATGGTTGGCAAATCCTCTAGGTTTTAGCAGTCTAAAACCTAGACAAACAGTCTAAAACGAGGACATTGAGGACCAGTGTCCTCAATGTCCTCGACGCCAACCTGGTTACGTATTTGGGCATTGGTGAAAAGAAACACGTAAGCACGTGGTAATAGTAGGTAGGTACGTAGTATAAAAAGGCCTCAAATAAAAAAATAAAAAACGATTGAATCATGAATTTAATTAATTTGTTGGAAATGCTCTTGTAGTACATAGTGTAGGTATAAGGGTGCCTTTCCACCAGAGATGTGCTACGCAGCTATGCTACGAGAATGTAAAAGCTAAGCTACGAAACGATGTGACTGTTTCCAGGAAAAGCAATTATTGGAGAGTTGGAATCGTTGGAATCTACGTTTTGGTTCCCTGAAAAACTTAGAAGGAAAATCATTTACGCCATTCATTGTTCTCCTTGGGCCGCCCGGCCCCGTGGCGTGGCGTTGTATAATATAATAGCGAACAGACGTCACCGAAGGCACGGGGGAGTGGGAGGAGTACGTAGGCGGCACCTCGTTGAGTTGACGACGACCTCGCACGTGCAGTGTACACGCGACCGCGTGAGCGTGACCTACTATTGTCGCTTTGGATAACGTTGTTTTCCTCACGTGGGCTACCTACCTAGCTGTTCATATTGATCCCTGAATTGAAGGCGTAACTTACGGGTTTTATAGTACAGTAAAGAAAGAACTTTGTGTTAACCACCAGCAAAAAAACAAACCAATAATAAGTGCATAGATCAGATTTATATTAATCAAATTAAGTACTTCTGTTTTTGTGTTTATATACAGTGCTCGTTACTCTCTCAAGTTTATAATTACATTCGGACACTTGATGGTTTAAATCTACTACTATTTTCTTCCTTCACCCATGAGTAAGTAATTATAACGCACATAGATAATTATCAAGGCTCACTAGTACAAATTCTAACTTATCCATACGTACCAGTAGAACACATAGGAAATTTGTTGAAAATGTTAATCGAGTCTAAATAATTAATCTGTAGGAACTTGTACAGCAGAATTGTTTTTTAGAACAGATAGATAGATACAGGAAATGAACGGGGCCCATACCAGAGCCTTTGGAGATACTTCTTGCTCGCAATTAAAATGTAGAATACGTGCTTAGTTATATCCTCCTCTCCATCTTGGTACTCTCATCCGACACAAACATTCTGTAATAGCTGTGACAATCTTA
The DNA here is from genome assembly GCA_947578425.1 of Eugnorisma glareosa. Lineage (NCBI taxonomy): Eukaryota > Metazoa > Arthropoda > Insecta > Lepidoptera > Noctuidae > Eugnorisma > Eugnorisma glareosa. The sequence goes on from OX387964.1 coordinate 10,707,042, forward strand.
AAGGGGTTGGAATATTTTTGTATGAAGCTTGGCCTGCCTAACTTCCGCTCTTTTATTTTATTTTCAAGATAGCTGCCACGCATAAAATCTGTATTAATCAATCAATAGCTGGAATCAAAACAATATATCTTGGAAATGTGACTCTTTCGAAGATTTGGTCTTCTATCGTACAATATTCTTGTTACTGTTGGTTTGTACCAGCGGTTGTTTGTAATAATATAATAAACCAGCGACCCGCCCCGGTTTCGCACGGGTGCAATGTCATACAACATACTCGTATAAACCTTCCTCTTGAATCACTCTCTATTAAAAAAAACCGCATCAAAATCCGTTGCGTAGTTTTAAAGATCTAAGCATACATACACAGGCAGTCAGACAGCGCGAAGCGACTTTGTTTTATAATAAGTAGTGATTCAACGTACCTATGAATATTCCTGTATGAGATGAGGTCTTGCAGTGCAGTATTGCTCGTTTACAATACAAATAAAATCATATTTGTTTTTGCAGACACGAGATGGAGTGGGTTCTACGTAGTCCGCAAATTCACAGCACGTTCAGCAACCTTGGATTTCTACATCCAGATGGATATCACGTGAACGAAAACTGCAATGGTATTTATTATTCTTATTGCTAGTTCAACTGTTTAATAAATTTACTTTTTTTCGCTAAGTGATGCCATTGTTTTATGTGTTTTAGCTGCTCTGGAGACAATCCTTCACAATATCTTAACAGAAGATAAATACTTGCGTACTTATCGTAGGAGTATTAGCTTTGGACAAAATATCAAGAAGGATCTAATACCCCTATTAATTCACACGAGAGAAGATGCAACGATAGAGCTGTTAATAAGAATACTTGTAAACTTGTCGATTCCCATAGAGTGTCTGCTATCCGTAGACGTCATATCCAGAAATGATTTTGGAAGACACACAATATTCGAAATAAATAACTTGCTTTCATCCACCAAAGTATCGTTTACGGATCACCGTGCTTCTAAAGTGGTTATAGACTTTTTAAAGAAAAATGTTGATTGTGATCAAAAAGGAAAGTTAACTTCCGGCCAATGCACAAATATAAGTAACAGCCTTTTGTTATTGCGGAACATCTTACACATACCGGAGGAGCCTACAGGTCAGAATCCTAGCTACAATGGGCCTCCTCGCGCTATACAGAATCAAATTCTCTGGAACATATTTAGCCAAAGTGTTGATAAAATTCTCATTAAGTTAATGATAATTCCTGATGCGGTAAGTGGCGCAAAACTATGTACATAATATATTATAAGTATAAGGTAAACATACTATTTTTAATATTATTTTATGTCAATTAATGAAGTTATTATATGTTATTTTAATTCGTAATAATCTGTTTTAGACTGCATGTGTGTAGACGCAATAGTATGGCAGTGATAATAAAGTTATATATTTTCAAGTAAGGTTTTAAGAGTCGAGATGTGTGTTTTGTATTTGTTTTTCTTTCCAGAATAAATGGGCAGTAACAATGGTTCAACTAATAGCATTGTTGTACAAAGACCAACATGTTGTTACCCTCCATAAACTTCTCAATTTGTGGATTGAATCCTCTTTGTCGGAGAGTTCAGAAGATAATGAGAGTAATACTTCTCCACCAGACGGAGGTATATTTTTTCATATTTATCTACATTTACGTAATATTCAGCTTAATTCGAGGTTCACGGAAACAACTTATTAGGGTTTGGGTACATTTTTCAACCCAATGACTGCCGGTAAAGTTTACGAGAAGGTATCTACTAATAAATAACCTATAGCTCAAACACCAATGGACGTAAACGATCCAATAGAGAGCAAGATATTATTCATTTCGAACTTTGCCGTCCGTTTGCGTAACCTCGCTGGCAAATTGACGATTCTTCTATTCGTAATTTCGTAAATGATTTATGGATAAAATAACATAATAAGGTACCAGAGGGAAATAAGGCCTGGACTTACAACAGTGTAAACGTTTTGGTTATTAGAAGGAACGTACAAATTGATAATTAAAAGCTAACCAATTCAGTATATAAATTATATTATATGTCAAAAATTTCTTATTAATTGACTTACTAAAATTGCGGCTATTGTGTCCCATGTGCATCGTGCATTATAGCCTATTCAATTAAAGGGAACCGATTTTGCTTGAAATTTTGTTTTACAGAAATAATAATACCTAATAAACATCGATGTGTGCTTACAGTTTAAATATTATTAGTGAAATTGATGAATTTTTAATGAGTTTACATTTTTCCGAAAATGTAAAAGCGGGTAAGGCGTTAATAAACTACCCGGGCCTTATTAGGCTACCTTGTACGTTATTTTTGTTTAAACTGTAATTTAAAATATGACGCCATAAACAAAATTTAAATTATGCCTTATTACCCTCGGGTACCTTACCTGTGATATGGCAACTATTTTATTCACGTTACTAGCTGTTGCCCGTGACCTTCGTTCGCGTGAAATTATTATAAAAAATATTACTTCTCTTTTTGAATCGGATTTCGTTATCAATTTCAAGTGTTTTAATTTTTGTGCACGAGACTCCAATTGTTTTTCTAAAATAAAAGTAGCCTAAGTTAGACCTTTTAATATAACATTAGCTATCTGCCAGTAAAAGTCCCATCAAAATCTACTCTATTTTAAAGCGCGGACGTTGCTCTGTAAGATTTGTAAATAACATTATTACTTGTGAAAACTTATTTGCGTCTGCTAAACATCTTGCTAGTTGTCAGTAAGCATATCCGTGGAATTGAATAACGACAAAATATGTTTTGATCACAGGTAGCGACTCTTCACCGATGTGTACCTCTGAACAGACGTCCGACTCATCAGACACAGGTGGCAGCGGCAAGAGTAACGATGATCCCAATTCTCTAAATAAGGATTGGGATGCGTCCTCTCAGATGAACAACACCAGTGAGAATGAAAATGCACCATTCAAGACACGCGAAGAAAAGGAATCGGAAAACTCTTTAGAAAACCCCAACGATACTATTGTGCAATCCGATAATGTACGCTGCATTTTTTATATTTATTGGTTGATACACATTTCATTAATTTCATTGGCCTAATTTCATTGGCAAGTTATTTACCCCAAACTTTGACAATTATAGGGAATAGCAATGTCTTGCAGCAGTGGCGTAAACTCTAATAGAAACAGTCGGGGCCAGTACCTCGGCAACACTGAAAATAAACATATTATTTCGGGAACTTCTGATTGCGGTTATGGTACTCAAATCGAAAATCATGAATCCATTTCTACATCAAGCAATGATGATGATTTACCGTCAAAGAAACCTGTACACCAGAAGCCACACAACCCCAAACAGAGGGTCAACACCAAGGCGCGCATTGGAATCTCCATGCAGGATCGGAAGCGGAAGAAAATTGCCAAGAGAGGCAAATGTAACATGTAAGTTCATCCAACAATAATGTAAGTTAGTGCAGCACGTGTGAACGTGTAATAATTATACTGATGTTTGTTATTCCAGAATTAACGTTCAAGGATTATCACATAAGACACCGACGGATGATGACATTTCTAACATTTTAAAAGAGTTTACTGTGGATTTCCTTTTGAAAGGATACAATTCATTAGTGCAAACGCTTCACAATCAAATTCTATCTAATCTTCAACTAGAAATAGACACATCGCACTTCTTCTGGCTGGTCACTTATTTTCTGAAGTTTGCGACGCAAATCGAACTTGACTTGGATAATGTTGGGTCGGTTCTGTCCATCGATATCGTGTCGTACTTGACTGCAGAAGGGGTTAGTCTATGTGAGCAGTTTGAACTAGCCATAAAACTCAATGGTAATGACTTGAAGCCTAACATACGGCGACTTCATTTGGTAAGTGTTTAACGCTGTTTCATTTATAATTACTTATGGGAAAACCTTAAAAGAAAAAGGGCTAAAATTAGACATACTCGTACTGCCCTCATTGTAGTAAATCAGTAATCGACATGTTGTCGAATTTCTTCTTTTAGCAAAAATGACATTAGAGTGCCTTTAAAAAACGGCCTAGTGCGAGTCGTACTCACACGCACACAGGGTTCCGTAGCACCAAACATTATAATAAAAATATTTTGAAAGCTCATTCATATGTTGTATTGTACTACATTCAGCAGCAAAACTAAATTTGTTTTTCATAGTGTGTGTGTGTGTAATTTTATTTTTATTGATTGTTTTGTATGGACCATGTCTGAATTAAATGTATTATTATTATTATAGTATGTTAATGAAAAACAAAGTTACTGCTGCAGTTTGATGAAAAATTCCCATATCTCAAAAACTAAACATCAAATCTTATTTTCGTTGATAGTTTTTTTTACGTTCTACAATCCTAAATTTTTTCAAAATTTTCCTCCTCTTACTTTAGAAATTCTATTAGAGACAGGGGTGGGGACACATTTAACCACTTTGGAAGTGTCTATCTTTCAAACGATTGACTTTGAGAGAAAATGGTTTTAGGAAGCTCAATGACATTTTTAAAGATCTATCAGACACCCCGTACGTATGGGTTCGATGAACAAGTTACATACCAAGTTTCAACTGTTTAGGATACCATTAGGATAGTTTCCGAATGGAGTGGCTGTGACATACGGGCGGACGGACAGACAGACAGACATGACGAATGTAGAAGGATTCCGTTTTTTGCCATTCGGCTACGGAACTCTAAAAATTAAAATTGGTATACATTTTGGAACTTGGTCCCATAATAAGGAGAAATGCAGTATTTGTATGAAAATTGATTGGTTGTTGCATTTTCTATCAGGAGGGCAGAATAGGTATGTACGAATGTAAAAACGCCCTTAATGATGCTGGAAGTCAGTTACTCCACTAATTTCGTGACCAGCATTGACAGATAATTAAGCAGGTTGTATTTCAAAAAATATTTTTCATAAACTAAGTATTTCCGTTTTCAGGTTGTTACGGCCATAAGGGAAATAATACAAGCTATTGATGTGTACAAAAAGCTTCCACACATATGCAAGGAGGATCAAGATGCACTTTTCAAGTTACAACTAAAAATGTGTGAGACTGAAGAGCTCAGATCACTTCTTGTTTTGCTATTGCGTCATTACAATCCGAAGTATCACTCGAAACAATATCTACAGGTAAAACCATTAAAAATAAAATCCCAAATTATATTTATATACAGCGTGTAACAGAAAGGGTATAATCATATGGAATACTGTGGTACGGACCATCAAACTGAACAACTTTCTCTATGGGACCACCATCGAAATCGTAAAAAAATAATCAGCTGTCCTATACAAAATTTCAATACCTACTCGACCCAAATGTATGGGACAGCTGATTATTTTTTTACGATTTCTATGGTGGTCCCATAGAGAAAGTTGTTCAGTTTGATGGTCCGTACCACAGTATTCCATATGATTATACCCTTTCTGTTACATGCTGTATATACTAACATAATAAGTTTTTTTTACTAACACTATGTTTTTTTGGCGGAAATAAACAATAAATAAATAAATAAAACCAACTTACTTATTTTCAACTTAACCTACATTATGTTCAACTTAAGTTATCTTTGCAAGAGCCCAAACTGTTTGGGCTCTTGCAAAGATATAAGAGCAAACAATCTCTTTGTTACCCCTGAGTATGTTAACAGATTTGGTTTTTGTTTTACCGTATTTCAGGATGTCATTGTTACAAACCATATATTGCTGATGTTCTTGGATAGCGCCATGAAGTTGCCAGAATACAAGGGTTCCACGAATATGGTTGATCATATCAGACAGTATGTATTTTTAATGTTGTTACAGTGAAAATAGGAATACCTGTTATAAGATAAATAACGATTAACAATGAATTTACTAACATAATTTGTGCAGTGATTAAGTATTATGTATGTATTATGTAGCTAATGTGGAGTTTTCTGAAATAATAAATAATTTATATACATATATATTTAAAAATAGGGAATTATTATAATTAAAAGTGATGGTTTCCAATAGGTTTGCTTCGTCTGAGATAATGTATCAGTACGGGCTGCTGCTGGAGGACTACGCCGTTAACGGAGAGTTCGTCAACGACTGTATATTTAATCTGATGCATCATGTGGGGGGAGAGCTCGAAAGCTTGATCACTTTATTCCAACCAAAGATTTTAAAGACATTTACTTCCATTTGGAAATCAGAATTCGAGATTTGTGACGTAAGTTTTAAAACGCAAATTTTTGTAGTATTACATATTACAAAAGTGAAGTTAAAACTTAAATTTACCTATCATAGAATGTGTCTACCTATAGGGTGGTATAGAAGTTTACATAACAAGTTTGTTCAAAGAGGTACAAATCGAGGGAGGTACCCTATTCCAGTGGGGCTAATTTATCTCAATACAAATCTTGTAAAATAGACTTGCTGGTTGGTCTTATGATCTTGGACGCAAGCCTTACTTTGATTTTTTGTGTTTCAGGATTGGTCTGATCTCATTGAATATGTGATAAACACTTTCATCAAAAAACCTCATTCTTTACAAAGTACGGCGAACATCCGTCTTGATATTGAGAATTTCGATGATTTCAAGATTGTACCAAAGGCAATCATGAGCCCGGCGCCAGAAACTATACCTGACACCACTGAGGCTGAGTCCGACGATAAGAAAAAACCTGCTGACAACGCAAACTGTACCTTCAAAGGAAAGGAGGAATCGAGGTAACATCTTGTGTTCAAAATTTCAAATATTAACACGCTGATTTATAACTGTAGCGTCGGAAGTCTATGACTTTTTTGGTTACACTTTTTTAAGTTGTCTTAAACAGGGTATATTAGTTGTGACTAGTGTACACGTTTTTAATTTCGTCTACGTCGTGATTTCGTAACCTAATCACTTTATATTGTTGTCTAATGCAGCAGGTGGACGGAAGATGAACTATCATCGTTAAGTTGGAATTACATGCAGTGCAGTGCACTACCGGACGTAGTGGGGGAAATCATTGCGCTGTATAATGAAGATGGGATCATTAAATCGAGAGATTCCGTAATCAAAGAGCTTTACACGCAGAATTTGATAAACAAAGACGATTACGATAAATATCTGAAGGGTGAAACCGACAGGAACATCAAAACTGTACAGGTTATTAAAGAGTTGAGAGACGATGAAATTAATAAGCTTTGTGAACAGCTTACACAAGATGGAAAATCAAAGTTTTTAGATTGGGTGCAAAAAATATTATTGGAAACTTGTTTCGCTAAAATATACATGGATAAATTATCCAGAAAAAGTGAGAGTGAAAGTACCACCGTAAATGAAACAAAATTAACTACATTGAAGAAATCGAACGATGCCCACATACTGTCCCCAGTATCCTATCACTCTCTTCGTAAGTGTGGTTTATCTATTTTTATTATTGTATTAATTTCCAATTTAACCCTTCATCTGAGATTGTCATTTTTCCGAACATGACAGCTGAGTGTCATCCATCTTCTTTTGTTTATGTTAATTCGGCGCGTCTGACGTAAACGACGATATACCCGAAATTACGTTAGTTAGCTCGCTACCAGTTCTATATTTGGAATTGTTATTAAATTAGCCAACAGATTATATATGGGTAAATGTAGTTTTGTCTTATAAGGTGGAAGCGCCAGGGTAGCCCGCGGAATTCAAATTTTTATACTTTTTTGCAATTTGCCGGTCAGTGTCAGGCTGTATGTTAAACAAAATATGATTTGTGGCCAACATACAACCTGACACTGACATGCTAATTGCAAAACACGTCAATTGTTACGTTTGAATTTCTTGGGCTACCCTGGCGCTTCCCCTTTAACAAGTTCTTTTTGCTACTTTTAAATTCTTACGGACAGTCGCGGTCTAAAAGTGTTATGCATATTTCTAGTTCTCAATCAATCCGTGCCACTGGTGCCGTGGAACTGCAAGCAAGCGTCTATTTGTAAGGATCTGAAGTTTCTGCAGCTACTGCATAAGTTGGGATTCCACATGCCTGTCGATTCTGGAAAAGTTTTCATTCGGATACCTCAGTTTTGGTCTGCTGATTTTCTGTATGACGTAGCAGGAAAAATTTCGCCGATAGACAAATGTGAGTGACTCATTCGTAGTCGAGTATTTTATACTTAATATTTTGTGACGCATTATCCATGGTTTTAACATTTAAATGTATTTTGCAGCTAAACTTAAGTTCTCCATAAATGACATATCGGACAGCAGCATTTCGAACTCAATGCAACGAGAAAGTTTACTGTTGTTGCCTGATGAGACGAAAGATATCACTATGATGGAAAGTCCAGAAAATGTCTATCAAATACACAAACAAAAACACCTTGCCACAATGGTTAACTTCACACCAATGTGAGTATAATGTCCGATGTTCGTAAACACCTACAAACATTGCACCCGTTACTACAGAGACAGTAAGGGCGGTTTCGTAGTTCAACATTTAACCACTAATGTGCGGTTGTCTGTACCTAATCATCCGCTCAGCACGAAACTGTGTAGTGTTTCGTGAAGAATCAAAATACCTAGCTATTTGTACATTTTAATTTTATGAAGGTCGTTTGTTGTTCGGTTGTTTAGAGTGAATTACGGTTGACACAATTTGCACTTGTGTTTTTTTTTTGCATTCCTTTCGCATAAGTAAGCAACAAGTTAATATTGTAAGACTGCCTTATTACAGATTATACGTGAAAGTTTAGATGGATGGATGTTTCTTACTCAATCACGCCAGAACGGATCTGGATTAAATTTGGCACGGAGATAGATCATAGTCTAGTTTTCTCCCACATACAGTATAGTACACATCAAAATTTCCACGCGAACGAAGTCGCGGACTACAGCTAGTTTAAGTATATTTTTTTATTAATTATGTTTTAGGCCTGGCTCTTCGTTCAACTCGGACGGTGGTGATATCGATAAGCATAACTGGTTGGAAGTAGTGCAAAAATCACAAGAGTACAAAATAAGCCTGAACTTGGGAAGGTAAAGAGCTAAACTTATTATATAATTAAGCTAAAGTGAAAAAATTAAGTAATATAGCGGAAAATTTACAATAACTTGTTACAAGTTGAATAAATGGGTATTATACTCCGCCACCCGATTTTTCGTTAAAGAAATTTACTTTTCAATAAGAAATATACAAAGATTGCACCCACTTGACAAACAAACTAGGCAAGATATTCATAACAATACCAGCTAATAACAGATAAATAACCAAATATGAGTACGGCGTCACCGGAGAAGTACTAAGCTACAAATGACGACGACAGGGTGGAATTGTTCCTACGACTCTACCGAATGAATTGCATGGATAACTTTTTAAATGCAACTAAATATAGTACCTCTAATAATTAAAATCGTTTTGTATTTGAAATGCCGTTATGTAGAAGTAAGTTGCGAAATACATACTTAGTAAAACCGAATCCTATCTTTTTAGTACTATCATTAAAAGCGATGAAGACGGTCAGTCGGACATCGATATGCAACTGCCTGTAAAAGACGTGCAAGCGTCGGTGCAGCCGCGGCTGCGGGACGCGGGCCCGGCCCACACCAGCGCCACGGCCATCGTCACCAGCGCCACGTTCCCGGACGCCGCCCTCGTGATGCCCACCATCATGAGCATCAAACAAGACACCACGCACTTCAATTTGTCAGTTCCTGACACCGAACGTTATAGGTATGATAACGAAAGGTTTAAATTTCTTTACTTATTGAAAAAAGATGGTAACTACTTATATGTTTATTTTCCTAGACTTAATAATTTGTCATGTGATATTATAGTCCATTGAAGTACAATAACATGAAACAGGTCGAGTAGTTAAGTAAAAAATTAATTTATGAATTGTTCCCAGTGTGTGCGAGACGGCATCGGTTGCTTCCGACCTTACTCGGATGTATGTGTCGGACGAGGACGAGAAGTCGGACGTGGTGCGACCCATCATTAAAGTAGAACCTATCGTTGACGAACAATGCGGTGATTTGGATGAAGAAAATGCAGGAAAAAGCCCAGGAGGAAGTTTTTTTTCTCCTATTTAAATAAAGTAGTTAAACTTATCTTATTGTTATTTTTTGACATTATTTTAATGCAAATCAAATGTGGAACCGTATTTTCGTAATGCTCTTTCGTATAGTTGAGTACCCGTTGTAGCCGTTAATTGCGTTTGCTAATAAATTGATAATATTATACATGTGTTACGTAAATTTAAGATAGGTACCTATATTTAGTTCGTATTTTTACAAGAGAATGGATTTAAAATTTGTTTGATGCTGTGAAGTTTTAGGAATTATACAACTTGAATTGTGAAACATTTTAGTAACACCTTCACATCACACAGATTTAGTACTCTAAGCATTCCTAAGTTTTAAGTAAATTAATTAGAGTTTGTAAGATTAATAATTTAGGTATAAAAAAATGTATTTGTAATTAATGTTGTCTTGTTGTGAAAGGTATTCACATACGCTGTCTTTGCATAAGTCCTTTTAGGGTAACATTTTTAAAACATTTTTATTAGATGTGATAATTATGGCGATGGAAAATAAATGGATTTTGATTTTATATAATTTGTAATAATTTATTGAAAAATAACAACATTACTCGATACACATCTAGCAACAACAATAGAATAGGTAACAATAATATTACTGTTTGAACACGCCGCACATACAATTAAGTCACACTCACTATACAAAATTACGTATGTACAGGAAATAAACATAAAACTAAGTATATAACAATCCAGTCAGGTACGTTCCTACAAACTTTTATTTAAAACTGATTTAGTGGTAGTTAAAAGTTTTGAGCCCAGAGCCATCTCCGCTTGGGTTCATTTTATGAAGGTAATCTCTTATAACTTGATCATAATTTTTGGATTCAAAAGATTCGGCATCATTCCCGCCGGTATTTCCATAATAGCTGCTTGACGGTGCGCCGTAACCACCAGAGGATCCCGCCGAAGAATGCCCATCACTGTATGGTGCAAAACTTTGGCTGTCGCCAGAGGTTTCTCCGTTGTAGGATTGAAGTTCAGGTCCGTAGGAGTCATCGTTTGAAGGTCCGTCTCTGGAATGTGCTTCTTGCACCTGATAAGAATTTCCAGGGTAGTGGCTCTGGCTTCCTTGGCTACCGAGCGGTTCGTGAGCGTGCACTTTCGGAGGAGATGCGACATGGGGAACTTTAACTATATGTGGCACGGGCACGGGGTAAGGCTTGTTAATGTGTACGGGGTAAGGTACTTTTTCAATCACTTTCACTGGATATGGCACTGGTATCTTGACAGCTACAGTTTTCGTGATTTTTACCACTCTAACGGGAGTTTCAGGTATTTCGACGTGTTCACCGAGAACTTGTAATTCAGTTTCATAGTTTTCCACAGGTATAGTTTGCACATGGTGTGAATGATGTGATGCAAACCCATAGTACGAGCAGCACAGCAATATTATTAATTTCTGAAAAAAAAAAAAGAATATTCTTAAATTATTTCTAAAACGTATTTGTCTACTAGCACTACGTCCGCAAAAATTGTGATAGCTCGGCTAATATGCATGATACAAATATAAATAGCCTATAACAACTACGAATAATGTAGCTTTCTGTCAGTAAAAGAATTGGATCATTAGTTCCGGAGATTACCCCCTACATACAAACAAATTTTACCTCTTATCGTATTAATATAGATTATTTCACTATGACAATCATAGTAAATAATACACACTACTAACCTAATTATAAAAACTGTGTCATGTGCCTGGCCTGGATTACCCATTGCCTAAATTGGGGAACGTAATTCGTTAAAAATGAAATCCTAGTTTCTCTTTTTAAAATCAGCTATCTGCCAGTAAAAATCCCGTCAAAATCAGTCCAGCAGTTTCGGAGATTAGCCGAACAAACAGACAGACAGAAAAAAAAACGTTATTTATGTAATTTAAGTACATTATTGTACTTTCTTATGCATTCAGTACAAAGCTGTTATTTTGAAAGTACAAACGGACGTTTCAATTTATTTATTTGTATAAAAGATCAAAGACATTTGCTTTCATAAGTTATGCATTACATCACGCATATTTTCCCCGAAGGGACGGGCAGGCAGAGGCAAACCCACATTTTGTCAGTTATGTATGTGTACCTACCTACTATTGCTATCAACCAGGCACAAACCAGACCAAGTCCAGCTAATAAGAAACTCAGGACGGAAAAACCTATAAACACTTGTAATTTATTTACAGAGGATATATAGCACTCGTAACAGTTGATGTAAGTGTTGCACTATATTGTCAACTGTAATTATTTTTTTCCTGACCTACGTAACACCTAGTGTAAAAACAGGAAGTAGGTATTTGTTATTATATAAGAAGTTACACAAGATCGACAACTTTAGACCTAGCAAAAAAAAGCAAAAACAAAATTATTGAGCGCAATCGTGGTAGTGCAATGAGAGCAATTGAATTGTTTACTAACCGGTATTTCCATTGCCGTACAAGTGTGCGTCTGCGGTGCAGTTAAAAAACTACCGAATGGCGAGTCAGCTTAGTGGCTTATATATCGCACATTCTCTCTGAGCGAGAGACAGGCTTACGTACGACGCTGCGATCGTCCAATTACTTTCTTCAGCAGGTTATAGAAGCGGTCACACTCGCAATAATTGTGACCGTGTTCAGTGCTATTTAAAATCTTACACATTACATTATTGAGTCATTTAGACTTAGGTAAATATTCTTATAAATTTCTGAAGAATCACTGGATTACAAGAAGATCGCATAACATAAAAAAAAATCTCTCAAATAAGTAACACAAAAATACCTAGCCGTTTTGAGATATAAGTACCTTTATACCTACGCTTTTAAAGTTTTTAGTGTGCTTACCGATGATTTCCGTAAAAAAATCTGTACCTACTTATCTTGCTTGCTTTCGCATCAGTAAGTACACGGTCATTTTCAAATATTATAGAGCAAGGATAATTTATTGAAGTTGAGTGGGGTAGGCATTACCTAAAACGTCTATTTTGTTTTTTAATATTGAGTTGCCCCTTTTTTATAGCACTAAGAAACATTATCACATACATCGACGTATAATTATTATCTAGACAGTGCATAGGTATGTTGTTGAGACGCTGCCATCATGATCATCATTATACACAATTCCACAGCCCGACTTCACCCCCTGCGGAGTATAGGCCTCCCTTTGTGCCAAGCTACGCTGCCAGTAGCAATACAGTTGCTGAAAATTAAAAAGAGTGTATCTTCTTCAAGTACCTACATATAAGCAAGTACTTAAAAAAGAGTGCGCGACGCGGTTACTTTTGTGCACCTTTATTCCGAGATCAAATTGTATAGGTTAGGTAGTAGGTACGATTATCACAATACGAAGTGTAATCAGAAATGTGTGAAAAAATAATATCTCAGCTGTCTGTCCCATACAATTTGGCCTAATTGGAGAATTGAGATAATTTTAAGCTTTTTAATGGCCAGTTTATATTTTTTCGGGATAACAATGTTAGGCCCATGGAGAGACTGGTTCAGTTTGATGGTCTGTATCTTTACTGCTTACACCCTTAAATATGACCACACATTTGTGATACACTTTATTTATGAATATACGTGATCCATTCTACGCTAAGCGCACTAACTTGTATCTTAAGGTCAAAAACTTTTTCATATACGTTACAGACTTAGTTTTTGACATTTTGTACTCGCAATGGCGAGGATAAACCTACAGTGGCGAGAGGTCAGTTTGTTTAAGGGGAAGCCGAAGAAAAAAATGAGATTGCTATTTTCGTTTTGATTTTCATTATCAGCGACCCCGAAAACCACGATAATGACACCCATGACGGAAAAATCGAAAATTTTCATCGGCACCATCGTGATATTTTTAACCGACTATAACGGCATATAACCTCCTCCTTTTTTGAAAAGGAGGAGGTTATATGCTCGTGTGTATGTATATATATATATATATTTTTAAAGTATGTTACTTGTTACCAGATTTCTCCCCCATTTGTGTACCGATTCTCAAAATTCTTTTTTTATAATAAAAAAAGAATTTTGAGAATCGATATAATAATGCGACTTGTAGATATCGATAGTTGATTTCTCTAGAGACAACAGAGTGAGTGCTAGAAACCAGAAGTATTAATCATTTTAACCGACTTTATGAAAATAGCTGTTGTTGTCTTTTAGACGCGTATTTAATAATGTAAAATAAATTCATGGCGACATGGAAACAACTAAAAATGGAAAAATAAATAAAACTTTTTTGCAAAAAATAAAAGCGACTTCAAAATTAACAATAAAAAAGAAAACAAAAATAACAAACCAAAACACAAAAAAGTGAAAAATAACTTTAGCATCAGATGCCGGTAACAAAAACACCAAATCTTTGCTTGGATTTGGTGTTTTTGTCACCGGCTTCTGAAGCTTGTTCATCATCTGTTGTAAAGAATGAAATGCATAGGAACTAAATTATAAATTAAAAATGTCTGTACTGTGATGTGTTAACCACAAATGTATTTTTAATATACTATTTGGTCACCGTGGACACTACGTAGAGTGCTTTGTTCGCGAAGGGAAGCTGACAGGAATTGGCTTCTTTGGTGCCTATGCGCCTGATGCCTATGTAAGAAACGTACCTACCTAAAATCTAATTTCGTACCCAAAGCCTACGAAGCAAGTTTCCAACTTTTAATTGATAACTCCAAACTCCAGTAGCGTAGCCCAGCGTAGATGGCTTGGCCATTTCCATTTTAGTAGGAGGCAGAGAACAAGATGAGTCAGCGAAATTAGTAGATTAACGCTTCCAAAGTTCTTGAAGATATTTTGTTCCAAGACCATGACACCAACCAACGCGCAACGGACCAAAACTGAAATAGCGTAGTGGCGAAGCGTGGACGGGGGGAGGGATTTCGTGCTCGCTTCGCTCGTTCTTGCATCCTAAAGTCTTCCAATTTAGATTTTTTTATGTAGGTACTAGCTTTTGGCCGCGGCTTCGCCCAAGTGGAGGTCGGTAATTGTTCCAAGGGATCATACTACCGGGATAAAAACTATCCTTTGTGTTAATCCAGGCTATAAACTGTCTGTGTGCTAAATTTCATCCAAATAGTAGTTTTTGCGTGAAAGAGTAGCAAACATCCATTCTCACAAACTTTCCCATTTATATTAAGTAGTCCTCCGGACCGTTTTTCGGTCACGGCGGCCAATTTCAACGCAGATTAGCCATCGGCGCGGGAGATATTATAGTGCACAAGTGTGTGCGCTGACACAGGTGCACTCTCATAGTCCGATGGGACGGCAATCCGACACGACCGGAGAGAGATCAAGCGCAGGACCAACGGCTTAGCGGGCTTTCCGAGGCACGGGGGTATCATACCGCCAACTTCCAAACTCCAGGCTACTACTGAGAAATTCCGAATGAAAAACCCAACAGCACTTTTTTCCCGACCCTGGAATCGAACCCAGGACCCCACTGGCAATCATAAAAAAATAATCATCTGTCCTATACAAAATTTCAATACCTACTCGACCCAAATGTATGGGACAGCTGATTATTTTCATCTGGTCCGTACCACAGTATTCCATATGATTATACCCTTTCTGTTACACGCTGTATATTATTTTACTGGCTGTTTGAGTTTGTCTATGTCGCATGAAGAAAACATAGGAAGGAACCATATTTTGTTCAACATACAGCCCGACTATGAAGAGCAAATTAAAAAAAAAATGGATTTCATGATATTTTGCTCAAAAAAGCTTACGCATACGGTATTCGCGGTATTGCACACAAATGGTTACAAATAGCTACCTTACAAATAGGCTACAATATAATATAGAAATCAACAATATTAATTATGAGAATACAGAATTTGCTTATAAATGTAAACTCGCATAAAACACAGTCGGAGTCCCACAAGGTAGTATATTAGGCCCACTTCCATTCCTACTCTACATCAACGATTTGCCTAACGTGAGAAATCATCACTGTACCCTTTTTGCAGATGATAATTATATCGTTGGTAATTCCACAAAAACCTAATACTTCATTTGATAACTACATGAAAGAAGTTAACGAAGCTGTTCAAAGCATTATCAAATGGCTAGAGTGTAATAATTTAAAAGCTAATATGACAACACTAGAATAATTCAATTTTACAATAGAAAACAATATAATTACAAATTATTATTTCATATGATAACAATAACAATGCACAATCCGAAAAGTAATATAGTTTTTCTTGGGGTGTCATTAGATAGTCAGATCTCAGGGAAATTACTCATAAATAAAATCTGTAACAAAATACACAGGTATGTTTACGCTCTTTGGCGTCTTACAAGAAAGATATGCAGCCAAAAAACAGCTTTACAAGCCTATCATGGATATGTAGCATCTAATCTACGATATGGTATTTCTATTATGGGGGCGTGGCTCAGTAGAATTTAATAGAGTATCCCTGGCTCAAAAACAGTGCATTCGCGCACTTTGTATTGTGGATTTATTAACTTCATGCAAACCATTATTCCAAAAGCACCGCCCATGTATATTATATTTGAGTCTTGTATTTTCGTCAAAACACATCAGTACCTATACAAATTCTTTGGTGACTATTGTAATCTTAATACCCGTTATCCCAATTGCTTTCCCTTGTCAAACATAAAAACTGATCTGTACAGAAGAAACTAAAACCCATGTCAATCAAATTATTTAACAAATTACCAAGTGAAAGTGAAAGACCTACCCATTACTTTATTCCGAAAAAAAAAATGTATGCCTGGTTAGTCAATAAATGTTTCTACACGACCCAGGAATACCTTAGTTATAAGAATAGAAAATTATTGTAACACCTCACTATGTTCCTATTCCAGTGCAATATTATCTAGTTAATTTAATATAAAAAATGAAAATGAAAAAGAGTACTTATAACTTAGGTATAGTTATGTACCCATTTCGTTTAATTGAATTTATTATAAAGGCTTTTATTTTATGTTTCGTATATCAGAAATGGTTAATATGAGGATCTTTGTACATACCATCTACCCATATTATGCGAATAAGTTATTTTATTTGAATTTTGCGGGCTGCCCTGACAGGCTAGGGGTGACCATTTTTATGAATTAAACCAAGTAGTATTCGAACTTCGAAGAATCATAGTCGTCGTAAAAATGAAGGAAAAATAAAGATGAACATTCATTATTTTTATAGTTTATTTAATAAGTTTTACTATTATGTGGGTGGGTCTATAGTTAGTCCTATAATATGTGCAATTAGTTAACATATTCAATTCACTTTAACTAGTTACATGCAGACAAGAGGGCAATAAAGTTTCATTTTAAATAGAAAAAAAAATGTACAAGTATTGTGTCAGAAAAAAGGTGGTTAATTATATTTCATACAATAAACCATTCATTGTTATGCTTATGACATAAATAAATTAATGTATGAAGAAAATTAAACTCTCATTCGATCAGACAGTACTCTGACTATGGAACCTGATCCACCAACATTAAATGCTTTTTCATGCCACAGCAATAGATGCCCACTTGATCCTTCAGTAGGGAATTCAAATCCTCTGTAGATGTATTTCATCAGAATGTCTACATCATCCAAACACAGGTTTCCCACTGCTTCCTCAATTTGAGTGGACTTTATTGCAAGCAGGACTTTCAAAGTAAGTTGTAATGCATTATCCTGAAAAGAAAAGAACTCTGTTTATATATAATACATTTACATTTTATGAAATTCAAATAAAATAACAATCAATGTAAAATCATTCTGTGCTATATCATCCAGCATAAATCATACACACATGTATTTATAATATTAATTAACTTTGATGCTTTGGAGTGAAATTACAAGAACATACATAACTAAACATGGAACTGGCCATATTTTGAATTAGATTAAAAACTTTTCAAGTATAATTAATATATTTGTAATTTGTTTATTTTTAATATTTGTAATAATAATAATATTTGTAGTTTTAAGACCTGTACTAAAACATTCCAGTATATTGACTTACTTTGATTTGCTGATTAGTTGATCCCACTGGTGCATTATTCAGTACAACTTTCAGAGCATCAATAAACCGACCTGTATTGCAGAGTTAAGGATATCAAATATAATAATGGCCAAAGCACAATACATTTAATAATTCCAGTGGCTAGTATTAAACTTTTCCTGCTTTATTACGAAGGTTTATATTTAGACAATGTTCTACTATTGAATGATTTTCGAATTTTGAACAATATTCCAATGCAATTCAATTTCTAAATAAAAAAAAGCTATGAACAGACTATAATTCAGTCAGCATAAAGTTTGAAATACAAAAATTGGCTTGGATTGAAGTTAATAAGTTTTGAAGTGCCCAGCTAAGTTAGGACCAAAGATTCTTTACATTTGTGTTGTATAAATAAATGATGCAGTTGATGACCATAAGATTGCAGTGAGCAGAGAGCGGACGTTACGGCATTTTAAGCGTGTCTACAACAACACGATATTGAATATGCGTTACACATAAAACGCAGATACTGATAAAATAGGATGATTCATTGAGTCGTTTCAAGGAAAATGAATGTTTTCACGATGCAAAGTGCAGAAGTACAGTTGCACAGTGCCAGAAGCACAGTTTTTATGTTAAGGTTATTCTTGTTGGTTTACTTAATGATAATCTATTCTTTAAAAAGGATATTGATTCAGTAAAGCGCAAACTTCTCCTTCATCCGGTCCAGTGGGTACAGATTGCTCCGCTTCATCTTCTCTAAAGTTATCTTCATTGTATTGGTCGATATCGATCTTACGAAAGGCAGAACTAGAAGTATTTTTCGCCATTTGAAACGGTTCGGTTTTTAATTTTCAGTGTTTCAGTTCAAATCACAAAATATGTCCAAATCAGTGAAAATGAAACTTGCTTGTAAACTGACATTGACAATGACAAGTGAACTAAGATATTTTTTTTTTTTTTTTCGTTCGCCTTTATAAAGGCAGGCATCGATCTATAGACCATTCAGCCTTGTGAACTAAGATAAATTGAAATGACTTTGACAGTTTGACATGTAAATAGTTCGCATTATAGTTTACCGAGTTTTACCCATGTTTTACCATAACCCAGGAGCTTATGCATTACAGTGTATAATTTCGCCTCAAAAGCGGACATGCTCGTTTTATATTCTATTTAGAAAGGTATTAATCGAACAAATCTACTAGTAAAACTCCGGTGTCGTTATCTATCATAGTATTCGAGAAATTTTGGAAATCGAGAAAAGTCCATAGAAACCATAGAAACATTTTATTTCCGTGTGTAATCGTTTTTTCCATTGGGTGTTTTTGGTTATGATTTAAACATATTTTAGGCATCTATTAATATTAAAAAAGTTAAAAAATCTCGTCTGGTTTGGGCAAAAATATTTTTTTTCTGACATGTCCTGCATTATTAGCATTTTTTTTAATGCCAAATTATAAGTTGATGTAACTATTACTTCGACAAAAAAAACTAGATGTTTTAAACATAGGACTTCGGAGATGTTAAATTTTAAAATTTTAATTTAGGGTTGTCACTCAAGTCTGTGGTTTATTTCAGTGATGGTCGTTATTTTTTTTTAAGATTTTGTAGATGATAGAAGTCAAATAAAAGATCTCTTAAAACTCCTAAAATATTATGTCTATATCTATATCTTATTTTTATATTATAAAAACTTATCATTAGGTTATTTACCTATTTCTTGGATATAAGGGGGTAGATAATGGATAGAAATGATTCGGTGAGTCCTTTGCATCTGTGTCCAGGAACCTCCTGATGGTTTCCTTTTATTTGTTTCCGTCCGACTTCTTTTCAATTTCAATAAAAAATACTTAAGGCTTCTTATATTTATTTATGTGGTATAAATCAAAGTGATAGTCTCTCGATTATGTGTGTGATTGCAGCATTGCGCGTCGGCTGATGTGTCAAGTTCGCGCGCTTTTTTATTATTTGACTATTGTGTATTTGTAGGACTGTTGCAAGGGCAAAACATACCTTTTCTCGAAGCGCTTCGTCGTATTTTTGAACATTCATAACTTTTATTCAATTTTAAAATTCAGTTATGCGGTTGTCGCCCTACTCTTCTATTTGTCATAATATGCAGTCACTGTAATTTTCTTTTTGTCTTCCTGATATGGACTTTTGAATTGTTGCCCAATCGTTTCCAGGGTTTGTTTTGTTGATGTCATTCATGATGATCCAGGCATTTGCATGATCGTTCATGTTCGTTCGTCGTTACCTACTTTCATGCACTTATGACACGCAAATAATAATAACATAAGCTGGGAGTACTTCCACGTGGTGAAGGCGGTAACACTTTTTACTGGCTAAAACTCCAATGATATGTATAACATGATTTATATTCTTCGATATGCTTAAATGCCTTCGGGCTTATGTTGTTTTCGTTGTCTTCTTGCTTAAATTTATTTGGCGGCACGCCGCCGTCTAAAAGTTTATTTTCTCTAAGTGGAATTTGTTTGTGATCATGGAACCGGACAAGTCGCATACTTTATCTCAGCAGGACCTTATTTACTCTGCTGAGGGATGTTCTTCTGGGCTCCGACCAGAGGACTTCATGCGAGGGGAGTATGAGGGTGCCAACCCTCACACTGGTCAGCAAGTGAAAGCTCGTACTAACAACCAAGGCATGAATATGGAACCGATCAAGCTTAACAAACGGGAAATGTATGATATTTTAACTGAACAGGCACGCTTAATTGGACCTAAAAAAAGACCTTTGGACGTTAACACTGAAGATAGAACCAGAATAGTCCTAAAGACGTTATTTCCGAGTGAAATAGCTCAAAATTTTGATAGTAAAAATAAAGCTGTTGTAGAGGCCGTCACAAAATTTATTAGTAAATGCGAAACAATGTACAAAGCCAGCAAACGTAATCTACCATTGTTTTATAAGAAAAATAAATATCGGCTTGACACAAATTTTGATATACCTCATATGAGTTTCCCCAATGCTTCAACATCACAAGAGACGTTAATAGTACCGGAACCTTCTACATCTCAAGATACGTCGAAAGTGATGGAACCACAACCTTCAACATCTCAAGATACGTTTAAAGTGATTGAACCAGATCATTCATCATCTCAAGAGATGTTGAACCTGCTAGAACCAAAAAGTTCATCATCTCAAGAGATGTTGAACCTGCTAGAACCAAAAAGTTCATCATCTCAAGAAATGTTACTAGAACCAGAAGCTTCAACATCTCAAGAGATGTTGCTGGAACCAGAACCTTCAACTTCTCAAACTTCTTCTAACACTTATGACCATTTGAGTTCTCGCCAACAGCGTCGCATACGAAAGAGATTGGAAGAAGAACTTGAAGGACAACCTCATTCCAAGGTTATTAAAGCAATTTCAAAAATTGTCACCGATTATACTGGTGAAAAACTTAGTACAAGTTCTGTTCGAAAGTTGGAGTTCGTTATAAATGAATGCTTTAAATCTCCAACTCGGCCCAAAAAAATTGTATCCATTATACCACCAAAAGAGGAAGCCAAACCCTTTAGTCCTGAAGAAGCCCTTTCTATGATGATCGATCGAAAATTTACTGTGGATGATTATATTTCTATGCAGAGAGAATTAAAAGAAACAGGTTTCCCGGCTTATCCATCGCACTATCGAGTACAATTTGCCAGAAAAATGTGCTATCCAGATGAGCAATTACATGTTACAGAAAGAGAGGCAAGCATTTCTTTACATAGTTTTCTGTTACACACAATCCGTCGCATCATCAAAGTTTGTGATACAAATATAACAGAATATTTTAATCAAAATAATAAAGATCTTGTGTACTGTATTTTTGAGGGTTCTTGGGGGTTTGACGGCAGCAATGGGCAGTCATTTTACAAACAAAATTTCACAAGTGGGAATGATGACGACGAAAATTGTTTATTTGCCACGACATACATACCATTGTAATTAAAAACAAATGACGGATTTGTGTTATGGTCAAACCCAAGTCCACAATCATTTAGGTTTTGCCGTCCCTTAAAGATTCAATACAGACAAGAGAGTAAAGAACTTATTTTGGAAGAAAAAACGCGTGTAGAAGACGAAATCAAAACATTATCACCACTTTACGCAGAAACTCTCGCAGGGCTGAGTATCATTGCTGAACCCAAATTTCACCTTACCGTTATAGATGGTAAGGTTTTTAATATAATTACGGGGACATCTTCCCAACTTCGTTGTGCATGTTGTGGTGCATCAGCATCAGATTTTAATGATTTAAATATTATGAAAAACCGACTCATAAACCCCGAATCATTACGCCACGGATTAAGCCCACTGCACGCTTTGATCCGAATTTTTGAGTTTTTACTCCATTTGGCATATTCTGGCGTTATGATCGTGAGCATCACACACGCAAGTTGGATCAAAAAACAACTATAACAGATTTATTTCACCGTGGATTTGAATCATCTGATCCATATTTATCAACTATATCCCACAATAAAAGACGCAAACCGAAAAAACCTTTGCCCCCAAAAGTTCTTTCTCTGTTGGAAGTGACAACCGACAATGTGCGTTATTACCCACCGGACTCTAATTTCGAATTTGAAGAAGTGGAGCTGACTTCAGACGAAATCCTCATTATTTCAGATACTGAAGATAACCCGTAAACTCTCATTTCAATTTTTTTTGTTTTGTTTATGTCATACCAAATAAGTCCAGTTTATTTCTCCCTTTTCTTTCAAAAACTCAAAAATTATCATGAGGAGGTTCAATATTAAAAACGTGTTTAGAAAATTTATTACTTAGTAGATATTGTGTGATTTTTCAAAAACATACATTTTGCCATGAGTTTACTTATTTATAGTAAACTCATGCTTGACAACCCTATTTCCATAGAAATTGATGAAAAAACTTAGAAACGTTATAAGTCCTGTCAGGTACGTAAAATGTTCCATTTTTTTACTATAAGAAGCTACATAACTAGAGTGTATTTCGTTGGTAAAAAAAAATCGGAATCCGCTATAAAAAGAGGATGTCCGCTTTTGAGGCGAAATTACACACAACGTGGTAATATCTGTCCATTATTTTGAATGGAAACATTTTCATTTTTATTACAACTACCAGTGGTCCACATTAGTCCGGATATAAAACAACTAGAAGTCATGGGGAGAGGCCATGGCCACATTCAATAGCTATTTCATGAAAAAGTCACTTTTTGAGATTATATGAACTTGGAGGGTTGTATTGATGATTTGAATGATTATAATTCTGTAACTCCATACGTGTTACTGGCGCGATTTATATTTTCATCAACATATAACCTGACACTGACCTGCAAATTGCAATAAACGTAAGAAAATTTAAATTTCGCGGGCCACCCTTGCGCAGTAGTCTAAAGTGCGTCATGGTTCTTTTGGCTTGTGGCCAATGTCAGAACTAATTCCACCGCCTTGCTTTTTATAATTACATTCACAAATAATGTTTACCAACAGCGCCAATTGACAGCGCCCTCCTGACAATGTCGTAAGCGTCCAAATTGACAACTTTCTGTCAATATGTGTCATTAGTTAGGTACTGAATAAGTGAATACTGATTGCTAAATATTTGGAGGATTCCTTTCTTTTGATTACTCCATTATTAGCCAAAAACTAGTAGCTGTATCTTTGTATATTGATAAATCATATTTTCGTAACCACAATGACAATGGGTGATGAACTACCTGTTACTTCTTTAGTTTTACCCGTTCTCATACGTCCCGTTTTAACTCAGGTATGTTGCCTAAGTTGTCGCTTTTCTATGTATATTGCACTGTAATTTAATTAAAACTAAATAGAAAAGAGTCCTAACGGATTCTTAAATAGATTTTTTGCTTCGAAAGCAAATATTTATCGTTGCTAAAGTTACAGCAATCTTAGTAAGAAGTGATTGTTACAGCTCTTTAAGTATGTGAATCTTGTTGCGAAACTTGACACACTAAAGAGGTAATATAATTTGTCACTAATCCGTATATTCATGCCTGCAATCTGAGCAATTTTGCAGTTTGTGCGTAAATATATAAAATAATGCGTATATTGGTACTTATTACTATCAAAAGTGATAAGATTGTGATACTCATGATTTGATTGTAAGTACCTAACACAAAAACATTATAATCAATATTATCTATGAAGAATTACAATATTACAGATAAATAGACATTCTGTATTGTACACTGAAGGGAAGAACATTAGGACACAACATAGTACACATTGGTACAAGTGGTGATCTAATTAAGAAACTACTGTTGTTTTCAGTTAGAGAAGTATGATTTGGGAGCTTCTCAGACACTCCGTGCAGCCCTGACGAAGGCAGAAGCAGCTGTCCCGGGCTTGAACTATGACTTGGTGGCAGGTATTATGCGAAGAGCTGATATACCTGTCAACATGAATGAAAGCTTATTACGGCTTCAAGGGACCTTGACGGAAGCTGAGTGTTAGTAATCTTTTCAGTATTCTAAGCTTATTTTTGTGACAACAGTTAAAGATAATGGAAAGATAAGTGAGTTTTCATGTGTCATCAATAATGTGAATAGAATGGGCTAAAGAACTCAAAGATAAGTACTTGAAAAACAACTTTTCCGATATTTATGTAAATACTAAACATTTATCTATGATATTTGTAGTGTTGTTTCTTTTCATAAGTGTGCATTGAATAAATTACAGGTGCAGATTTAAGACTGAACAGAACTGAAGAAGCATTCCAAGAATTGAACAAAAAGTCAACTGCTTTGAAAAAAATCCTGAGTCGCATTCCAGATGAAATAACTGACCGGAAGACCTTTTTGGAGACTATTAAGTAAGTGTGCATTTGACAAAAATATCATCATCTGCCTAGCCTTCTCCCAGTTTGCAGCTGAATACTAGTATTTTACGTGGAGTGACTGCCTATCTGACCTTCACAACACAGTTAGTACTGAGTAAAAATACTGATACTTCTTAGAATAGAATAGAATAAAATAGTCTAGTCATAAAAACAGTCATAGTCTTTCAAATAACAGCTGGGACCAACAGCTTAACATACTTTCCAAGGCACAGAGGAAACTCAGTATGTAATAGATGGGCACCAGTCTACAGATCAACCTAGTGCGGTTTCACCTAAAGAATGATTTTAGTGGAAACCGTGCTAAGCTGGTCATCCTCTTGACCCAAAAAGCTGTTATTATTGGTTAGGTGCTTGCCCTGTCAATCCCACTAGATATTACAGTACATTTTTTACATCTTTTATTTTTAGTTTTAATGAAGTGAAATGTTCTGTCCACAGAGAAATTGCTTCAGCAATCAAGAAGTTGCTGGATGCTGTAAATGAAGTATCCACATACACACCAGGAACAGGCAAGCAGGTTCTAGAACAAAGGAAGCGGGAATTTGTGAAATATTCCAAGAGATTCTCTAACACTTTGAAGGAGTACTTCAAAGAGGGACAGTGAGTAAATTATCATTATGTAAATGAAAGAAATGTATTTCAAGTGCTGCTTTGTAGTGTTTGCCATAAGTTCTGCTTTTAAGTTTTGATCAGTAAAATAACACCATTTCAAAGTCTTTAGTGTTTGTAACACAATATAGTTACTAAATATTTCATCTAAAGTCTAAACTAATCACTTTTAGGCTGATTATGCATGCTAATCACTTTTAGTAATATGCTTATTTTTATGTGATTTCAGGGCCAATGCAGTCTTCGTGAGTGCTCTATACCTGATACATCAAACCAATCAAATCCTATACACTGTTAAAAGTAAGTCTGAGTAGAATTCATCAAGACAGTATTTTAAAATTATCAATTTTATTGTATTATGTAAATGACTCTTAAAAATATATATTGAGCTTGGTACTGTTTTGTTGTTTAATAAACTGGACACTTATATATTTTTATTAATACATTTTGGTCAGTGGGAGGAATTTATTATATTTTTATTGTTATAGAAAAACAATATGTAAATAATATAGCATAGTTATCGTTATATAACTTTATCATAGTATTCCAACAATCATATTATTATTTCCAAGTAATATTCTTACCTAACATAACATGGTTTGGGGTCAACCCCTATTATTTATAAATCATTGATTTATTGTAAAGTACATTCAAGTTACAATCTATTTTGAAATGGTCTGTTGTATTCATATGCATACATCTAAAAATGGTAGATAAGAAGGAACCTACATACCTAGAGAGTGGTTAAAATAAGGCTTTTTATGTTTATTTTAAATAAACTATTGGTAATTTAAAAAAAATAGAGAATGTTGTACAGTAGTATCTTTGTTGTTTATGCTTTTAATTTGAGAAAGTAATTGTTATGGCACTAAGTTACTGCAGAAATGTAACAAGTCTGTATGAATAAATTGTATTTGTGAATAACGAGTTGTTGCATTTCTGGCACAATTTTCAGAGAGTTGTGTAGTGCTTTAATACAGTCTGTCAAACTAGGCAAATCAGCCTCATTGAAGTTCGAAATAGAAATTTATAGCCTTACAATTGTAAAACGATATTGCTTCATGGCTTTTTATTCACTGAACTGTGTAACGAATAAAAACACGTAGAAAAAGTAAACATAACACACATAATGTAGTAATTATATAATAACTTGACTAACTAAGCGTCTTTGTTAAATTTAGGAGGTATTGATTTACTTGGTATATGAAAATATTGTAGTAGTTACAATAATTACGTGTTTTATTTAATTAACAATAAAGTGCAAGAGATAGATGTTGTTATTTGTTCGTACTTCAGTCAAACCTAACTTGCATGATAGGCATGATACTCATGAAGTTCAAGAATCTTTCTTTCCCAGATTTTTTACGTATCAAATAAGTACCTAGATTATGATTCATTTGTGTATCCCTAAAATGCTACCACGCATGAAATTGAACAGTTGAATTAGTATCTTATTACGGTACTGTACCCGAAGAATCTAAAGGGTCATGCATATGCTAGGTTTGGCCTGAATCGGTATGATTTGGCATAGACCGACCCAAACGTGTGTGTAGCACATCTAGCGAGAGACTAAAGGCATCTCAGAGTTCTAAAGCGTCTATCAATCTCAAAAGTGGCCTGATCAGCGTCTTACCGACATCGCAACACTTACCCAGTAGGTATACTGAATCATTAGTGTGAGATGCAAGTAGGATACCCCTTACGACTTTCTGCTCTTTAACCCTTTTCGGAACCATGTAATGCTTCTGTTACACTGGCTAAGTAAAACCTAGAAAATTATTTGCGCCGCGCAACCGGGCTCTACGAACGATCACCAATCTGCCCCGAAGACTAAAGTTAATGAGTTACTTCGTGGGTAGTTAGTAGTTACGAAACTGCTCGCAATCGACGAGCACAAAATATAATTCTTATTCCTACCTTAGTCTCTCATATGAGTTTCCTCCACTACAGCATCAGGTCTACTCTCGGGATTCTGCTTGGTATGTAGTGCAATATATCTGCCCCAGTTGGTATAGGTATCCAGCTGAATATACCTGCATACAATAGGTACCTTCTTTGCCTTAATACTTAGACTGTAACGGTTAGGGCTCAGCCGGTAAATAAAAACCAGAAGAGAGGTAATTACAAAAATTATAATGATTAAAAAAATAATTATATATATAAAATTTTAGTTACACCCCAGTAGAGGACTGGCGTGAGTTCTCGACATCGAGCGCGTGTTTAATTCTAGACCGCCTAAAGAAAGCCACTATCCTGTAGGTTCCAGAACATGGTGACTGGTGGCAGCCAGGTAGGTAGGACGATCTAGGAATTCATAATGCATAGGTAACTGTGACGTAATCTATACTAAATTATAAGCGTCTACTTTTTACCAGTAAAATCGATTCAAAAATCCAAACGTAGATAAATCAAAAATAGTTTCACAGTGAGAGTTCGTGGGAACAAAGCAAGGTTTTGGCAGTTCAAGTTGGTGGCTGGTGTCAGTGAAAGAGTCTGGTAAAATGATTTCGTGACCGCATTTAATGGGTCATGATGCCTGCGTTGCGATTCGTCTCGTCGTGCGAGCGCGGACAATGGCTGGTCGTGCCTCCTGCCCTCGCGCCCCGCCGCTCCGCCTGCCCGTGACACTTGACACAGGAACCCACACTCCTCGACCTCCAAATATTTCCGCGTACACCTTTTTTACCTCCCAGAAACGTGGACTACCTACCTACGCATCAATTTACTGACCCAAGGTAAAAACGACATCATCGACTTTAAAATTAGGAATGAAAAAAGTATCGAATACTTGTTCATAAAATGTCTACGGAATGAGCTCGAAATATATTTTTTTACTTGTTTTTTAGAAACCTTAACTTCTGGGATTTAATTGACCGCGTCAGTTATTATAGTTTCTTGGTAAACTTCAAATAAGTCGGTAGGTAGGTATACTATAGGTACCTAGGTACGAACGCTGGACTACTGTGTAGGTAACCCCCACAGAGCCTAAACGACTGTTGTCCGTTTTCACTAAAACTAGGCGGGACCAACATTTAATGCCGTGTAACATTTTCAATTCGCGGCCTTAAGTTGAAAATCCATCCGTACGTATTTATTAAGGCGTTACTAGTAGGTGTCGCATACAGAGTGGAAGTAATCTGTGGTGGAAGGGACATCGGCGCACAAACTGTTATTAACACATATGTATTAATTATTACATCATTCTTAACCTCCGTACATTATACCGAGAAAATTCTGTGTGGCCCCCCCACACAGAATTACCGAGGGAAATGTCTGTGCCCCCACAGACATTTTCCTCGGTAATTAAAAAAAAAACCACTGTTCCATACATTTAGACCGTGCAGGTGTTGAACTTTTGTAGGAAACTCGTGAGTTGACCGGTGGTTCAGAATGATGTAGTGAATATGTGGTAACCGTTTGTGTGCCGATGTGAATACTCTGTTGGTTTCGCCACTCTGGTTACACCTTGTCATTATGTCACCTGAATAGTTTTTTGGAATTGCATCGAGTTATTAAATAATAATAATAGCATGCAGTCGATCTTGGGGTTAAGCAGTGCTTGCCGAAGTCGGTCCGTGGATGGGTGACCTTCTTTACATACCGAGTTCTCTCCGTGCCTCGAAAAGCAATTAGATCTTTGACAGTTATTACGAGTAGGTAGTCAAGAAGCTCGAAGTCTGACAAGCAGTCCTACAAAAGGGGTATCGTATTGCCCACGTTATACAGGGTTGTAGAGGTCAGATAGGCAGTTGCTCCGTGTAAAATACACAGCCTCATCCAGTTACCGCTTAGAGTGGAAGCCGACCCCAACTCAATTGGGAAAAAGTTAAGCAAATCATGATGATGTTAATTTCCCATGATCAAACTTCAACTTCATTTTAAACGCCATTGTCACATATAACGTGGCAAGCAACCGCTTACCCTGTACGCCAAACGTCACAAATATGTGACAAAATGTGGTAAAATTGTGGCTTGGCGTGGAGGGCACGCGCGTGCGTTTATGCTCTGGCGTTCAATAGGTTAATAGCCCAACAACAAATTTCCTCGAAACACAATTACTCTAATTGCCTCACCATCGTTTGAACATCAACCCAGATTCGCGTTTGGAACATATGAGGTAGGTAAGAATCTAGTCTACGGTACAATAGTGAACTTTCTTTACTGTAGGTACTTCATATGACACCGAAACTCAACAATGAGTCAATCACACGGATCAGTTAAAATATTCATAGCTTTAAAGCGGAGGCGTAATCGATTTTAACTTCGACGCATTCGGTCCTGCGCTGGCGCCGCGGTCTCCAGATGAAAGTGTATGATACGACGCCATTTAATATGTACTTGATCATGATTCATAGCGTCATGTTGCCTCGGGTTTACTTAATCAGCAGTGACATGCAGTCAAAGTGGCCTTTTCACTGTCAATACTGTCATCCTCGAAGCCGCCGTGGAAGTGGAATTATTTGTGGTATATATTCATGACATCGACACGAAGGAGCAGAAGACTTGAATTTCCAGACATGAAATAAATGTATCTACTTAGTTCGCCGAAGTATGGTAAATAAGAAACCAAGTCGAAGTCAATACCTGCATCTAATAGTTCTGTGCCAAGACATCCATAACTAATAGTTGCTGGAATACCGAAGGGGTTGTGTGAAGGAATTACCTATATTCGCGAAGCACATGGTCTAATGTGGTGAGAGTATTGGCATCAAAGCAGCTGCTGCTTTGACTGAATACTGAAACAAAAACTACAGTGATTGATGGAACTTTCTGCTCAAAAAGTGGAGGATGTAAGGAACCCACAAAACCCTCTGTTACCTACTAAATTAGTATCTTTACTAACCAACACCCTTGCTTTTTTTCTAGGAACATAACTGAGTTATGGAAGCGTCATGGATTTTAATAAACATTCTGAATGTTAGCATATTAAAGTTAAAACATATCATAAAAATCGCATTCGCTATAAATGTAGACACCCGATAAAGCAGATAAAATGTAAAGTGGGACGATGGATTGATCCTGTGTGTGTTACCATTTATTTCCACTTACATATTAGCATCACAGACTTTAAAAAAAGCTGTTTGTTGATGCAACACATTTTGAATGTATGCTTCAGGAGCATCCCGTAATTGTTGCACATCAATCTCCGTTCGTAGTTGCAAAAACAAAACATTTATTATTGAACATATTAAGATTCTGGTAACCGAAACTGTTATCATGATTTATACTGCCCATTCAAATTGGTACATTATTCAGAACGAAATGCATGAAAGTTCAACGTCGACTCGAGTGCTTAATTCAGGACGGATGACGCTAATGTTCACAGCATGCCTACCTACCAGAGAATTATGCACACTCGACCATTTACATGCCTGTTTTCCTTTATACCTGTTGACTAAAATACTTAATTAAATCTGCAGCCAAGAACTTATTGCTAAACAAAGCATTACAAAAATGTATACAAATAAATAGGTCCATTGTTTAATAAATCGTACCAGCTGAATAAAAAACCCGTGAAACGAATGTCAAATTATTCAGCTCAATACGTCCAGTGAATATCTACGCATGTACAAGTGAGAGCGTGTTTTGGGAATCATAGATGCATCTTCATCATTTAAAAACGGTTGTTGACTGTATACCAGACGTGTGCATGCATAATTTATGTGTCCATGTCTAGATTTCCCGTTTAATGAATAGAAAATCTAGGAAGATATTGATAGACACCAGTAGGTACTACATAAATTTCCCTAAATGTTTTCAGGAAATGATAAATTTCCATGTTTCAGTAGACAGATGTGTCGATGAAAAGTTTGACGGTATAGCAACCGGACTTTAAATTGATGTTGAATGTTATGCCTGATACAATATTAATGGAGCATCTGCTGGGTGGCCGCGGGACAGGCGGGACAGGCGTCGGGGCGCGGGCGCGGCGGCGTCGCATATGCAATTGCGTCTCATGCCTTCGGCAGCCGATCATGAATATACGATACGATACGCACTCAATAATGTGCTGTGTTGACGGGTCAAGTGTCTGATTGTTGTATCACAATTCATTTACCCGAGGCACCCTTTTCCTTTATTTATCAACATAACATCGTTATGTTTTAGGTAGCATTTTATCCGCCATCCACCTGGGGATGCAGTGCGCTCGTTAACGTTGTGCTTTTTCCCAACTAAGTTGGAGTCGGCTTCCAGTCTACCTATCCGGCAGCTGAATACCAGTGTTTTACATGGAGTGACTGTCGAATATCTGACCTCCACAACTATAGTTAGTATTGGGTAATACGATATCTCTTGGCAAGACTGGTGGTCAGACCTTCGAGACACTGACTACCGACACTCCTTAACGACAGTCAAATATCTACAAATGACAGCCGGACCAACGGCTTATCGTGCTTTCCGAGACGCTGAGAAAATTCGGCATATGGTGGTTGGTCACCCATCTACGGACCGACCTTGGCAAGGGTGGCTTAACCTTAACGGGTCGACCCGTGCGGATATTATTATCTAGCCATGAGCTAATACATAATACATATTATTAATAAATAAAAAAATAACAGATTACGCTATGGGTTGACAAGTACTCAGCATAATTGTGCAACAGTGATGAGCATTGTTATTCCCACAGGCGGCTTCATTTCCCACAGCTCCCACGGGGGTCACTGGAGAGACAACAATGTGAGTGACAGTGGTTGCGCGGGCGCCGACCGGCATCTGCTCCCTGTCGTGGGAGTGCGTGCGGAAACCGATCGCACCACCGCGCCAACAATAACACACAAATCAACGAGCCGCCGCGCCGTGCTAGCTCACCCCTCTGGAAGCTGTGGGAACCACGCAATTAATAATATCATTCGCAAATCCCCATCTAAATCTAAACAAACCGTCCTCGAGTGCGATGTGGGGTGGGATAATGGGTGAACTTTTGTATACAAGTACACTGACCGGAAGTAGCTTTATGTGTGACGCTTAATGAACAATTTATGCTTCTTAACGGGATTCAAATTAAACGTTTTTTGGTAGATACCAGGTGTCTATCTCATCGTCATCTTCGCAAAAAACAACTCCGTGACGGACAAACAGACAACTCGTCATCAAAAACGGTATTTTTCAGAATTATTTTGCGTTGCATTGGAATAAAGGACACCTGGGCATGGTGACCCATATCTTTTTTTAAATTCTAAGGGTGAATGATTTACTGCTTAGTTTATTGATTAATATCCGAAATCTTTATATCCGAGAGTATCTAGTATCTACAACAAATTGCTCTTTGTGACCATCACCTTTGACCTGAAAGTAAGATCAGTTTTCTCACAGTCCAAAGTATACATATTATCTACCATGATTCAACATTTAAGTCTCGCGTCTAGAATCATATTATGCTGAATTCGTGTTCAGTTTGCCATCCCTTATAGACACTTACACTGACACGGTGTAGGAGCAACAAGAGGTCATTCATTTATCTCTACTATCTGAAAAATACTTTTTGATGTCATCCTTTGGCATTTGTCAGCGATTAAGAACTGTGTTAGTTAATGTTACTTCGAAATTGTGTAACAAAAAATATTTATTAATTAATTAACAGACATAATATGCATTCGGGTCGGCACTGCAGGGGTGGCCAACCACCACCTGACGCCCGTGATGAGCTGTGCGTGACCACAATAAACGCGTGCGCATGTACGATATTATCAAATTCGGTAAGTAACATGTGTTTAGGTACGTAATTTAGAACGAATCATTTGAGTCATGGTGCATCTCTGATAAACACTATAATCACATAAGCTGGCAGTTGTCCCACCGCCGCCGGCGAGGAAGCAACTAACTATCGGCTATTTTCTCGCTATTCCCTGTAAATAAAGGAGATGCATACCTATATATAATAGTTAATCGCTGACTGTTTACATTGCCGACGAGTACTTGTTCCACTAGTTTGTCGCTGAGCGACAAAAGCTATCAAAGATAATACTTGCTTAGCGATACTTGCTGAGCGATGCTCGGTCGGCGGTCAGAATTCACGCCAAGAGACCAGCGGTCATTTCTACCTAGAGTGCAGATCTGACTGAGTGCACGTAAAATTATGAATTCACATAGAACTATCATTGTTGTCGGGACGGGAACATGTGCGTAGCGCGTGCTGTAATGTGCAGGAATAGCCGCCCCGAGTGAGTGGTGGTGGTGCGAGTAAGCGCCCGTCGCACTCGCACACTCGCTTATAGTCCAGCGACAAAACTATCGGTAGCTAATCGTTGGCGGTGGGACAACTACCTAAAACTTAATTAATAATAAATAATAATAATAAATATCGCTGGACATTACACACAGCGCCATCTAGGTGCCACACTAAGCAACGAGGCTTGTTTCGTGGACACCAGATAGTTGATAATACTACATAGATACTTTTTGTTTGTAAATACATACTTATTATACATATAAACATCCATGACTCGGAAACAAATGTCCATGCTCATCACACAAGTGCCAGCACACGTAATTCAGGAGTTAACTCAGTTGTATTCCCCCTTTTTGGGTCCCGGAAGAGTTTATTGTAGGAAATCGATATGTTAGGATGAGAATATTTAAAAAAATCTTGCGCGTGGTTCGAGACGCACTTAGTCGGTTTTTTATTTTCTAACTAGCTGTTGCCCGCGGCCTTCGTTCGCGTGAAATTATTAAAAAAAATATTACTTTCTTTTTTTAATCGAATTTTGTTACCTACCACTTTCAAGGGTTTGAATTGTTTTGCACGGAATCCTAATTAATTTTCTTAAATAAAAGTAGCTTTACTTACTCCTTATGACATCAGCTATCTGCCAGTACAAGTCCTGTCAGAATCGGTGCAGCCGTTTCGGCGATTAACCGTTTGAAACCGATTTTGTTAAAATGTAAAGGGTTTTAATTTTTTTGCGCGTGCCATATATTTTTTTCTAAAATAAAAGTAACCCATGTTAGACCTTGTAACATCAGCTATCTGCCAGTAAAAGTCTCGTCAAAATTGGTTCAGCCGTTTCGGAGATTAGCCGGAACAGACTGATAGCTAGGACAGACAAAAATTGAAAAAAAAAAATGTGTTTTTGTTATAAGTACCGTATACTATCATATGCATTCAGTAAAAAGTTGTTATTTTGGTACTGCAAACAGACACTTCAATTTTATTTATTTGTATTTGTGTAGATATTTGGGTTTTTTTTTTTGTAGATCTTTGACAGCGGTTACAGGTCAACCAGGCTTAGTCAACCAAGGTATCGTATTACCCAGTACTCAATACCGTCTTTACCATTAGGGCACACGGGGCCCGTGCCCAGGGCCCCCATCCTCAGGGGAACCCCCCGAAGGACCGACATTTTCTCTCACATTTATTTTCAAAACATTTTTGTCGAGCACAGTACCTAACAGCGCCACCGTCAAAATTTTTGTTTATCAGGTTGCGTAATTAATATTTCTAAACGCATCATTTACTAAAAAAATAACTGAGGTTATCTACACTAATATTTTATAGAGGAAAGATTTGTATTTTTGTGTGTATGTTTTTAGTGAATAAACTCAAAAACTCCTGCGCCGATTTCAAAAATTCGTTCCCCATTAGAAAGCTACATTCACCCTGAGTAACATAGGCTTTTCCGGGCTTTTCCACTGGGCATACTGGGCGTACTTGCCCAGGACCCCACGATCCATGGGGGCCTCTAGTTCCTGTAACTGTCCAAGCTAGAGGGTGTCAAAAGAAACTTAACTTATCCCAGACAGGACCGCAGGATACAAACATTTTGACCTCGCTCCGCTCGCATTTGCATCTAGCTTTCAACTATGGACATACTCAATAGTTTTTTAGAAGCAGAGATCATTAAATTGAAACAAAACATAAAGAAGCTTTCAATATCCTTGTAATAGGCTTTATTTGACCGATAATTTTGCGCCATTAATGTTGGTTTGCCTTGAAGGAGCTAATGAAAGGAAACCTTCCTTTGGTACTCAAGCGAAAAATCATGGACATCATGGTCATTCTTCCCATTTTGACCTATGGATTCCAGACTTGGTGCTTTAAAACCGCACACACCATAGCCTGGACCTCTAGATTACGGTATTTTTGCGCCAGCCGTGGTGACCACATGACCGAAACCATATTCACACAGTCATCGCATAAAATTACCCTTAAACTAGAGCCAATTACATGGATATCAAAAATATTTTTCTGTTTTATTTCAAATTACAGTTCTCCGCCGCTAAAAAGTGACCTTTTATTTTTGTATTACTTGTCAGAAGAAAACCTAACTAATCCAAAGAGTGCAAAAAAATTCGACCTCGTTTCACTCGCTCTTGCATCCTACAAGGGGCCCCATTATTCTCTAGTGCCCAGGGCCTCCAATTGGTTAAAGACGGCCCTGCCAGTACTAACTGGGTTGTGGAGGTCAGATAGGCAGTCACTCCATGTAAATACTGGTATTTAGCGGCGTCCAGTTAGACTGGAATCCCACCCCAACATCACTGGGAAAAGGCTAGTCAGATGATGATGTAAAGAAGTGAAAGGATGAGCTAATCAAAAATAGCTTTTGTAAACACGTGCCTAAAGTTATGGTTGGGGATTTTCTTCCATGTATTTGTACTAGCTGGCAACAAAAGGAGCATCAATGTAGAAATTACGAGTAAATAAATATACAAGTGAATTGACTAGTGTTACGGACCATAAGTTTTTCGATTAGATCGCGCGCGTGCTGGCAGGGCGCAACTGTCATCGGTCGCGTGCCCGCTTAATAAGCTCTTAATGAAATTAACGACTGTGCCATATTGATGGGGATGACCAACAAAAACGTAACAATTACAAATGTACTGCGTTGTTTGATACGCTACCCCCTGTTATCGTATAAATTACTGTTAATGTTACCTGCATGCTTGTTGCACCACATCGGAAATGAAAACGTATTATCGAATTAAACAATATGTAATTTTCTTTATGGGGTCTTTACATTTATTTTTAGTATGATTAGTAAATACAGACGTGTTTTTATGTGAATCAACTCCAAACTACCCTCATGAACTAATGTCTTTTAGCCATTTCTGTCCGGCTGTCCCAGGCACAAACTATAAAACGCCGTCTTCTATGATGCTGATGGAATATACTCGCTTTTTGATGCCCATAGGTAGAGGGTGAGTGTATTAACCTTTCATTGCGCCCTCATTTTACTCAGCAAATAAAGATAGATATGATAAAATATATTATTTACGAAATACGAGCATGATAGTTCCCATTCCAAACCATGGATACTATGTTTCTATTATCAGATTTCCACGCTCTACATACAAATCGTAACTAGGTATGGTTGGTACACCGAGGGAGCACAAAGATTTTCTTTATAAACATTATCAAGGGCCGCACACGGATGGTGTTTATCTATGGGTTACTTAATGTCCCTTAGCCAGTATGCGAGCCCTTGCAAGTCGGGGGACGGGTAAGTCTACGT
This sequence comes from Eugnorisma glareosa, assembly GCA_947578425.1. Lineage (NCBI taxonomy): Eukaryota > Metazoa > Arthropoda > Insecta > Lepidoptera > Noctuidae > Eugnorisma > Eugnorisma glareosa. The sequence goes on from OX387964.1 coordinate 10,743,928, forward strand.
GAATGAACACGTGCGGCCAAACACAAGTGGGCCAGTGTTCACACTAACTCCTTTCAGAACCTGATTAGATAAGCAGGAGCTCTGTGGTAATTAAGTGAAGCGATTGAAAGTTACAGGCTCTGTTGATAACTTGTAGCTCACCAGCACATTTGACATCATTCGGAGAATCAGTGTTAACATGCCTACATGTATGATTGTACGGTCATACAGCTGACACAGCAGTGGTAATATTTGCACAAGTTTTAAGACAATAATAATAATATTTAAGACAAGTGCTAGTAGATTCACTCGTACCCTTAGGGTGGCTCAGGGTTCCGTCTCAATTCTCAAAGCTGGGTGCAGAATCCTAAAAATAAAAATTCCGCCTTGGTTCAGGTGTTCATGGATAGTATGAAATAATAAATAGCTTAATTCCTATTTAACTTTGGAAGCGCAAATTATACGAAAGCACTGAACCTTGCAACTGCACTAACTCACAGTTCATAATTTAATCAGCCGCTATTGAAGAAATTACTACCATATAAACATCGAAGGGTTAAACATTTTTTTCACGGAGTAAATAAAGATACATGAACATCCTTTTGCAATTCTTCGCAGGGTAAATTCTAGATGGACATTATTTACTAACTACAAGGTATAGACGCCAGCACATCAAACTACCCGAAACTGTCAAATTTTCCCGATTAACCTTGAACCTAATGCGATAAAGTCCTAGTGAAGTGATTTATTAAAGTAATTTGACAGATTGTAGTAACTTGATGTGCTGGTGGCGTCTGTACTTAAAATAAAATAAAACTGGGTAAGTCAAATTTTCATAACGCTGCACTGCGATTTGTGCTACATAGTAACTTCCTCAGTCGTTGAAATGTATATTGGTTTTTTTCTTCTTTATAAATGGGGTGGCGCTTGTCAAGTATCGGTTAGGGGAAGCACACTATATTTAAATACTTTTGGGTAACACATCTGGTTCACTGAGTTGTTTCCACTAAGTGGAATTCCTCAGTGCACACCGTCGTTTTACATACATTTTCAGTTAGTTACCTACGTACTTTAGTTAGCTAGCTAGTTATTTTTTGTTCATAATTGAATATATGAGGTTCTTTTTTTTCTTTTTCATTTGCTATCGGTCGTCAGCCCATAACCAAATTTGTACCAGGAGCAGCAAGTGCTGCGCCTCGTACTTAAAGAAGGTGGTTCGTCTTCAGCCTTTTTACCACCGCTGTCGGGCTTAACAGTTCAGTTACTATAGTGGGCTTGGAACTTCGGATGCAAGATTAGGCTTGTTGTGTTGATGTGTTTACCGCTGGTTTTTAGAGTTCACGGACGGCACATATCGTGGATTTCGTCATTCCTAGCAGACCAAGATGCATTTATTATTGCTTTTAATGCACGATTTTCAACCTTTTGCAGGCAGAGAATATTGGTTTTACTGGCTATGCCCCACATTTGGATTCCATGCGTCCATATTAGTTTAAGGATAGAGTTGTAGATAAGTAGCTTCAAGCTTGTTGTCTACAGAGAGTACTGAGTTTCTTCCCAATTCGAGTTTCTTGCTAATACAAGTTACGGAACTTACGGTTTATCTCCTTTTTTGTTTAAGCCATGCTTCCATGTTAGGCGGCTATCTAAATGGAAGCCAAGATATTTAATAAAATCTGTGTGTGGTAGGGTATCAGGTCCAAGTCTAACAAGATATGGGTGATATGGTTAGACTTGAATGCATTTGCGCGGTCTGCCACTTACAGGGCCATTTATGTGTCTCTTGTAGCTGATTTTAGAGTTTATTGCTGTTTTTTTCCTGGTTGTCGTCAACTGATAAGTAGGCATGTCGTCGGTATATGTTCGAACTGTTGTGTCGTCCAATGTGCCAGATCTGATGTAAATATGGTATACAACACTGGGCCAAGAACAGAACCCTGTGGTACTCCAGCTTCCTTTCCAAACAATCTTGAACGTGCTTCGCCCTGTTTAACTTGGAACTACTTGGAAGCAACGATCGAATAAGTATGACGGGATGAAAGGACATTGAGTGTGGAAGTTTTTCCTTCACTTTAGCCAGTAACCCTTTGTGCCAGACACGGTCAAAAGCTTGATCTTCATCAAGAAATGCCGCTGAGCAATACTTTTTGCATTCAAAGGCCGGTCTTTTCGGCCAGTCAACATAATGGACGTCCATGCATGGTAAGTAATAGGTAGTAACAGCCTGTATCTTCGTCCATTCTACGACCTCACCAGTCTAAGTCGGATTAATACTGTGTGCTTGTACTACATGATCTACTTTAAAAACCAATTTAATGACTGTTGTCGTCAAATCTTCGTCAAAAATAATTACAATATTTTCAATTGACCGTAGCTCTGATCTCCGGCGAATTTGGTACTTGTCGCAATACTATGAATTGGAGAACTTATTATGAGCTATGATTTAGATGTATTTCAATTCTTCTAGACTTACACCCATTTTGAACACGACCCTTTTAGATTATTCGGCCAAACTTAGGTTATGTTAGTCGTAACCCCTTGCCTAAATGTAATATATTAAAAAGATAATCAATAAAGACTTGTTCAGTTCACGTGAGAGTATTTTCACTTTACGTTACGTTATGAATATTCAATAAAACAGATTTATTGAATATTTGTGTTAATTGTTGTGTAACGTATTTTGAGTGCTCCACATCGTGTGATCCCGGAGACGGATTGGGCTCGCCGCACACGGCACACCTGCTTACAGCTTCCGATTGAGTACTTTGAAAGGGAGAGCCCGAACGACCCAACAACCAGTCATCGTTATTCTCACAAACAATGTATACTGGTTTATAATTAATTCAACATAAATATGCACTACTTTTTTATCGAGCTTCTTTTGTTATCTGCCGATCGATTTTGTCGAGGTGTACGAACTAACTTCTTGTCTGAAGCAACGTGATATATTTTTACCGGTAACAATCCCATTGTAACACTAAGGGTTATATTCTAAATAAACTGTTATTGTTACTTATAACTTTTATGTAGGTTCTAAATTTAAATAATGCTGCCGGAATATGTCGGGGTTCTGTTGTCCTCCAAACGAGCGAACTCAGCGTCCAAAAGTTCTGAGTGACACTCAGAACCTTTCACTCAGTGAGTTTTATAGAAACAAACCTAATGGTAGTTATACGGCAATTTTCATCTGAAACTTTGGATTATGTTGAGCACATTTAGTGAATGACAGTCGGCTCAACGGCTTTACGTACTTTCCGAGGCACGGAGGAAAGTCGGTATGTAATGAATTAGTGGTCACCCATTCACAGACCGACTTTGGTAAGCCCGGCTTAACCTTGAAGATCGACCCGAGTGGTTGTTATTATTAACCCACGAGAAATATAAATAATATACTTCTGTTTATTTTCTCGCAGTCAATGGTAAAAAGTAGAGTACACAACTCGTGAAAAAAATAATTTATCTCGGTTCTTGTATCCCTTGCTCCGCTCAGGATTCTACTGTAGAATCCCTTGCTACGCTCGGGATTCTACTCTAGAATGCTTCGCTGCTCTCGGGATCCAACTTTGATCCCTCGAATTAAATTCCCTTTTTTTTTCAATTGTTGTATAATCTACTATTTCTTTCTTTCTATAACGAATTTAAAATCATATCTCCACTTAACCCAGGATGTCACAAGTACGTTCCTTCTAGCTGCCGAGTGGCCGGTAGACCCCAACCACACACGCGTACATTGGACAGATCACGTTGCTATGTCAATAGATCATCGGAAGTTGTCGGCAGGTGTGTTTAATGTATAAATATCCTATTGCTTCACTTTACCGAAAATTGTGTTTCATCCGTTATCGGTACAATAGCCACACTATGGTCTTCCATATTCAATGTGCGCCTCGGCACATGTACCTATGCAAATAAAATCAAGTTGTAGGTACCGAAGTCACCGGTACTCGCTCCTACTCCGGATGTGAGGACTTCAAATACGAATCGTATTTACGTAAGAGGCGAGGGCACATACAACACGTGCTCGGCACATAGGTGTTCAGGTGAAGGGGGAGCGCACAGCCGTACAGCTGTTTCCACAAGAGTAACATTAAACCACGCCCGCCTTGTGCAACGCTTTAAGATTTAACAGTCACATTTATTGTTGCCGTTTGTAAGAGAAGCGGTTGAAATATGAACCACTGTGTGTTTCATTGAATTGCTGTATGTAGTAAACTAATTAATAGAAATAAACAATAATAACTAATTAATTAAATAATTTAAGGCAAATTAGATTTATACGAACCTAACTAATAACTATGATGGTCATAATTAAACAGCCTGAATCCACTCACTGCTGTGAAAATACAGGTACCTAATTTACATAGCATTATGTGGATTCAGGGTGTTGCTTTTCATTGCAAATTTTTATTGCATTTTTTTTAGGACGGTGCTGATCCTTTTTCTTTCATCATATTTTTGCACAACTAATACCTACCTACGGTCAACATTTTCTGAAAATTATCAGGAATGCGATGATCATTATGGTTCCAATTAACATCTACTCGATGCCACTCCTATGCTGTGGTGCATACGTGATGAAGCTCTCGTAGTAGTTAGGTATATTACCTACGACACAAAGCCTTTTTGCATAGGAGTCCTATAGATAACCGTGAACCGGTAAGTGATTTGGGTTTTCCATTAGGAATGTTTCAGTAGCAGCCCGAAGTCTGTATTTTTGCCCGGTTCATGGAAAATTAAGCATGTACTCGCCCCCTATTACATAAAAGTCTTGATCACTTGATGAAATGCGAGTGTGTTTAGACGCATCTCACTTACTTTCGCGGACCATACAGGCGTGACGTTGTTATGTATGTATGTAACCAATAACCATGCTCATGAACATTTATTCTTATCATTTGTCGATATCAACGATAACCGACAAAAACATCGATGTTAAACAATCACAGTCGCACATTGTATGGCGGGATACATCCGAGCGAACGTAAATTTCTTCGAAAGTAAGACCATTTGCAGCGTTGCAACAACCTGCAAATAATCCATTGTCAGGGAAGGATCAGACGCGCAGCTGCCGACCCGCGACGGCGCGCACACTTGCGTCAACTGCCATTGATACTGCAAGATGTATCCTACAATTGATGTGGATCATGTGGGTAAATATCGATAACTTATGAACTAAACATATAGTTTTACTGAGACTTTTGCGATATAGTCACTATCTTTTTCTGATACTTTGTGACGTTACGGTGGCAGATGCCTACTTGTCTATTTTCATTAAATGTTACAAAGACGAGAGACGAATGAAGGTCGTTGTGATTTTATTTTACGACATTTTTTGCTCAACAATTTATATGAAAACGGCTTTTATTTATTTTGTGACATAAAGAATCGATTGCATTGTGCTCACCGTTCTACCTGTGCGTCAGCACATGCCAGTTTTTGTGCGAATACTTAGGTGAAGAATGCTTTGTGTGCGACTATGCGCCGCTACGACATACCTACTGCAATACGAACCATGTTGAAGAATGTAAATTCGTTGCAAAGATTTTTCTAGAAATCATGTATTCCTCGGATTAACATTACGTTGCCCAAGCGTCGCCAGATCCGTTGCGCAGATAGGCGCGCTCGTAGCTCAGGCGGTCAGGCCCTGAACTCAGCTAACCTAATTGACAAGCGGTGCCCGCGCACGCGCACACATCATCGATCAACTTGACCACCTCACAATCGAGTTACGAAATTCACATTCGTCTAGATATTGATCCTGTACAATTACCGTAACAGCTGGAGCTGTACTAGTTCCACTACGAGGAAGTTTAAAGGCATTTAGGTAATGTATTGTTGCAATAGATATCGACAATTAGGTACCTTAGATAAACCTAGCTACATACGTTTACATAAAATGAGGTGCACAAACTTTGATCCATTGCCCCGAAGGAGCAAGTCCAGGGCTTCAAAAAATAGTGTTGTTAGTGTTACCTGTTTACTAACCAAATTGCCTAGTGACTTAGATTGCCTTTAAGTGTTTGTTTCGGGATTGCCGAATAATTCGGACAATACAGAACATGTTATGATGTCAGCGCAACCGTACACATGAATAAATATGAGTGTCCTGTCCTGAGATAGTTATTGAAAATATATTATAGCCTGGTTATTCATACATTTACAACGGAACCAAAAACAGGTAATAAACAACCATTGGTATATTTTATTATTAGAGTTTATGGTAAACAACCTTATGCAAACACGTAGTTATACCTAACTGGGCACCAATTCTTGGTAGCGACGACGTAAACTCAATAATAGCAGAATTTATTATTTATCGCGATAGTTATAGGACTAGTTATAGAACTGGCCTCTATTTCCGCAATTTTGCAAAGATTACAAACAATGGAACAAGTGGCCAGGGTGGAGTCGGACCGAGGAGCATTTGCGCGTTTAAATCTGCTACAGAGTCTACGAAGTGCTACGAGATGGCGCGTGCGCATACCTGCCGAGTGTCGGCCGGTGCGCCCGCGCAACACGATACACAGTTTTTTTCATAAGCTACGTCAGTACCACAGCTGACGCTTTGGCGCTAGATAAATCTGTAGTCTGCTGTAAAACTGATTCTCTGAATTGCCTAGACCGCATAATATTAGCATGAAATGATACATTATGATTCATTAATGTAGACAGATGTGGTCTAGAAAAAATCTATCTTCAAATACATCAATTATTTAAACATTGACCGTAAACACCTTTATAAGAAAAAAATAACGGGTGTTTTTACTGCTTTTATTTGTGGACAATAAATTCTTGTTTCTACTGTTAGGAAATCCGGCAAGTACCACTACTTACGTAAATAATATAGTTTTATACATATTTCTACAAATCAATGTGCGTAATGCACATTGATTTTTTATGCACTCAGGTATTAGTAGATGATGCAAAATTATTTCGTAGTGTAATAAATAGTAATAATACTCGGTAGTGTAATCAATTAGAACAGGGATCGAACCATCGAAGTGATTATTTTTATTGATAATTTTACCTTCATAATTATCTTGATAAAATCAAAAAGCAGTAAGCAGTCGAACGCGATATGTCAATTCAGCGCGTTTCATAACGCGTTGAGTGTTGACTAACAAAAGCAATCACAAACATTGTGTTTAATTAACAAACAGAATTTGTAGAACATTTTGTTTTCATTGTTATTATGTATTCTATCTAGGACCAGAGTAATAGTTACGAAAATCCGAAAAATAAAGACACAGTTTGGACAGAAATCTCTAATCTGTTATTTATCATGCATGATAATTACCCAAGAAAAAAAATATTTATAATTCCGAACCCTGATTTATAGACAGATATTTTAGAATGATCAGCATTTATAGGCAAGATTTTGTAGGTACTAAAGGGTGCAGCTAAATACAGTTGGGCTGAAAACTGGAAATAATGTCAATATATCTTATTAGCACATAGCAGTGGATGACATGTCGCTCGTCGCGCCGGACGGAGAAACAATCGGCGAGCGGCGCCCGCGCACCGATGTGATCTGCACTCCTGCGCACTGGTGCAAGTCAGAGGCGAAACATATTATTCAATATAATAATGTTTGAACAAAATAAAATCTTACAATTTTGTTGCTTTATTTGAGTGTATTTAAATTGAATGCTTTGACTGCTTGTCGTAGCTGGATATTGGTGTCCAGCTGAATCCTTATTGCAGCTTTTCGACAAATTAATGTAGGTTTTCGTGCGCGAACACGGTAATATTTTTATTTGTTTTGTTAAATTATTGTTCTTGTATGGATTTTAAGTGGAAGATTTAGCTGGCAGACTACACAGCATCCAGTCCGTAGCAACCAGGAATAAACAGTTTCCTACTACTGGATGTATGTAAAATGTTACTTACATTGTGTTCTCGTTGAAGTAACAGTAAGCAAGACTTTAAGGGGTATCCTTAAAATCCAGCGAGCGAAAGGCAGCAGCCAAAGACTTGTGGCAGTCCCACTGCGCTATGGTATTGCTTACAATCGTTTCCTGCACGCAATGCGCAATATTATACGTACATCATTATTTCTTGTTACTGACAGCGCAGATAACTGAGTGAAGATGTTAACTGACGCGTCCTCCTTATTATATTGTTACAAACTGCACTTCATTTCAGTTGTACCGTTTTTGCGTGATTTAAAGTTGACAATCAGTTGGTTTGATGGACGTTAATCGGTGAAAAATGGCTTAAGAAGTCGAGCGAGGAATTGAAATTTGAAAAGTAGGATAGGATGGCCTTCGTAGATATACTACTAATACAATACTAAGAAAATAATGCAATTCATGTTTTTGAATAGTTAACGTTAATTCGGTGTTGTAGTCACACAGTGCCAGTAGAAGAAGTACCGCAGCAACTTATTCATTACTAGCCCGTGGCTTCGCTCGCGTTTTTGCCGGAAATTATCCCACGCGCACATTGTAAATATAGCCTATAGCACTCGGGGATAATGTAGCCTCCTATTAGTGAAAGAATTTTCAAAATCGGTTCAGTAGATCAGAGATTACCCTCTAACATACAAACTTACAAACAAATACCTCTTTATAATATAAGTATAGATGTGCATTAGAATTTGCAATGCTTAGATAATTTCGAACCAGTTTAATATTCAAACGAGAATCGCAAGTGACTATTACGAGTACTAACAGTAGTAAGGAACATGACTAATGAAATGATTACGCTTAAGGTGGATGCGCAAGGGTAGCCCGCGAAATTTAAATTTTCTTACGTTTATTGCAATTTGCAGGTCAGTGTCAGGTTGTATGTTGATGAAAATATGAATCGCGCCAGTAACACGTATGGAGTTACAGAATTATAATCATTCAAATCATCAATATAGCTCTACAAGTTCATATAATCACATTCAATAGCTATTTCATGAAAAAGTCACTCTTTGAGATTATATGAACTTGGAGGGTTGTACTGATGATTTGAATGATTATAATTCTGTAACTCCATAAGTGTTACTGGTGCGATTCAAATTTTCATCAACATACAACCTGAAACTGACCTGCAAATTGCAATAAACGTAAGAAAATTTAAATTTCGCGGGCTACCCTTGCGCATCCACCTTAAGGCGTCTCGCAGGAAAACGTTAGGCGTCAGCAAGTATTCATTGACCGTGGCTATCAGATTCATTCATAGCTTATTTGTCTGTTCGGCGTTCATTCCATGATGTTAATTGCATGACGTTAGTGGCCGGTATTGGATCAGCTATCGACAGATACCGGCTGTAAACACGTCGACTGTATCGCAACAATCTATTTATAATCACCGGCCGGCGAGACCACTGTGTGTTAAATGTCTGATATTTACGATTACGAGCCGAGACGCCGGCTCTAGTGCCGTATGACCCACTTCAAAATTGAATACATCGATACTTTTATTATTGCCTTATTTTTTGGTCAAAAAAACGCCGAGTAAAAGCAAATAATTCCTTCCATGTGTCGTAGGACAATAAATTATGTCTATCGTTAGAGAACTCTTTCCTTAAAGTCTCCAAGTCAAATCAAACGACCATAATAATTTCTTTGATAACTGTTAAATAATATTTCAGTCAATCTTTATTTAAAATGTGAGATTGCTCGTTGATGTCTTTTCAAGGCAAATAATACTACTTAAGAAAATGTTGTTAGAACATTGATAATAATGTGTTGCAGCGTATAATTAGCACTTGTCCATCATTTACATCGAGTAGAAGTTATCGACATGATTGCTAGGTAAGGCACTAATCTGGGAACGATTAGCGCAGCAGCGGCCGCGGTGCGGCGGCGAGGCGGCGCGCGCGCACGTGCGCAGCCAGCCGGGTGAGTAAGCTCGCGCTCCCACTTTACACAGATAACTTTGTTTAACAAACCAAACTTTAATACAACCAAACGCTTTAACACCACCACATATGGTTCAAATTCGACTGACAATTTCCTGTGACATATGCAAATATGAAATGGTCGCTGCACTGGCCCTTAGCACAACTATCTCTAGACTGTCACGCAAACAAAATCCAAGTAAACAACTGTTCAGAAAATGTGTCTCGAGAACCTATTGTAATTGTAATAATTGCAAGCAGTGTAGACCACCTGTTTTTGTTAAATTTTGCTATCGCAATAACACAAAATTCTTGCAATAGGAGTGGATTTTAAATAGACGTTGGTTGGTTAATTGTAATTTTAATTTGAGTTTGAGAGGTATTTTAGGCAAAAAGAAAGACTTAATGAATTATTATTAGTGCCCGACCGAAAAATGTTTTTTTGCCGAAACCGAAACCGAAGGTTCGGTTTGATTTAGTTTCGGCCGAAACCGAACCTTTTATAAACGTAAATAAAATGTCAGTGGGGCCGGGGCCGTAGTTCGTAGTCGTAGTTCTTTCCAGATAATTATATGACTATTAAACATCTGGCTGACCTAATATTACAGGGTTCTACATTTCACTTTTTATCGAATTGAAATTTCAACATTTTCATAGTGACACTGGGTCTAAATTAAACTACCCTAAAAAGCGATAATGTAACATTAACTGTAATAATGAAGCATTGACCTATTAATTGTAGATGGTTTATAAGAAAACAAGTTTATTAACAAAATTTATGAAAACATGTATTTTAATTTTTAAGGTTCCGTAGTCAAAAAGGAACTCTTATAGTTTCGCCATGTCCGTCCGTCTGTCCGTAGCTTAGCTCAAAGACTCTTAGTACTAGAAAGCTGTAATTTGGCATGAATATACAAATTAGTTACGACGACAAAGAGGTAAAATAAAATGTCGAAAAGTATTTTTTTAGGGTATCTCCTGTACACGTAAAGTGGGACCGTAGTTTTTTTTTTCACGCGTACCCTATTTTGTGGGATATTTTTTGGCCGAAACCGAACCTTTGACCGAAACATGATATTTAGGCCGAAACCGGCCGAAACCGAGACCGAAACTTCGGTCGGACACTAATTATTATCAATAAAAGCTAACAAGGCAAAAACATTTTACTAGTTAGTCTAGTTACGTAGTTGGAGACCGACCGAATCTGTAAAAAAATCACATCATCATCATCTGCCTAGCCTTTTCCCAACTATGCTGGGGTCGGCTTCCAGTCTAACCGGATGCAGCTGAATCCAGTATTTTACATGGAGCAACTACCTATCTGACCTCCGCAACCCTGTTAGTACTGGGTAATACGATACCCCTTGGTAAGACTGACTACCTGTAACGTCTGTCAAAGATCTACAGATGACAGCCGGGACCAACGGCTTAACGTGCTTTCCGACGCACGGAGGAAACTATTTATATAATAGGCGGTCACCCATCCACAGACCAACCTGCGCAAGCACGGCTTAACCTTAATAAGATCGACCCGAGCGGCTGTTATTATTTTGCCAAAAGCAACTCGGTAAAAAACAAAAATCAAGTCGTATTTTTTAGGGATGAAATCTTTTACGGTTTACGCTAATTTGGAACCAACTTTATGACCTGGTCGGTTAGACTGTCTTTTTCTCTTGACATATGAGATCTTACAAAAGCCTGCAACTGCTGAAAAGCAATACACTTGAGGATCATCTGTGATTAATACATGACTCACAGAATAAGTAGTGTCATAGCAATGGGCTGGCCATATTATCCTTAGAACCGATTAACATTGGAGTAGACCCTACACTTGTTCTTGATTGGAGACTACGAATAGGTAAGCGCAATGTGGGACGCCCTGAAGCTAGATGCAGCGACGATCTTCGCTGAGTGGCTGAAAGCAGCTGGTGAGGTTGCCGAGAATCAAGCTGAATGGCGTGCAATTGGAGAGGCGTATGTCTAGCTGTGAACTGCTGTAGTGTAGGCCGATGATGACGATGTGTGTTAAGTTAATAATAATAACGATCACATTCTCGTAGGCAACATGGCGTAGTAATGTACATCCTTCGATCCGACCCCAGCGACGGCTGCTACGGTTACAATTTACAAGTAATACAATGAATCAAAGGTTAGCAGAAAAAACTGCGATAGATAGATGTACAAAGCGCCACAGATGCGCGGCGCGGCGTGCTGATACTGTCACCTGCGCGCACGCACGTGCGCCGGGCCGCAACAAACACACAGTGACGTCAGAGCTGCCAATAACAGACAAACAAAACATACCGTGTACAGCTACGCAGTGTTTGTTATATTTGCAAATATGGGAACTTATTACAAGATAGCTGTTTCTTTTAATTAAATTTCAAAGTTATAAATGTTGAAGATCAAGTTTACACCAGATTAGTATGGAAAAAGAAAGCACTCCAATTTCTGCAAATTCAGATGCACTTAAACCAAAAGCAATTGAATTGTAATTACCCCCAGTATGGAACCGTACGGTACAGTCCCTCACTTCTTCAAATGTGGGTAGTCTTTCTTTGATTCGCCATTTAACATTTTAAGTAACGAATTAAGCTTTTACTGTACAACTTGTACAAGCGATGATTGGATAACCTGGGCTCCTAGCGAATTAATACTAAGACTGATAGACATAACTGTATAGACTTTTTTATAAATTTAACAAAAAGTGATAAATAACGTGTAGTTCCAGTCTTCCATCACGGTGTTACCTGCGTGGTTGCGTTAGTCCCGCTCATCACATCACTGTTGCGACCACCCCTTCACTTCAAGCGTGCTAGACTCGATTAATTTTCATTAACCAATATCCATTTGTGCTCCCTAATGAATTTAAGATGATTCTACGCTATTTTGTTAGTCCCAAGTGAATTAATATATATTTAATTAAAATGTTGTTTATCAATTCGTGTTTTTGCTTTCTTTTTCTGAGCAACACAACAATATAATTCATCCATAGTACCCAGGAAGTTGTAAGTTACTATGGTGATGTATAATGTATTATGTCTTTTGTAACTTTACCTTTATTTCTTCAACGGTAAAGTTCCTCAATATTGTGTCCTTTGTTATACCTCAGTCCGATTAAAGAGTTATATATCCAAATCGTTTTAATATTGTAGGTTTATATTATAATGTAAGCGCTACCCGTTATTACAATTTTGATCCCCTCATTAAGGAACAATCGAAAATTTAAATAATAATATACCAAATAAAAATATTCTCAGGGTGTAAGATCCAGAATTGCTTCATTTCAACTTCACAGGGGAGAGCGATTAGGTATCGACAAAACATTCACTCGAGACGAACAAAAGGAAATTGCACCCATTATTATACAGAGCTGTTATAATTTTGTGTGCCCGCAAATTATTTTATAAACGGGTTCCAAATAAATTGCTTCCCATGTAATATGATCAAAAGAACAAATAGGAATCCTTATTAATGTGAATTTCCCCGGTTCTGTTTCGGGACTGTCCCTACTAAGTAGTTTACATAATTATGAATAAGTTGTATAGTTCCGAACAAAACTAGTTCATAACTAAAATAATAAAACTAAACACAAGAATAGGCCTATCAATGACTATGCAAAAGTACAGTGACACCTGTTTAACGCGAATATTTCGGAATATATTGAAAGTTACAATATTCAAACTTTAGATTATTTATAGAAGAGATAATATTTAAATAGCTTTGCCTTAATATTTAAATAGTTCTATCAAGTTTTAATGAAATCCCTGGCGCAGTACGAATGGCAATTACCCGCCTCTTTGTCAAGCGAGATAAAGGGCTTGGCAGCGCGACACTAAATAAAAGATAGAAAGTGGCTTTATTTCACTACAAGAATAGATTCAAGGAGCTAATTTACCACTCGTTTATATCGTGCAAACTAGTTAGAATACAGTTTTGGTCTTATTGTGCTGCTCTAAGGCTGCTAGTGTCTATTTTCCGAGATGTAGGAAACAATGTTGTTGGTGCTGGTAGTTTAACTTCATTAGTAAAAAGTTTTACTTGTCTTAGTGTAAAACTTCGTGTAAATATTATTTTTGTACTTTTTCTAACAAGACCCTCATCGAATTTGTCAGAATTGAAAACAACCTAAGCTACTAACACCAATATTAAATTAGCCAAAGTCTATTATGGTCGTGTTTGTCCAGACCATGGTAGGCTTTCTTCGTTTATTTTTGCAATTCTTCTACTAACACGTAAGTTGAATACTAATACTTTATATTAATTTAGTCGAGATTGAGAAGCGCAGGCGGCGGCGGCTTCGCAGCGCTACGATAAAGCCTGCGCCACGTTAGCGCTAAGTGAGCCCCGATAGCCGCTGACGAGTCAATCGCGCGCCCACGCAAACTGTCGCCGCCGCTGTCTTTAATAACGTACCCCAGTCCGAACCAAACCTTTTAACGATTTAATTTAAAACATCTTCATTGTTCTTCAAGTCTTGCAGCAAAATAAGGTTTGTTATGTCTTTAAGCAAACATTGCAAAAACTCAATCATTCAACAACTATAATAGAAGTATATATCTATTTAGTTTACGGCATAGTTATACTATTTCATTATAATTACAGCCAGACAGGGTGAGAATACATATTCCAAAGCCAACAGACGAGTTACCTCCAAAAGCTCAAGTTCAAGTTTCAAATTCAACACCTGTGTTAGTTCACTGACACAAAGAATACAAAAATTGAAAACTTTCAACTGTGCGGTCAGCGGTGCACAATAGTTAACTACGGAATGCATAAATCTCAGCTGACCTTATCTGTAATCTAAAAGCAAACGCTTAAAACTTATTCCATATTTACATGTATATTGCGACGGGGCTTAAATAGTTAACTGCCTTTTAAGTTATTCTTTTAGTCTTTATTTGTGCACACAAAAGAGAAATGCAAGCGCGATTACATGTTAAATGCGCTTATGGCGGCAAAGGAGCCGCCGGGCGGGCGTAGGAGCCCTAATGCAGTGTCTATGTACGCGGATAGCCGGCGGCTATCTCCGTCGCCGCTTGCGCCCGCCGCCACACCGCGCACCGCGCACCGCTACTCACACAGAATTACAATCGATAACCCTTACGACGATGCTCCGAAGATCTTATTTAAAAGCCTCACTAATCACCCCTGCTGCCTTACGAGGTTTCTAGAAAATTACGGCTCTGCAAATAAGTTTTGTTAGAAAAAGATTATGATTGTGAGTTTAGTACCTACCTGAACGATTTGAAATTGAAACAATTTGATTCACGTACCTATTACCTGTCAGACTGCAAAGAATTTATTTAAAAAAAAATGCAATCGCATTACATTGCAAGCGAAACATAGTACTTAGTGTCAGTCGATACTCCATCGTTAGAGCGCTAAAACAATTGAAATATAAAAGACTCGTTCGAACAAAACGTTGTTTCACAACGCGATGATAGGCGAAGTGTGATGGCGAAGTGGGTACCTACGTATTCATTAATTTAAAACCGTCTGCAAGATGGCGTGTGGCAACAACGCCAGCAAGCCACAATTATCTCGTCACAGTTCTGAGATCAATCAAACCATATCACGTTATGTGGGTCATTAATTACTGTAAACAGTAATTACTTTAATTATTCTTGACAGTCTTTGTGTAAAGTCGTGAAGTCGCCGCACGCCGTCGAAGGTCGGTGGTATCTATTACAAAGAGTACTCGAGAAAGGTGATCATACTGCTGTCCTGTCAAATGCAAGAGATCCAGAATGGGTATTATTTATTGTTGCACAATTGAAATTATTGCAAGCGACCACCTGAACATCTTCCAAATGGAAAGTTCAGTACCTACGTTCATCTTCTAATAAGAAAGATTTCGCTTCTGCCTGTAAGTTGAAAAACCATATACAATAAGCGCAGACACATGATTACATGCAACTTATATAAATTAAACTCTTCAGTTAAAATAAGGGCACTTTCAGACTTCTAAACTTGTGATTTTTATTGGTACTTTGACCCATCGGTGGAAGACCTCTTTATTTTTTACACAAATTAATAATAGGTGTGCTATCCAAATTTAAGTATCAAAACTCAGTTTTTTAAGAAATAATGGCTATTTTCAAAGTTTGCTGCACACTCATTTTGTTGTTTTTTTGTTGCTCACACTTTTTGCTTTGGCGGGTAAACGCTAAATTGCTACCTTTTTGATTATAGAGGCATTACCCTAAAGGATGCAGTAACAAGGTGCTAATTTCGATTTTTTGTTATAACTTTCAACACGCCATTTGATGATAGGCACATACTCGTAGTGTTACAAAAACGTAAGTGATGAATTGATGATTCACTTAGAGCATTTATTTTTCTGAACAGTTATTGCGGTACAGGGTACAGCGCGGATGTAATATGTGATTCATGGTATTTAGTGCTTACAGTATATGTGTAGGTAATAGTCCAGAAACAGTTTCGTAGTCGGTGTGAGGAGTGTGTTGCGCAGCGGAGGTGCGCACGCGCGTGCGAGTTGGTTCGCGCGCTGTCAAAGCACCCCGTCAGGTGATCTTTGGGTCCGTGACTCAACAGTTACACTAACGAACCGGTGCACGGTGCGGCGCGTGCTTCATTGTGCCGTATTATCTATCATTATCTCGGTTAGCCTAGATACAGACGTATTCAATAACGCATGTAGCAATATGAAATGTAAAACAATAAACTTTTAATAAAGAGAATGCTTACCGCAACTTCTTGTGTTGAACCGGATTAATAAGTTGTGTAACTTTGATCGCGGTGTCATGAAAGGTTGCTCAAAGCGTAGCTGCGGGTCAATGTTAGAATGTCCAATACTTTTAGCATTAATTGTTCGTGAGTGATTGTGTAATTCTAGTATTTTAACAGGCCCAATGTTAAATTGTAATTTATTTCATTGTTCCTTGTATTTCCGAGTTAGAACACGAACCGTATCTGTATGGTACTGAACCTGAAAGGTTCGGTGGCTGAACGATATCGTAGCAGGTGTAAATAAATCACCAGCAGATTAAAGATAGACACTCACCTAGTCCAGCGAGTTAAACGTTTATGGTCTGTGATTAATTCCATTATGTTCACTTTATGATACTTATCAACAGTTATTATGTTTCATTAGCGTTGGAAACTATCTATACGGTCAAAACGATCCATCAAGGTGTTAAGTAGACTCATCGGCGGTTTGGGGCACAAGCCGCACAAGGTACCACCGAGTGTGTTAGAAGCCCGATCTATAACACCTGCCACAGATATCCAATCGTAACACATGAGGCGATCGTATTCATCGCGTCGTTAAATCATCGCTGAACATACAGGGTGATCACACTGATCACTGATCAAAAACCAATTAAAAAACACCTATTTTGAATGTTGATCACAAATGTTTCACGATTCCATATATTTTCTCGGTTTTTCGATACTCGCTAATGCGAAATAATTTTGCATACTTATTTTTTTGCTCAAGTGTGAGTTTTTTCATACATTTCGACTGAAATATGCATTTCTGTAATCAGATTTAGTGGAAATCTGTAATCCCGATTTTTTTTTCAGGGTCAGAATGCATGAAACAAACTCACATTGAGCAAAAAAAAAGTATGCAAAATTATTTTCATAAAACAGAGCTAAAGTTTCCTCAGAAAGTGACCCGGTATTTCTTATGGATTCGGATTTCCTCGGGTGGTCCAACTTCAAATGAACATTCTGTAGATAACAATGAGTTAAATATTCTATCTCAATTCTTCAAATGGCCATAAAACTTTTATAATTGTATTTAAGTTATAAAATATGATATGAAAATATGTAGTTAAATAATAATTATATTACGCGACCATCACCCTGTAGTAAAACTGTTTGCCGATGGAATTGATGACGTGTTAAAAAGTCAATCTCACACATTATTTAGATAAATATAACTGATACCGGAATCATTTCATATTTATAATAGCTTTAGTTCTACAAATAAATCTATAGCATTGATATAGTAAAAGTATAGATCTTTCTCTTCATCACAGATTTCAGCCGAATTGTGCGATACTTCAGTCATAAAATGCAAGACACGCTTACAGTATGGCGAGTGTCTTTGTCAGTGGAAAGAAACCAGGGAAAACGACGAGTGGGCTAATCCGATTCTTCAGTTCAGTAGTTCTTGGGGCTATATTTCAGGAAGCCTCAAGAATAACCCAGGTCCGACATATCTGAGGCCAAGTTATCCATCTTCATCTTGTTATTTTTTTCACGAACATTTTTTTTTTATACTCAGTCCGAGTGTAAAGACGAGGAAGAAAATCTGTTCAATCCTAAGAAAATTGACGCCAGTTGTTCCAGGAATCAGCAATCTTAAAATAAAATTATTATTTTTTTTTTTATTTTTTTTCCCTAATTAGTTTTATCTCAAACATGACATTTGTGCACTTGTAATACAGACGGTGGTGTAGAGTTACCTTGTGTGACTGAACTTCAGCGGAGTGACGAACATGACACTGGCTTGCGCACGCGCATACATTTTGAAAGCTACGCCTCGCGCCGCCCGTCCAAACGATTGCTCCAATATTTGTCTTTCTTTCGTCCCAGCCTCCTCCGCTCATGTAAACGATGATCTGAAACCGTTAGTCACGATCTGAAGATTAATAATATTTTATGCGGTGTCGCAGTTGTTATCGAGACTTTTTCACAACGCGCTGTGTGTACCGGTGTCCGGCACCAAGAAGGAGGCTAAGTTCGGCATCACGATGTCGCTACTCAACTTTCGACTACGGCTGTCGATTAAGAATCACTTGCGACAACACCGGGTTGATCGATGTAGCCCTTGGCATTTGTGCGACATAACTGTACACTTTATAACAAACAGATGACACAGATAGTACACGGTACAGTTACGAGTGTTGCTCGATTGACACGATGCTTATATTGATTAATCATAGCGCATATACATACATAATGAGAGCCGAGGAACCGAGTCGCAGCGCGCAAAGATTAGGAGTAGGTGGGCAATCTCACAGACATAACGCGGTTCGTGGAATTGGCCAAGTGCTTTTATCCAGATGCCTTTTAAATCTGCAACGTGAAGGCATTTCTTGTCGTACGTATAAACAACCGTAAAACGGGTAGCCTCTTCTTAATAAGCTTAACATGAGAACGGGTTGTGGCGACCGCACGTGGATAACCGCCGTGGTCGGCGGCACATCAAAGCAAACACTCGTTTAAGCCAATTGTGCGTGCCGGCGCGCGCGCAACTACAACGTGTAATTATACGGTTATAGGGCGCGCCCGCGCACCCCCGCAACCCCGCGCACTGCGCCCCATCACCGCCACTGATAAAAAATAACCATCTGTTGAACTGCAGCCAGGATAACGCCTGCTGGGTCAGTAATTGACCGCCGACATTGTGTTTTCTATATTAAGTTTTTTTGTATGTAAATGATTACGAATGAGTAAACTATCATTAAAATTGGGTCGATTAGTTAAAAATACACATCATTATTGGGACACATTTCATTAGTGAATACGTCAACATACGACGATTCGCTTTGTTATAATAAAATTAAGGGTACTAGATACCTAGTTTTTCTTCTGTATTTAAAAATAAGTTACAATAATTAGTTACGTGCAATACCTGAGAAAAGAGATGATTCAAATATAGGCCATTGGATGGTTCGTTAAGTTCGGTTACATCGATTAATTGAAACGGAAATATACAAAACAGAGCCTGAATTCCTGTAAATCCTCATATTTAAAGTTGTTCAATTTAATCTAGTTTCGAATAACTGGCACTACAATAAAAAACCGGCCAACTGCGAGTCGGACTCGGGCATGAAGGGTTCCGTACCATCGTAGTAGGCTGCAAGCCCCCTGTAAATTTCAATTTATTTTTATTATTTGTTGTTATAGCTTTCCTTTAGGTTTTCCTGTAATCTATAGGCAAATAACTATTTATTGATGTTTTTATTCAAAATTTTCGGCCCTTTAGTTTCGGAGTTAAGGGGTTATATTGTCAATTTTCGCCGATTTTCTTAAATAATATTAAAATTAAAATAATAAATTGATATGCTCACAATGAGCCCTTTTTTTCTAACTTACTATCAAAAATTGGCCCCCATGTTTAAAATTCATTAATTTACGTTACACGTCCGTCTTTGGGTCACCGACTTACAATGTGTACCAAATTTCAACTCAATCGGTCCAGTAGTTTCGGAGTAAATTGGATGTGACCTGTGACAGACAGACAGACTAGCGAGTGACCCTGTATGGGGTTCCCTTTTTTCTCGAATCTATTTATTAATCGTAATAATCGATATTAGGTGTGATTGTGTTTCGATCATTTTTAATTAGCCTTGAGTTGTAGAGCTTCTTTTACAGTCAGGGCAGGTGATGAAAAACTGGATAAGAAATGTAAATAAGAAACTTAATTTGACCAAACCAAATAAAATCAACTTTAATCACTACTTTGTTTATTTCTGTAATATCATAAATTTTGTAGATTTAAAATTAATACTTATTTGTTTTCTCAAATCCAATAAATTTTCTTTACATCAACGTACAATTAATTCAGTTGTCTATAATTAATTTTTTTGTAATGATACAGGGCAGCTTTTTTGGAAAAAAATGCTCCTACTGGAACATGGTATTAATATTATTAATAGCATAATTTAAATCAATTTCCGCCGCACGGGTTAACCCTTTTAGTGAGGGCGTTACAATCATTTATGTTTCATAATAGTGTGTAATCGCCTTATGATCTGTGGCGCTCACGCCAGCTGTGATTCTAACTGAATTCTATTTTGGTCCACCTTGATGGGTGCTATGATTTTATGAACCGTATCAATTATGAAATAGTCTGCTTCGACGCGGTTCTCATGTTGAATAGCTCGTATCATTGTGATGAACAATTATTATTTGACATACAGTAGCTTTTCATCGGTTGTTCTTGTTGGTTAATTGGTCTACTTGTATTGCTCTTAGGTTTACGCTGCCTAACTTATTTCTTATCCTCTGACGTAGAATCTTATGGCATGGTCATGAAGCAATTATTCCACTTATTACTAATAATAATATAGTGATTTGGGGGATATGATTGACTTACTTGTGGAGTTGTGGTGTGTGTCAATGGACGCGTATAAAATTTTCTGATAGCTTAGAATTTAAATCGCGAATAAAAAAGCAGGGTCTCAATTTTTTCACATTAATCCATATTATATCTACTCTACAAGGCGAATGTTCCGCTTGCTAATCTGTGTAATAATCAGCTATCATAAAGTTACTCAGCCAAACGAAGGTAAGACACCTGGAAGAAATCCGGACTTAAACTTTAGAGAACACGCTATTGGCTGTGAAACTAAGCTGTTTCAAGATGAATTTCATTTCCATCAAAATGAAAATAAATTTCAATGGGAATAACATCTGGAATTAAACAGTACAATACAACTAAGTATTCGTGAAATGAACCTGTGAGAATGGTTGAAAAACTTGCGACAGTCGAGTGAACTCAGTGACAGCGGGCCGCCGGAAGAGCGTCTCGTTGTCTTAACGTCACGTTTAAGGAAATTAAGTAGTAAAATAATTTAAATCAGGTGGTCGCGAAGCCATTATGCTACTACATTGGCAACACGTGCTGCAGCCGACAATAGTGTAGCCTTAGGTCCATTGTTCCGGCAGTAAAGCACAGCGGTGGAGCCGACGCGCCCCGCTCCGCGTCTGGCCGCGCCTGGCTCGCAGGTGGCGCAAACATCCTTGTTTTAAATGAAAGTCGATTGTTTGTATTTATTTTACGATTATTACTCAAGATTTTACAGTGCTTTTCTTAATTATTCATTTGTGAGAAATATTTTAGTGGGAAAAAATTGGTTTCTATAGTTTGCTCACATCTGCTTAGTTCTCTAGACCGTTCGTCTGTCGCCACACTCAGCTCAGTGTGCTTTCAACCACGTCTAGTTTGGGATGTTTTAGACAAAAATACAGGTAGCCATAATAACTGTTATTAAATAGCTTTAAAAACTGGTCCTAGCTTTTTAATCTTCGAAGATAACAAAATCAATCAAATAGGATTTGAGGTCATTTCCTAATTCTGGTTAAAAAATTGAAACAAAAAATAATGAGAAGATGACACAGTAAGATTTTTAATATCGATCGCGGTCGCAACTATTACCATCTATTACGTAGATAAACTATTAATAATACTTGGACCATCAATCACCGTAAGGTCAAAGCTGCACGCGGAAACGGAATGTTCACTGTTAGCAGTTTTTTATGCATTGTTTTTGTGTTAGATATCATTAAGTATGGAAGTGTACCGGCCAACGTTGGTGGGCGCCGCAGTGACACGTAGCAACGGATTATTTCGACGGACTATTTATAATGTGGGGCTCGGAGACGCGGATTGCGGACGATGGAATCTGCTCCTTTGTCATTGGAGCAACCTGTTCTCTCGGGTTGGAGCTCACGGCGAGCACAATGTAATATAACGGCCCACCTGATTAACCGCCATTCCGGCCGCATGCAGATATCGAGTGCCGGCCAGCGTGCCACACTATTGCCGCACCACCATGCCGCGCCGAGCCGCCGATCACTGATCATATTAATTTCAAATGATAGATTGCTTTTATATTGTTAATGCCTTATTATGATAAAGATAAGAACATCAAGGTTACTGAACTTTCTACGGCTTAAATGGAGGCGGGCACGACATTGTGCTTACAGATGATGCTTCTATGATCGATAAAGCACTGTGGGAACGGATCTCACAAGTGCACAACTCTAAATACTTTTTTGTCTGATCGTACGTACTCATCATAACCGGCACCATTTATGTTTCCTTCTTGTGTTTTTTTGCTTTGAGTTTTTCAACCGCGACACTGTAGCAGGTGAAGGGAACAGAATTTCACACGAGCTACGAATTTTAACGACGTTTTGTTTCTATGGATATTTCAGAAAGATATGACTTTTGCGATTTTGGATGCTTCATAATTTTCTAGGTAGTACCTAGTACCTACTGCGACATGTAGATGCGATATAAGCTCTAATATGTAGTAGAAATGCAACTGTTTCATTACAAGGTACCTATACCATATTGTTCACTCACAAATTGAAGAGCAGTTCCCAGGAATGACTAAACAGGAGACGGAATCACCCTTAATCCCATTTCATCGATATGTAACACTTATAAAAAACGGGGGCACCTTTTGCAACATCCGCTGTCAATTCTCACGAGACAGGTAGCAGCTTCCGTTGAATCTTTTATTAAACACACTGAGGATAATCATTACAGTGTGTGCAATGTAGGATATGGTCATATGGGTAACTGTACCGGTCAGGTAACATTCCCGCCTCGTGATTCAAGCGAAATGTTTCACAGTTAATGAGACAAGTCCAATTTGATCGCTCGGCCGCTGTCCGACTTTTGATTGTTGTGATATCGATATGACATGAGCTTTACGTATTGATTAACATTTTAAAGATAATGACACTCATTTTATTTATTGGCGTAAAGTAATTTACAGGGTTGTGAATCACTGGTGCCTGTGGTAGGTACTAAAACACCTGTATTAAAGGTCACCAGGTTTCCACTCAGAAAGCATTTACAATTACCATTGTTAGGTACCAATATTAAAGGTTGCTTAGCAAATTAAAAGTAACATTAGATAAATAAAAGTAAAAAGTAATATAGGAAATGTAAGAACAAAACCAATTTAGAATAATTACTTTCATGGTGTAGTTGTGCGTGTGTGTATGGGAAAGTGTGTGTGTGTATGTGACAGTGTGCTTGTTCTTCCGCGATATAAGGACGAGGTTCTAAAACGTCATTAATAACAAGCAGCTGTTGTAGTACTAGGATCTTAGGATAGCACGTAAGCCAATGGCAATCAATACAGTAAGAGTAGCGTAGTTATATAAACTAGTTGAATTCATCGGTTTTATAGGGAAATGTAGCAAGTAAAGCAGAATAATATTTCAAGCTGAAATAACAATAATACACTTTCATATGCATAAAATTAACATACCTACTCACATGAATGCAAATTCCGGGGTACCTACATCTAAACTATGCCTTTAAATTATAATATGCAAAATCTTTTTGAAACTGTAACAATTAAGTATTATTTATTTAAATGATATTCCGACTGACATTGAGAAATATTATGCAGGTAGGAACGAACGGTGAGATGCAGTGTTATGCAAAAAATAAAGTGCATAAATAATCGAGGAAGTAATTTGACAGGTCACGTTAGTTCAGGAACTGGTTCACGGCAACAAGTTGTAGTCGGACGGAACAGGGAGCGCCGGGGAGCAGCGACACATGTATACTGGGGTCGCAAAGGATTGCACACTGATGTGAATTATACAGGAAGGTAATATGTTTCAAGGAATTATGCACACGTTTGATAGCTGTAGGCTTAGGATTTTAGTAAGGTGTTTAGTCAAGTTTTAAATACTATGTTCAAAGTTATTTTTTATTGTTTTCAGTTTGCGAACAGTCTATGTGGAAAATTCTGATCGGGTTACGAGGTAACTATACTCGTAGATATCAACTTTTGATAACTTGAAAACCTATCCCAACCAACGAATCATGTCAGGGACCATAAGTAACACGTTAAAACAATGTTGTACCTATTTAGGCCAATACACACCAGCGTTATTCTCAGTACGCAACTACGCACATGAACAGTGGTCGGTCGGTGCGGCGAGGTACTTCCAACCCTCCGCGCTTGGTGATCTATTGTTTGCCGAGGGCAATGAAACGAGAAAAAACTTAGTTCCCAAACGCATCGTGAGAAATCATTAAATGTGCTCCCGATTCACTGGGAGTTGCGCTACAAGCAGGAATCGATAAAATATCGGGTTACCTTTCGCTGGCCGATACTTTTTGTAAGATGGTCCTTCGAATCTTTGCCAATTAGTAAGCTTTTGTATTTTTCTATGAAATTGCTGTTCGGGTGACTGCAGGGATTATTATTGCTTTATACTCGTAGATGTCAGATATAAATACTACGAGTTGTTTTTGGAAAATACTAACACAGGTGAGTTTAGCAATTAATTGTAGTACCAACTACACCAATAATCTCTTTCCCATTACGTAGCCAGTGCTACGCGCTACGCTACGAGCTACGCATTTTTAAGTAGGAAAGTGTCAAATTAGACGAACAATTCCTACGCAAAGTATCTAAGTAATAAAATGGTATACAAGTTGCTTAATAAAACACTGCAATAAAAAGTTAGTAAAAAGTTGTTCGGTGGTACAGAATGTAGCATCGCCAGGAACTACCCTTGTTCAATATTCATATTACCATATCCCATTCCGTTCTTCACAGTTTTTTATATATTTTTTGTTTACGTTTTGTCGCATATTTGTTTGTTTTTGTAAAACACCCACGGCTTTTTTTTGTTCCGTTACAAGTGTCGTTCCCATCCTTTTTTTTTACAAAAAGAAACTGTAAGGAAAAGGAAGGTTAATGAGTTTAACCGTCTACGTTTGTACTATGTAAAGTAAATATGTATGTGAGCATGCATCTATGCACATGACGTATGTGCACGTGTGGGATGTACAATCGTAACTGAACTAGGAACTAGCCTAATTTTGACAAAGGAGGTATTATTTCCATTTTGAGATAGATCTATGATGTGTTTTTTGCTATCCTGCATTGCGTCCGTCTGCTGAGCAAAGGACTTCCTTAGTACCTTCCAAACCTCTCTATCTTATGCGATCTCTAGCCATGTTTGGCCCACAAGCAAAATTAGCCCTAAAATCTCCAGGAAAAAAATGACAGTGGTAGATAAACATGGCCGCGTAGTTCACCGCGATACTGACGATGCGAGTGTCGGTGGCGGCAAGCTGGTATTGCGCCACGGTGAGCACGCGACGCCGCGCCGCCAGCGCTCGCTCTCCGCCTGACTCATGCCCAAGGATTCCTGTTTCGTACCAACTACCAGGCTACCACTGTACTATCACCGTAACATTATGCCCAAACGATCTGCCAACGCATTGTCTTTGAACTTACTGTTTGACGATAAATGTCAGTGTTGATTTACAGTTGTTAAATCTCGACGACCGGCGCATTGTGTACCGTTCTCCGACTGTTATAATATTCATATTGACGAAGTTATGTTTCAGCAATATTATTGTTGCCACTATATTAAAATATTGTGGAAAACGACGTATCCTTAAAGTCATTCAGTCAGTTAGCCTGAAGCTTAACTATAGGCTACGATCATCAAATAAACTGTCGTTCTTGACAACCGCTTTGATTTAAAAAAATATAAAATATAAAACAACGTGTGGGTGTGTGTAACTAGCCTCATGTTCATATTCATCGGTACCTACTTACTCATCGTTGGTGCTGGCTGAAAACTCTGAAGAGATAACCAGGCTGAGAGACAGTGTAACGATAAATACTGATAATATTAAAGAAAGGTCAATTAAATACAATTGTTTAAAATTGGAAATGATTGCTATTTAACTTAATCATTTCCATTCTAAAACTACTGCCTTTACATTCATGTTTAAATGATCGTAGGTCACACGACACTGGTAATACGACAGTATCTTAGGTTTCAGCTATCGTTGGCCGCAGCTGCGTCACTAATAAACAAGCGCCGTCTCTCGGCTGTCATATCGCACTGCTACACGATGCAGTACGACGTTAAATTTGAGAATCGACCGAAGGTTCTATTCATTGTTAACCTAAAATTAAAATGACTTTGTTAAGTTAATATCTGTTCTATTAACGTGGTCTGAATTTCGTTAAGTTGATCTAAGAAAAGTCTTCTCCTTAAATTTGAGCTTCAGGTAGGTAGGTACTTTATTAGGTGATAAGTGCCTGCTACAACTTCTCCGGGTTACCACTACATAAAGCTCGTCCCAACTGGCCCCAGTCCCACAAGCATCACCTTTCGATCGTTAACCAGCTACGACCCACACGCGCTGTTGCAAATGTCGACTGTTTGTGCCCGGAGCCCATACACATATTGTTTTCTCGCCTAGGTATCATTTGTCACAATTAAAAGTTTGCCATTCTCGCTATATATTATACAGATGGATCTTGACTGTGTTCATTAAAAATAATTTATATATAAACGTCGCAAGTGTTAATAAGTGGGGGGCGGCTGGCGGCTGGCGGCCTGGCCTGCCGGGCGCGGTGCGGCGCTTGACGCGCGGAGACGCGCGCCCGCGCAGGTTGAACCACGCAGCCGCGCCATACTGATTTTATTGCGATCTTGATTAATATTTATGATTCAATTCTTTGTACCACTCGTGAATTACATACGACAGTAAGGTCCGCACAGCCCGCGCTGGCCTTAACTTGATAAATCGGTTTAGGCAAACTCTTAAGTATTAGCGATTCGCAACGCATTTCCACGGGTGATGTAGGTGTTCAAGAGTCGTAAAATCAGCATGAATCATGATTAAATGTAACAGTAAATAACATGCAAATAAACCTACTTATATTTAAAATTACTTTCACCCATACGTAGGCATTTAAGTTAAAAATTATTTCAACGTCCAGATAGTTCAGATGAGCATAATGCTATGCAAGATAGATGCGTTTGTGTTTTGATTTCTTAGAGGAACTCTCGGGCTTATTGATATGAAAGTAACAATTGTCGCAGGCCGTTGCAGCAGCCCACCCACTTTGCGTCATCTGATAGAACAACTTTCTCGGTTTTTTTGTTCAAATTCAAAGGGTAATCCAATCTGACAAGCACGAATGATTTGCGACAATTGTCAATCATGTACCTACTTACAAATAAATCTGAGATGCGAATAATTACCTAAATACTTATGCTAATTCTCGCACGTGGTGCCATTAGAAAGTTGGAAGAAAATAGTGGGTTGTTGTGAGTGATGGACAGCTGATAGAGGAGTGCGGACATGTCCTCGATGACAACGGGGCGGTGCGGTGGTCGCGGCGGACGCGGCTCGGCACACGGTAGCAGCACGTCTCATAAACAAACGCTCCTGTTTGACAGATACAATCAGCGTCCGCGCGCCGACGATTGTCAGCGGGCCATTCTATTGTGACAGCCACGAACTGTGCCAAAAAGAAAAGTCATTACAATTAACCGGTTACATTTTTAGTTCACTTATCAGTTGAGACGAACTAAGGTGTTCATCTATTTGCATGGTGCTCTCATTCAGGTACGAGAACATTCGGTATAGTACGGCACCATTCGAGCAAATCAGCAGTACCGTTAATTAGACATGTAGACCGTATGCAAAGAAAGGTTTGCGCTGTTATCACAATTAATACATTAGTCGGGATGTTTGAGGTTTTTAGTAGTTCTTCAGTCTGTGAATTTCATGAAATAAAGTGATGATGAAGTTTAGATGCTGACTGTACCTTTGCATATTTGTTAAATGAAAACATTAAAATATCCTTCTAAACGGATTAAATCGTCGTGCATGCCGTTCGAATTGTTGAGGAAACTTCCTTTACTTTTTCTTTTATTCCAAAATCTTTGTTTGTCGAGGGGCATGTAAAGATTTAAGAATATTATTACTTACTGTATTTGCAAAATGAGTCACTAATAACTTGACACTACTTTATATAACTGTGAATTTTAAGTATTACTTAGCTGAAAAAAGAAAACGAAAAAAGTTAATTGCAATTTCGGGAGTGTAAGAAAATGGGGTCGGTGTAGGTACGTTATTTTCATTTTAAGCATAAGTAGATAGGACCGCATTCGCGACAATAGGTCTGCCCCCGTATTCACAAACGCTTCGATTAGATTTCGATTCGGAAAGTCCTATGTCTATCTCGCTCGCTTTCGTAATGCCAAAAACAGATAGACATACGACTTCTTGAATCGAAATCTAATCGAAGCGTTTGCGAATAGGGGGTTATCAGCGCACATCTACCTACAAAGAATATCTGTCAAGGTTTGTTTTGGTCAGACTAGATAAGTCTAGAAAGTCGATCACACGAAACGCACATAAAGCCGAGATTTAGGTATGCAGCCAGACTTAGCAAGCTTATCTGATTCCAAGAATTTCTGAAAACGCAGGATTAAATGAAACACGAATGCATTACCTACATTTAGTGGGTTCATAATACAGTTTCGCTAGCCACCAGTGTCGCTACAATCGCCATTCAGTGCCACGCTTGACACCCGGATTCAGGAGCAAAAAACAAAGCCTTATTTAACCATTATTATAAATACAATGCAACACTTAATAGCGTCGTGAATTAAAAGGTTCCGTTAGCCTGTTATTTATGAATTGATCGACTTCTGTCCGGTGAGTCGGTGACGAAAGCAGACCACTTCGTGATCAACGGTGCTCCAAAATCAATGCTAAACACAGTTGTCCCAAGCTTATCTTTACGACTGCGTTGTATGGGTGCCCACTTTCAGCGGAATTTTAATTCGTCATGACTTCTTTGTGTCTTAGCTGACCTATTGAGAGCGTATCAAAATAATTTTGGTAATGAGTTTAAAATGCGGTTTAAGATGTTTAAGGTGTTCTGAACAGGGGTGGGTAACAATAGGTGCACCTTCTCCTATCCTACCCTAGCTACCTACTCTACCTACCTACCCTACCCTACCCTACCTACCTACCCTTCCTACCATACCTACCTACTCTACCTACCTACCCTACCCTACCTACCTACCTACCTACCTCTACCTATATACCTGCGTGACATGAGCTGCCAGTTGCGGATGATGCCAAACCTAATTTATTTAAAAACTTTTCAGATATTTTAATAGTTATTCTGCTATTCGGGGCGGAGACGAATCCAAAAAATCAGAGATCATATTAAAATCGGTCCAGCCGTTCTTGAGTTATAAATGGTGTAACTAACCCGATTTTGTGATAAAGTGTCATCGTCATTACCGTTATGTATGATGACTCACGCTGTAAAACACCCATAACTTAGATATGTCATAATATAATTAGTATTTATTATTGAGCACGCTGAAAGTCACGTTAATATCGCGTAGACAACAAAGTAGTTTCTAACGCGCAAAATGTAGTTTATAGCAGAGTCGGCAGTCGATAGGCTAATAACCTGTCGCCACTTACGAGTACTTACGAGCTGCGCGTAGTTGGTGTAGTCGTGACCTCTGACCTATCATTCATTGCGTTCACTGTCGCTACCGGCCGGTAGCCTAGCAGACATTGGTTCAACATGAACATTATCTACTCATTAGATATGTAATTTATAATTACTGATACCTATTTATTCCTTTATCTAAATAAAAAAATAGTGCAAAATCTAACACTACATTAACTTATTAATGGAAGTATAAATCTTTCAATGATTTATTTTACTGAAATAATTTAATTAACTGGTGTCTCTTTAGTTAATTACTTCTATCAGGAGACTATTTAAATAGGATCTTTGTCCTAAAAAAATTAAACCCATATTCCGACGAGGATGGGATTCGAACCCACGCGTGCAGAGCACATTGGATTAGCAGTCCAACGCCTTAACCTCTCGGCCACCTCGTCTTCTGCATGTATACACAAATATATGGACCGTGTCTGTAAGTACATACATACAACACTTCCCATAGTATCTTACCTACTATATATTTTCCCCCTAAAATGAAAAACGAAAAAAATTTTTAAATGTAATTCCTAATACAGTCAATAGGAATTGATATTCTATTAACATCGACACAGCACAATGGCGTGCCGTATTCCCAAAGTACATATTTTATGGTCCTAGTCTATATTATTGCTGATCATATGATACCCGGACAGGGTCCTTATCTTTATTGCCTTTCTATCTTTGTTCAAGCTTGCCTTCTATCTATACGTCAATTTAAAATCAAAATATACGCGTATAAGATGGAATCAATTGTATGGCAATTGTTTACTTTGTTCGTTATCTGCACTTCCGGAGACGTTCCGGATCATTAGTATTTAAATACGTTCATGTGAACTCTAAGTTTGGTACCAGTAATGAAACACATCATCTTAGGAATATTTATTCAAGTTAGTATTATACTCCCAAGTGTTTTTTCAGATTTCTTTGTTGAATTATGCGTTGTCAAACATCAGTGTTTTTTTCACATAATAATATATAAGTAGGTATGTAATTAAAACTCTTGCAAATAAACTTGTGTGATAAAATTTATCAATTAAGTAGTGTTTAGATCCCATTGGCATGGAATTGTTCATAAATAATGTGCAGGGGTAGGCACATCTGTGTCAAGTAATTTAGTAAAGCGGTGGATGCTTGGCCTTTCGTAACGTGTGTCCACATTCTCGTCGGCTACGCACGTAGCGCTGCCCCGTGCCCGCCTGAATATTTTCTCGTAGGTGACAGAAAAAATCAAAGAAGTTATATTGTGTCGGGGGTTGTTCGCGCACGGTCAACAATTTACATTCCTCACGACTCGAGGTCGGCATGCCGGGGTCGGGTCGATTTCTACATGTAAAGAATCATAAAAAATCGTGACAAAACAAATCATTAGGAATTTACAGAAACCTGCGTGGTTCACGGAATGATTGTTAAACTGACCGTAGGAATTTTTGAGGAAATGGGTATACGTTTTCAATTCCCGAGAGGTTGTTCTTTTCTAATCAGATGAGGGCACGAGTTAAACAAATAGCTGGGAGTAAGGGGGCGGCGCGCGGTGGCGCGGCGCGGGCGCCGGGCAAGCGGTCGGGTAGGATCAGGGGTCACGCAGCGTGCAGCGGCTGCCCGATTAGTTAGTAGTTGAGTACGCCGTCGTGCACCCCCCAGCTGACTACTGGACGTACCTGACTACTGATAGACTGCACTAGCCGTAGAAACGACATATTCATATAAACGAACAATGCTTGAATACTCGTAACTGTTTGTGGTCGCTGTCGGTAATTTTGTTGCGCATTCTTGTTTGTCAAATAATTAAGATGGTCTGCAGTAGTTGTAGTGCTGCATTACTTTACGGGTAGCCTCTATCTACCAAGTTACGTATTTATAACAGCTTTTATGTATTGGTTTTATGGAGTGAAGTAGATGGTGTGAAATCGAGTTTAAAAATTAAAATGATCACGAATGATGGGTTATTTTGTAATTTGGATCTTTTAATGAACGCCCTTTTAATTAAAAGATCCAAATTACAATTTACGTAAATGAAGACAATAATGTTAATGAATAAATTGATTTCATTAGAAACTCGTTCGATTCTTTCGACAACATGTCTTTAATATCGCACAGTACCGCGATCCCGATACCGGTCAGAAAGCGGTTACATCAGGCTATTGTCTCAGTTTATTGACTTTGCTCAGATAAGTGAGCTATTAGCCGGCGATCGGCTCTCGACAAATTTGGCAATACATCGGGTCCCTGAGCTTCGTGCAGGATTAATGACGAGATGTCGCAGTAGCCGCCTCGGGCAGTCTGAGTTACTATGGCCGTTGCTACAACTGCATTCTCGATTTCATTGATTTTGAGAAGGATTGTTGCAGTTCATTGAATACATTAGGCCACAAATTCAAATTGTTTTAATCAGTGTAGACACGTTCCTTCATTCCATACCTACCTGAAAAAAAGTTCACTAGTAAATGCCTTAAGTGGAGGAGGGACCCTTCCCTCCTCCACTTGGCCTTTGCCCTGCAGTGTTACACAAATGGCTGATATAATATATGCTAGATTGGCACATAAGAGTTAATTCTGATTTAACTTCTCTAGCTAGCCGGTTTGATTAAAGTTTGAACTCACGAATCTTTTGCACATCAGACCGCGCCTACGCCGTTGGACAATTTTTTTGCTGAATAATATTGTTACTCTTATATTCATCACAAGCGTCACTGATGAGAATGTTTGATAGCCAATTGTTTACCTTTCTCAGCTTCAGGAATTCACAAAAGGTTGTAAAAAAATAGCAAAACTCGAAACTGTGTCAAAAAACTACAACTACGTGCTTAAGTAATAAAATAATTAATAAAGATTATTTTTTACGGTAATTGCGACATAATACGTCCCCCCTATTCCTTTCTAAGTTAATATGTTCTAAAAGTAATAATCCTGATTTTACAAGAAACGATGACACAAGATCGCCCTCCCGACCGCGCCTGCCGGTTGCCGGCGGCCTTGGAGGCCAAGAGGCTAATTTAGGTACCACATGCTAACAGTCAGTATGCGGTGTCGTTGTTTAAATAATGATATTCTACGTAGTTCTGGGTAGGGTTTTAGTTGGTTTCATTTCGATACCCCACGTTTACACCCTTAAAGGTACAATGTGTAAATACTTGTCAAAAACATGTCGTGAATTAAATAATGACCCCTCCTTTTATCAGAAATTTGTAAAAATGAACTATCTTCAGTTTCGTAGTGAGTGCCTGCTGCAAAGTGCGCGCAATAACTCGACACTTTGACACAATTTTTTCGATCCATTATGAACAATAGCCCCCTACTAATTACTGCTTTGTGGTCCCAGCTGGTGTAGTAATTATACTTAAAAACATTAAAGTAAATACTTAGTACATATACATTGTACGAGATACCCACCAAAATCAAAATTTCAACTGCTGTGTTAAGTGATGTGCGTTTTATAATGTTTTTAATGATTTATCCTCTCCTTTTGGTTTCACGTGAAATCAATTGAAAATGATTGGATGGCCACAAGCACCGAAAATTATTAGGTGTGGAATTCATTATTCCATTCGGTTTTTTATATTACTTAAAACTTAGACTACACTAAGAAGAGAAGGAAAAGATTAGATCTATTTAAATTAAAAAAAAAAACTGTGTTAGTACCTATGTGGGTACCTAACATCCTTTTCGCAATGCAATTATAATATTATCTACTTATTAGGTTGGAGCTGCGTTATCTGGTGTAAAACTATTAAAATGTGTGTTTCCTTATAAAGCAGCATACAGAACAAGTTATTAACATACCAAATCATCAAAAAAACACGTGAAAATTTATAGCAAAAAGACTGCTCCAGGTGAGGCTCGAACTCACAACCCCGGCATTGCTCACGAACACTGTCTTATAAGTACCGTGCGCTAACCAATTGCGCCACTGGAGCGATGATCGGGCTGTCCAAATTACAATATGGTTTCCCCGTGCCCCCTCCTTCCCGCACCTCGACCCTAGTTCATCCATTAATGAGGAAGTCTAGTTAAATGACTTTGAGAATTGCGTCATAATATAAGTAGATTAACTACGGTGTTATAGCGTTTACAACGTAGAAACGTATCCATGCATGGTGCGTAACACCTTGTTTGATAAATAAATAGCTATATCGAACAATGTTAATAGTTACGGTAAGAATCACCGCGGCAATGGAATCAGTTCGTTATCTTATGAATATGTACTATATTCTCATATCAGTCATTCCGTACTCGTTATTACTGCTAATTATAAGCATTTTATCAAACTAACCCATTGTTGTTGTGTGATAGGTATTTAGGTAAGTACCTAACAAACGTCAAAAGTACCTTCGTAAAGTTACGAATTTATTTAGAAACATGCAAATGTAGGTAGTTGGGTTTTACATTGGGTACGTATACCTAGCTGTGATTTGGAGATAATCAAAATTAACTTTTAAAGTAGCTTAAAACATAAATTGCTAGTACATACCAAGTTTAGGGCGCGGTCCCATTGAGAGCTATTAACTATTATGCATATAAATGGCTAATACCTATGTTTGTTAACTATGTATTAGCAAATGACGGTCAAATTCACTGGCAAAATAAATCATCAAAAAAATCTAATTCATTGGCAAGATATCAACTGGTGAAGTAGTGACCTAGCAATCATCATCATCATCATCCAAAGCCCAAATTCGCCCATTGCTGGGATAGGCCAAACTAGTATTTCATCCAAGTGTGCGCCCTCGTGAGACTTTATAGTCTCGAAGTAGACTTCATCTGCGAGCGATAGATACTTACCTGTTGCAGTAGCTGATCTTTTAGTACCAAGTTAAAAATACATTTTTAACTAGTAAACTATTACCCGAAAGCTAGTAAACTATTATACCGCCATTGCTGCACCTTTTAGATCAAATTGCAGTTTAGCTTTTCTTGAAGATTAAAAAGCTTCTAGTTACTTTTTAATAGCTCGCAGTGGGACCATGCCCTTAGGTGCACTTGTCTCTCTGTCTGTCTGTCTGCCTCAAAGCCATCCTTAAGTAAGAGGAAGCTAGTTGAAAATTTCTCAAAATGCTTGCATCTTTGCTTTTATCACCTAAAAAGTTCCTGTGATACGGAACCCATAGTACGCTAGTACGACTTGCGTGTTAGACAAACTCTACATTTATTTTTATTTTTAAAAAGGTCGTATCCATGTAGTGACACGGTAAAATAGACTTCCTTGACACATACATGACAAATTGAAAAAAAATTGGTACAGTCGACTGCGCGTCGGTTGGCAACACTTTGGTCTTGAGTTGGCCTCGCGTAGTACGGAGTCTCAATAGAATTAAAGGCCAAACTATAGTGGTTTGTACGCACGGCGACCAATCAAGCTATACAGAATCAGTTTATGCGGATCTGTCATTGTACGCGAAACCTATACAAAGCGAGGTCATGTTCTACTGGAAATGTATAGCTTGATGTGTCGCCGTGTGTACCAATGGCG
The DNA here is from genome assembly GCA_947578425.1 of Eugnorisma glareosa. NCBI lineage: Eukaryota > Metazoa > Arthropoda > Insecta > Lepidoptera > Noctuidae > Eugnorisma > Eugnorisma glareosa. The sequence continues at coordinate 10,779,245 of OX387964.1, forward strand.
TGCGGCCTATTGTACCAACATTATTAAAAACGGCCAGACCACGTCTGTGTGCTTCGATTTTGTACGTTTCTTTTATCAATATTCTTATTCATTTTATTTTACACTAGTTGACCCGCGCAACTGTCTGCGTCACATGAGAGAGACATTTTTCATTGATGCTCCGCTCCTATTGGTCGTAGCGTGATGTTATATAGCCTATACAAATATAGGCCTATAAGCCTTCCTCGATAAATGGGCTATCCAGCACTAAAATATTTTTTTAACTCGAACCAGAAATTATTGAGATTAGCGCGTTCAATCAAACAAACAAACTCTTCAGCTTTATAATATTAGTATAGTTTTACTCAGTCGAATAATGAACAATAAAATTCATTATTTACTCAACTTTGGTAAATAATTGATTTTCAAAAAAGGTTTGCTAATGTAGTAAGTAACACAATATTAATGACGAATGATGTTTCAATCGTGCTCACTTACGATTCGCGTGCTGCTGACGTAGGTCTGTGAATGACGTAGGGCAAATCGATATTTGTTCAGACGGGAATGTTTACATGTAAATCCCATAACTTTTTCTAATAAACGGATAGTAATCCAACTAAAGGTTTGGCACTTTTACTAATAAAGGGGCCAGCGTTGAGTTTACATTTGGGTGATTCCTATCTTACTCATCGTTTTACGGTCTACTGATAGCAAGTTGTTTAAAACTGAAAGTGTATGCGTACCACCTTGCACAAATCTTTTAAATTATCTTTTGCCTGCGTTTTCGGTAGTACTTCCTACTAGGATAAAAGTATCTTTATGTCCTTACTTAACCAGCCATGTCTATCCGTGTGCTATGGGCGTCTCCTGGAGGAGTGGTGGTGGTAGGGGGGGCAGCTGCTATAAATACAGACAGAGGCTGTAATAAAATAGGAGCTTGCCCCGAAGCCTTATTAGGCAATTATGTCATAGATAAGGTTGTAAAAAATTAAGCATGTAGATATTTTGAATTCAAATTACATAGATTATCTGGATTAATTCAAGGCATGATGTTTTAATGAATTTTCGTGCTCGCTTCGCTCGCTCTTGCAGCCTACTTTCTCTTGTATCTTGTCTTTGTCGCCCATGTTATAAGTCGCCCATGTAACTCCTGTATGAAGGATCGAAGCAATTCTTACCTGTCCAAGGCAGTTTGTAAATAAATTTTCGCGCTCGCTTTGCTCGCTCTTGTAGCCTACTACCTCTTGAATCTTAACTTGGTCTGTATGTCGACCAAGTCACTCCTGTATGTAGGGTCAAAATAATTCTAACCTGTCCAGGGTAGGGTGTTAAAATTTTCGAGCTCGCTTCGCTCGTTCTTGGAGCCTTGGCTCTATCATTCTTGAAATTGTCTCCGTAGTCAATTAAGTAACATCTACAGGGTGTAACATGACCCTTCACGAAGCCGTCACCAAGCATTGTCTACTTCAAACTAAGTAACTTTACGCAAAAATTATTGCTGGGAACGACATTTTTTGGGTGAAAAATCACGTTTTACGGTAGCACTCAATGTAACGCACTCAAAACATTGTAATGATGGATGTATTGAATAGTACGGGGGTCGTGCAGGTGTTTAAAGTAAAAAATTTACATTAAAAACCTGTATTTAATAAAAAACTTGTGAAAACGTTGGAACTTTGACCCCCAATATCTCCGGACTTAGAAGGTTCACAGGTACGGTCTAGAACAAAACAATGATCGCAATGACGGAGATTACAAGTGGCGTTCGACTTCGTTAAGGGTCTTGTTACACCCTTTATTTATGATTAAAAGGAAAAGGCTAACTTTTCTTTTTAAGAAAGGCTAACTTTTCTGGAGTGGAGAGTTTCCATTTTCTTCTTGTTCCTAGACTTTTCAAAACACTCGACAAAATTAGTAACTTTTACTTCTATATGTATATTATTAAATACACATTTTCATAAAGTAATAATATAATGTTCTTATTTTACAATGAATGATGTATTAAGGCGGCTGTTGCATTTTGGTTTTTTAGAAGAACTTCAGTTGCATCCGTAATTAGTAAATTTAACCCATAAATTAAAATCTAATCGTACACGGGCAGTTGTCGGATATTTTTCGTGATTTTCAATTATTTTGAGTTTCTCGAGTTCTGTAAATTACGGAAAATATCTCGTAAGTGACAGTGTAAGTTTAGTTATAAACCGTGAAAGCTTAAAACAGTGCCTTCAAAATGTGTTTTTTCCTCATCTTTTAGTCCTAGCACAAAATCTGGCGACGCCCTTGGCGTGTGTGTGCCAAATACTGACAAACAGAGATTACTTTCGCATTTATACAATAGTAGCATGGATAACGATGTTAATTTGTACACAGAATTACATTGAACTGTTTAAGTTGTAACGAGTAGCTTCGGTAGTTGTTGGTGGCTGGCCGCGTTCAGGCTCCGCCGGTGTACACCCGCGCTTGCGGCCATTCTATTAGCGCACCACAATGATATGCTAATGGCCTATCGAGAAATATAGTTTATTGTTCGTGGCCTCAACCGCGCATCCTGCTGCGGCTGCTACCAGCTATGCGTCGGCGCAGCTTCAACATCGCTGCAGGCGCAATTAATGATTTGTATTACCTATAATTATTTTGTTTGGTGGTGTGCGGATAAGCTTAGGTATCATTGATGTTATGTGCGTATAGTTACATGGTACATTTGGAATGAATGGTACCTATGCATGTCCAGACATCCTACCATGTGAGGGGTTGACGATTAGCCCAACGCGGTGGAGTGCAGAAGTATAAGGAGAAGGCATGGATATAGGCAGAGCAATTATGTTACGAGTATATGGGATGTTTAGAAGGCATGGATTGTAACAAATCTACTAGATCCTGTTAATAATTAAAGGATAACAGTAGAATTGTACATTTAAAAATTTAATACAGATATGGATGGTTTTACAAATGAGATAAAAATACAAGTGTTTACAAAAAAGACGTATCAAACCCGCACTCTGGAAGCAGTTTCTGAGTTTAAACACACGATTATTATTAGCACTGTTGGTGAAGCACGATGAAACGTAGAGGTGGAGATGTAGGACGATGTATCAGGTCTGCTCCACAGGAAGGCGGCGTTTGTAAGAACAGGAGTTGAGGTCCTGGTAGATCTTTAGAGTTGGATCATCAGCTTTTAGACCCAGGGCAGCTCCGCGAGATGAACAGCAGGGATGGCACAACGACAGTTTTTAATATTAAGATTGGGAGTAGTAGTCCCAGGTGTATCTTTAGATGGATCACCTTCAAGAATCTGTCTTGTCTCCAATTTTAAGAATTCCTTCAGTCTCACATTCAAGAAACGCTCTCTCGTCTAGTCTCCTCTCGACTGCCTCGTCAGCTCGTTTCCACAGTAGTCTCCTTCCATTTTTGAATCTCACATTTTCTTCTTGCGGGCTTATAATCATCTCATCTGACAAGTGTAGTCGGCCAGGACATAGCAGACTTACTTCATAAAACCATGAGTGCGTAAAGAATTTATAAATATAATTTAAATTAAGTTATTACTAAACAATCATTATTATCTATAAAATACAATATTTCAGCTAAGCATTGAAAAATATAATTTAGAATAGCTAAACCAAAAAGTATTCATCATAGACTAAGCTAGTAAGAAACTCTTAACAGAAAGAATGTACGTCAGTTTGGCAAATCTGACATACATGTCACAACATTGAAAATTATGAAAATTTATATTTTATTTCAGCAAATATAATGAAAACGAATCGTATTTAGATCGATTCGCTGAGTATAAACAAACAAACCAATAAAAAAGGATGATAAATGGTATATGGTATGACAATTGTAAGTATAGTATAAAGTGTAAGTATAGCATATACTATAGGATATAGGAACATATTATGTACCTATGACAAATCGATCACAATAGCTTTAGGCAACAAGACTTTTTTAGGCCACAGTATTGTTTGCATACAAAAAGCCAAGAGGGACCAAGGCTTAAATGGCCAAGCATCCCGCCTGGAACAGCACTAAGACGAACCCAAGAGGGAGAGTCTTATATGATCTAGGCGTAGCCCTCAATTTCGATCCTGTCGATCCTATGGAGCACACCCACTACCCCGACACTGTCAACTATCGCTCTGACGTGCTCGATATAGCGCTGCTCAAAAATTTCAACCTCAGGTTGCAAATGATTGAGACGCTACATGAGCTTGACTCCGACCATCGCCCAGTGCTCATGCACCTTATCCCCCGATCGGGTCCCTCAGACCCCAGTCATCCTCCTCCGACTATAGTTATCACCGACTGGAAGAAAGTAAGCGATAAGCTGAAATCTGACATGTCGCCTCTATTGGACGGTATCCCCGACCATATTGTCTCAGTCGAAGACACCACGGCCGCCATCGACACGTTTACAGATCACGTACAGTCCGTGTTCAAGGACTGTTCGCGGGAAGTCCCAGCACTGAATGATCGGCGCTGGAAACTACCCGACGACATCCGTGATCTGATAACCGAGAAGAACGCGGCCATACGTGCCTACAGTTCCTTTCCCTGCGACGCGAACAAAGATCACATGCGGAAATTACAGCATCACTCAAATCAATGGGACAAGGAGCTCAGCGAACTCGAGTCCACTCACCTTGCCTTCTGGCAGCTGCAACGAAAGTTGCGTGCCACCAATGAGGCCCCGATGCCTCCACTCACTCGCCCCGACAAAAGCGTCGCTTTCGACGACTCTGAGAAGGCTGAATGTCTAGCCAATAGTCTGGAATCTCAATGTAGGCCCAGCTCTCAACCAGTAGACAAGCGTCACCTTGATATGGTGGACGCGGAAGTCGAACGTAGAGCCAATCTCCCCCCCAGAGAAGATCCTGATGATCCTCTTCCTTCAGTCACGCCCGACGAAGTGAAAGACATCATAGATAGGCTCCAGCCACGGAAAACCCCCGGCGCCGATGGCTTCACCAATAAGGTGTTTAAACTCCTCCCCTTCCAGCTCATAGTCTTACTGGCAGCCATCTTCAATGGTGCCCTGAGCAATAATATCTTCCCCAAAGCGTAGAAAGAGGCCACGGTCATAGGTATTCCTAAACCAGGCAAACCTAAAGCCGAGCCTTCGAGCTACCGGCCGATCAGTCTCCAGAGTGCACTCAGCAAAATCTACGAGAAACTTATTTATAAGCGACTCAAAGACTTTGCCGAGGCTAAGAGCCTCATCCTCAACGAGCAATTCGGATTCAGGACCGCACACTCGTTCATCCAACAGGTTCACCGCATCGTCGAGCACCTCAGCGCAGGTTTCCAGCGCGGCTCGATGACGGGTGTCTTATTTTTCGATATTGCGAAAGCGTTTGACAAAGTCTGGCACAACGGCTTAATATATAAGCTGTACCAACTCGGTGTGCCTGACCGCCTCGTGCTCATCTTGCGAGACTATTTGTCGGACCGCACAATTCGCTATTGCATAGGGAATGCTCTCTCCTGTCCTCATCCCATCAGGGCAGGTGTCCCCCAGGGATCAGTTATCTCCCCCCTTATCTTTACGCTATTCACCAGCGACATCCCTAAACGAGTTAAGACTCACTTAGCTCTTTTTACCGACGACACGGCCATTTATTACACTGGCCCTAGACCAGACGCCATCGCCCTCAATCTCCAAAGAGCAGCCAATGCGCTTGGCGCTTGGTTCCGCAAATGGAGAATAGAGGTTAACCCCAACAAGAGTCAAGCTGTACTCTTCCACAAGGTGCGACATCATCGCACCCCCCCCATTCCAATCACCATGTTTGGCAACCCTATCCCTTGGGAGAAGCAAGCCAAGTACCTCGGAGTCATACTCGATGAACACCTGACCTTCGCGTCGCATATAAGAGCAGCTCGTAACCGAGCGGCCTTTGCTATGGGTAGACTCCACTACATGTTAACGGATAAGAGCAAGTTGTCACTTAAGTACAAGTTGCGTCTCTACACCGCAGTCATCCGACCGATTATGACATATGCCTGTGTCGTATTCGCCCATGCCCATCCCCGCCACCTCCATAGGGTGCAGACCTTGCAGAACCGATTCCTCCGTAAGATCACCGGAGCTCCCTTTTATGTCCGCAACGAAAGCCTTCATTTAGACTTCAAATTGCCTACCACCCAGCAATTTACGAAACGTAACGTAAACGTACCAGCACACAGAAAATACAAACACAGACCCCCGTCATTCCGACCCCGCCGCCGTGGTCCGTCGCGACGTCCCGTTTCAAACCCCCCCCCGACCCTTGCATGAGCCAGCCCGCGATGCTGAGCCCCTAACTCGGCCCCTAAATCAGATCCAGCCTGTCCCCTTGCTGCTCTCCCCAGCGACGCCCTAAGACGAGGCCCGTACCCCACAGGGGGTGCCCTTAGCGAATGGTCGCTTAGCTTATAAGTTCATTTTGCCCCTGGTTGGAGGCCTTAAATTCTAGGCATCCACAGGGTTAGACCAGTTAAGCAGTAGCCAGCCTCAGAGGCTGAACTGCGACATACGCCATCTCAAAAAAAAAAGGCTTGAATGGCAGCCGCCCTTGCAGCATGATCATTGCAGCAGAAGAAAGTATCGAATGTGGCGTTAAATAATAAGAAGGAATAAAAAAACATTACAAAATTGAATGAAACACGACAGGAATGTACCAACAATGAAAATAGAAGAAAATTTATGCCATAAAATGTCATAAGATGCTGACCAGAAGCTAAGCCAAACAACAGGCATACCCACCATCTCCGGGCTCGTCGCTCAGCTCCGCCTCGCAGCCGGACGTGCCACATCCGTGAGCATCGTGTCGCCGGTCGCTGCAGTTGCGTCGAGCTCGAGCGACTAGTTTTTCTCGCCGCCGGTCGACACCACCACCACCACGACGAAGAGTAAGGGAACGTCTCGGGAGGTCGAAGGTTTGTAAGGTTCAGGAGCACAGTAAGTTGTTTACTTAAAGAAAGTATTAGATTGTATATTTGTAACCATGTCAACATTGTTCAATGTCAACTATAAGGCAAGGTTCAGACATTAAATATCTCAAATTAATTAAGGCTCAGATATGCGCATGTAACGCTATTCATGCAAGAGTTGCGTCGTACGAGGCGGGCTAATGGTATTGAGTAGAAATATCGAGCGGCGGCAAACTGACTGATCAGACCGATTGAGCAGGACAATTGCCCTTAATGAAAGTAATTAACACGACGCGATCGGCCGGCATCGATAGCGAGCCGCCATGCCACGCTGCGCCAGCGCAACCGACCAGACACCACAATATGCGCCTAAATCAACCTACACACGCTCCGATTTAATTAGAAAATAAATCACTCTTCTATTACACCCAATTCAGTTAGTATAAGGATGCAGAACATCTGTACCTGGACCTCCTCGATGACATGTGAAAGTAACAACTCGGCTGTCGCTTACTTATTATTTATCTATTATATTAAGTGCACATTGATATTTCTCCCACAGTAAGGTGCGTGTTTCTAACGCAATTTCAATTCAACAACAGGTAGTTGCGCTGTCGAATATTTTTTCTGTGTTCATTCAAGCCGTTCAAATTTCCAAAATCAGCTGATTCAGGTAAACATATTCCGCAAAGAGAATCGGTTTGTAAAGACGATTTGGAGTCATCGTCTGACTGCGTGAGAAAGTATAGTACTGCTTATACACACCATGCGCCAAAACATATTCTGCCAAAAATGGAACAGATTCTTTTCGATGGATTTAGCTTTGTTGCTTTGACTATTGCTATTAGTTTCGATATAATTGCCTTTTTGCGGCGATTTCTGCAGCAACACAACACTTGTATTCTTAATATTTGTTCTAGGAGAAAACGCGTACCCACAGTACCGCGTATCCACATTCAAAACCACATTGGGTTCTTAATCTTGAAGGTTAATCCATATTATTGTTGACACAAACGTTATATAATTCGTGGAATACGAACTGGCAAGCAACACTAACCCGCCTTTGTTTGCTCACATTTTCCAATATCAAGATGTGTGTAGATCAAGGTTACGGCTGCATTTATCTTTTATGGGCACTGTAAATCAAGAACAAATTTATCGATAAAATGGTATAAAGCTAACAGTGCGACTTGTTGATCTGTTTGTTTATGATATTCTACAGATAGCTATGCATATGTAAATATATAAAACAAATATGAAGCATGTCCCGGCCGAATTATTCAAGGTTAACATCATGAGTGTAGGAAAACTGTCGTTATTTAACGTAGATACCTTTTGATAGATACCTTAATATCTATGCTAAGGAATCGGTAGGTTAGGCGTAATATTTGCTGAAATAATCATGTAAGACGGTTGTTTAAATATTTTGTCTGGATTTAAGTGCGAAAGAATTAAACTTAAGAAGGCAGGCGAGTCGTGTGGAAGTGTCGGGTTTAAATGGGCCATCGGTATGCGACAACGCCCTGCCCGCAATGTGTTGTCCAGCACTTTATCAAGGTTACCGCCAGCAGTTCAGCACGTGACACGCACTACTTACAATATTATGGAACTGCAAATTACATTCCGAAAAGTCACGTGTGACAACTAAGGAAATATTTGTTTGAACCGTGATATAATAGGTTCAATGAAATCAATGTTATAACAATGTAATGTATTACGACTTACTACCTACTCGCCCATTTCACGAAGTAGGCACCTACCGTAGGTTGTTTATTTGCGCTTGCGGTGCATTTCATTAATTGCTACACCTGTGTTACGGTGTTGCTTTGCTTCTCTAGTACGTTTATGCAAATACAGGTATTGTTTTGTTTTTTAAGCAGACATTATATTATTATTATTTTATTCTATTAAACTTGAAAGGTCTCCATGTCATCTAAGTTTTGGTCGATCGTCTAAATAAGTCAGAGAGAGTTTCGTTAAGGATAAGGACGGAATTAATTATAATTAAATGTCGTCGATCTACATATAAATAAGTATGATCAATAAGAAAATCTCTATATCCATCGTCGAGGCACGGCCATATTGTCAATGTGAACGAACGAGACAATAAAAATAAGATCGAGTTCGGCCAGCAAATATAAAAGAATTCCTCGGCGAACGATGAATGAATCGGGGCATCATTCTCAAACGAGCATGTAGTTCGTTTTGTTTGATTGTATGTCCGTAATGAAAAAACGCGTCTGGGCTCAGGTGCACACCTGTTGAGGCGCCGCCGAGGCCGTGGGATACGGGCATACGGCTCATGCAGGTAAGGAGACGCGCAAAAACCGACCTATTGTACTTACGATCTGTAATGCCGAATATGTAGACAGTTTGATTAATATCAACTGCTGGGGGTACTTAGACTTTATTCTTCTGTATCTATATCTCTATAACTGTACAGTTATAGAACAACAACTACATCATTAATAAAACTGGCCATGAACCTGCATGTTGGACTCGCGAGAGTTCCGTACCACCAAAACTTTAATGTTCTACCTTATTTTTTAAACAACTTCATATTTTGATTTTTAAAAAGAGCCCTGTGAGTCCTGTGACAGACAGACAGGCGGGCGCTGGTTTAGCAATAGGCTCCTGCTGGCACCGTTTGGGTGTGACAACCCAAAACGCCAGGACACAAGAACAACAACACAAGCTACGCTAAAGGCACCATTACTATAATGGTGCCTTTAGCGTAGCTTGTGTGTAATGGCATTACACTTAGTAGTTAGCCCGCATTTGGGTATCTGAATGTCTTTTCCCGAATTAGGACACGTCACACATTCACTATTGATGAATTCAGGTTTCTAGTGATTGTTCGTTGTATTATTCGCATCTGTGGAACTGCAATGCAGATAAACAGAAAATGCAAGGACTAAGAAGACGTATGGTCCCTTACTGATATTTTAATGAATGCTCGCATATCGGTCAGACATCTACACATCACTACATAGTGTAAAACAAAGTCGCTTCCCGCTGTCTGTCTGTCCCTATGTATACTTAGATCTTTAAAACTACGCAACGGATTTTGATGGGGTTTTTTTAATAGATAGAGTTAATCAAGAGGAAGGTTTATATGCATACCATTGCATCCGTGCGAAGCCGGGGCGGGTCGCTAGTTGGCAATAAAATAAATAAAAATAACTCAGATATCAATAAATTACTGCAGGTATGTTAAGTCTTTTAATTGAGAATTGAGTGCTGCTGATAAAAAGATTAAAAGATTTTAACGTATTTTCACTTAAATAGAAATTTGTAGTATAAAGCTTGCGAAACCTGCATGATATGCAGATCGTCGACAAGATTTTATTTTCTTTACCATACAGGGGCGGGACATAAAGAAAGCACGAACGCAACGCTTTTATGTGTAGGCAGAGGCCCACTCAGATATGTACGTTCCGTGTTTCAATTTTTGCCCATATCTGGCAACGGCGGTGTGCCGCCGCGTGTAGACAGATTCAGATATGCTAAGAACGTGCAGATCGGCTCGGCAGGCGCGACTGCGCGAGCGCCGCTGCAGCGCCCAATGTAGGCGTGAACAGCGCACCGGCCGCGGCCGCTCGACCTGCAGATTTATGCACACAGCTCCCAACACTACCTGCACCCTGCGCAATGCCACATACCTACTGCACAACGCTTCAAACCCACTCACGAATTTGCTAGCCGCCTATCCCACGCACAAAGCCTCCCAGCTTAACCGAATTTCTCTTTGTAGAGAGATATTTTATCTTCAACATTTTTTCTTTCCGTGAGGCGTAAATATTCTTTTTACCCTACTATTGAATAATCGGGTATGTGTGATTTAATGCGTTGTTGATTTTATCCACATTCTTCGCCGTTGTACAATACGCCGACTGGCGCAATGCGAAATTCCATTAAGCTTTTTGAATACGAATAAAAGGAGATTTTGGAAAAAATCCGACTCGCACTCGAACAGGTTATTGTTCAAGGTTTAAAGAGGAACAATCGCGCTGTTGTGTTTCCAGTTAACCATGACAAATGGTGTTGTTTAGTTTACCTGTGGACTTCTTTGTTATTTCACTTGTTGCGTAATTGTTACAAATGTGATTTGATAAAACGGTTGCAGAAGCAACTTCTGCACCTTGTTACATAACACTTATGAAGTCATACTCATAACAGATAACTATGCACTAGTTACTTAAGTCGTGTTTACACACGTAAAAAATTGGTCATTTATTGATAAAGGAGACCATTAAAACACCAATGATCACTTTTGTAGGGCTAAACTAGGTCAAAGTCCTCTGAACTCTAAACTCACGTGTTCATAATAATAATAATGCACAGATTAGCACAACGTCTGTGCAGTTAATGCTTAGTCTGCATCCTTTCATCTGCTGATTCACTATTGTACTAGTAGTATATTGAACCGACTAAGATAAACTATACCCACGTTTTTTTAAAACGTGCGACAAAGCTACGATTAACTGAACTAAAATTTTGTATTTCGTCAAAATATATGCATGTTGTTGACGGGACCAAAGGACTAGGACATTATTTTGAGTGCAGCACGCGCGATAAATCTACTTAGTTTGTAATGCATACAATAAGTCGCGGGTCGACTTAATTGTCACTCTCGAGTCTAGTAGCGATTTTGACTCGGAGGGCGCTTTTACTTTAGAAGTCTCAAGACTGTAACTTGAAACAATTATTCCAGATGAGGTAATGGGACAGCGCGCGACATGGGTGAAACACTTGTCACTCCTTATTGCTTTAGTGATTGCAATCTTCATAAAACGGTACAGTGCACCACGATGATATCATTCGCAGTTATGCATGACCCATAACTAAAAGAGAGCAACATAAGCTTTTATTTTATCTTTGGTTCATCACATTGTCTCCGTTGCCCTTGATATGGCACAAACTTCCGTGTTTCAAATGCGATGTTGATTTGAAACGAGCATTTTATCACGTGGTCACCGATACGTCGATCTCGATGCGATCGCGATGAAGACGGGGATGCGCGATAATAGAACTGTGTTAGTTGGATAACGCACGTCCGAGCAACGTGCGGATGTCCTCGCCAACAGATAAGCCGCCACAACCTGTCCGAGCCTTATCGACGTACCTAAGTTCAGTCAACAGTGCCTATGCAAATAACACGTAGATACAATTTTTATTATTAACCTTAACGTACAATAACTTGATGCAACCCTGAAGTGTCAATCATATTCAGATATGTTACCGATGTGTATTTTCACATGTAGATAACAAAATTCCCATTGCAATAAGGTAAGTAACAATTTAAATAAACATGTATTGTTAAATTGATAGTACCTGCCTCGCCGAACTTGAGTTAATTGAATACTATGTGCACCTCACAATATAAGTATGTATTTTGGAAGTCAGTTGTGGTGAATGTTCCAGTTTGCTACATCGTAACTCGCGTCTCCATTTGTTTATAACGACAGCGCTTGCTGATCTCAGCTGCAGGTATTGACAATGACATTGGCTGGTTACGAATGACCGACCACAGCTCTGTTGTAAGCACATTGTGTATTTGGCGCGTGCTCTATTGGGCTGGCGAAAGTAACAAAGTTGTAGTACAAGTGGTGGGATAAATAGATAGTACTGAAATACGCGAAGGTCGCGGTAAGTGGGTCGATGCGAGGCACTTCCGGCCGCGTGGACGGCACGTGCTCGCAGGATGCGCATGTGCGCAGGAGTCGCCCTTCCGTGGCGCTGTAATTATGTAGCGAGCGATTCTCCCATGCTGCACTCAGATACATTATCACATCTTGTAACTATACTTTGCAAGCTCACGTCACGTCGTTGTAAACCTAATAGTCTGCTGTTTGATGGGTTTTTTCCTGTAACGTTTTTAATTGAATAATGCTCGTAATTTGTAATTCAAACAATTTTAATTTAAACATAAGAAAAAATCCGTCAAGTTCGGTGGTACTACTTCCTCGTCGTGTCAGCGAGGTCGCACTCGATGTATTTATGTGTAAGTAAAGGTATTCTATTTTGGGTACGAAAGATAGTCGTAAAACATCACAATTTACAATTGAAAAGTGGTTACGAAAGCGCAACATAAGAAGGAATATTTCTTTCCAGTTGTGATAAACGACGACATTCATAAAGGTGAAGAAAAAAAATTAATTCGTGAATTCCTTAAGTTATTGGCACAAAAAGGGAAAATTTAAGACGTGCCAACTCAGACAATGCGGAGTGGTGTTAATCTTGCCACGATCAATAAACTCTCTGATTACACATTCATGGAATACTTTGTGGCGTGTCCCTCTGCCTCTGGACAGAGCGAACCGTGTTGCGTATGTACCTACGTATGTACACGACTACCTACTTACATTGTAATGTCGTGCTATGCATATGAGCGAATGTAAGTAATTCTTTAAATGGTTATAAGTGCTTCTTATTGTTTGTCGACTCTGTTTTTTTTCTGAAGGTGTTTCATTTATTTAAAGCTTTTTCGTGGATGGAAACTTGAAATTTAAAGAATGAATACGGTACTTATTAATTTCATATTCATGCTTGATTTCTTTTGAAGCATTTCACTTCTAGATCGGATAAACATGTCCTTATTTACCTGTTTTCCCAATTTATCAGGTGTTTCCATAATTCTTTCATCAGTTTATATGTCCATAAAGGCCAAGTTTCTTTTAATTTATATAGCGTATGAATATTATATTGGTGTGTCGAAATTCGTTACGTTTCCGAGACATATGGGTCAGCAGACGCATAAACTTCGACCAACTGATCCAGATTAGTTAAAAAAATATGCCAGCTGACCGTTTCCTATACCGACGAAGTTAATAGTTGTAGGGAGGCGGGCGAGGTGACACGGACTAAATTGGCACATCTGTCACTGCTCACCTAGCTGAGGCGGCGGCCTGCGGGCCCGTGCTACGAGCGTCATCTGCGCGGGCCACGGTGCCCACGGTCAACGGGAATCATGAGATATATTACTTTTTATACTCTTAATAACAAGGCAGATATAAATACGTTAATTAAATGAACGGTTCAGTTTAGTTAATTGAGATTCTTAACTTTAATTTGAATGCTACGCTGCTACGATTTTTCATTGAGAGGAAACTGCTAGAAAATACTTGCTCACTTAAAATGTTATTTGCCAACTATGTTCTATGTTATCTATGGCTGCAGTGAGCCCATGCAGTATTCGCGACATTAGCATATCTCCGTGATGTAAATTATTTTAGCAGACATTAGATTAGTGATGTGACAAGCCAACGCTTACTAAACAGACAATTGTTTGTGATTATTGTGAAAACGAATTAAATAGATCCTTACCTTCTTGAAAAAAAATACATCGGAATAAAGCCTTAGCTCATTCCCATATGAATGAAATTAGTAAAATAGTAAGCCTTGTCATGAATGCCTGGCCACGCAACGCAACGACGACGATCTCACGCGCAACAAAGTCCCACATATTACAACATGTCGCTCTCTATAGTAAAATCCGATGACACATCTCAGTTCTTCATCGCTTCTTTTGAAACGGGTGACCATACAAACGATAATCTCCAATGGCATTTTGTCGTTTTATTATTTCACAGTAGCTTGCTAGAATTTTCCTTAATTTTAGTCACCAAATGTGATATTAACGTAGCCAAAAAGGCTACGTTAATATTCCAAACATGATTTATACGATTGTTGTTATAACGTAGATAAGCGATTAGATATTAATGGCTTTTTAGCTTTTGTACAGTTCACGCAAACAAGTTTCTACTGTTTGTGCCACAATCAAAGTCGAGATAATAAAGTAATTAACTATTCAGCTGCGTATTTTAGTATTGTTAAATCTGATACCGGACCACGAACTTTCGATCACTTAAAATTGAAAAGTGAACCAAAATATGAATAACGTTGGGGTTACGAGACGTCAGAGATCAGCGACCGTAAACCTCCGAAGACACACCTGCTCTCTATTCAGAACGCCAAACAGCGAACACAATAAGACCTATTCAAATGTTAAACAAAAATGGCGTTCGATAGACAGCAGCACTATATTGAATTAAATCGAAGGCGGAACAATGCTTACATCGATATCTCTACCTACTTTCTTTTCGAGAAAGACAACAAAGTTCCTTCTTGCGAGGACGCTGACAAGCAAGCCGCGACACAAAGAAGATCGACGGCGGTTGCCCGTAATGCACAAAGGTCAGCCCGGCTCGAGATCACCTTACACCGGTCGCAGCCACCCGCGCCGCGCACCACCGCGCATCGTGCGCCTGCGCCGCCGCCGCCGCCGCGCCGCTCTATACTTTTGTGAGTCGACGACGACGAGTATTATCGCGCGATCTGGGAGCGGAGATGCTTCTCATAATGCGTCCAGATAAACCCGCTTTGTGTCGTGTGCTCTCTATAACAAGAACAATATTCCATGAAAGGAGTGCGCAACGCAACAGGTACATGCCCCCGCGATTATCTTCTAGTTTAGGTGACGTGTGGTCGCCTCTTTTCAATTCTCTAACTAGGTGTACATTTTTTTCCTTTGGAACCATAGAAACCACCATGAACTTAAGAATCGTGAGTTATGTATTATATACAAACTGTTTTTACCTATATACATATTATATTGTAATTAAAAGAGTTACGCAAACTGAACGTACATGAATAGTAGGAATTCACCATCATGTTTGTTTGTAGAATAAATCTTAGGCCGCCCCAAAACTCTCCAGCGAAATACCGCTAAATATTAATTTACTAAATACAAAGGTAACTAATATCTGTGCCAGCTTATGAATCAAAGTAGTAGTAGTGACTGGGCGCATGCGCCACGAGCCACGATACGTTTAGAAGCACTGAATTAAACAATCACGGCTGACTCATAATACCGGTTGGCTATAAAGACAACTCAAATAATCTGTGTCTAGTTTATTTCTCAGACAAAACGCCATGTTACTACGATAGCATAATTTAACATTGTTTTATACTTACTCCCAAAGCTTAAACAACATTATCGCTGATTCATAAGTCGCTGCGAACGGTGATTCAAAATCATCCAATTTGTATTGTTGCTGCTTTGGTTTCCTTATCCCTTGTTTTCACTACTTGGTACTATTACAGTTGTGTATTGATGTTCAGTGTGTATGATGATTTGATGAACAATAGGACCTACACAAATGGCAATCGCTTTCAAAGCACAGGATTGAAATTCTGTAGCTTTTGTCAATCCGATACATTTTTGACGTTTACATCATCGATATCGCATGGAGAATGCCACTCTGTAAACGTGAAGCTGGTAGCGCACATCTTCATGGACGCTATCTTGTCTCCTAACTTAACTCCCTACGATTCATTCAAATGAGTGACAAAGGGCACAGAGAGTCTCGTGATAATCGGCCGTAATCCTGATCTAAGAAAGCGAAACAAATTGCGCAAAACGTATTGTCTGCGTGTTTATGTTCGTGGTGTGTGGTGCGATGCAGCGGTGCAGCGCTGGTACACTGGTACCTGCGGCGAGCAATGTGGAGCATGCGATAGAGCGGCCCACCCAGCGCGGTGCACCAACAAAGGCAACGCGACCGTGAAGTGAACGCATTCACGCAATCTGCGAACCAACCCTAATAAGTTATCTACCTACCCGCTGTCCGTAGCGCCCGAGCGAGCGCCCGACACACTCTGACACACTACCTTCATGCTAGTTTATACGTACTGGACTACCGGTCACTGTGATCCTACGTAACTATTCTATAATGTAACATTATGTCTGGATGATGCTGAGATAACAAAATGAGGTTCTTATAATCGCTACACGCGAGGCAGTATCTCCTACATGTTCGGAATTTATTTGATAGCTTGCTATATGGGAGTCATAAACATGGGGCGGATATTGTAGCTGTGTCTCAATTAACTCGTCTACAGCTGAATGTTGTGCGAATATTGATCGCTACGCTATTTCAGTACATTTTCATTTTATGTAATTTCTAGTGGTCAATTATTTTAAAAAAATAGAAGGTACTAAGTTAAACCTGAGTTACACTAAATTGAAATATAAATAGACTATTAATCACCTTAAGATATCGATCTAATTAACTCTATCTAATGCTAATGGCGTTTTACGAGCAAGCGGCTGTAGGCAAATTGAAGTGATTGAATGTGACATGCAAATAGTATAGGTTCGCATACACTTGTAGCTGCCAAGTGGCGAGAAATTGTGCGGCGAGTCGAAACAGGCCAGTTGCGAGTCACCGTCTGTGTGGTACAATTAAATCACGAGAAACAACAGCGCTTGCGCAGCTCCCGAGGGTGCGGCGCGGTGGCGATGTGGTGGTGATTTGGTCGCCCGCGCACCCCGCGCCTCCACTTTGCCAGTCCACCTTGACGTTAACTCCCCGTGTTTCTTACGAATGTATTTGTAACTGCGTTTACTATATTATTTGGACCACATCTTATTATACGTCGTAAAAACTACATATTTTGTCTTTGTGCTCGCTTAGTCAACACTCTTGACAAAATTCAATAGGCATTCATCAAACCTGTCTCTCGCTTATTCCGTTGGTTAACATACATATTCAAGTGCAGTTTTAGTAAGTATATATAGTTTATTCAGTAACTAAGTAGGTTCGCCAATTTTCCAATATTGATTGCCTACCTGCCTAACCTGAACGGCTAATGAGATCTGATTAAGTTAAGATGTCACTGACGTCAGTGAATATAGATCAAGCGATGCGGTAACTTGACGTCGCCGCATTGATTTCACTGTTTCATCGGCGAAGCATCGATTATTGTGATTGCGCAAGCGGCGGCTGAGCTCGCCGAAGCCTGCCCGTGCCCGATGCGGCCACTACTGTGCAAATCAGTCCAATTATGCAAGTGACTCGATTAGAAAATGAGATGGCCTGTGCGATATTTGAACTCGATTGATTTACTTACGTAATGATTGCCGGAAACAATGTCAGAGCTGCATTCTAAGAATGGGATCGTTAGGCATTGTTACAAAAATGTCAAACTATAATAGGTATGAGCATAGAGTATATGAGTATTGTGTTCTGAAACCGAATCAGATTCATATTTTTCGAAGCTGCCGATGAAATGCTTAAATTATGGTTTCCTACTTATGTGATCTTGGTAGACGACTATGTGAAAATAATCTTTCAGTATATTATTGACTATCAATGATATCAAGCTACCTGTTTGGAATATAAATGTTGATATGTTACCGAATAATGCATATACATCATTTGAAGCCACTTATATGCATATAGGTATATGCAGGGAACCGGCCGAACAATCATGCGCATACACATGTCACGTATTCTCCGCGAACGTACCATATTAGCCGGCGAATTAGCTTGCTTCTGACTATGGTAAAAGGATAATTTCGGCCAGATAGACATGATCGAGCGTTTTATTATAATAATGATGGACGGTTAGTTTATTTTTATTAGCGGTAAAGTTAAGAAGCTTGGGTATTTAAAAACAGTAGTAAGATGTAGTACTATGTTTGTACTAAAACTATAAGATTAATTGCATCTAAGCGTAAAAAAATGAAAGATGTCAAATTAATAAAATGTCTATGATAAGTATGTTTTTTTAAGTGATTGTATTCCAAAACAACAAAAAAAGAGTAGGCTGTTGCTAAATAAATCAGCTATCTGTAGTCTAGTGTGTCCCTCCCTAATAAACAGACACGAGTACACGACCAAACAAATTAAAACATTCGTATGAAACTTTTGTCAAATTATCTATTTATACCATAATCAATAGGAATGGTAGAAAACAGTTTAACTATGTGAGAAAATTGAGATGTACGGCGTAGCCACCATTACTTTAATCAACAAATTATGGTGTTGTATGTTTCAATTACTATATAACCACAGTCTGCCCACCATATAATTGATGTGGAGGCTTCTGCACTTACACGATAATTATAGAATGGCTGATATTGTTATTTATGTGCTTTTTATTTAACAATTTACTGGTTTTATCTTTGATTAATATCTTATTATGAGATTTTCTGATATGTGCTGTATAAAAAAAACCATTTTTTCAGCATGTTAGAACTGTCATCACTCATCTTTGTCTATTAATTCATGAGTTCAAGAAAAAAAATCGGTATTGGTATCTTTTTCGATTCAGTATTACGTGGTAGAACTAGAAACTATCCATGTCTATTGAGGAACTGGTTTCCAGAACATACACCTGTGTTTTTTTTCTTGTACCTACCAAATCCTGCCATGTGATACGGATCGGAAGAGATCGTTATTCTCACTAAGCTCGGTAAAAGTAAGAGAAAGGTCAAGAACATATGGTTCCGATATTTTTGAATTTCATGAGGGGAGCAAGCTGCGCGGCGGGGTCAACGCACTGTTTGAACTAAAGGAGGGGGTTGTCACCGTGCGGCGCGACGATCACGGATAATGTGAGGTCGCCTTGTGTGACTCGCACTTCGGGAAGCGCCCGCGCAGGTGACGACCTCCTACACACCGTCGTAAGGAACTCCTAACAATCCCTCTGCCTGCGCTCAATACAGCTGAATTCCGCAACATAAAACGAATTTTAGGCTAATGAACTTCCCAATTTCACACTTTACGTTTGATTTTGATTGCTTAATTGGAGTATTCTGGTTTAGTAACTTATTCTAAGTAATTATAATACTGAACTAAGGTAACCATTATGAAAATGTAAGTAGCATTTTCAACTTTCACATTATGTTTCACGCCTGCGTTTGCGTATCATATTGTTTTGATGACGGTAATTTCCACAATAAATAATTACCTAGGTAAATGGAATTTTTTATAAAACCAAATAAAAAAATGCTTAAATCATTATTTTACGAATACTTTTGTTATGTAATACCTGTAATAAGTAAATATAAAATACCTATGTTTACAAACAATTACTTACATGTTTTCTGTTACCTAAGTATAAACAACAATGTGGTACCTACACTGTTGTTTATACTATCAAGTGTCAGCTTTCCTGATTATGTACTAATGAATGCACAGAAAAGTATTTAAGAATTTTGAAATATTCTGCTAATAAACATCCTTTGTTGTTTCTATTTTTACTTTATGACTAGTGGGGTTAATTTATAAACCATGACATAGCGATTCAGTGGTAAACAAGTCGATATAGTGAGTACAAGCGGTAATGTTGCAATATCGTATTTTACGAAGCTATTGACGGGCTTATGATGATGATTTATAACGTTTGCCGATTTTACGATATGTATTGATGTCCTGTTAGATCAGAGAGACATCGCCAATAAAATAAACAATAAACAGATGTGTGTACGAGCAGGCCGATCTTGTTCGCGATATCAGCCGGTGTACGATTTCCTTACAATGATATTTAAATTTTATGGTACGTGCGCTTGTTAGTCACAACATAACGTATACTATCCTAAAGCTTTTCTACTTCATGTTTATGGCCTATGATTTACCCTTCAGCGTACATAGGTACATAGCGACAGAATTTAACGGGATGTCATCATCTGCCTAGCGTTTTCCCAACCATGTTGGGGTCAGCTTCCAGTCTTACCGGATGCAGCCGAAATCCAGTAAATTTTATATGGAGCGACTGCCTATCTGACCTCCACAACCCAGTTAGTACTGGGTAATACGATACGACTTGGTAAGACTGGTTGTCAGACTTAAACGGGATGTATCATCTGTAATGGCTGTTTATGGTGCATCAACACTTATCTTTAAAACGAGACATGCGTATGTAACTCTCCTCATCTCCTTCCTGCCCTTGTCCCACGTTACTTGGGGGCTTGGGGCGGTTCCATTCTCCCCTGTCAACCGTCACCTTATCATGTACTCCTTTGTCTTTCATATCTTTCCTCACTTAAATCACAATCTGTCCATCGTTTCCTTGATCTTCCTCTTCCTCTAACTGGTTGGTACTCTAACTCTAACCGCATTTAAATTCAAACTCGCAACATTATAGTCAGAAGTGGATAAAATTATACAGCGCATGTAATATCTTGCACTTCAAGGAATATTTTACAATTACATACTTACCGATATTTTGCAATAGTGTGACATACCGAAATAGTCATGTAACGTTAGTTATTGTGATGAGTTCGTCATGTAGATGTCCTTGATGAAGGTGGTGGCGGTGCAAGTGGCGCTGGGAGACGCGGTGCTGCTCCGAGCCATTACCCGCCGCGGTCGGCCGGCGGCCGCGCCTTCGCTTGTCTCATGCGAACGCCATAATCTTCGCTCCACTGCTCTTTATAATCGCTCAGTATTGTTTCCAACTCCATTATATTGTCAGATATACTCCTTCGATAAATTTAGCCGTCGTTGAGCAATATTGTGTTTGATTGAGCGAAACAACCTACCTATCAAGTTAATTTCCTGAAGACATGATTGTTCGAACACTTTTATGAGAAGTTACCTTCTTACAATGTTATGTAAATAGTAGCCGCATAATCTGATTTTGTATCCTGAACGATCGCATGATTGAGTGAAAACCTGCGGAGTGGCACTCTGTGCTAAGCGACGCTATTCAACAAAATGATGGACTCCGTCGGTTTATCAGTGGAGACAGACGCAGCGAGCACACAGATAGGTGAGGGTGACAGTAATTGACAGGTCGGCGGGTGCAGGACACTTGACGCACGTGCGAGAGCGGACTCGGGCCCCCGCACTAAGCAGGATGTCTTTAAATAGACTAAATGCCTTTGTGAAGGCATGCCCTCCGAAGGGTGGCGGCATCCGGCTCCGATCGCGCACACGATTCGCTTCTAAAGAGGAAACTTATAAATAACTTCTTCAATTATTCTGAACCATTCAACTATAAACATGAAATACTCGTTGCGTCTGAATCAATGCAGCGCGGCGGCGCGGGCGCACCGGGAGGCGTTTGCGCCGTTTGCGCGCTACCGGAGCACCGGACCCTTATCGCACATCTTGCCGACACACTGTTTCACGGAATGCCTATTGTTTGATTAATAATATCTGTGAACGGCTTGATGTATTATTATTTGTCGTACGTAAGTGATGTAACGAGAAGTTCGTAGATTGGCCGGTGTGTCCTCATTCTGTCCTAAACTTGTTACACATTGTTTATAGAACTGCGTCGTAGTAAATTATCTTGACATATTTTATTTATGGTACTGAGAATTAAAAGATTGATGAAATGGGTAGTACACAGATGATTCACCCATAACACGACCGGTTTTGTATGTTTTGATAATTTGGTCGACCTGTGAATTTATCTAGATCAGGGATTCCCAAAGTGGTCGATATCGACCCCTTGGGGTCGATATCGGTTTCCTAGGGGTCGACATAAACGAAAACTGATTATGGGGGTCGACGAGGTCTAAAAATCGACCCCTATTAAATTAACACAAGTTCTTATTTAAAACTTTCAAGATAGGTAGGTAGGTACTGTATTGTTTATGTTGTGTTACGTGTACTAAGAATAATTAATATTTATGTAGGAAATAGCATTGTTGTAGTAATATAAAGCCTCAAGTTCGTACAAGATGAAAAACTCGGCAAGTCAGTGTGGACAAGTTTGTGCAAGATAATGAGTTCGAGCGTACGTCTTTCAGGCGCGTTTTGACTTGCTCTCTATTTGACGCTTGCGCGATTTAACACGAACGAATTCATGATCAAGTTGCAAGTCCAAACATGTTCCTGATATTTTACTATTTAACGAGGTTGCACTTAGGTTGAAAGTTCATTTGCGTTTTGAAATTCGTTGGAGCTTGAACGATAATAACTCATATAAGTACTCATTTATTTCAAGAGATTACAAAGTTATTACATAGCTAAATTAAGTGAAGTAAAGTGACTGAAAAAGAATTTACAAAATGCTGAGCTCCCTACGCGAGTTAATAGCGTAACCACACAATATCTGCAGGTTATGAAAAATTAACAGGGTAAGTACCAAACAGTTTTTATCCGGCACAGCGCATCAGCATTGCCCCACTGCACACTGTGTGATAGTGATCAGTTGAGCTATCTGTAGATTGTTTGCAACAGTTTGCAGTTGCCTCAGTTGTTTCAATTGTAAAAATTTACCAGTAAATTTAACAGTTTATTAGGTATTGTTTTTAATTTAGGTACTTAGTTTCTTATTTTTTTATTTGCAGGATTACTGAGAGTTTTATGATGGCGGACACGAAAAAAAAATGCAGACAATACAGTTTGGACTACTTGAAGTTCGGATTTATTGCATCTCCATCAAATCAACACTTGCCGATGTGTCTCATATGTGAAAAAGTATTCAGTAACGATGCCATGAAGCCTTCAAAAATGGATGACCACTTATCGAGAGTACATGCTGACAAAAAAAGTAAGCCCTTGACATTTTTTCAAGCACTTAAAGAAAAACTAGACAAAAGGCCATCCATAAGATCGATGTTTGCGTCATCATCTATTAAAGACGATGATGGTTTACGAGCGTCCTATAATATATATTTACTAATAGCGAAGTCGGGGAAACCCCACACAATTGGAGAGCAGCTTATCTTACCAGCCATTGCGGAGGTCCTTAACAATGTATTGCACAAACCAGCACATGATATTTTAAAGAGAATACGTTTGAGCAATAACACCGTTCAGAGACGCATAGACGAGATGGGACGCGATGTGGAAAACATTTTATGCAAGTTCTTACAGACCAACAGATTCTCTCTCCAGTTGGACGAGTCTACATTACCCGGCAATGAAGCTCTGTTGTTAGGATATGTTCGATATATCAAAGATGAAAATATGTGCCAAGAACTGCTTTTTGCTACATATTTAGAGACTGATACCAGAGGAGAATCAATTTTTCAGGCCGTGGAACATTTTTTTACTGACAAAGCTATTCCATGGAAGAACATTGTTTCTGTTGCGACTGATGGTGCACCGTCTATGGTTGGTCGTCATCGTGGTTTTATAGCTCACTTAAAGCGACAACTGCCTGATGTACTGGTCATTCACTGCGTGATTCACAGGCAGCATTTAGTAGCAAAAAAGCTGAGTCCTAGATTGCATAAGTCTTTACAATATGTAATAAATGCTATCAACAAGATTCGAAGCAATTCTTTGAACTCTCGGTTATTTGCTCAGCTATGTGAGGAAAACGACGAAGTCTTTACTCGATTACTTCTTCACACTGAAGTTCGCTGGCTATCAAGAGGCTCTTGCTTAGAAAGATTTTCAGCCGTTTTTGAATCTGTGTTGGAGTTTTTACAAGAAAAAGATCCGAATTTGAAAGAAAATCTGAACAATTGTAAAACAGATATTTATTACTTGTTGACTGATATCTTTGGAATGTTCAACAAAGTTAATTTGCAGCTGCAGGGTGACGATCTTAACTTGATTAAAACAAAATCAATAATATCGGCCTTCGTGGGTAAACTAATCCTTTATAAACAAAATTTAGGCAGAAAAGAATATTCGCAGTTTCTGCATTTGTCAAAATTACCAGAAACGCTTCAAGATGATGACATTTTATTATATGTCACTCACTTGGACGCATTACACAAGGATTTTACGGAGAGGTTTGAGGATCTTTTAAATTTACAAATTCCTCAATGTATAATAAATCCGTACAATACCACAGCCATAGAAGAAGCCAATGTGATAATGCAAGAAGAGTTGATTACCATCAGCACAGACGAAGAGCTTAAGCAGAAGTTCAACCAAGGCTATCAGAAGTTCTGGTTGCAACGCAACATTGAAACACAGTATCCTACATTGTGGAACATTGCTGAAAAATACCTTATCGCTTTTCCATCATCATACCTAGTTGAAAAAAGCTTCAGTGTGGTAACAAACATTTTGACGAAACAAAGAAACCGTTTGAAAATCAACGAACGTGGAGATTTAAGGCTGCAACTCACCAATATTGAACCGGATGTAGCTAGATTGGTAGATAGTCACCAGGTTTATCCATCACACTGAATGTTTTATTTTCTCTTTGCGAATTAATACTTTTTTAAATATAATTTCCTACCTACTTAAAATTCTTTAAGTACCTAATTTGTAATAATCGTTATAAATTAAACTTGATATTTACTGAATTGTATGTCTTTTTATTTTGTTAAATTTTGATACGAAAATGAAGTCAATTTTACTCACTTAACCAAGTGCAAAGTTTTCCAATTGGTACCTTAGTACCTAGGTATTTTGTGTCAATAGGAAAAAACTAAAGATAGGCCCCCTTATTCATAATAGTCTGCTAACTTAAAGCATTGCTAATTCTCACTCTGTCTTCTTCTATTGACCTAAGTCAGAATGAAAAATAACACACTGTAGCAGCTGTTTTAAGTTAGCGGACCATTATGAATAAGGGGGTTGATCTTAAAAGTAGGTAATTTGGCCATGGGGGTCTGAGGTAACAGTTCATTTTGGAAAAGGGGTCACTTGTCCAAAATAGTTTGGGGAT
The DNA here is from genome assembly GCA_947578425.1 of Eugnorisma glareosa. Lineage (NCBI taxonomy): Eukaryota > Metazoa > Arthropoda > Insecta > Lepidoptera > Noctuidae > Eugnorisma > Eugnorisma glareosa. The sequence goes on from OX387964.1 coordinate 10,804,514, forward strand.
CCCTGATCTAGATGAAAGAGGTCAATTCACAGAGTCTACATTGTTCGACAGCGAGTACCAACTTATGTGAAAGACTTGTAAACATTCAAAGAGGAACGACGCAATAAAATCCGGATCTCAACGAGGGGATTACGGTGAGTACGTACAGGCATGCACGTGTTCATGTAAAGGGTTCCATGGAACTCCTCCGGTCTGTATGTAGGTATGTGTATGTGGCGGCAATGGGAACCTACCTGCGAGTACGCACAAACAAGTGTTTCCGGTCATGGCGCGATATCCGGTGCGCTTGTGCAACTTATCCTACGATTTATCGGCGGATCTTATTTCAGTTTTGAATGTCATCGTCACGAATACGGCGAACAGATTATGACCGTACATTGAGATTTGACGGAAGTATATACCTGTAACACGGTCTGATGTTTGTGAAGCTCGTGCTGGGATGGAATTACAAACGATTTAGTCACATGTCATTCAACAGTTTAATCATTACAACGTTCGTAACATTACGCCTTTAACGGAGGCAGAGATCATGCACCTACAGAAGTTTGTACATTCACATTTCGCAGATTCTTCCATATAAACTTTAACATCCCTTAACCTTCTCTGGCGGTTAGATTTGCAAAACTAATAATTAGGTACAGATTATGAGAGATATTTGTGTCAAGTTTCAAGTTTATAAATTCAAGGATAAAGTTGTTTCTTACAAACGAAATTCTCCTTTTTCACTCCATAAGGTGGCATAAAAAATATCTTAGGTTAGTGGATACCTACTATACTTACACTACAAGAGAAACTAGCCAAAGAAGAACAGCAGGACTGCCTGCAATCTTGGGATCACGTTTAGACTCCGCGTATATTCGTATAAATGACTAATGTATACAACTCGGTCAAATGGAAAGGTACACGCAGTAAACTTTATTTTTAAAGTAAATATATGCCTGAAAATAAATAAATTGACCGGTTCTTAACAAATGTGTTGGAGGTTTAGGAACCCCTTTTATAATCATTTGAATAGGATCTGAATATAGTGAGATCACTTTTGGTTCTGGTATAAAAATGCTTAACAAAGTATTTTAAGAGATTAAAACTAATTGTTTGGTATAAATAATGTTATAATATTATCTAATAGATAATTATATAGTCTAACAGTTTATCGATATATCTAGTAGTTTTATATGCTCATAAAAATACATACTTGTACATAATCAGTCTGGCGACAGGCTAGACAGCGATTGAGTAGCGTTAGTTTAATTTTCGCGTAACGTTTGGTTTCGAAGAGCGCTAGCGTGGGCAAGTTCCACAGCGTTGCCGTAGCGGAAGCGTGGCGTCTCCTTGTACATTGCGGCGTAGTTATTGCGGCTGCCTCGTAGTTCCGTATAGCGTCTACGAAGCTATTTTGTCAAAACAAGAGCCACAATACAAACAAAAAAACAAGAAAAATCGATTGTGTGTAGCGTTTCTCTAGCCGCGTGGCTACACACAATCGATTTTTATATTTTTAGAAATATAAGTCGTGTTTCCGTACAATTGGTGACACGTAGCAGATGCGGGCGTAGCAGATGCTCCGTGTTTCCATAGCTTTGGCATAGCAAGAGTGTAGCGTCCTTATAGCGATTGCATTACGTCTGCCTCCGAGTCCTGAAGCGTCTACGAAGCGGTTACGTAGCGTTGCCGTAGCGTAGACAACGTAGTAAATGCGATGTGCTCCCGCGCTTTAGCGTAGCGTGTCTGTAGCGCAGCCGTAGCAAATGCTGTGTTTCCGTAGCTTTAGCGTAGCAAAAGCGTAGCGGTCTCGTAGCGTTCTCGTAGCGGTTGCCATGCGTCTACCTCGTAATCCTGTAGTGCTAACTAAGCGATTGCGTAGTGCTTTAGGGACTACTCATACTTATTCAGCTCTGTTCAGCGTTTGTCCATAGAAAACAACGATTTTGTATGGAATACGTATAGCTGAACGGATACGCACGCATTCCTTTCTATAGACAAAAGCTGAACAAGGCATTGTTTTCTATGGACAAAAGCTGAACAGAGCTGTAGTAGTTCCTTAGTAGCGTGGCCGTAGCAGATGCGCTGTATTTTCCGTAACAAAAGCGTAGCGTTTCCGTAGCGACTGCTTTGCGTCTGTGATCTGCCTTGTGGAGACTATAGAAGGATCAGGGACTGCTTTGAGTTTCGAGACGGTTTATTTTAAAGTACATGACTGTTACCGATCCTAGTGGGGAACTTCGACGCGGCACGGCGCGGTGAAGGCGCGGCCCGAGGCGTCATTTGGCCACGACTGCGCCGAGACACAAAATAGATAAGTGCAGAAGATTGACTCCTTAAAACAAGTGAAAACATATGCACACCTAGTCTCGCTACTACTTATAGTGAAGTGTATCCGTGAGTTTCACGGTTTTCTTTTGAGTTTGCCGCACGTTTTTGTGTATGTAGTAGGAATTTGCTCGTTTTATGGTACTGACCTTCTGTTCCTATCTATTCAGAGCCGTGGAGCTCGCTGTCACAATAACAACGAGTCCTGCAGGTGACGGCCACTCAATAGCGCTGATTACACCGCCATTCAACATGCGCCATACTGGAACAACCTGTTCCTATTAATAAATCACTTTTATGTATATAATCAAATGTGTTACCCATTCGATTTCAAATGTTACCGGTTTATGATGATGTGCTGTTGAAAAACTTACTTCTTTCTTTATTTTTAGTATTTTATGTTCAGTTGAAAAGGACACAGATAGCCAACCAGACTAGCTGTTGTACATCTATACAACAAAAAATATAGCATCTACAAAACATTTTAAAAACAAAGATTGGCCGCTCGTGGCAATCTTTTCGAGATAACCTTTGTATGGAGTATGGACCCGACTGTTACGGACGGAAGTAAATAATAAGAATGTTTTATTTTTCGAGTGTAGGTACTGTACCTATTCATACAAAACGTACGTTTTTTGTGTTATAAAACACGTTATTACTTTTATGCCACACTATAATACTATCTTAAATGCAAAATATGAAAATGCCATTTAAAGTATTTAGTTACAGTGTAGATTTATTGAATGCAATTGCCATATCCGCTTCCGCTGCGTAGTGTCGCGCACGCGCCGCGCGCCTCTCTCTGAGCGCTACTTCCGCTGCTCGCGACTGAACGCCTCATCGGCCCTTTCTTTACGAACGACTATAAATCAACTGAAATAAATTATAGATTTTTTCCAACGATGCACGTGCTCATTATATTTTATTTTAGTTCTTAACACCTCTCCAAATTGCTATGTCTGGTGCTATGTCTGGTGACCTCTCCAAAGCTTTCGATCTCGTGTCTTACGATGTGCTTTGGAGCAAGTTGAGGAGCAGGGGTATACCGGAGGAACTGCTCAGTGTATTGCAGTATTGGTACCGTAGCCAGGAAAACCGTGTTAAATGGTCTAATGCGCTCTCGGAGTCATATGGGTTGGAGTGCGGGGTGAGGCAGGGTGGTCTGTCGTCCCCTCGGCTCTTCAATCTATATGTTAATGACCTCATTGTCGAGCTCAGCAGCATGCGTGTCGGATGCAGGGTAAACGGTGTTAGTTGTAACAACATCAGTTATGCGGATGACATGGTGCTGCTGGGCCCGTCGCCGGGAGCGATCGTGGAGTTGCTTCATGTATGTGAGACCTTCGCTGCTGCACATGGATTGGTCTACAATGCCAAAAAGTGTGAATACATGGTCTTTGGGGTCGCTGGTAAGTGCCGGGATAATACATTCGAACTTGCCATAAACGGTACAACAATACATAGAGTGAAAAAGTTTAAGTATCTTGGGCATTTTCTTACCGACGACCTCAGTGACCATGTTGACATTGAACGGGAGCGTAGGGCACTGGCGGTCAGGGGAAATATGTTGGCACGAAGATTTGCTCGGTGTACTGACCAAGTAAAGATAACGCTTTTTAAAGCTTATTGTCAGAGTTTTTACACCGGTAATCTTTGGGTCAACTACTCGAAAAGATCGCTGGATGTTCTGCGCGTCCAATACAATAATGTTTTTAGGATGCTGTTGCGATTGCCTCGTTTTTGCAGTGCCTCTGGAATGTTCGCGGTAACTCATACCGATGGGTTTCATGCCATCATCCGCAAGAAAACGGCCTCGCTCTTGAGCAGAATAAGGGGCAGTCACAATAGCATCCTGAAAGCTGTGGCGGCTGATACTTCGTCCACCATAATAAGGCAATTTGTAAGAAGACTTATTCCGTAGTTTTTTGTTGTCCTAGCTAGATAGTATGGCTATTTACTGTGGGTAGTCTTCTTATAAACTCGCCTTTAGTTAAGTTACTAACAATAGTATTTAAGTGCAAACCTGTTACTAACAATTTATGGATCGCTTAGTTGTCCGAAATAAAATGATTTATTATATATTATTATTATTAACATATAATCATGAAACTAATTCAACGACCCTATGTGCTCAAGAACTTTTCTACAGCAAATTGTGTTATTGTGTTGAACCTAGATGAGTATCTTGATATATATTAGTAAAACAAAAGGACAGTATATCTTCCGTCCACCGTCAAGTCTATCCGAGCGAGTCAAGTTCCAGTCAAGTGGCAATGCGTAAGTGCGCCTGCGCCTGTGGAGGAGAGGCGCGCCGCGCGACGTTGCGCCCGCGCGCCCCTGAGGAACCATCCCATTGTCTTCCATATCATTAAGGCCATTATATTTGCTTGTTCAAGCGTGCTTTTATCGTTTGTTATTATAACTTTGATCAGTGGCTGACATCTTCATAATGATTTTCAATAATCATTGTTTTATGATTCACAAACAATAGCTGTAATCACAATGCTAATAATAACCTCGACTCTTTTATAATTTACTTTAACAGAAAGCGATATCGGGGTGGGTCCGGGTACGTAGGATGTGAAAAGAAAGTGGGTTACATGAGACTTTCTATTGTTTCAGACTATCACATTAATTGATTGTAATGTTTGTGCTGTCTATCAATACGGCTATCGAGTGCTTATCACCAGAATTAGACTTAAGCTCATTACAATGGGTATGCAATGTAAGCATACCTATTCGGAGTTATACCGATAATAAAGATCTTGTTACAATTTTTTGCAATTGACTAAGACATAAGACACCGATCAACGGCACAAGTTTGGCATACATTTTTGTAATTGACTCCGCTTTAATATTGCAACAAAATTCCTGAGTCAGGCGAAGTAAAGAGGTCAATGACAAAGCACAAAGGAGAATTATGTAATAATAAACAACGGCTAAAGTTGTAACCGGAGTCCTTTACTACATTGTAATTTGTATCGATCCTTTGATTAACTATTTGGGGTGAACATGAGTCCGCGGTCACCAAGATCTTTGGTAATGGGCGGAAGGGATGACGGATACTTAAAACTGGTGCTGATGTATTGAAATTTCATTTGATTTTTTAGAACAGCAACAATTGTTTTACTGTACTATGTTTGTCGCGGAGAGACGATAGGTTTATCCAATCTCTTGAACTTGGCTCCGACTATAAATGGATATCTCAGGTAAGCAGTACAATCAACTGTGATTGTAGTTTAGTCTTTATTTCTGACGGGTGGTATACCAACCCACCGCGCTTCAATGAACTTAAATTAATTTAATAATCATACTTACACGAGCATGCATTATTTACTATTAAAAAAACTGTAATGTTTTGGAGAAATTACGACTGGTCGTCATTTATTACGAGCCCAAAACATCGAGTCCTTCTCAAATCACGGATTTAAGTTCAAGACACGTCAAAGTGATTTACCTTTCTTTAGCACTTAAAATTCGAAGGCCATTAAACCGAACGAGATTTCAACGGAGACGATGGCCCGTAAAAGTTTCGCAAGAGTCGGTCGTAACCCATTTTGGTTATAACTCGCCGTGACGCGCCGAGCTTTTACACGGCGAGCGAAGAAAATAGGGAGACGGGCATCGCCGAAAACAACAATGAGGTACTGTTACCATAATGACACTTTATGAGCACAAACATCGGGCCGCAGCCGAACACGACACGGTCGCGGTCGCGATGCACGAATGTGGACCGCGCATTGTTTCCGCATTATACTCGTACCGCCGGCAACGAGGACGACATTGATGCCTCGCGGACAAAGGCACCCATTGCAACAGCCGACCCGCCGGAGCCGCCGACCTCCATCGACATTCAGATCAATTCTCTGAAATGGATTTGATTGCTGAACTCATAATTTTCTGGCTACCGTATCCGTATATTCAATAACTAAATATATCTATTTGATAAGAAACTCGTTCAATAATAACTGATTTCATATCGCAACAAGACGTCGTAACTTTTACAGCACAAGCACAATGACTAAGTAGGTACTTCGATGTCATTTCTTGCTCCATTTTAAGTATATGAGAGCTATTTTGTTCCCATAGGTAAGATCCTCTAACAGTAAACCGTCTCTATTTACTTTTTTTTTTCAATTATCAATTAAAAAGTCGAAGGCGATGTAGGGTGGCTGGAATAAGTAGTACAGGTTTAGGCTAACATTGAATTATTTTTTATTCACAACCGCTTATTTTGTGACTGGGCGACTGGACCGTTTAATCGTTACAAGTAATGCAACCACATCATCGTATGTATCATTATGCAAGTGAATTCTTGTACCGATCAAGCCAGCTCACGTCTGCATCTTTATGTCCGGGATGATGAAGTTGTAAATAAATACTTACGAAGCCGCAAAATTGGATGATTTTACTCATTCCTATATAAGTGTAAACGATAATAGCTTTAAATTGAGATATAAACTTTCTGATTTCGTGTAGCTTTCTTCGTTAATGATATTGTGGTATTTACGGTCATTGTGGGTCAGTGGAATATCCTTCTGGATGGGTTCGCGCATGCTAGGTAAACGACAGTATCGTAGAATATGAGACCACATAGTCGGTGCTCGGTGGGCGGTCGATAACATGACACGTATCAACATTAGCGTACACGAGGACCGCAGCGCCGCAACTCACCGGCTCACCGTCCGCCGCGCACGCAATGTTCTCTGAACAAAGTGACGCCGTGTGGCTTGCACACTGCACACTGCACCGTGCACTATGCGCACAAGATTGCCGGCCGTGTGGTCCTGCAGTTAACGCTGCGCTCAGCAGAGCCCCCAGAGCTTACTAATATTACGACATAAAATGTCTACTAGATTGTTGCAAGCTTGGCAACTTTATTTATCATTTCTAAGTAGCTTCACATAAACGAACTATTTCAATTCATCTACGAAATTCATTTTTAACACTCTATACATATAGCAAAACGTTTTGATATCCTAGGTTGGGATCTCTGGGATTAAAATCATTGGAAAAATAACAAACCAACCAATTTTAAATCATTGAAGAATCGATACATAATATATGTGTATGCACCATACGCGCGAGCTTTTGTGATAGTTTTCTGACATTCTATCGGCGATAACGATGATAGAAATATCAAAAATCCCGTACATTTCTGACATAAGCTATCGAAAATAGTTTTGAAAGTATTTTTCATTTATATCATTTTTTTTTTTTTTTTTTTTTCACTTCGCAAAAAAAAAACTTCAAATCAGTTCAATCGATTCGCCCATTCGCACAAACACTTTTTAACTACATACAAAGCGTTGAAATGTTAATAATTTAACGGTTTTGATAGATATTTATTATTCAAATCATTATGCATAAACATAATTGACAAGGGCAGAGGATACGGTACCTACATAGTACATCACATGTGCTGTGTGCAAGTAAGGCGCGCGCGTGGGCCCCGGCCAGGTGCGCGCAACAATCTCGGCAGTTGTCGCTGCGCACGCGCACCCTCGGTGCGCTTTTAATAAATTTCAGTACGTCTATAAAAAAGGATCTATCAAAAGATGGCGACTAAATCAACCGGTGTTCGGGTGCAACTATGCAGCGCGGATCGGTCGCCCTCCGCGAACAAAACACCGTTTGTTGGGTGTGCAAACAAGTTCTGATTAAATGAAAAGGTGTCCCGGAACGGGTGTGTCCGTCGTTTGCTCAAAGTAATTACATTTCATTTGATATCTGTGCCTAAATACATACTAACTATATCGTTTGAACGGCGCAGTGTGGTAATTAATTTTCGTAGCTAAAATTTTAGCTACGTAGGTACCTGCATGGAGGCATGAGCAATACGTTTGTTATGCCGATTGTCAGCGTAAAGTCTAATATAATATTTAAATATAATATCTAGAATTTTGGCCTTTGTTAATACACTATTTATAATACAACGAAAACACCGAGACATGTTGTTGATACTTTTGTTTTCGTTTTCCAGTTTCCCGCTCTGGACAGTCGTTCATTGATAAAAAGAAAATGATGGTTAATTATGAAACATTTCCCACCGTATTTACCTTCAACGCGGAAATAGTGTAACTATAGAAAAGCACATCAGGTAATAATAGTGCCCCATTTGTTGCAGCTAAAAAATAATAATGTAACCGTTATTCGTCATTTACGGTTCTGTTAATCCTGTACCGAATGATCTACTTGTTCGAGCCTGCTCCGGCGCATTGGATGCAGCTGTCCCCGCGACCCCAGGTCTCTCTCCCCTTCATACCATATCACTATAAATACCTTTTCGGGCTAAGAAATGCAAAAAAAAACCCCTATAATGGTGAGTTTTTGAAAAAAAAAAATCGAATGTGGGAAACGGACGATTCCCGTTTCCCTAGATTGCAATATTATTGTTCCTACACGTTCTAACGGTATGAATAGCTTCACATGTGCGTATAACGAAGATACGTCACGCCTGTGATGTAAGACTATCCCTTATCCAAAAATGTTTCTACTAAAAGAATATTTAGAGTCTAACTTAAAATTACGATTTTCTCTCACATGAGAGAATTGGACAGATCGCCAGTTTTGTACATACAAAACTGGCGATCTGTCCAATACAAACAATAAGATTTTGTGTAACGTATTTAACTCCATGTATGTATAATTAAAATTAGTACTACCTGAAAAGGATGACAATAATATTGCTGAATAATTGTATTAAATTCACTATTATTGACATTAGTACATTTTGACATAACTATAATTTCTCTACTTAATTGTACTGATATAAACGAAAATAATTAAATAATAATAAACTCAAACTCAAACTCAAAGCGTTTATTTCAATTAGACCTTCGCAGGTACTTTTGAAAGTCAGAAAAACAAAGGCGAAGCTACAGTCACAGACACAAGGCATAATAACTTGTGAAAGTACTGTAGTTGCCCATTCCAAAGCGTAGATCTCTATGGAGAAGAATGGGCAAGAAACTCCATGGACACTCTTTTCAATCAAAATATTGTTACAAGATCTTGGTTACATCATTCATGTTGAGATTATACATATATGTGAGAACGATGTAGAAAGACGTGCACATTAAGAGCGTCCAGAGTAAAAGATTATAACTATCAACAATTTAAAAACAAAGTAGCTAAAATAAACCGTGGCAGCTAAGAGATGACCAGTCCCAACTGACAGCGCCCGTTCACGAACATGACGCATGCATCAGCTCCATTCAGCTCAACCATATTGAAGGGAACTAAACGACCCAACACACCCGCCACTATCAGCGAGACATTTGAGTGAGCCTGACATTCTCTCAGCCACCAGGGCACATTCGAGTCAATGAAGGATAACTAAATGTAAATGGTAGCTTTACAGTACATAGTACTCACACATGTGCTATGCAGTTATATAATACTAAGAGATTGAATCTATACAATGCAAAGATATTTTTACAATATTCTGCAGCTTCCACAATAATTTCACATGAGCTTCTGATTAGTTTGCCCCTATGGTTGTGGAGCAGGACCAGCATTGAGCCAAGCATTTTTATCATCGATGTAATCCCCTAACTTATAATATGCTTGCCTACATAGTGTGCGTTTTATACAAGATTTAAATTTTGTCTCATTCAGTTGTTGAATGTGGGGAGGTATTTTATTATAACATTTTAAACAGTACCCCATGAAAGATGAGTCTACTTTAGCTAGCCTGAAACCTGGCTGTACTAGTTGGTCCCTGTTTCTAGTATTATAGTGGTGTCTGTCACCTCTTTTACTAAACAAATGCAGATTTTTCCTAACGTACATGATATTTTCATAGATGTATTGACAAGGTACTGTCATGATGTTAATTTCTTTAAACAGTTCCCTTAGAGAATCGCGCCTACGTAGATCATATATGGCTCTGATGGCTCTTTTCTGCAGAATAAATATAGACTCAATGTCTGCAGCCCGTCCCCATAGTAAAATACCGTATGACATAATACTATGAAAATAACTAAAATAGACTAGCCTCGCGGTATCTGCATCAGTAAATTGGCGGATTTTTCTAACAGCATATGCTGCTGAACTCAGCCGCCCTGCAAGAGATGTTATATGCGGACCCCATTGTAGCCTTGAGTCGAGCGTGATCCCCAGGAAAACAGTATTTTCGACGAATTGCAGTTTCTCTTGATTCAATACTATGTCACTATCACTACTTTTAACATTCGGTAGAGCAAATCTTATGCACTTCGTTTTTTTCTTAATAATGTTTGATGCATGCTAATTTAGGATGATAAGGGCAGGCGAATGATAAATTGCATTGCTTGTAAAAGACTGCCAAGTCATAAGTACTAAGATTACATAGCACCAGACTGTACACTTTTAGTTCGCAATAAATGTTTTGACTTTGACTAAGCCTGAATCAGTGGTGGGTAATATTTGTAGATTTCTTAATACCTCAAAATTTTGTTGTACACACTACTTACATAGTTTGATATTTTAGGTAGGTGGAATGTTCGCCGCTTGCTTCACCGCTTCACCATCTAAAAATCTATTTTAAAAAAAGGGAAAAATGAAATTACTGTTGTAAAAGACATATCTTAAGAAGTATTTATCTCGGCTTAACAAAAATTAAAAGAAAGTTTATTAAAAGCTACGATGTAGTCTACGACGTTCGTGTTACAAGATTAATAGCTCTATTTTGCTAACCAGATGTAAAGAAACAACGAAACGATGGATGGACTGGAAAGACGACCCGAATGGCGCAGCGGTAGTAAGGCTGCCTTACGTTCTTAGGGTCCCGGGTTCGAATCCCGGTAGGAGCAAATGTTTGTGTGATGAGCATGGACATTTGTTTCCGAGTCATGGATGTTTCTAAGTATAATAAGTATGTATTTACAAACAAAAAGTATCTATGTAATATTATCAACTATCTGGTGTCCACGACACAAGCCTCGTTGCTTAGTGTGGCACCTAGATGGCGATGTGTGTAATGTCCGGCGATATTTATTATTTATTTACTGTGTGAAGTAGTGGCGGTACTTTCATAAAAACCTAAAACCTTGGCTTGCACTTATAATAACCTACTACTGTTCATGATGGGTTTCGGAACAGTCTGCTTGCCTTATGGGCTTGTCGTATTGTTGGCCCTTAGGCACGCCACTGACTGTGAAAGGTGATATGGCTAGAAAGGAGGTGACTGCTGAGATGACTTCTTTATTATATACTTACCTACTAATTTACTTTAAACACCTCCACGACCTTCGTACTATTCAATCCATCCATCAGCACAATGTTTTGAGTGCGTTACATTGAGTCCTACCGTAAAACGTGATTTTTAACCCCATAAAAAAGTCGTTTCCTAGCAATAATTTTTGCGCAAAGTTACTTAGTTTGTTCTACATAATGCTTGGTTGACGGCTTCGTGAAGGGTCTTGTTACACCCTGTCTAACTACTAGCGGCCCGTCCCGGCGCGTCTATCGTCAACGCGAGCATGGTCGAAAACCTTGTTGTTTCATCCAGAGCCACAGCGGCAATTTTCTTTCAACTCCCCCGTCTTACCCCGCCCCGACCCCGCACAACTCATCTCCCGCGAACCTCATACCGCCTAACGCAATGACATTGAACGAAAAATACTGTTCGAAAATTTCTTAAACTTGTTCCAGGAAATACGTGTTTTTGAATAAATCTTACAAGTGTGTGAAATAAATATTTGTCATTAAGAATCTCCATTACATTTGCAAGGTTTCTATCGAGATGATTTAATTATTTTTAAAAGTTCAGGTAAAATATGTGCAAAACCGCAATTTTTGGAGGCTTATACTGAATTTGTTTATACTTTTGTTTATTTTTGCAACCATAGAAACCTAGATATAGTGCACAACATACATATTAGTTAAAAAAAATCAAAGATAGATGAGTAACATCGGCATAATCACGTACGCGCGTTTGTATGAAAAGTATGACGGGTTGGCCGCTCTTAATGATTCTGTACTTCGGGGTACTTTTCCAACCATCTGGAAGGAAACCAAAATTATCCCTACTTTCAAAAACGGGGATCAGTCCGATGTGAGCAATTACAGGCCCATCGCTGTTCTCTTCATACTTGCAAAGGTATTTCAAGCCTTCATTTTCCCAGTGCTATCTAGACATTTATCACAGCTAATACTTGACTGCCAATATGGATTTATGAAAGGAAAATCGTCGGCTACCAATTTGGTGACCTATGTTGAAAGCATTGTTGAAGCAGTTGACGCACGTGTCCAGGTTGACGCAGTCTATATCAACTTCAGCAAGGCTTTTGACGCAGTAACCCAAGACATACTCGTAAAGAAGCTTAAAATGTATGGTGTTTCGGACCCTCTCTTAAGTTGTTTCCAATCATATTTGTCGGGTCGGATGCTCACGGTGGTAAATGGCTCCACTTCAAATTCGTACATTGTAACGTCGAGAATTCCTCAGGGTTCTCACTTGGGTCCGCCTATGTTCACTCTTTTCATAAATGACATACACAAATGCTCCTCGAACTCGAATATATTCCTATTCGCTGATGACCTCAAAGCCTTTAAGTCTATAAAAAATCCTGCGGACTCGTTGCTATTCCAAAGTGACTTGGACCGGCTGACTAAGTGCGAGCACAACAAATGTCTCTGAATGTTAAAAAATGCCATCATATCAAATTCACAATAAAAAATATATCATGCAGTCAGTTTACAAATTGAATGGTGAGTGGCTTGCGGAAGTCGAAACAATACGAAACCTAGGTGTTCAGTTCGATAAAAAGTGTGAAAATAGTGTGTGAGCCATCTCGAGTATTGCAGAGTGTGGTCTGGTCATCTGCGTATAAGGTCCACATCAAGCGTATTGAACGGCTGCAAAAATGTTTCTTGTGGCATCTTACCTATGCTAATAATATGGGAAAAAAGCTCAACTCGTACCTATCAAGAGCGACTGAAGTATTTTGGGATGCTGTCGCTGGAGACACGCAGGAATATGCTTGATTTGGTTTTCCTCAAGAAGCTGGTAACGGGCTCTCTGAACTGTCCCAATTTGCTCAGTGGGGTCTTATTCCATGTGCCCCGTAATCTGCCAAGAAGTTCAAATAGGAGACTTTTCTGCATGCTAAGATTTCACACAATCTTAAGGCAATACTGTCCACTATCAAGAATGTACGAGTATGCTGCATATAAAGAGCACAAAGAGGACATTGATCTCTTTTGCTCTTCAGTACGTGCTCTAAAAAAAGCCGCCCTTGCCATTTAATGGATATCTCTAGTCATATATTTACCTAAATCTTATATATAAAACTAGCTGTTGCCCGCGGCTTCGCCCGCGTGAAGTTCGCTAACTGTCCCACGGGATATTATTAAAGGGATAAATAGTATCCTACAGGTTAAATCGGTCAAACCGTTTCGGAGGACTTCGATAACAAACAATGTGACACGAAATTTTTATATATTAGATAGCTTTGACCGCGACTTCGCTCTCGTTGAATTCGAGGTTATAATCACCGATGCAGAAAGTTTCCCGATGGCTAATCTTCCCGTACCGTCGCGCAGCCCGCACTCGCGTAAGCACCGATTGACGTCCATCGAGATGGCACCGAATACAAAATTAATATCGTGTTAGGATGACGCGGGTCTCGTTCCATACCTCAAAAGGAAAATATGGAACCCTTATATGATCTTAGAAAAAGTACTTTCGTTTGTAAGCTAAAAGGTTATAATGCGATCAATAGATACCCTAAATGTATTTATCGTCTATCTAGATAAAGGGTGTAACAAGACCCTTAACGAAGCCGAAAGGTACTTGTTCTCCCCGTCATTGTGATCATTTTTTTTTGTTCTAAACCATACCTGGGAACCTTCTAGTTACGGAGATATTGGGGGTCAAAGTTCCAGCCTTTTAACAAGTTTTTTCCTAGATACATGTTTTTAATAGATCATTTTTACTTTTAACACCTCCACGACCCCCGTACTATTCAATGCATCCATCAACACAATGTTTTGAGTGCGTTACATTGAGTCCTACCGTAAAACGTGATTTTTCACCCCAAAAAAAAGTCGTTTCCCAGCAATAATTTTTGCGTAAAGTTACTTAGTTTGATGTACAGAATGCTTGGTTGACGGCTTCGTGAAGGGTCTTGTTATACCCTGTATATACTACACACTATACAATTCCAACCATACCTATCATGTTAAATCATGTACCTACGCTCACCAAAATAACCTATCATTAACCCTTCAACGAACAGATAGCAGACACAACAGCAAAATCTATTGTCACCCCCGGGGGGGTGATCTGATCGTTGATGAATTAAGTAAAACTACTATCCAGCATATCAAGACCCGAGCGTTCTAGGAAGCTGCACTTAAAAGAGGGGCCAAGCTATTTCTCGTAATTTACTGAACCGTTTTTCCCCCTTTACCCTGTATAGAAGTCGAATCCGCCATCTTCTGGATCTCAAAATAAAGAGAATCACAATCACCATCACTATTACAATCACAATCACCATCATTATCACCGTCACTATCACTATCACAATCACTATCACTACCGCAATCACTATAACTATCACCATCACTATCACAATCAGTATCACATCACGATTACTATGACTATCAAAATCACCATCACTATCACAATGACTATCACAATCATCATCATCGTTATCAAAAACATTGCCATCGTAATCACAATCATCATCATCGTTATCACAATCATCACATTAAATCAACAATACAGAAGTTGAGTCCCTGTACAGAAGTCGAATCCGCCATGTTCTGGATCTCAATAAATGCCAGATTCGTAATCAGCACCCCTGATAATCTCGGAATCGACACCCTTATTACATTAAATCTTAAAATCGTTGTTTTGGTAATACACCCGACTTTTTCGCTTTTTTTTCAGACCTTGTCACCCCATTTCCCCTTTTAGGGGTTGAATTCTGAAAAAACTTGAAACACAAATATTTACTCATTTATCGATAGGAGTACTCCTGCGAAGCTTCGAATAAAACAGTCTGACTAATCTTGTTTCCCCATACAAACTCGAGTCCCGTAAATAAGGAACCTACGCGTGCCAAATTTGGAATCCGTAGACCTAGCGGTTTAGACTGTGCATTGATTTTTAGACTTTGTCACGCCATTTCCCCCTCTTAGGGGCTGAATTTTGAAAAAACCTGAAACACGTTTCTACTCATTTATTAATAGGGGTATTCTTGTGAAGTTTCGAATAAAATAGTCTGACTATCTTGTTTCCTTATACAAACTGTGGAGCCTTGTTTGCACCCTTAGGGATTGAATTTTGGAAAATCCATTTTTAGTGCACCCCTATACCACATAAGGAACCTACTTGCCAAGTTTGGAATCCGTAGCTCCAGCGGTTTAGACTGTGCATTGATTTTTAGACTTTGTCACAAAATTTCCCCCTGTTAGGGGCTGAATTCTGAAAAAACCTGAAAGCCATTTCTACTCATTTATCAATAGGAGCACTCCTGTGTAGTTTAGAATAAAATAGTCTAACTAATCTTGTTTCCCCATACAAACTTTGGAGCCCCGTTTAAACCCCTTTTTTTTTTGGCTGCCCGCTCTGTTCTGAGCAGGAGGGAGTGTCAGACTTTTACTGACTAAAACCCATCCATGTTTCTTCCTTTGCCCTTTGTGTTCCAGGGCCGCGGTATCTCTTTCGAACAGTCCCGCAACCCTGGCAGACATCGGTCCATTCGGATCCCTTCCTGTTTGCTGACTCTCTTTGAGGCGCGCGTGGAACACGAACGCGCTGTCGATACGGCCTGTCGTCATAAGACGGACGGACGGCGAGCTAGCCCATAGCTCACCGTCCACAGGCCCGCGCCTACAGTGGCCGGGGGCCACCACGTGGCCCCGACGCCCGGTGCGTCTTCCGCGGCGGCTGGGACGTGAGGTTCTCACCCTCTCACGTTACGCCACCTCCTTCGCTAGCATGACTGCTTCGCAGAAGGAGGTGACGGCGTCCCATTCCGTCTCGCTCTGGACCATGGATTGAACCAAGGCCGGACGCGAGGTTACGGCGGTGCTCCGCCCACGCGGGGCAGATCTCCACCGTGTGCTCCACCGTGTCCTCCGGTCGATCCTCACAATGGTAGCACCCGGGCGTTCCCTTCCGCCCGATTCGGTGCAGGAACCTCCCGAAACAACCGTGTCCGGTGAGGACCTGCGTCAGGCGGAAGGTGAGGGAGCCGTGGCGCCTCTCTAGCCACTCCTCAAAGAGGGGACTTATCGCCACTATTATGGCGTGCCCTGCCGTTTAACTCCCTTAGGGGGTGAATTTTGAAAAATCCTTTCTTAATGCACCCCTAGATCACCCAAGAAACCTACTTGCCAAATTTGGAATCTGTAGACCTAGCGGTTTATGCTGTGCGTTGACATGTGAGTCAGTCAGTCAGTCATATAATCTGTAATAAAATAATTTAATTCATTCTATTTAAATTTAATCCATTCTAATTTAATTTAATCTATTCTATTCTATTCTATTCTAATTTAATTTAATCTATGCTATTTGATTTAATTCAGTGTAATCAATTTAATTTTTAATAGTTATTATTTTTTCAAATTGTGTATTTCTTGTTTTAATTATTTAATGGTGTAATTATTTGCACATAATGTAGAGCATGCTGTTTTTTTCTGTAAGTGATAAGAAGCCTAATAATGAATAAAATCTAACCTGGACTCAGCGATCATTGTGCCGATGCCCATAGTCGTATCAGCCCATGGCTTAATTGCCAAGAGCCTCCATGAATACCTGAAGAGGCTCTCGTTAGGCAGCTGGATCAAAGGCTTGATTCAGAAATTCGTATTGTTAGGAGGTTCCTCTCGCTTGGAGCCCTGACCGCCGGTAGCTTGGACCCTTTTCCCGATACCGGTGGGCTACAATTTTTTATATTTTTAAATGTTTTTTATATTGTTTTTCTAAGGAATATTTAAAAATGTAATTTATTTGTAAATATATAAATGAAGGAAATAATAAAATCTCTCTATAAAATAAAAATAAAAAAGTGTAGAAGTGTAGTAGTTTAAAAGTGTAGATGTAGATAAAATCAATGTCTGTTCGTTAGGGTCCTAAGACTCCTGAATCGATTTTGATGAAATTTTGCACAGTTGTTTTACCAGGACGGGTTTCTAAAAAAATCTGAAAACATTAGGCATTACAGGGCCCAATATTATTTCTCATTTACATAAACGACATCATAAAAATAACTAATCATAAATGCATATTATTTGCCACTATAACTGATATAAAAACTGCTGTAATATCATACCAAGCCTATGTCGAATCGGTGCTACGTTATGGGCTTGTAATGTGGGGTAATAGCACCGACTTCCGAAGAGCATTTATCGCCCTAAAAAGTGCATGAGATCAATTTGTGGACTTAAACCTGACGACTCATGTCAACCGATATTTAAGAAACTTGGTTTGTTACCATTACCGTCACTTTACATTTACGAAATATGTATGTTTGTAATGAAAAACAAACAATTATTTAAGACTGCAAATGATGTGAATCCTCGGAACAGACGAGATCCCTATAAATTAGTGTTGAATGATTTACCTAGGCTAGCTAAATACAATAACAACTGCCTAGCCAATGTGTGTGCGCATTTATAATAAAATACCGAGGCATTTTAAAATATTAAATACAAAATTATTTAAAACTAAATTTTATAAATGGTTATTTGAATATAGTTTTTATAGCTTAAAAGAATTTATAGATCAAAAAAAAATGTTTCTAATTCATTGCTGATGCCTCATTGGTTACCTAAATACCTGTCTTTTAAATTTTGCATGCTTGGTCTTATCCTAGCTAAACATGTTTGTGCCATTTAAATTTGTACCTAACACCTTTGTATACCTTTTTTACGCAAATAAATATACTATTACTATTACTATTACACCGCATATTAATAAAACAATAAATTTATCGTTATCTTTATCAATGTCACTTCACGTATCCAAAAACCCAAAAATCCAAAGGCGATGTGTCAACTTAAAAAAAAACGGTCATAAATATTGTCTTTAATCTACATACGGTCTCCGGTCAATACATTTTTAGTACCTACATTAGGTTTTGGTTTAGTTTGTTATTTTTTCATTAGAATAGGACCAGTCTGACCAGAGTGGTAGACGGTAGTTACGAACATGCCGAAAAATAAAAACCCTGTTTGGACTAATTTCGAGTGCATTAAATACAAATTAAAAAGATGAAGTTATGAATCAGCATGGATAATTTTCAAAGAAAATAGTAATCTAGACAATAAGACAATTCGTAAAAAATAATCAATATGTACATGTATATCTTCGATAAAATTATCTAACAATGGAAAACCAGGGGTCGTATCATTTCTTCTCACAAAAAGCTAAAAGCTTCAATCAATTCGTTAAAAAAAGCTATTTATTAATTACCCAAATGTCCCTACTAAATCAGAACTTTCAGTTACATTGACTTATGTACCACCGAAAACCATTCATCTCCTCGATACCTACCTCAACCGAAGTTATACATAGTACGTGGCGCATATGCGTAGATATAAATAGTGCGTCTGCGCAGTCGCAAGAAGGCCGCAAGTCGCAAGGGAATGCGCGAGGGGTGAAAGGTGGCCGGTGCCGAGCGGTGACGCACCGGCCACGTAGCGTGTGCCCAAATCTCAGCTGTTGCCGCGACAAACTACACAGGGTGGTGCTTTTATGAAGTTTATTATTTCTTGTTTTAATATTGGTTTTATTGGGAAAGAGAATTATAAAAGCGGGCTGTGTGTTTGTATTCTTGCTACGGGGTAGCACGATGTGACTTGTGATCTAGTTTTCTCATAATTTAGTAGGTAATAAATGTAAATTAAAATCTGATAAGTAAGGTTTATTAATCCTAGTATCAGATTTTCAAAAAATGGTAACCACTGAAGAAAATCGTTTATGGTAGAATTAAATTGGTATGCACTACCAGTAAGTTTCAGTATATTTCATAATAGGTATGACAAAATCTTATCTAGTAAATCCATATGACCGACAACTTATTAAGAAATCCCATCACATAAAACGTTTACTATCTCACTTTATTGAACAGCCTGTATACGACTCAATCCATCTGTATTAAAAGTGTTTATAAAAGCGTTGAATGGCCCTGTGCGCTTTATATAGAAAATTCTACAGCTATGCCATTATTTAAAATTAAACTACTCACCTACCTGCACGCAACGCTCTGGGTACCAAAACTACGTAAGTCATACAACATTATTCAGTTCAACTTTGGACCTTAGAACAAAATTTTTATTTTTGGTAAAGCACTCTACTATGTCCTATTTAAAACCATATCACGAGGAGCATACGGTTTATCTTTGCTTCTATAATGTTAGAACGATTTAACGAAAATATGAATTACTCACTTCCAAAGTGACAAAGTTGCTACGAGTAGAGCGGTACTTGAGACCTTTCGTAGTCCGCGAGCGAAACAATGAATGGGGGAGACCCTAATCGAGTTGCTTATTTCCAAAAGGTACTACGTGTCGTCGAGTTGTAAGGGTTGGAATGGCATTTAGACCGTTTGGTAGCAAGCCGGCGGTTCCATGCAGATGTGCGATTCGGGTACAGACATGTGATTCTGCACGCGCAGCCAGCTGCTGGCATAGCTGTGCACTGATTCAATACAAAGCAGGGTCGGACTTAGCTCGTGGGTGCCTACGCTTTGTATAGCATTGATGTGTTGGCAAGCTCAACAAACAATGATACAAATCCATACAACAACAATGGTACGTACAGTTCAGGTGTGCCATGGGTCGGTCGTTAGTTCGACGTAGTATGTAATAATAACAGATAACTGTATAGATTATACTGATACAACTTTATGGCTCAGTTATTGTCTTACCTTTGCAGGAAATTATTTTTTTTGCTTGTTTCTAAGTGGTCTTGAAATTAATATAATGAAGATCCATTATTTTAGAAACTACAAAAAGAAACTACAACTGTTTATTATGAACCTATTACATCCAAAACACGGGACCTCAGAAATGGATTAAATTGGCATCTACATCTGCCGAGCTCTAGGTACCTACTAAAGATTTTATCTTATTCATTGTTTACATTGCTGTCAAATGTCAACTAACTGCTGAACGTGGGCCTCATAATGACAATTAATATAATTATTATTTAAATGATCATCAAAATTAAATCCATCATACATTAGGTTCATTTGCATGTAATGTATGCGAGAAATTAACCGCCAATTGTGTGACATTGAGAGAGCTGTATGGCACCACCTGCCCCGAGCGCGGCGCCCCTGTCCATCGCTATTTCCGCCATACTCCATAGCGCACGGCCCCTGCGCCTGCGCCGCTCGTGCCGCGACCGTTACGCACGCGCCCCTGCCCCCGCGACGCAGCACCTGGCCGCCGCCGTGCCGCCTCGCAGCCGCCCCATACCATATTATCACACTTGTTAATAACGAAGATACGATGAGACCAACGTATTTAACACCTATTACATAACATAAGCATAGCAATAAATAACTATGGTTCCCAAAAACAAAGGTAATCATTTTTCTTTCACGTTTTCACGGATAGGTCGAGCTTTTCATTTTTCGTAGACTTATTTGCTAATACATATTTCCAAACATTCTAAACTTAAAAGAGAAAAACAGCAACGTTCATACACAATAAGGAATACAACATTTTATTGAACTCCTTCTACGAATTTGTTATTAGTTCTGTCAATAAGGTAAACAAAGTGATAAACATTAGTCAAGTAAGACAATTTTATTCTCATAACGAGTTGACTAAGTACTTGTCCATTATCAATGCGCCATTCATTTCGATAAAACAATATGTCTAATGTTGTTTACCATCTACCATCTACCAGTGTTATGTTTACGTTTCCCAAGCGTAATCGAGATAACATTTCATTCACAGGGACCCGAAATAATTAGTTAATGAGTGGCAGTCTGTTTGTTATAGCCGTGTCATTATCACCTACTTAGAGTGTCGAAAGCCTGCATGCCTCGATTATGAAGAGGTTTCGTTTTGCCATACCAAGTATTATTGTTGACGATCGATCGAAGCGATTACTCACAGATATTATTAAATACAATCGAGATGTTCATGTCAATTACACGTCGATCCCTTGACACATACTTGTAGGTAGGCTGAGTCACGAGGTGAATTTCACCTCGCGCCATGATCCTCGTCATCATGATATCATAAGCGACTTGAACGTTGAACTTGCATAGCCAGCAAAATGTACTGTGAAATCATATCGCAAAGATTAACTTCCTTGCTTATTCATAGAAATCTAACAATGAAACGAGGACGATATTATCGAAAACAAATGCATAGGTATTGGATTAGAAAACAAAGTCTGTTTCTTTATGCATATCGTATGCAGATATGGATAAACATAAAGTGGGTTCCTTTACTTAGGATTTGTATATTTCTCGTAATACTAAGAATGTGGTGATGTGATCCTGTATGCAATACCTTTGTATACTACTTTAGTTGGAACGACAATCAAAAATCAGCTACGACTAGTTTTAGAGCCCTCCAACTAATCTCCAAAAATAGAACAAAAGCAATTATTTTAACGAAGAATCTTCGTTGTCGTGACGATCGGTCGCGTCTCGGTCAAATTTCAGGAATTGTGATTTATAAACGTGATGTTCAGGAATTACCGATTACCAACCAGCTTCTAAAATACACATGCCTATATAGGTATATACCTACGGTCTGCATCGGTCTACATGAGTGCATACATAATAGCTTGCCTGAAAGGGATGCACATAGCACTTTGCCTTTGTAACTGTGAGCTTGTTCTGTGAGAAACCCAAATTGCCCGACGAACAGTCTGACCTGTGGGAATTAACACTGGTCGCATAAAAAATATAACAAAGACTCTATGGACGTTATATTTCCGCGTTAGGAAGGGGTTGTAAGAATATCTTGTTTGGTTTGATACACACAAGGAACTGTTTTTGTTAACGATCTGCAATACAAACGGGTTCTCAGCCTTCCGGTTCCCGTTTATTACTATTATTGAATTTGTTATCCGTTAGGATCGTGTGATTTTCGGAGTGGACATTCCAACATGATTCTGTAACTTGTACCGGGAGGATCTTTTATCAGAACTTTGTATTGTCGAGTTAAAGTTCAGAAATATTATTCACTTTCTCACGATCTTATTATTGACGAAATTTGACCATTGAAATTCAAACTTTTTAAACATATCTAATCATTTCCAACCTCCTCATTGCTTTAGAACTTTTTGACTTTGATTTTGATTATAAGTTCAGAAAACTGACAGATAAATTAATAATTACACATAGGTATATCGAATGAACACGTTTGTACCTGCTCGACAAGACGTAATAAAATGCTGATCCTGCATTCCTACCACAACAACACGTAGCTCTTTGATACATCATTTTTAAATGCAACCCAACCATTAATAAATGTTTTCAGTTCCGATCGTTTCAAAAGGCAAGTGTCGGTGAGATATGCAAATAAAATTCATTCCATGTAACTTGTACAGTCAGATATGATAAGAGTTACTCTTATGTAATTGTTGGTGGTGGCGCATAAACGGTAAAGGAAGACGAATCGCAACAGGAAGGAGGACAAGGTCAAATGAGAAGATAACTTCGCCCCGTGGCGAACAATTAATAATAACTCGCTGTGTGTCACCGTGGTATCATATAGCATACCTTATTCGCAAACTAGGTCGGTTCATAGTCGCACTTAAATGATTTTTGATTACTGAAGCTTTTCGATCAAGTTTCATTTAGGTATTTGCGATTCTAATCGTGAGCTCGTGACGTATGGCAGTGCGTTCTTTGTTTAATGACAAGTTAGGTGTTAAGTATTACTTGAGTCATATGGTTTATTGCTTCGTTTGTGCTTCTCAGTTGTTTAGTTTATTGTATGTAACAAGAAATCGATGTTTTTATTTTTTTGCGACTTATGGTGAATCTTTCATTGATGTAGATTAATTTTTTTGTACAGTTTAATATCCGTGGGATTCTCCTGCAAATTGATTTAAATCTGATTTTCATTCAAAATTCAGTACCTACCTTCAGATACTTATTTACCTTAACCTAATTATGTACTACCTACTTACAGTCCCGCATTTAGCAGTTTATTATTATTGTGTTACCAGTGTATTCTGCGAATGTATTTTGAAGTGCACAAACATTCGTTTGCCAAGCTCGCATTCCCTGGTGCGCCGCGCGCCGGTGCCTCCTCGTGCTTCTAAGGAAAGTTGTAAGTGTGTCAGCTCTAACAATTAGTACTAGCAAGGTGTTCGCTGTAAGATAATCCAAAGAAACTATTGTCGTAGGCGTCGTCGGTACAATTATTTCTACTTCATATGCACCTATCTATTCCTATGCTGGCGTTCTATACAGGCCGCGTTGTAACTGAGATAGATACCGCGTTGTAAACAGTAGTTACTTATGTAGACACTGTAGACCTAATTAATTAGTTACTTGATTGTCATTTTTCACCAATATTATAAACAAATTCCGATTCATCATTTGTGTAAAACGATTCTAATTAAATAACCAGGGCCTTTTTTTTTTTTTTTTACCGATGGGAAATCATCAAATAACCCCTCCCGCTCTGGGCTGAGCAGGAGGGAGTGTCGACTTCTACTGACTAAAACCCATCTATGTTCCTTCCTTTGCCCTTTGTGTTCCAGGGCCGCGGTATCTCTTTCGAACAGTCCCGCATCCCTGGCAGGCGTCGGCCCTTACGGACCCCTTCCTGTTTGCTGACTCTCTTTGAGGAACACGAACGCGCCGTCGACACTGCCTGTCGTCAAATAACCAGGGCCTTAATTGCTATTCTAACATTGTTTTATCTTAATAACTTAATATAAGAAGTACCTATCCTGGGTACAGTTTTCCTACGAGAAACGTCCAGCTGTTGCTGATGTCGTCAAGTTAAATTTACAATAGATGGAGCCGAACAAAGGTATCGAAGGCATATGAACAAACGGCATTGGTTCAGTTCAAAGGTGCTTAACCCCAAGTTTTGTGCAAAAAATCGTTTCATTTGCAGTGAGAGCATTCGCATCGATGCGATGGAGAAGCTGGGCATATCGCACTGAGAGGCAGCGGTTCCGCCGCGCCGCCGCGCCGGGTGCGGAGGCGCAGGTGCCTGCCGCCCCGCACCGCGCCGCGCCGCCATTGGCCGCGGCCCCGCGCCCTCCGCCGATTGGGTATGGCGCACGTGCGAGGCCTACCCGCCGCCACCTGGCCCCGCCGCTGACGGGGAGCGCTTTATAAGCGGCGAACCTTCCCTCACCGCACCACTCGAGCTCAGGACGCCGACGAGTGCACGTACACGTTTGTCGCGTCCCGAACACGACACTGTTAACGCGATTTAGACGATATCTTGTGATGTTTGGATTGTTACGATTATAAGTGAACTTGTGATACGTTTTATGAACTATTTTTGAAGACTTTTTTCAAGTGTTAGTGAATATTGTGCAAGATGCTCGTGGAGGACTCACAGACCACTCGGGCTCTGATGACGAAGAAGTACGCACATTGTCCGCTGAAGAAGCGGCCGGTGCTGGTGCGGGAGGAGCGGCCGGCGACGCCGCCCACTACGCCGCCTCACCCCGCCCACCTCGCCACGCGACTTTACTACGATTATCATTGTAAGTATCGTGTTATGTGATCAATTACATAAAATACTTATAATAACCGAAAAATTGAGATATCTTAACAAATATTTAAAACTTTGGTCACTTGTCTTTAAAGTCATGAAAATTAACTTCGTGACCCCAACGCGCTATATTCGCAATATTATTTGACCAATAAAACTTAGGGACCTATAAAATATCAATTAATATTTTTGATAAATATTAATGACATGTCGTACTATTTTAAAAAGGAAACATGTTTATCCCTATACTTAAATTAGCACTAACATAATTTTCCTTTTTTTTGTCTACAGGTGATACAGAAAACGATGAACCACAAAATCTTAGTACAAAACCTGAAGACCTTTCTAAAACTGGCAACTACCCAAGCAAAGCTTCATCTCCGGTGTCGACCACGGCAGTTAAGGTGGAACCTCGCGAGTGGCCCCAACAGCAACTCGAGTACCTAGCTGCGTGCCGCGCTCGCCTGGAGCCTGCGCCGGTTGAGCTGGCTCGCCCCACGCCGCAGTACGCCTACCTACCCACACTGTACGCACCTTACCCCCTGGAGGAGCTGTACCCGGCAGCACCTTCACTGTCCCCACCTGCGCACCCGCAACTCTATGCGCATCACTACTCACCCGCCTCACCGCCATCATCAGTGTCACCGCCACCTTGCCCTGAAGACCTCCGCTCACCCGGATCAGTCTCCTCGGACTCCGGCATATCCGTCTCAGCACCACGACGCCCTCGCTATCAGTGCCCGGATTGTGCGAAGTCCTACTCGACTTACTCCGGTCTGTCGAAACATCAACAATACCACTGCGCAGCGGCTGAGGGAAGCCTCGCAAGGAAATCATTCAGCTGCAAGTACTGCGCTAAGGTATACACATCTCTCGGAGCGCTAAAGATGCACATCCGAACCCACACCTTGCCTTGTAAGTGCCACCTCTGCGGCAAAGCGTTCTCCAGGCCGTGGTTGCTGCAGGGACACATCCGCACGCACACTGGGGAGAAGCCGTTCTCTTGCCACCACTGTCGCCGCGCTTTCGCCGACAGGTCCAACTTGCGCGCTCACCTCCAAACTCATTCAGATGTTAAGAAGTATTCTTGTTCCGGCTGTGGTAAGACGTTCTCGCGAATGTCCCTGCTGAGCAAGCACCTGGAGGGAGGCTGCGGAGTCCCCGGGGCCTCGCCGTACGAGTACCGGCCGGAGGCGATGTCCTCGTCGCACTCGCACCAGCCCCTTCCTCCGCCCGCGCCCGTGCATGCCTATTAAAAAGACTGAGCCCCGCAGGATCCTCGATCTCTTATTTAGCTGTAGCACCCTCTAAGTGTTAGCGTTAGCTGAACGACGCTCTAGTACTATAAGTATTTAAATTAAATTATTTTTGTAAATGGTTTAAATCTCAACTGTGTGTAAATTTATATTTTCACGTTTCATGTTTATGGGACCAATGTAAATTTAGACTTTTTGGCATAAGTTAGAATAAGTTAATGTAAGGTTATATTCAGTCACATGAACCGTGGCTACGCTAGTCATATGGCATTTGCCGAGTGTCATACACTTATTAAAATTATATTCGTATCCTAAGCCATGTACAAAGTGCCTTAAGTATAAATGATTAATATATTCTGAGAAAAGTATAACATTATGCTATTATTTTAATGTACTGTATTAAAATAATACTTATCAATGAGGCTATAGTTAAGCCGACGGTCTAATCGCGTTCCTTTCTGTTACCTCCATAAGCAGAAAATTAAACATGTCATAAACTTAACTAGCTGTATTCTTTCGCACAACCCTCTCATTCCGAGCATTTCACAAGTCTTCTGGGTTTATAGCATTGGCTACATTATGTTCTACGAAATAGTGGTTGGATCACCGTATGCGGGATGCGCGTGATCATGATCATGATGCGTGATCTCCATATTGGGAAATAAGTGCTTTTACAAGTTTGTTGTGTAGAAATCGCTAGTAGGTACTCGCACACGAAAATATCACTTATAATTTTTGAAATAATATTATCACGAAACATTCGCTAGTTTACTTAAGTGTCGTAGATATTTAAACCGCCCAGAACTTACCCTCACAAATAAATTATTGTAATCAGGCTCCATAGGACACTAAAAAACTAAAAAGATTCACTACAATCAAAACAATATTGGCTAATGATGGCGGGCGAGCTGAGTTTGCTTATAGGGATAAAAGGTGTGCGCACTTAGCACTACAGCGCAAGATCAAAAGGTGTAAGAAAAAGTAGTAGAACGACAACAAATACAAAGAGCTCAGAATGTAATAATAGGTGCGCAAGCGCATGAATAGAGATGAACCTGACAGAGATGCTACGTAGACAATAGATAGAAGAAAAAGACCAAGCTGTGGCGACTCCAAATGAAGGGCAAGGATGATGATGTACGGTGAGCTGTATCAATTGGGTACCCCATTTGTATGAACGCTTAAATACAACTGGGGTACCCCATTGGTGCAGCCCATTGTACCAAAGAATCCAGTTACTGCGTAGAAATCGCTCTGTCTTTAATCCATCCATGAGCCTGACATGGGCTAACCGAGTTCCAAGATAATAAATCATCGCATCATAATCTAACAGAATAGAAAACAATCTTATTTCACCGGAACTCGAACCTTCTATCATTTACCGCTAAATAAACAATGTAGCATCAAAATTTAAACTATAAACCATAAGCAATGTTTTAATAGGCAACAAACAAAGTTCGCGTCGCGTCTACTTTAGACGCAATTTGTGGTTCAGTAAGTGGTTATTTAGCGGCAGCGAGTTTATCGAGACAATAGCGCAAAGCACCGGGGCACCGGTCTGATGTGGGTCGAGCATTAGACGGTGGGCGCCTGGCCGCCGCGCACGGTCACCCGGCCACGAGGTCACCAGCGGGCCCGCACCCGCCGCCACCTCCCCTATGCTTAATTAATGGGAATACCTAAAATGTCCACCAACATTACTCAACACTCAGGTACCTGAGTACCTACTAAACTTTCTTCTGCTTTCTCATAATTTTTCTCACTGGATATTTTAGTGTAGGAAGCTTCTTTGAATCTAGCATCTACTTGGTTAACTTAAAAGTAAACTTCCGCATGCAATTCTACCTCATGATATACCGGGTCTAACAGGACCCTTCGCGAAGCTGTCAACCAAGCATTCTGTACATCAAACTAAGTAACTTTACGCGAAAATTATTGCTGGGAAACGATTTTTTTTTGGGGTGAATAATCACGTTTTATGGTAAGACTCAATGAAACGCACTCAAAACTTTGTTCTGATGGATGGATTGAATAGTACGGGGGTCGTGGGGGTGTTAAAAGTAAAAATCATAAACTAAAAACATGTATTAAAAAAAAAACTTGTGAAAAAGTTGGAACTTTGACCCCCAATATCTCCGTAACTAGAAGGTTCCCAGGTATGGTCTAACACAAAAAAATGATCGCAATGACGAGGAGAACAAGTGTCTTTCGGCTTCGTTAAGGTTCTTGTTACACCCTTTATAGGTTTGTCTAAAAATATTTGAAACTGTCGGACGTCGAGATATCAAGGCTACCGGGGTAACCACTTTTCCGCTTGAACGCGGTAAGAAGAAAGGACTAAGTATGCAGGTACAGTCAGCATCAGAAGTGGATTAACACAACTCAAAGTTTCAAAGCAGGTTTTTAATGAAAACTTGTTTGAAATTACTCGTTATTAACAAGGTATTGGTAAGAAATATTTTAAAGAAAAAAACTTCTGAAAATTAAAAATATTAGCTGGAGTCCTGTATATCAAATAATTAAAATTCCGAAATGTTAAGCTACTTCTGTGCTGACCGTACTTTACGGTTCACAATAATGAGGTAACGAGCTATGTACCACCTCATATTCTCGTTACCCCCTACTTCGCATGATTTTCATAGTATGAAGCTACGGTCTGATTAAATAAAAAACTGCCTGCAAAATTTTTCGTTTCCTTGGAAAGACCATGAAAACGGTAGAAGGGTGACAAAAAACGTTGTCTATCTCTCTGGTATCAAAGGTTAGAGTCTACTTCTTTGTTGGAGAAAAGCTTAGGGAAACTGAAACCCAGAGGGGGGGTACCTAAATTTTTCTTCCCTTTCCCCTCTCTCGTGTCACAAAGTTAATTAAACATCGTGTGTGTCACTACTGTGTTGAGGTCTTCTTGAAACTCACTATCACGTTAGATATTTACTGCTAAACTCTTTTGACCGCTACAATACCTTTGACATTGATTATGTATCTCCAAGTGAAACTTTGTAATTCAAATCATCAAGCTCGAGACATTGTTTCCCAACATTTACGCAAACCACTGACTCATTCAATGAATAAACATTTAAAATCTAATTGACATCGTAATCCAATAAGTTTATCAGAACATAAGCAGATCATGAGGGTTACTAGTACGAGAGTTGTCCAATAAGATATTAATCTCTCCGTTAACCTTTGACCCTGTCAGGCAAGTGCACGTTTCTTAAACGTCAGATAAGTACTTATTATTGGCACTTTTCTATAGATTTGTTTGAAATTAAGATATAATCGAAGCAAGTTACGAAACATAATAATAAGATATTTTTAAACCGTAGCGACATCTGTTGACGAGTCGTGTCATTTATAGAACGAGAAGCAGATAGGATCTACGCTCCTTTCAGTCGCTGAAAAAATTAATTATTTATTTAATTTGTTGAAACGCAAAAGTGTCTCTCTGAGTTCTTAGAATGAGAAAAAGTGTACCTATAGGTATTGCATCAAATTAGTCCCTCGTTATGTTACGATATTCCTTTCTCAATGCAAACTACCCGGAACCTAGTTAAATTACGTTAACGATAGTTCGAGGACACACAAGGCTGCAATAATAGGAGAAAATACACATTATCTTATACGAATGCCAATTAGCGGTAGTCAGTGAAGACGTGTCGTTGAGAGCGCGAATGCGTGTGCGAGTCGCAGTGATTGGTCACCGACGACCACCGCGGCCGCAGCGAGCGAGGCGCGTGCGCGGCGTCCCAACACGCCGGCCAATCCAATGCATTCTCATTAATTAATTCTGTTCCTATTTGCATCGTGATTATCTAATCCGATATCGATCGCTGATATGCGGTACCAATTAGAGTTCACACCTAATAGTCTAATAGAACTTTGAACTTTTCTATTAGTTATAACTTATAAGTGATCGCCTTAAAGATAACGCAAACGGGTTTCGACACTAATTTGACCTCGTTCGAGAAGAGCTTTGGTATTGTTATGTTTAATTATTGATATCTTTTAAACTAGAAACATTATTAATGTAGTACGGAGATTTTAGATAGATAATAATGTGAACGTGTGTACGTACTTGTTCGTGAAATAAACCAATTTGCAGAGTTGCGCAAGGCGTTCAGCGCGGCGTTACCGTTCGGCACTATGTTATGTGCAGCGCTGAAGAGGCCACGTCGTACGTAAATATCTAGATCCGTCTAGATTTAGGGCTGGCGGCGGCAATGGACCAAGTCAAGCTGCGGCGATAAGCATGATTTGTAACGTCGCGCGTCGCGTCGGCGCGTGCGCACAAATAAATGTGATTTCAATGCGCACCTCTCAATAAATTATCTAACCCACTCTTGATATGACATTGTAACGATTTATAATCTCCTCACACACTCGATACATTTGATGTTGAAGATTTCCGCCTGCAAACCTTTGTCTGGAACATACAGTGATGTCAACATGATGTTGTTTACTGTTACATCCAGCTTTCAGACAGTACGGGAATAACATGTGGAGGTTTTTTTAAATAACGACTATTTATTAATATTTTGTTTACCGATTAAATCGTACAATAATTTAAGTGTTGATTACTTTTATTAATAGGTGTGTGTAATACGACTCGGCGTGTCTATAAGGCGCATTGCAATTACACAATAATAAAATCGTAGCACGATTAATCAATACTATGAACATGGCCAATAAAGTTGGTAACAGCTACATGCACTAATCACATTAATACTGCTCGTGATAGGTACAGAATTATAGGAGGTATTTGATTTGTTTGATAATACTATTAAAATACTATTAAACAGATTAAGTTGTAGGTACCTCGAATATGAATTTTATAGAAATACAATAACCAAGTTCGTGTGTCAAGAATAAAATTAAATGTTTATTAATAAAACTAATGCCTATACGTACTAATGTGTGTTATCGAGTACATAATTATAAGCGAAGAACATAAGTGGTTATTAGCTGCATTCTATGTACGGTAATATACAGGGTGTAACAAGACCCTTCACGAAGCCGTCAACCAAGCATTATGTACATCAAACTAAGTATCTTTACGCAAAAATTATTGCTGGGAAACGATTTTTTTTTTGGGGTCAAAAATTTAGTTTTACGGTAGGACTCAATGTAATCACTCAAAACATTGTGCTGATGGATGGATTGAATAGTACGGGGGTCGTGGAGGTGTTTAAAGTAAAAATCTTACATTAAAAAGATGTATTTCAACAAAAACATGTGAAAAAGTTGGAACTTTGACCCCCAATATCTCCGTAACTAGAAGGTTCCCAGGTATGGTCTAGAACAAAAAAAATATCGCAATGACGAGGAAAACAAGTGCCTTTCGGCTTCGTTAAGGGTCTTGTTACACTCTTTATTTAAAATCCTAAGTAATTTTACATTAAAATTGCAAGCTTTTCAGTAAATTAGAACCTGCCACATTCAAAATATTTTCATCAGAGACAAAAGATAAAGTTTTTGAGGAGTTACCGAATAAAAAGAATGTGTATTTACAGTTTCGTCACTTGCGCACGAAGGACACGAACTGATACAATCCGGGGTCACTAAGTCGACAGACGTGTCACAAAGTCACAAGCACATTATAGCTTTGATAATAATTTATAGCTTTGTTAATTGAGTTTGATATCCTTTGCTCCGAGTTTCATAACTATAATAATATTGTATTGATCAGTGTCTGAATAAGTACCTATAAATTCTTAATATCGTTATAATATTGCGTTGCAAAACCACTGGACTGTAGCACCTGTTGCATTGTTTTGTCTATTACGAAAAGGAGTTAAATTTCCTTATTCGACATTAAAAAGGAAAATACTTATACAAAGTCAAAACAAGGTAGGTATACCTAATATCTAAGTCTGGCATTACAAAAATATCATGTAATTAATACATTAGTAGCGGCCGACTACAATCAGAGAACATACACGCGTGAGTACGTCATCTCGTACGTTTTATGATTACGCGGGAGACAGATGGTGTCGTTAGCGCGCAGAGATCGAGGTGCGCGCCACGTGTGTCACCGGAGTGTCGCCGAGTGTCCGCAGTGTCCGGAGAGTGAGTGTCGCGGCGGAGGTGTGACGGCGACGCGATAAATCGCACGATCCTGTGCCAATAAGCACGACACAGCGGCCCGTGAGCTATGGGTAGCGCAGCGCGTGGGCGGCGACGTCGCGCTTCAACGACTCTGAAAAGATTATTCACCGGTAGCGATGCTTTGTGTATCCGCGTAAATGGATTCTGATGCTTTATTTCCTTAAGCTTTGGAGGCTGTGATTGCGCAATCTTAGTTTTGTATCAACTCGATAAACATGCAGAAGTGAAATAAAAGCAAATATTTATAGCTTGGATGTCTCCATCGCATTGTTTGTGATACAATACTTACCAGAATATAGTTTAATTTATTGTCCAGGAATTCGATGCTAACCTGATAGAGAAAGACAGACGCAAAGTGCACTAGTTGCCCATACATATATATTATTAGGTATTTACGTGCTAATTATGGGTCAATTTGTTACAATTTGTACCTCGTCATTGGCTAGTGCAGGATATTATTTGTGTAAATATTGGTAATCAAATGATTTGAAAATCAAAGTTAAAATTGAAATGTAACTAAGCTTATGTAATAATTTAATTGGTAGTTACGTGTTTGAGCCGTTTGGGGTTGAAACACTAGGCCCATGGGGTCCGAGTGCCCACCTAGTATTTCGGGAAATCGCTAAGCGGTTGGTCGACTCTTCACGTGACCAGAGGGCGGGCCTATTTTTTGGCCAAAGAATTAGCATTGCCATACAACGTGGTAATGCTGCCAGCCTTCTGGGCACTTTTCCTGTTGACAGCGATGTGGACGAATTTTTTGACGCCCTGTAACCCTTTTGATACTTGTACATATTTTTATTAATATTATAAATTATAGATTTGTAGTTTGTAAATAATGTAAATATCTTGATTGAAATAAATTTAAAGCTTATGTTCAATGTTATAATTCAAAACTTAATTAAATGAGACATTTCGTAAACTCCACAGCGGACGGCTGGACTCGCGCCGGGCAGTCGGTGGACAACGCGCTAACAAAAGACATCAACGGGCACGCGTTTACATCATTAACATGGAAATGTTTCAAAGGTTATAAATGTGAATGGTTTTCAACATAATAGTCTCTAATTTATCACGGTGATGTAAAATCGGAAGTATAATCTGCTATTCGTAACTTTCATTGACATTTTTTATTTGATGCCAATAAATAAACAAAGATTATGGAAGTGTGTAGGCAGGGTGAGTCACGTGTCGAGTATCTCGGGCCTCGCAATAAAAACATACTCAAGCTACACTACTCGGCAGTTGAGCAGCCGCAGCAAACATTAGCATCCAATGTTAATTACGAACCGTCCGCGTTGTCTCTCAGTACTCTCACTGTAGTTATGCGAACCAGATAATAAAATATGCTGCCAACTTTTTACCCAACGTTTTAGGTGATGAAAATATTTGGTGATAAATACGGTCAAATTAATTAAAAATTATTATTTAATATTTCTGCCGTGAAAATAAAAGAATACTTTTATGAAATAGGTACATACCTATGATTTATCTATAGGTATTTACTTTCAGTTTGCATCGCTCACATCTAACCTAAGCTAGTATCGTGTGCAGTATCACTATAGCGAAAAAAAATGTTAATCTGAGACAGACGAATAAGAGACAGTTTTTGTTTCCTTGAGTGTTTTTGTCTCACGAATAATCAAATTTCTCCACACACTGTCTGCTGTAACCACTCATTCAATGCAAATAAATTATTTATATTTTTATTTCAAAAATTGGTATCTTCGTGATTTCCATTTTCCCGTCCTACACGGAACGGTTTTATAAATTGTCATAAAGAAAACAAGATGCGAATCAAACGAACATAAATCGGTTATCAAAATTTTCTTGAGTGACGTGACATTTATGTAAAACTGTGATACGAATTTAATATGATTATAACAAAGCGCCCGGGGCATGAGTTATTTTTTACATTTCACATCGAGACAGTTACTCGGATCAAATCGAAGCGGTCTTTTGTTCTCGGTCGGTTTCCTTGTTCGCTAGAGGGCGCGGGCGTTAATACAATAATCTGGTGTCTGCATAAAAATTAACCGGTGTGTAACGGTACTGCGCGTAGGAGGCGCACCTCGCCGCGCGCCCGACCGCCCGGCCCTCACCTCCGACCTGCTCGTAACGCGCATCCCGGCGACGATACATCAGGTTCACGTATTACTAATTATGTCATTCCGGTATTACGCCTTTTTGTAGCTTACCACATACGTACACTCCCGCATGATAAGCCATAAACAGATGAAATTATAGTGCCGGGATATAACGATGTATTGCTACGTTGAAGCAGGATGTTTTGCGACTAGGGATCTAAAGTTACTGCATTAACGTTTCAAATTGCCGAATTCAGTTGGACAATGGCGAATGTAATGACATGACAGGTGAGTAGCTACGCCGATAGTGTCAAGAAGTGTGGGTATGACTTTTTGGGATACATTGGTAAGGTATGCGTTTGATTGGTAACAAAATAGCTACTGTATTCGGATTCACAACCACGCTTACCTAGCTCCTTGTAAAATCGCATCGTGATATCAAAGACAAGTTAGTTATAGTTATTGGCGGCGGCGGCCTCTCGCGTCTGGCCCTGATGGTTCAATCCATGGTCCGGAGCGAGAGGGAATGGGACGCCGTCACCTCCTTCTGCGAAGCAGTCATGCTAGCGAAAGAGGTGGCGGGACGTGAGAGGGAGAGAGCCTCATGTCTCAGCCGCCGCGGGAGACGCACCGGGCGTCGGGGGCCACGTGGTGGCCCCCGGCTACCGTAGGCGCGGGCCTGTGGCCGGTGAGCTATGGGCCTCGCCGTCCGTTTGTCTTATGACGACAGGGCGTGTCGACGGCGCGTTCGTGTTCCACGCGCGCCTCAAAGAGAGTCAGCAAACAGGAAGGGGTCCGAAAGGACCGATGCCTGCCAGGGTTGCGGGACTGATCGAAAGAGATACCGCGGCCCTGGAACACAAAGGGCAAAGGAAGGAACATGGATGATGATTCCATTGATGATTTCCCATCCGAAAAAAAAAAAAAGTTAGTTATAGTTGATAGCGGGCATCTTAACTGTTATTTTTGGATCCTGAAATTCACCGTGTGTAAGGATCACTTTTAGAGATATCACTTTTGATGATTGTGTATGTTTTATGCACAAGTGCTCGCACAAATAAGTAAGTATGTAGAAAGTATGTCCTGACATGACGTCGACGTTAAATTGATATCCCCAGAATATTAATAATTAATGAAAAGGATCATCAATATCAACCGAAGGAACAAGAACATTTATTATATGAAAGTTAAACATTAATGGTAAATTCTCTTTTACTTTCTTTTTATATTGTGTATCTGGACTGGTGGAACATTAAAAACTTAATCATATCAATTAAATCGGCACCGCTCACTATAAGATGAGATCGTTACACGTGCGCGTTTATAAGGAGAAATCAGCACGGAGATATAGTCTCATCATTAAGAGCCATTCGTTAAAACCTACAGACAGTAAAATCTGTAACAAGCAACGTAATAAATGCAATAACAATGAATAAAATGGCAATAATAGCAGGTGAAATCGCGACAGGTCCGGGTCTCGGGTCGTCGTCCGTAATTATAAATAAAATACGGCAACCGCGCAGCGCTGCCGCCCCCGCGCGACTGCGTGCCGCACCGCACCCGCGCCGCGCCGTGTGTACCGCGTCGCGCCGCACTCCTCCCGACACCTAACCTGTATCACTTTACTCACTGCTTTCAGAGCACAATAGTGCATTATTGTCCTTATATGGACCTTTATACACACTCGTTCCAAATTTTGTTACGAATACAAGCTCACCCACTAATGCAAGGATACGGGCGTTATTTGGAAGTTTTTTTGTTTAATAAAAGTCGCTTGGTGATACCGTTTTATGGTAACTTGTTGGCGTACTATTTAATACTGTCCAAAACGTAAGGAAAGCCAAAGCTTCGAAGTAGAAGTACCTATGTATCGGTGCAAACCTGCCCGTGCCCCGGGCGTAGCAGTTTGTTTTCTGTTTAGACTTTGTGAGTTTTACAGATGTACTCTTTTTTTTCCATACTAAGTGAAGGTTTCTGTCAACCTAGCTTGCTTAATTAGGAGATTGATTACATATTTTTGACACTAAGGACTTCGTTTATACAAATTAAGGGTACTAGCATGTGACGTTTTTAACGTTGAAGCTGCGTGGACGCTTGCAGCGTTACATCATCTTGAATCATCTGAATTGGGAGCACTAGTCGCGGCAAAATCGTCGTGTTTCCGTAGCGCTTAACGTTCGCCTACTTTGAAAAAGTGGAAGGTACCGAATGGTATTGAATCGTATGTTACCATCACATAATACGAAACTTTGCTGGTCTTTAAATATGCGCAGCCATAACTTACGCATCCCCCGGTGTTTTAATTACACGAACGTGTTAATGTCGTAGGTAACAGCGTTATCAGTTATCAGCAGCTAAGTCCAACTGTCGTGCACATGTCGGTTAGAAGAGTATTTGTAAAAATGTAAAAAGTGGTAACGTAGAGGATAGGGGTAGAGGGTGCGATGCGGCGGAGCGTGGCGGGCGGCGCGTGCGCAGGACACACGACCAGCACGTGCTGAATTCATCACTTTTTCCACTCACTAGACCGTTGGACATTGTTTCTCCTTACCGCTATTCAAGTAACGAGCGCCAACTAAAACGTATGTTGCGTAAACTCTTTTGCATGGCAACTGGTGGTCGCTGATAACCTTTGGCGCCTGCCTCAATGAAGTTAGCGTAGGCGATCTAGTTGTTTGTTCACAGCGGCCACCCAGTGTGCAGATATTATCCTTCATACTTTTACATGTTTTCTTGTTTTATTGGATTTCTTTATGGCCTTTTACAAATATATCAATTATTAAACCCACGCTGTATGCCAAAATAAAATACTTTATTCTAGACTTTGAAGTCGTACGATTAAATGATCATTTTAATGGAGAGTAGATATATCCGAAGGTCACTACATATTGTGATAATGATAATATATTTTATAAGAAGATACATTAGTTGAGGAATGTGATCTAGGATGTTAAGTTCATCCGTCGTAAAACCAGGCGGTAGCAATATTTTTTAAAACGTTTTCTAATCGAAACTTTAGTAATTACATAAATGCAACACATTAGATATTAATATCCTCCGGACATCTTGTCTATTTCTGGTTAGAAACAGGTGGATATGTGGCAGTTAAGCGGGTACCCGCATGATTTCTAAAACACAGGCGGCGTGGAATAGAATTAATATAGGGACACTTGCCCTTGCTCTGGCTAGAATTTACTGAAGCTGCACCACGTTCCATTCTCTGTCCATTATACACACATTTACCACCGTGGTCATCCTTCAAACATTTCTAGAAACATGGTTCACTATGTCAGGATGGTCTGCTATGTAGCCCTATCGCTGCAAAAAGAGTTTGTGTTAGTGATACAAACTTTAGCAGAAAAGTTATTACTAAACGACTATTTTTTTGTAACGATGGCGTGGATCCCGATTCTGCTGCCTTCTGTTTCAGCGTCAAGTACCTATAAGGTGGTTTATTTATCGGTTAAGGAATCTGAGTTGTGTCTTAACATATCGTAAGCCTTGACAATACAGAGTGTAAGAGGACCCTTCACGAAGCCGTCAACCAAGCATTATGTACATCAAACTAAATAACTTTACGCAAAAATTATTGCTGGGAAACGACTTTTTTTTTGGGGTGTAACGGTACGTTTTACGGTAGGACTCAATGCAACGCACTCAAAACATTATGCTGATCAATGGATTGAATAGTGCGGGAGTCGTGGAGGTGTTTAATGTAAAAATCTTACAATAAAAACAAGTAAGTATTAAAAAAAAAAACTTGTGAAATAGTTGGAACTTTGACCCCCAATATCTCCGTAACTAGAAGGTTCCCAGATATGGTCTAGAACAAAAAAATGATCGCAATGACTGGGAAAACAAGTACCTTTCGGCTTCGTCAAGGGTCTTGTTACACCCTTTATAAGTTCAAATGTTTAAACAGATATGGTGGTGAGCATGAGGTCCGATTCGATTTGCAGGTCGGGCAAAGTGTTATTGGTTTTTCCATCAAGAATTTCTCAGCAGCTTGGGCTCGCCCCCCGTTACTTGGAACTTAACCATAACTGACGAAGATCAGGTACACCTCTGCCGAACTCGTCGAGGATTACAGGCGTGATGTTATGTATGTTAGTTATTTACGATAATATGATTGAAGAATCTTTTGATATGTGAATTCCGTGGACTTCCAGATAAGATGAACAAAGGTACGAACATAATAGCTTATTAAACCATTACGGGTTGATGATGGCCAAATTAAGACAATCTTTGACGTCCAGAATAGAGAAACCCTCAGCTTGCTGCCTTTCATCAACGTTAAAATATAGAACCCCAAATTAACTTTCAATCCAAACTCCAGCTCCAACCACTCAATTGCAAATATAAAGTGTTCGCCGTTGAGTGTGTATGTGTTCTTCTGTAATGGATTGTCATAGCAACGTCGCGGGTGACGCTATGCGGCGGTGATGTCGCGTCAGGTGTTGTCCACGGTGGGTGAGCGCGGCGGCAAGTGCGCCCGCGCAGCGCCGGCCACGGTTGAGCGTCGCCGGCAGTTGGGCACGCGCCGCGCACGCGACAGGTGGACGTTACGCAACGTTACATACATGTACTAATGCCACTTGAATAGTAGCTCATACTCATTAGAAAGGCTAGAAGAAACGACGAAGTGGAAGACTTTTTGTTGGTGTTTCTTGTCAATACCTACTCGTTTTATGGGTCATGAATTCATGATGTGGTGCTAGAAATTTCGAAGTATGTGTCATATCGGTCTAAGTAACCTTAAAGGGGACACAGATATGCATTAACTTTGAGGCCCATTGTTTCAGTTCAGAGCTATTTTTTCGTTGGATTTCCTTAACGCTATACATCAGCTGGTGTGCCTACCAACTGGAGTACACATTTAAGAAACAATCATGTTTTAACCAAACTTGTGTGAGTTATAAAAAGATTCCCGTTATTTCATTCTGATCACCGTCTGATTGACTTCCTAATTTCATGGCTCATTGTAGTTTTCTGTTTACTTTTCCTTAAACCTTAGAAGTGCAGAAAGTGCTAAAACATATTAAAGGTCGGTATCACATAGCAGACATAATGTTTTAACTGAAAGTGGCCTTGGTTTGGACTTAACGGGTGCTTTATCTTCATGTATAACAAACGCGACATTAAGGTTTAATGTCATTTTTAAATATCAATTTTAAATGTTACAGAAGTGGATCAGTCGTGAAGTCATGACAAGTGTAAATGAGTCGCATATTTTGGCGATTTATTTGACGGCCAGCGATCCTTCCATTTGCGAGTGGAGACGAGGCTCGAGGGACCGAGTGACCGAGGGGCCTGCTCGAAGCTCGAGAGTGCTTCGAACTCACGAACCACACTTTACAGCTTTATCACCGTTATTATTCTTAATAACATGTTGTAGGTACGGCGACAACGCAATAACCTCGCGAAATTCGTGAGCTTTTTTCATACCCTTCGTGATCATAATTTATATTGCCTTTTCATTGCTGATGAAAATAAAGTAAAGGATAGTGCCTTTAC
This sequence comes from Eugnorisma glareosa, assembly GCA_947578425.1. Classification (NCBI taxonomy): domain Eukaryota; kingdom Metazoa; phylum Arthropoda; class Insecta; order Lepidoptera; family Noctuidae; genus Eugnorisma; species Eugnorisma glareosa. The sequence goes on from OX387964.1 coordinate 10,844,442, forward strand.
GCGTGTTCTTAAATAAATGTCTAAGTCCAGTGGAGCGAAGCGTTGTTCCCAGCTTAATAGTTTCCCGAATACGAACATAAATCACATGATGCCGTGAAGACTGTTTCGGAGAACACGAGTCTCACTAAACAAGTTCAGTGCATCATGTGTACATCTTGGATCTTCAGATTAAGATCCTGCCTGTTTGCAAAGATTTTGAATTCCACGGAACGAAAAAACTCTTTAAAACTCATTACACCACCTCCGTTATGGGCCGATAACAGCGTGAAATTCTGGTAATTGGTAATGTTGAGGTATCTGCGCTTGTTCGTATATCTACCGTCCTCATATTCCGACATTTATGCATCATCTTCTTACGGATCGGCAAGAACTGTAAATACTTGGCGTGGCAGTCTACAGCCTTCGTGTTAACCTTAACACAACTAACTCTAATTTTCGCATTAATCTCAAAGATGCTCCGTTGAAAATGTTATGTAGGTACGCCTTGCTAAATGTAATTTGCCCACTTATAAGAACAAGAAATCGCTTCAGTTTAAAATATGCTATTCACCACTTGCTATGCTACCACCTAAGTACCCATGAAGCTTCTGTTTATTATGTATTCCAAGAATACAAATTAAAAGCGCTCAAAATTACAAGTTGAGAATGCATTTTTGAACTAAGAAACAAAAGTTCCAACTATATCAGCGTAGGTACCAACAGGAATATTAGCGCTCGCATTACAAATTCCATAGTGTAGTCGCAATGGTATTTAAAATACCGTATTGAGTGAGTCGCAGGCAGGCGTCCCGTCGGTGTCCATTACGTTATAATCAATCATCGTGTACGTTCAGGTTTCAATCTGCTTTGCGCCGCTTTTGGCCAGGCGAGGCTTTCGACACGGGCGCAATCAATATAGCAGATAAGTGCGATAAGATCCGCCGCAGCCTCGCGGCCGTCGTCGTCATTTTGCAGCGCACTTCCGCGCCCCGCGCACCTCCCTGCGCATCCCCCTCCCCCACTCAACTAGCCCCGAGACATCTTCATCTGAAGCCTTTAACTATCTGCCACACTGCTTGCTCTTTTATAAAGATGTATTCGCCTGAAAGGCTATTTAGATACTTTTTTAATTAAGGTAAGTTAGTACTTGTAGACATTCTTTTCTGTTCAGTTCCTTTCAGTGTTACTGTTATATTTTAAAACCGGTCACTAAAACAATTAAGAATCACAGATACTTACCTTGTAACTAATTCAAGTACTTCGTTACAGCTCAACGGTATGCAGAATATTCTCGTAAGAAGTAAGCTGTCAACAAACGATTAAAACCACGAGAGAGAAGTAAGATCACGATTCTCAAATTTACCAATTATCGTGACTCAACATTTGTAAAAAAAATATTGGAATCCACCGTAATACGTACGATGTAAGTGCATGGCAGTAGCGCGTGCGCAGTGTTATGTGAAGTGCCCTTAACGACTTAAGTGTTGATGTGCGGGAGTGGGATCATTTATTATTTTATCGTATGATTGAATCTTGTTTTTGATTCAGTTCATGTTACAGACAGACATATCTCAGGTATTCTTGAAAATACACTGATTCAATTTAAATACAGACCCATAACCTTCCGCTGTATGTTCGACAAGCAACGGTACATTTGTATGCTCATCTGTACACAATATTCTCAAAGTTTTTTAAACTTATTTAGTCTTCTTGTTCTTAATAAGTATAGTCATATTATTTTTACTTTCTACAATCTGTGCAGTATATTGCGAGATAGTCGGTGTTCGTGACAAACGCAGAGTTGGAAGTAACAGGCTTCTCACCTGATATGGTGATGAATAGGTTCATTACGTTGCATGTGGCGTGGTGTGTGTGTAAGATATCGCTCGAACCCACGTACTAATAATAAATCCAATTCCAAACGTAAGTATGTCGCGAATGGACGAATGTATTGATCAACGCTGCGTATTTGTGATCATCATTTATGTAGAAGCGGGTATGCGGGCACAGGTGCGCACGCGTGGACACGCCAGGTAGCTTTGCCACACACGCCTCGTGTCCACCTGTGTTCCTAAACACTGACCATTATAACTAAAACCAAAGATTAACTAAAAATAATTGCTTCCACAGATGGTGCTGATTAACACTCATAACAAAAGGGTGTCAAAAAACGACGATAGTAATCTATAATGGTCCCGCTGTGTGCATTATTAGTTTTATCTAAAGCTGATGTGCCATAAATATTGCGACTTGACCTAACTCGCTGGATTTCAAATGGTTATTTAATAATAGTCGAATGAGATAATTAGGTGCCTACCAGCCTCTTAAATAACAATGTGAAATGTTGTTTGAAGTCGATTAGTAATGGAAACTATCCATTAATGAGCGACATGAGACGGCTGCTATCGCCGGCAATAAGTTACACGAGCATTAGTAAACTAGGGAGTAATTGCGGAGGCGGGCCGATTTCCTAGCTAGTGCCGAAGCAATTAATACTCACAACGTGATCAACAGCGCCGATCCCGTCTTCGTAGTACATTACAGATCGATGACACAGTTCACAAATAACGATACTATTTATCTATGTCCCACACTTTGTTGCCTTATTTAGTTGTCAATGTAATTAAGAAGCAGGCAATATTTTTCACAATAAACTTGACCTGGAACCGTCATATTTCGAAGTTTACCTTTATGGAACATTACAAGTTCATATGCTCTGCGTGACGTCGAATTGGAATAACTAAGGAATGAACCGTTTATCAATACAAAAGAAGGAACAGGAACTAAGGTGATGAGATGACTTGACACGTTATTTAAATTTGAAACAGGTCCATACGTCCGACTTTTTTGTTGTTGTTTGATTGTTGTGTCGGTGTAGTTCCATCCAGTTTTTGCACAGCGACACAAAAAATATTGCACCATATGGAGTCTTATCGTCTCTAAAATAGGCTGTTTAATGAACAACGAAAACATATGGCCAATTAATTTCTGCTAGCTTCTAAATGAACACATTTGGAACGAATTTGAAAGGTGCAATAAAATATTAGATCTGCACTGCCTTATGGCACGAGCCGATAGCACAAGCGCTTTTATGTATGATGTAGGTACTCGTATTTTTAAATGAAACAAGAAGCACGTAACATTGGAAGTCACTGGGTGCCATACTGGCAGGGCTATGCAAATGTAAGTATGCAGGCGAGGAGTTACGACCTTGAATAAATTTCTCCACCTACAGTGCAAGAGACATTTGGCTGTTCACAGTTCGTAACGATTAATCGTATTTGTTATTCAATTTTCCCTGTATTCAAAAGCGCGAATAAATATGCGTGGTAAGTCACAACCTGCTCAAAAGCGGGTTTCTCGGCGCGTCGAGGCGACCATCTGGTGGGCGAGAGCTTTTTTTATTTTCCAAACGTGTCGTCTTGGATTCTCGTTTTTTGCACTGGTTGGCGCTCGCTCCTTTTCTTTTTTTATATTGCTGAGTTGCAGTTAACAGGTGGCTGGCCGTGTGCAGGTGAGACCTGAGATTTTAACTCGCGTCAGGTTCACCTCAGTGTGAAAAATTACGCGTGCTACCAGGCCAATTAACATGTTCCAAATTTTTATTTAAAAAAGTATAATCAAATTACAAGTTTTTTTGTAGAAATTGGATCCGATAGTTAAAAGTTTACGGTGTATTGCGGTGAGTTTTTATTTTCTTTTCTTATTTTTTTTTAAATATATAGCGTGTAACAAAACCCTTCACGAAGCCTTGACCCCCAATATCTCCGTAACTAGAAGGTTCCCAAGTACGGTCTAGAACAAGAAAATGATCGCAATGACGGGGAGAACAAGTGACTTTCGGCTTCGTTAAGGGTCTTGTTACACCCTTTATTTTAAGGATCTAACACACCTTATTTTCATTTATTTATTTTTAGTTATGATTCATAGGTTTAGGACCCAATTACATTTCAACAAAACTCTATAATTTTATATTACCTGAACAGGTTCTTACTTCGTTTTGATTAGATGACGAAAAATTCATATTTAACGAATAGCAAGACCGTGTTACAAATATGCAAAGAAAAGCTTCGCCAGCTTTAGAACCCACCATGACAGTTTGTAAACGAGCTGAATTTTAACGGATAACCAGGTGGGTGGGTCGCAGAACTTACGGAAGAAAGACGATGTCCACCAGTGAATTAATAAAGTCAAGATGATATAGCGATACATAAATGTCGAGCTGGTTATTACATTAATTAACTTTTAGAAGTATGTTTTGCTTACTTTAAATTCTCTTGTATACCCTTTATCTTCTATAATCTTCGTTCATCTTGTAATAAATACTTTTTGAAAATCTTGGATGAAGCTGAAAACACAGAATATATAACAAAACACAGAATTTAAATCACGGTAAATATCCTGAAAGTAAAAACACTAAGATATACATATTACTATTAGAAGTCGTTATTGTAACATACTATTTCAAGTAACTATCATCAAATCAATAAACGTCTCCAAGCTCATGTTTTAAAATGGGTGTTCAGGATCACCAAGGACTATATATTCGAGGATTGGAGCCTGTCTTTTCCTTGACGTTGAAAATTAAATCACCGAAACATTTATTTAATGCATTTATTTATTTAATTTGAGGTTAGATAGTATTGGGTAAAGTATTTTTCAATACACTTTCTCGAAAACTGGTTCTTATCGCACTACGATTAGGTTCAACATGCAATGTATTTCACACGCGTGGATTTTTAATATTTTTCCGCACACGTGCGGAAATAAAACATTCCACAGATAAGTCCAAATGGGTTCAATGACTATAGCTTTAATCGGTGGTTATTGTTTTTTTTTAATCTCGGCAAAGAGTCTATACGGCGTAAATATTTTTTTTTAGTATTTAAATTGTGTTTATAAATAGAATATCATAGATATACATGCTTATTTAAAAAAATATTTACTTTTATGAACAAATTAACATTTCTTTGTGTTTTAAATGCAAAAATATTTGTTTTTTTTTTGCTTTTCATATCAGGCTGTATAGCGGCATCATACCTTTGCTTCTTCTTCAGCCTGGCGAAAGCAAAGCGCGGTAAAAAAGCAAATTAAATCATAGTTTCATAATAATTTCCGCCAAAAATACTTTCTGTTTTAATATTTTATTTCTTCGAAAGTGTATTGAAAAACGTCGTTGATACGCGTGGGGATTTGTTATTGCAGTTCTTGGCTCCATAACACCCTCGCCTGCAGCTCGGGTGTTAATTCCGCGCTCGAATGCAAAAACAAAGTTTCCCCACTTATATCAAAATGTACTATATTATTCCTTTCTTTCAGATGCATGAATACAGGGTTAGTTTCCAAAGACCAGCCAAATTCGCAGATATGATGCAGTACATCATTCTGAGCCCGCCCACGTAGAAATTTTTCATCGGTTATTAAAAAAAATTTTTTTTTCCTACAAAAGTGCAATACCTACACGGTCAAAATGTATGTAATAGCTGTTGTTTTTTTTTTTAATTACCGATTAAAAATTCCTATGTAGCCCCGGGCTCAGAATGATGTACTGCATAATATCTGAGAATTTGGCTGGCCTTTGGAAACTAACCCTGTATGTGTTTCATATCAATATAAAACTGACTAAACTAGAAACTAAGCGCAATAGACATGTAAAGACGCTAAGCTGATGATCACTTTGAGAGATTTACAACGTGTCGAGTATGATATTAAGATCCGATAAAACTTACGGTACTAGGTACTTTGTAGGGAGTTCTGGTATGACTAGAAGTCTGAGCTGATTAATATTATGTAGTTACAGTAATAAGTTTCAGTCGTGGAGATTTAGCCAGTCGATCACCGATACATCGATAGATATGGGAATTATTCGATCTTATAGGTACGTTAGCTCGTATATTCATAAATAGATACATAATATTTTAATCTAACCACTTATCATGTTATTACTCAAAATCCAAATATAGAAAACACATATTTGTACTCTTTAAACCTATAGCAATTAAGAGTTTTTTAATAAGTAATCAACAATCTCGGATAATACATCATTCAAGGGTTTAGAGCTTAACAAGTATTAGTGAGGACTTATGAGAAAGCTTGAAAAATTGTGCCTATTACAGAGAGCGCACTCAATAGGCTGGCAGACCTGCACCGTTAGACTCCAGATCACGACGCGGCGGATTATTTGAGAACACAAAGAGATCGAGTGCCGAGCGACGGACGGACACAATCACTCATAGCGTTGCGTTTGTCATAGAGAGCGAGCGCGACAACGACGCGTCGATCACCGGCCGACACGCTTTGTCAGCCTGCTCCGATTTGTTAACTGCGCGACACTCGCGGCCCGCCCGACCCACAAACAAGCATGCGTAAATATCTCACCCGATAAACTAACGTGCCTATTCGACATCAAGCTCCATAGGTACAGCCTGCAGTCATCAACAACCCTGCGTATCGTGCGCTTGCACTGTATCTAATTCTTAATCCTCATAATAGGTAGGATAGGAGAGGATAGGTTTACTTAGTGAAAAATTGGTAAGCCACGAACTCGAGGTCATTGCAATAAGGAAAACTTGACTCTCTGAATTGTCTGATAATTTCGAAACAATTTCAGAAACTTTCTACAGAGCCGTAGTCATTTGGACTGTCCGCGAGAAGGCTGTAAAAATCGTTCACCCATAAAGTGAAATATAGGTTAAGACGGTCTCTCACTCAAAAATTCATTCAAAGTACCGTAATCTCGTCCTTTTTTTTTGTAATTTCTTCTTACCACCAATTTTGAGCAGTCGTTTAACATTTTAGGGTTCGTTTTATGGTCTTGTGTCTGATGAACATCCTCTTTTATTTCTTGTTTTGCATGGACTCCACACATCACACGAACATGCTACCAACTTGTTGTTATTTTGTACCTATATACTCAGATTGCCATACAATATTAATATGTATTAGTATTTAGTTCCATCTCTAAGCAGTTTGCCATATGAGTATGATGATTGGTGCAGAAGGAATACACTTACTACTGTTAATTGTCAAGACATTATTGTGTGACATAGAGGGGTGGTTTTCGGAAGCTGACACGAATGTTTAGGTAGAACAATAGGTTTGTTAGTTTTGGCGAGCGCGGATGAGGCGGTCGGCGCGTGCGATGGCGGCGGCGCATTGTCGGGGCGGAGTACGGGAGCCGTGCGCCCACGCAGCGCCGCAGTGCCAGGAACAGCGCCTTGTCCGTGTCAACGGTACGATGCTCAGCCGCATAAATATCTTACTTTCACAATTGTAATAAGCGAACGTCAAGTACTCATCATGTTGGACAACAATAAGGCACGCGTCTCTGTCGGCTACGTGCATTGCGATTTACAATCTTGCAATGATCGCTGTGATGCCTTGCCTTTTACATCCACTGATCTCATTTAAACCCTGAGTAAGCTTAAGACCTTTGTATGTTTCTTCTCTTACATCGTTACTCAGTTGATTTGGATTTAGTAACATCTGAGCTTGACATGCAACAAACACAGTTCCCAGTATTAAAAAAGTAATTGAATTATCAAAGATCAAAGTGTATTTTTCATGACAGTACATTTATATAAGTAATCAACAAGACTTTCTCAATTAGGTACTTACCTATGGTTACTAATACATTCTTCGCAGAGATATTATTATATTATAATGTTGATGGCTGGCATGATAACTATAGCGTTTAAGATATGCAAATAAAGAACTTTCATTTCGTTGTCGGAACAATGGTGATGTATTCGCGGGGGTTTGTCTAGTTGACAGTGGAGATAATAATACGATGAATAATAATAGTGTGAAAGCACAGTAATTTTACACTTAACATTTTATTATTATCAGTGATAAATGGGGAATTCTTCGAATGTCAATGTGTTTTTGTCTAAGAATTAATTCCAGTAGGAAAAAGTTCTCTAAACACTACACCAGTTATCGATTTGATTTGTTCATTCACTCAGAAGCATGTCCTTTTAGTCTTACCAAAATGATAAAGCAAGATACTTACATTACTAAGACCCGTTTTATTTAACAATTTTGTGTTGCACAGGTTGCATTGCCTCAAAGGAACTGGCTTTTTCGGTGCAAGAACTGATAACTTATTTTTCACCACATTTGACCATTTCCTCAACAGGTATCGCCTTCTAAGATTTTAATTGAAATGTTCCTTCTGGTACGAGTAGCTTATGTTTAGTAGATAATTACAGATGGCAACAAAAAAATATCAATTTGGTAAACTTGGAAACGTCACAAGTTCACAACGGATTGCATTCATCGCTGTGAGCAAACTAAGTTATTTGATGCTAATCATTAGATGCAGTGCTCTATTATGGTACCAGACACAGTGCGAGCACATCTCACAACGCCCTCTTCCTTCGAACAAGTGAGTGCACTAATGAAGCTCAACTAAATATTCATGAAACCAGTCATCGTGCTCGCTCCCAAAACTGGAAGGCAACATTAACACACGAAGAGTGCTCTCTACAAAAGGACCACGGGGATATGCGCCCGCGTCTAACAAATGCCTACACATGACATGACAGAAACAACCACTACTTAATTGCTAAGACTTTCTATGGGAATACCGCACCTAATTGTTATATAGTTCTGTAGGGACCGAACAAACATTTAATAATCGCTTTAGGCACACCCCCAGGCATATTTGCGTTTTCTTTGTGGTATCCTATGATCAGATTCAGTGCTTTTCGCTGATACTAAACTGCTTGTTGTATGTTTTCAGATCGGAAGCCGATGATGTGGAAATAGTAATAAGCAAGATACAGCTATAGGTACTTAATGATAGTTTGATATTTGTTGTTAAAACAATATGTTCCTTGAGGGTAAACAACATCCGCTACTAAACAAAGCCCAAAAAGCAATGCATACCTATCCAAAGTTAACTTAATCACCGCGGTTAGCATAAAGATAAGTGAAAGCAATCTGAACTTGTAACACTGGTGACAATGCTGAAAATTCAGATAGTACGTTTTGACACCTGTGGCACGCCTCAAGTATGGGGGGGCGCCCGGGCTGGCCCATCTTTCCTGGTAGCGCTCAGATTCGTATTGATTCTTAGTTAATGTTTACCGTCGTGAAATGCAATGATTTATATTGAAAGCCCTAACTTTCACTGTCAACAAAATAAATGTTTAGGATAACATAGTGGATACAGATTGAAGAGCAGAGGTGGACTGAGAAATAAGCACTCAAGATTGCAAATCAGTACCTACAGAGGTCGCGCGGTCTCGCGCCGGTGACTTGAATGACTCATAAACACCTTGATTTACTGAACACACTGAAGATTTGTAGTGTATTAATTCCAATGTCGCTGGCCGGAAGATATTCCCGAGCCGCAACATCGCTTGCATCACATGTTCACACTCAATTACACTTTGTTATTAGTGCGGCCAGCTAGGACGCGCAACCGCGCAGCCTCTCGATCTCAACAAACAGTACCGACAGTGAATGGTCAGTGGACAGTGATTGGTGATATTGGTAGAGGTATTACACCTCCACCAATATCACCAATCATTAAATCGCGGGTGGCACGAGCTCTCCTGATCATCATAAAAAAAAAACTTATCTTTATTATCTCATTGAAAAACGAACGCGAGTAGGTAATACATCTATAAAAAAGACAATATTTATGACCATGATTTATGGATGAAATATTTTTACGTGTCGTATTTTGTGTAATCCATCGTAAATTGTTTTACTCACATGCCTCGAATCGTTTACAAGATATCATAACACAGGTGATAGAATTGACATAATATGTAGGTGTTACAACAAACAATAAAACTGACCGATGCTGTATCTCTTACCTTCACAGGAGTAATTCCAAACCATATATATGTTTATTCACTTGTCTGTTTGTGTCTTTGTTTTTTGGACAAATATCAACGGAATTTTGTAGATATTGCTGAAACATTGCCTAAATGTTAAAAGTTACTGTAACGAATAGTTGTAAACGAACAGTATAAACACCGGTAAACTGAAAATTGTATTAATTACTAGCGGCCCGTCCCGGCTTCGCACGGGTGGACATTTATTTTTTTAACATTTAAATATAGCCTATGTTACTCAGGTATAATGTAGTATTCTAATGCGAAAGAATTTTTGCAAACGGTCCAGTAAATTTTGAGTTTATTCGTTACAAACATGCAAAATACAAATCTTTCTTCTTTATAATATTAGTATAGATGTAGATTTAGATTGGTAGCTAGGTGTCTAGAAAATGCAAAAGTCGTTGCTTACTCGTATTAATCGAATAAGAAGTGAAAAAATACATTTAAACGGAATGTGAGCAACCCTAAAGCTCACATACTAAATTGGAACGTAATGCTCGTTTTAATTTTATTGCTTTTATAGAGCAAGCCGCAAATCAACGATTGTAAACGCAAACTTTGTAAAGGGCCGTAGGCCTGTACTACTCACAGGTACTTGCGATCATGCATGCACTTGATTCTTAAATCTTGAAGATTTTTTTTGAACCTTAATTTCAAATGATTATTTTTTTACTACAAAATACCGATTGTAATATATGGACTCTTCTTTTGTAAGTAGACAATTTTAAACCAAGTTGTAAATCAATCGATCTTCACTGATGTACTAGGTACTAACAAACTGCAGTCAACAACTAATGAAGGCAGCGGATGCCCTCCTAAATTTTGTCCAGGCTGATTTATAGGATTATAATTATACACGAAAGTATCTACTCGTTGTACACAATAACTTTGCGTTTACGAGTAACATAATTTGTATGTTAATGTAATAAATGTTTAAATTAGTTAGCGTTCGTTAAGTTACACGGAGGGACAAACAAGCAAAACCATTTGATCGCTGTAAGTAGCAGTGTTCTCCACGTCATAACATTTTACTGCAGCTCGTGAAATCTAGTCAACAATCTACGTACAGCAACATTATCCATACCTAAAATAAGCTCTTGAATGATGCAATGTTTTCTCTTTGTGCAGCGTTGCATCTCAGCATCCACATGTGACGTGACGCAACGGTCTTACGTTAAATATCAATGGATGCGTAGTCGAATTTCTTCCACGAATAAAAATATGAGCATAAATTAATATACATATTTTCCCTTTAATAACTGTGTGATACATTGTGATCGATGGTCCTCTTATATCACAAACGCCTGTAATTATTCAGACGAAATCGGACAGTTAAGTCATTACGATGTGACTAATATGCCTGTGGAAATCCGCACGCCGTACAAATTATAACATGGCATAGTGAGCAGTATTGTCATGTGGTATATAAATACCAATGGTGAAGGTCCCTAGAAGTTAGACATTCGTTAGTTTCTGTCGATGGCTTCGTTCGATATTAGAATATTCGTTAGTTATTCAAAAATATTCGCCCTCGTTATTGGCTGCAGCAGCGGCGTGAGCTATTATTGCCAGTTGCTCGAGGAATTCAGTTATAGCGCTATTGATCGACATCTATTTGGGTTTCCAACTTAAGAACAGTGCAAACACCCATTATTATATTAGCGTGTAATAAAAACGAGTCGTGAACTCTGTCCGTCGCTGTTTAGTTAAAACCGTTATAAAGATCACGGTCAATCGTCCTACAAAGCCCGAGTTTAAACTATACTGAGATAGTTACCTTTCTAAATTTTCTAAATTATTGATTTTTCATGACTGCATTGTGATGAGTTCAAATTGTTACCAAATCGCCGCTTATGATTATCGTAGCTATTAGCTAAACTATAAGCTTTATTGAGCTGTATTTGTTTTCATGCGTACCTGAAATATAATATTTATTTATTTTATCATTTATGATGATATACATAGAGAACTTAAGGAAACATGATAACATAACTTAGAGTACATACGTACAGCTTTAAAAAAAAACTACCAGCAGGCCTGCGGGAAGAAAAAAGAAATGAAAACAGTAGTGTGTAGAACAGGAAGCGAACGAAACGACACATATTTTAAAATGCAAAATCTCGTAAACTAAATAAAACGTTTTCAGAGCGGTAGCAAAATATTCCACGACAGGTTCATATTGTAACTTAGGATAAAAGGACCACTACCTTAAATATAGTTCGAAGTGTTAGTACCATTGTCACTATTAAAATGATGAAGGGATGATTTTTACGAGTGTCAATAGGCATTAAGTGCGGGACTCGCCATGTTTATAGAGCCGTAGATTCAGATTAGGTGCCATTAGTGCGGCGCGGCTGGACGCAGCTCGTACGCCCCGTGTCATTAGCGTCCATAGCAAACAACATTACCTAGATAATAGCTCACGAGACTGGTTCTTATCGCGCTGTTGATAAAGCCTTTTTATATCGACTAATTTATTTTGCAGAAGATTTGGATTACACGGTGAAGATTGTTGTAAATGTTAACTATGTATTTCAGAGTTTGTAGAGATGCAAAGAAAAGTTAGCTAGCTAGTAAGCTTTTTGTGACAACGTTTTGACTTTTAGAGCTATTGGAGAACTGTTGATAGAAAGTATTTAATAACTATACTTATACTGTCACTTAATATCTTCCGTGATTGTCCATTATTTTGAGCTACCGATATTTCGACGCTGTTGCAAGCGCCGTGATCACGGGATGACGGGAGAATACGGATGGATGGAAAATAAATTTTTCGGCGCAGACCTCTTTCTTTGTCTTTTGCAACGCGCCCTACTGGAACTCGACACTAAGTTACGGCAAAACATACTTACAGTATCACCTGGTTTTATGTAGTCCTTATTCCGATACCGGCTGCTACTTTTGAGCATACTCAAAACTGGATTCCACGTATTTTTGTGTTGTCCTATTTCAATTGCTTCTCTTGTCAGCCTTGGTAATGTTTGTCCGTAGACAAAATACGTGACTTGTGACATTCGATCCAGTGATAAATTTTAATCGAGAGGATGGTTTCACATTGTCAAAACAGTGTTTATTTAATAACCTGTTTCCATAAACCGCGGGATTCTTTAAAAACGTAAAAAGAAAATTACAAAACAGTAAACAATTTTCTTAAAGACAAGAAAGCTCGCCATACTGCCACACAGTTGCAATACTCGAATGTCAGGAGAAAGCAGCGCATAGTGTCAGCCGCGAACCCGACACGTGTCGTAGTCGCTAATTAGTGTAGGGTGTCAGGAGCGGCCGCCGCGCCGCTACGACCGCAGGCTGCAACGGTTACCTGCGGCGACCGGCCACCGCGACCGCGCCGGAACGTAACGCAACACCGCAACCTTACGCAGATCACATACTGACAACTCACACGCTTCCTGAAACTTTCCCAAAATTTCCTCTTTCCTTAGCTTATGTAATTTTCCTATTTTGAATGGTGGAAAATGCAGCCATACAAGGTGGGGTTATAACAGGATCAAAAATACGAAAAGTGGTACAAAGCTTCTTAATCTGCTGCTACGAGCTCTTTCCTATTTCATTAGTACCTACGAGGCGCTTTTTCAATTCTTGCCAGAAGATAAGGAACTAGTTTTCTACCAATAACTATTCCCAGATCAGTGTAGTGTAGATTCCTTATAATTTACTAATCATGTTTAAGAATCGGTCAACCTGATTTGGACAAATTACGTACACGGCGCCGCACACAGACACCTTCATACAAATATTGCTGAAGTATCTCCCGGTCTGTGATATCCGCAACCGTTCCGCAATTTCACCGTACCACGTTCGACTGCTTCTTTAGGCAACCTGCTCTTAACACCTAAAGTAGCTCACTTGAGTAAGCTTATATACTCTTTGTAAATTTTCAATCAGAACATATTTTAAAATTAATTATAGGTGTACACAAATGAGTTATGATTCGATATCTATAACTTCTTTTGTATTAAAAGCGTGTATCGTGTTAAGTAACGTAGTTGGCTAAGTCACGCTCAACTTTATCGATGCTGCATCGCAAAAATTACGTAACAACAGAACAATCATGTTTCGATTGCGAAGAAGACGTACCAACTGAATTACTGATGCTGTTCACTTGTGTCGTCTTGTCATCTTAGACACTACTTATTTATTTACCTGTACACTTTGGGCTACTTGCGCAATAAATGACTATGACACACAGTTATCCTATTATTTGTTCAGTACCTGTCACAACGCTCTGTATTAACACAGACGAGACGCGACTATTTTCGACGTTTCATACACAACAACGGTTTCAGGAAGTTAAGCAAACTATTGGTAATTTATTTATACATACATTATTTAGTTACATTTATACTGCTCATATACAAGGTGGGTAAAAAATCGTGGACCAAACGAAACAGGGTGATAGTTGAGGGTATTTAAAAAATATTTGTGGCAGAGCCCTAACTTGATCTCCTTAAAACTTATGACTATTATCTGAGTGTTTTTTACCTACAGTAAAATAGGTACACATTTTAAAACGATACATGGTGTTTAGTTTCTTCTAGGAAATGTATCATAACTACAAAAGTGCTTTTATGACAGTTAGTACCATAATTTATGAGTGTTGGCGCTTTATTTAATATCTTATGTCTCGCGAAAAATTATTTGTCACTTTAGACATTACTGTAAAAAAAATAGTATAAAAATTACCCTGATAACCCCAATTATCAGGGCAGTTTTATTTGATCCACGATTTTTTACCCATCCTGTATAGCTACGAAATAAACAAAAGCCATTAACCATTGATGATATGCTTGTGCAAAGTCAAGCGTAAGTTACACCAATGTATTTATTTTATTGAAAGCTCTTCTAGGTAACCACATAGGTTAGGTAACAAAACAATGTTACTGAAACGTGTTTTAACAATAAGCGTTAGTATTTTCCATGTTTTCCAAAACCGAAATTAAAACTCCGAACAAAAGACATCAACGACATTAAAATGTTAACGATCAATAATCCAGTACGGAAATTATATTTCACTAGCCGTTATAACGATTTGTCTGGAATTGTTATAAAAAGTATCTAGTCCACTCTGTGTTACGACGCTAGTCCATTTCCCACATAGTTGGAGGTCCGTACTAGAAGAAATCGAAGGTGGTTCGGCATAAATCGTGGGAAGATCTACATAGTTAGCCGGCGCGGGATCGGGTCGGCGCGTGTTGCTGCGCCCGCGTCGTCGGGGTGAACGTCTCACTTAACTGTTGTGTGCACCTGAGCACCGCACCGCCGCGCCGCGCCGCCGCACCGCCGCCGCACCGCCCGCCGCTACTTACAACCCACTACTACGTGTTAATCCATCATCATTTAAAATGCTCCTAATTTCTTTAATCATGTCAAGTAGCTCTCTATCTTAGTACCACATCATAAATGATGGCCTATTTGAGTTAGACGAAGTAGGTTGTAGACGTTGTGCTGCAATTCAAACTTCCTATAGGGAATGGGTACAAAATAAATTCATATCTGGGTGGGTAGCAGTGGACTGTGATAAATTCAGGGGTTACATTGCTTACCTATTATTATACATATAAGAGGTTACAAATTGTTAAATTGTGTTACAAAACGGAGGATATATTTACCCTCGTGGCTTAGCATCGAAAACTTTATAAATAATCGTACTTAAGATATAAACCGTAGCATCATTTGAATCTGTAGCAACACGATATCTACCTATCGAACAAGGTGATAAATCCTACGTTAGATAGATATGTATCGAAAAATTACCTTCGCTGGGCCGCACCGGCACAACAATCGAGTATCGGCGCTTTTGAAGCGTCGATCCACAAATACTTGGAACAAATATTTTTATAATGAACATACGTTACGTGTTTCCTATAAATACTGGCAATTCTTTATATAACAGGTCGTAGGTATGTGAAGGTGTTTGGAGATCAGAACGAGACTGTGAATGTAGGCTATCGGTGAGTATAAACAACACGACTCTTTGTCTCGCTTCTTAGAAACTCAACGAAATAAAATCAGAATACCATGTTTTTTACAATGTTGCTATAGACAAAGCTTATTCGCCTGTCAACGTCTAAAATTAATAGGTGTTATTAATTTTAACCTAAATGTTAATTAGTTATTTTCTGTTAGGATGCTCAAAATTATTGTCGTTGCGACATTTTAACGATAGTTTAGAAACAATGTAATACGAAACCTTGTTTTGAAGGACCATGATCTATCAACATGAAAATAAACAAATCTGATTAGCATATATTTATGTGTTGGGTTTCATTAAGCAAAAACTACTCTACACGAGTTAGTTACAACGAGCTGCTGTCGCAGACACCTGAAAAAGCGCTGAAAGCTTGTCTCTACTGGCACAGCCACTATTCATGGGTAAAGTTAGCTAGTTTCGGAACAAAGCATCATAAAGTAAGGATTGCGCAAGCACAACCATCGTAACGCGACCATCTACAGACACAACACACGTTCGTACTCAAGGCTAATTCCTAAAAACCAAACAATATAGGCAAAGCATGCAAATGAAGTGAATTGTAGATCGATTGAAAATAGATCGTGTGTCAGCGATCGGGAGGCTTCGGGGCATGATCATCGGTCCACGAGCGCACGCGCACGATCCACGTCGCGGCCCCCGGCCCTCCGCCCCCGCCCCCCGGCGACACTCACTGTACACAACCTTACGTTCCCAACTATTCTGCTAAAGTTCACGCAAAAAATATTAGTCCAGTTACAAACTGTACCAGCCACTTGCCGTGACATTAGGCGTCATTTTGATGTATTGATCAAATGCTTTTGCATCACTGTGAAGTTAAACGAGACGAGATTTATACAGCTACAACGAACACAAAACTAAGTCAAGAAAATAATTGACTCGTAACAGCGAACTACGAATGGCCACGATGAAGACATGATTTAATTATGGTAAAAAATTAAGCAGAACAAAAAACATTTATTTTGTTTCTTAAATGTTATTAGAAACCAAAAACATACATAAAAGCCTTAAACGGCCACCATTCTTCAAATTGGTGCTTTTGAACACAACGTTTTATTGGTGAAAGTGCATTTTAAGAACAGAAAATAAAACGATTTCCCACTGACCTTACCTATTGTTCGTGAAACAAAGGAGATTGAAGTAACCGCTATATAAACACGCAATTAATGATTTCTAAAATAATAATTTATGTTCCAAAGATGTGGCTATCTCATTAAAAGAAATTTGTTGCCTTACAGACACATAGATTTGCGATTTTATCGTATGTTTCATCGAATTAGCATTAACAAATGAATAACTTAACAGAAAATCTAGATACGACGGTTGAAATCATAAATATTACCTACTTCTATGGGTTTCAAAACACATTTATCTACCAACTTTGGTGCATTTTCATCTTTGAGCACATCATGTAATAATAGGTACCAAGAGTCGTAAACAAATCAATGTAAGATATTATAATATCTGATATTGATATTACGAATCAGCTTTAACATGAAGTTGAGGCCTATAAATCTCCGCCACCTTAGCTGCTTGACATTGAATTATGGAAACACAAGGCGCCAGTTGAATAGGTAAACCGTAAGTACAACATTATGATGAAACGTAATTGCCTATTTCATCCAAATGTCCGTCTAAGGTGTCCGAGTGTAATTACCAAAAGTCAGAATGGTCCCGCCCACGAGTGCTCTCACGCGCCGTGACCTCACCTCCACTGACAACCTGCTCACAAAAGCAAATTACACCACTATATTTAGTGAACTGCTTTTTGACTATTATCTTTATTATAGGTTTGTAACGTAATGGCTCATTTTTGTTTATATTGCCAATATACACGTAGGTACGGTTAAGTTTTATCGATTAGTTTGCTCAGCCACGCTGGCCATAAACAGTCCATTAATTTGTAATCTTTTTACAAGTACAATAAGTCAATGCGTTAAGCTTTTTCTACTTCAACTTTAGAATATAACAACAAACTAGGTACTTTTTCACATTCATAATATGAATATATAGATTACATATTGCACTGTATGGATATCTGAATTATGATAACTAAGCAGTTCATGAGTGTTGTCTATTTAAATATTATCATACATGCATTCCCGGAATCGGTGATCTCACATAAAGCAAATGTACCGAGTGGATGTAGCGCGTAACTCCACCGGAGTGACAAGACAATCATTGTAGTGCGCCAGTGTACGACGCGTCGCGTATATCTAGCCCGACAAATTTACGTTTGCACCGATGATAAACTAACAATTCAACTACAAACCTTGCTATTCATTCTACTTGGTACTCTCCAATAAAACTTCATTTGTCGAAATACTAGCACATTAATTTCTAAGCAAATAGATTACCGATGCTTAAGATAAAATAAGCCCCTGCTTCTACAAAGTATTTATTGAAACTGGTTGATATAATTCAACTATCGTGTTAAATATTAAAAAAAACAAACATGAAAACTCAGTGGGTCATAGATAAAAGCATGAACTCATATGTAAACACTCATAAACAATCACTGCACTCGAAAATTTAATAAGTAGTACATTCTTTGATCAGCGGACCGCCCGCTTCAGTCAGTTCCATCAATTAGAGTGAGCATTTAATCGGATAATGATGACAGATACCTAATAATCTCGAGACCGTTAAAATATTTTAAGCGTTTTAAAATAATAATGGCTGACATTAGTCTCTGCTAGAAGCGAATTATTATTTATTATAATACTTTACGTCTTTTAATCTTCTGGCTTCATGCAGCGTGAACTATTTAACATTCGAAAGTATTCATTTTTATGACGATGTGCTAAAGAAATAAATGTCTTCACGAAATAAAAACAAGACTCATTAAAATCGTATTTGCATACATCCTGGATTATGAAATGCACATGACTTCTTAACAAGTAATATTACCGCAGCCGTAAATACTGTTCAAATATATTTTTGGTAAGTGGCATTTAAAGTTTCTAACTATCAAACATTTACGCTAGACCGTTTAGATGTTTTTTTTTTTTAATAACAACCCTAACAATAAAGATCGACTAATGGCAACCTAAAACACCGGCCATTTACTTTTTAGACCACAGTTAAAACATCACGACATTGTCTCGCTTGAAAAGTAGATGGTATCATTGCATCAGTGAGTGGTGCGGAGTGCGGTGCGGCGGCGTGCGCACAGGCTCCCGCGCCTGCGCAGTCCGCGCCCGCGTCCGCGCCCGCCGACAAGTGAACGCAATCACTAATTGAATCAGTCGCTAGTCATCGCCACCGGCATGCACCATGTAGGGCCCCCATTTATGTTGCTAAATACGAGACATTTAAGGGAGTAATGAGTAACACATGCATGTCACACCTACCAAAATCTCGTTTATAAATGAGAAGGTTAAAAACTGTCACGCTGAATAATTAAACTACTTAGGGTTATAACAAAAAACCTTTTATTGATAGTATAATGTCAAAGCAGGATTCAACGGCCATCAATATTGACTTGCTGACGTTAGAAAGATATGAATCCGTGCAATTGTGCAATATGTAGTTCTCATATCTGTCAATATCAATAACGGTTATCTGAAATTAAGATTTTTTTTTATACAAAGTTGCAACTATATGTTGAAAATGTGTTAAACACTTAATAAAAGCAAAGTTATGTTAGGAAAGTCCAAAAATTTAAAAGCAAATATTGACTAAAACAGCGCTACGAAGCGCTACGCTTGCACTAGCTACGGAAACTGCATTTTTTCTCTTCAGATTGACTATTCGTACTTAAAATATCCAAAAAGTATTATACACACAAATGGACGAGGTTATAAATTTATATCAATATTAATCTGCAAGGTATACTTAACTTAAGCTCATACTAATTATTTCGTAGCTGCTACGAATTCTGGTGAAAGCTACGAGAAATTCGTAGCCGCAGTGCAGAAAATATTAATTATAATCATTAGAAAAAATAACATTATTTTCTGGAATTGTATTCATAACCAGAGAGTCCTACATGTCCCAGTGATGTCCTAATAGTAACGAATGCATGGTAACCTCAGCTTGACATCACTTTCAGTTGACGAAATTATGATTTCTTCCGCGTTATCACGCTAACAGATTTCGAAGAATCTCCGATGAAACCGCGATACCGCCGCCCGACAATGCGTGGCTACGAGTGCCCAAGTAGCAGCCTGAGTAACTTTGGGCATCTTAAGTCGAATCTCATCCGATGGGAATATAATGCATCAGTTAAGTTTCTAGTCAGCGATGACCACGATGAAATTAATTTAAAATCATGGATTTCTTGTTTCTGTGCCAATCAACGTTGCAGATTCAAGTGTTATGTCACCGCGCATGCATTGTGAGAGTCATAATAAACTCTGACTCAACATAGTCACTATTTACAGATACTTGTTACTCGATACTTTACTACGCCTTATTGACGCCCTTAAGTTCGCTTGAAGTGCCACCCACCGATAAAGCATCACTTTGCTTTAATAACAAAAGGGTATTTCCTGTTTTGGCGCTAAGGAATCTATAGATCTCTATGAAAAGTTAACGGTTTCATTCTGTAAAAGTTGAGCCATTCATGTGTCTACAAACAATTTAATTTCTGTCACTTTTCGAAAGCAACATTACCATACCGCACCTACACATCATTGACTTGATAAGTAGATAGGTACCGACACGCGCGTGGATTTGTTACAAGCCCGTGATAATTATTATTGGCCGACAAATCTTCACTTAAGGGAACCGTTACTCGTGTTTTGTTGCAGTGAAAACATTCATTACTTCATTTGCATACAATGGTCTGGTGCCAAAAAATATTGGAGTGTAAACGCTTACCACGAACGCTTTTATGAAAGTTCTCTTTAGATTTATTATTATGAATAAGTATATGCATACAGTACATTGTGACAATGTAGTACTAGTTATAGGTATGTGACTGTGGGTTGTACTGTACATGCCTGGCACGAGTATGTACGTACATCGTTGAAGTATAACTAAGATTAATGTAGCTACCGCTCTCGGATGACATTTAAGCAGGTTGTACTGACAAGTTTTTAATAGTGGATGATATCAATCACTGTTATGTTAAAGAATAAACTATCTATTATAGAGGGGTTGCTTTTTTACCTTAAGCAGCTAAGAGTATAATTATGAAGTTATGTACTGAAAGCTTATGCTTTACTCGCTGAATCGTTGCATCGAATGTTTCAGGTGCACATATTTTATTGTACGTTGATGTGTGTGCTGTCGTTCTCTTTTGAAAAATCTTGTTAATCGGAAAACTGTAATGTGAAGATGACAATCTGACTGACTAAGGACTGACTGATATGTCATGTGAGTCTTATTTAATAATATAACTTGATTATCCTCGTTGAACACTATGTATTTTAATAATATACATTCGCAATACAATATTTTAAAACAGGTCTGTCATGATGGCCCATTCACATTTGGACCTGCTATTAATTCATATAAAAAATAAACCGTAATTAAATCGGCCATTGTGATTCCTACGTGTGTATGCAAATGTACTTTTTTATTATCTGGTTCAGATGCAGCAATATGGAAACAGATTCATTATATAAATTACTACCGGAAACGAAGTGAAACGCCTACAACATCGTCCAAAGCCTACGTATACAGGATACATGTTCTGCAAAGATGCGTCGATTCGCAGATATGCTCTTTAAACATTAAGATATCACAAGAATGTAGAGAAAGATTGGACGTAAATAAAGACAAGCCATCTCCACAGTTGGCGAGCGATCTCGTAGGACTTTCGAGCGTTCGATCTGGTGATGGGCGATAAACATATTTCGGCGCGGAGCTCTCTTGACGCAGATAGAGTGAACTAACGGAGCTTTTGTAAACGCAATTGTTTTAAACTATTAATTGTAACGATAGTGGCACGAACAATGCACGCACTAAGTAACAATGAAACCGGAAAAATGTTTGCACTGATGTAAGGTTTGGCCTCTTAAACGTCTCACCATACGATAAATTATGGCTACGCGTCGTGTCTCGTGCTACATAGTTATTAAAGTATATTTCATGTACGTGTACAGTGGTTCAACCAATTTGTAAAGGTAAGCGAGATTTGACACTACTTTTTTCTTCTATCAGGGACAGAACCATCTCTTTAAGAGGAAAACACTTTATAGTGTTTGTTTCAGGAAGAGTTCCACTTTCATAAATTGCCTTCTGATCAAGTAAACACCTGTAGGCGCACAACTTTCATAATGTGCAGCTTCATAAAATTCACGCAAAGTAAATGACAACTTTCACTGTGACAAGTGACATTACTTGAACATCCTTTTTGAAAGAATCGAGTCGGTTGAATAACTTTTTATGCCCATCATAAAGGCATAACAGCAAGTGTTGTAGACCGTGTGTGTATATGTGCTATATCGTTAAAGATTAGGAGTGTGGGGCGCAATGATTCGGTTTCGCGGGCGGAAACGGGCGCGCCCACGCGCAGGTCAGAGCAGTGACCCCGGAGCTCACCTCACTCGGTACCGGCGCACGCGGCGCTCGGCGACGGCGGCGGCGCGGCGCGGCGCGGGTGCTACTCTGCACAGGCTGCAGCCTCATTGTTCCACCTCCCGACCTATGACGAGTGCCGCTTGTTACGTGTCTAAATCAAAGGTACATTAACAAGTAGCGAGCACTTCTAATTAGGCTTCCTGACCCATTAGGTACATTAATAGGTACATATTAATTACCCATATTTTTTGCTATTTTCGAATTTACTAGTCCTTTTAAGTGTACAGTGTGTGATAGCAATTAGCTGACCGACTCACCTTTGCATAAATGGTTGAGATTTTTTTATAATACGAATCGATAGAATTTTATAATTATTTTATTTATTTGAGCAAAGTAAATAAATAAAAGTTTTTTTATTTTTTAATCTTTTATGCACATAGTAGATTTATTTACTGACATTAAATAATTGATAATCCTATGTGTCTTCCTACATATCTGGTTATTTGAATTTATAATTATATTTCTATGGATAAGACCTAATATAATATAATATTCAATTTCCTTACTAACGAGGACAATAAATTTCTCTTGTACCAAATGAACTGAGCTAAAAGCCATAAGCACACATTTATCGTCGTGAGTTATTCGGTGGTTCGCACTGTCATCTACGTTCGTCCCAGTCATTCCATATTCATAAGTCGTTGAGTAAATCAGCTGTACAATGTCCGTCCACGTCGCGCCGGCTTAGTAGATTTGAAATTGCAACATTAGAATCCTACAGCTACACACACGCATCGTAAGTACAAACAATACAATTTATAAGCACTCTTCTATTACGTTACGTACGTTACATTTCTCGTAAAGAAACCGATTAGATTTTCTCTGAGTATACAAAGATATAATAATATATAGAATATGAAGCGTTTAAATGAGGGCTATCGTTTTTGAGCTCACCAGATGGCACCACTGTCGATTAAGGTCCTGTCAAAAATTCTATTTTATACTATAAAGTACCAATAACTTCATGAAAAGATTATTTTATTACGTATAAAAACATAGTGTAAACTTCAGGTTCATATATTTACAATATTCTCCATAAAATTAGCAAGCATGAAACATTTAAAAATCATTTTATCTCCAAGTACTGAAAATTAAGATTCTAAGTTGCTACTTAAAATCTTCAAGTCTTAATTAACCAAGAATGGCCCAATCTAGACCACAATCGTGAATATTTGTAAAAATACGTGTTAAAAAAGCACGCAAAGCGTGAACTTTCTATGACATCTGACATTTCGGTGCCCCCGCGCTATACTAGCGCCTCTAGCGGCGAATTCATACGCGATAGCCCCCATTACCTTAAGTCATTATAAACACCAATAGGGTAGAACGCCCATCACTGCACGCACAAATTACACCTGCGTTACTAATACGTCTGGCACGGATATATGTTCCCGCAAGTAATTCTTTATTCCTAACCGTGCTCAAATTGTATTTATTGCCACCATCTGTCACTGCAGTAATGACTACCCCGTGATACCTGCTCACCGCATCAAACAATCAATTAGCCTGTTTGAGAAACATCAACATAATGATTGGAACAAAAAACGTTACCTGATAAAAGATACCTTTCGCTGAAATTTTAATAATACATAGTTACTTATCATTACTTTCGGGAAAAATGGAGGAGTAAGGGCCGATTTAACCGTTACATCATAAATTCGTTTACTTCGAGCAAAAATCTCTTACATATAAACATCGAACTGCGTAAACCGGAGCATTACAATCAATATTTTCGTTTAAGCTACAGTTCGGATCTTGATTTATGGATGTGCGGTTTAAACCTGCGCCTGCGGTATTATTAACAAGTTGTAAATCATTGATCGGAATTAAGACCACGTTCAACTGACTGTTCAGGATTTGTTGACGAAGTTGATATTAATGGCTGAAATGTGCGACCAACTTAAACCAGTAATCTGTTAGCTACATTTATTAAAGATTTTAAATGTCATTCTTTTTTGTGTTAGAAACGAATAAAATTAATTGAAATAAAAGAAAAGCTAAGTATTTTTGAAAAATCTTAATTAAAAGGCTTGAGGCTTATTGATATCATATCGAAGTCGTGGACAATTACGGTCTCATAACAAATAATGCTAGGTAGTTTTTAGTACCTCAACCATTCTTACGATTTGTCAAAGAACAAAATTAGGATAAATGTAAATGCAGACGACGATAAAGACTAATGAGGCAATAATTCACTATCTCTTAACAATGGTATCTCTCAGCTGATTCTAAATTACTCTATGCACTTGACGATATATAGACGATCACATGCCTTACACTCCACATAGAGGGTGTACCACCACATTAATGGATATATGGGAGTCTGCTTTTATAATGAGCCCAATCGTTAAAGTACGAGTATGTATCTAAAATAAAAACTAGGAACATAATTTATTGTTGTTACATAAGCGACGCCATTGAAAACATAGGTAACATGAGGTAAAGTATTATACTTGGAAACATGATGTGAAAATTACGAGTACTCCCAGCACTAAACAATTGTGTTTGATCTGTCTAACATATTTATGTTTGTGATCATATAATTTAATGGTATTGCTCTGTTGGTGCCTACTTACCGTCCTTGTATGTCTCAATTGAATCAACAACGTTTTATTGTGAAGCTACGGGTGTATTTTACTGACTAAAGCAGTAATTTTATTATAAAGGTTACAATATTTAGGTATTTTTTACTACTCCCAAGGACTATACCGAAACACGACCCTAATCAATTTAAAAATGCAAGAAACCTGTTACTTCAAAAACAGAAACATTTAAGTTGCTACTGTTGTGGATTCATACTTTGAGTTCATAAATTATTCATGCAAACTCCAAGAAACGACCGAATCTTATTTAAATTATCTTTAGAAGCTGTTTTAAATATGATATGTGTCTAGGTGACTCGGTGCTCGGTGTTATATAAGTAGATAGTCATGATATTTTGTTCTTTTTTGCATTGAAAACTCCACCTAGATAGCTATAAATATTCTTTTATTTCTAATATTGTGGGCTAAACATTATCTACAGAAACTTTTACATAGTACCTAGTTACCTACTCCCAGCAAAAT
This sequence comes from Eugnorisma glareosa, assembly GCA_947578425.1. Classification (NCBI taxonomy): domain Eukaryota; kingdom Metazoa; phylum Arthropoda; class Insecta; order Lepidoptera; family Noctuidae; genus Eugnorisma; species Eugnorisma glareosa. The sequence goes on from OX387964.1 coordinate 10,869,875, forward strand.
TTAACGTAAAAGGAAGGATGTCGCAAAATTCCATGACGTATACTGTGTATATGTAGGTAACTTTGAACAATACCCAGTCACATTAAACCAAATAAATATAAGACAGAGCCATACGAAATCAACGATGATTGTTGGGACTATATTGGAGAGCGAACATTATGGGACACGCGGCGACGGTGGGCGGCAGGCGCAAATGCATCACGCGCGATAATGAACCAGCTCGTGTGCACGACTGCGCCAGCGCACTCACACGTAATCCACTATCCTCACCTCGAGTCGTGCTCACTGCTCACCCGCTCACCGCAGCGTTACCTTATAAAACAACCCTCCACATGATATTTGGCCGAGCTACAAGTGTAGCAGATCTACCAACACCGATTGTTCACAATAAATGCAAAATGCCCATCATGTTGCTATTATAGGTATATTGCCGAACATTTTGAACAGCCAAGGGTAGGTTAATAGATAGTTACAGTCAGTTTTGTTAATTTTAACTACTTGTTCAATTCTTAGCAAATGGAAATCAAGACTAAAGTAACTCAATTGCAAAAATAGGTAGCACCTAGCATGTTATTGTAAGACACAACGTTGCTGCTATAATTCTAGTATTTTAATATTACTAAGAAATATTATTGATACTGTAATAGCTAGCCCATTCCACATTTTACTCGAGCAACTATCTCAAGTACTGTTTATTGTATCTATATATTTCCACATGGTAAACTATAGTACCTGTTTAATGCATTTCCAGGACAAAGTTGCAGTGAAAATGGACGCCATTTGTGAACAAGACAGGATCTCGGATTTCTTAAACTGGCACCTCCCACGTGGTGTCTTGTGCCCTTAACCTTTGCAACGGCCGTATCGCGGTTTATGCGCCTTATAATGCGCTCTCCTTGCAGGCTTATGCGGCTGCGAGTTTTGTCTAAATTTGGAGCAATACCTACCACTTCACAATTAAGGAAAAAAGCTCTTATATATATACTATTTTACCGTACATAAAAGTAGTTTTACTAATTTAGGACCAGGAGAAGACCAGTATTTAAATTTGTCTTTAACAACATTTAAAGCAACTGAAATTCTCAATTGTTTAATATTATATTGTTGCTTGTCTGAAGAACAGTAGTCGGTCCAAAGTAATTTATTTTTGTATTTACCTCAGGTTAGCGCTACGTGTACAACACGCATAAAACAGCATCATCGAAGGGAGAATACTGCAAAAACAGAAGGCAGAGTACCTATTTATCTCAAACTGTTTTAATTTAATCTCAGGTTGTGGTTAATTATAAATGTGTATCTTTGAATCACAGCAGATATTGTAATTTAACAGCGTGCTACAAAATTGTAACTAATTATTAAAAGCAATATAATATAACAAACTTCTGAGAAAAGTCAGCGTTATGAATGAACTTTGACATTTACAGTTAGTAATCAAATGGTTATAAGATAATAGGTATCCAACAGCGCGTAATAGGAAACCGAAGTGTTGAACCTATGGACATTTATTGATAAATCACCAGGTAATTTTACAAGCAATCAATTGCAATAGCGGAGTGCACAAGTGTTCAGAGTTTGATCTCGTATTTAAGTTTAATGCTGCGGCGTTATCTGAGACCGATCCGCGACAATCGCGCGCACCTGCGCCGCGCCGCGCCGGCGCCGACGCCGACGCACTTTCAAAAAAGGCTTACGTACGGACATAGTAACTTTACACTAGCTTTTTGTAACTTGCTCTATTTTGTACTTTTCGTAAACAGGTGTTTAGGAAATTAATCGATGGATTACACAAATACATCGATAGTTTTTTTTTCTAAACACCTGTAAGTACCTAAGTATGCTTTCATTTGCTTACTTACCCATCCAGAAACGTTTTTTGAGTGATTTGTCGCTCGACAGAGTATCATATAAACAAGGCTCTATTTGAATGGATTCATCCTAATTCTTTGCATAATTAGAAATTAAATTAGCTAACTACTACTACACTGCAAGAACAGATCACATTTTGTTAAGCACCTGTAGGTAAATGTGATAGGTCGTGTATTAGTAAATGCGCGTAACAGGGTATCGGAAGCGCAGTTTTTTGAAATATTTTATTTAGTTGTATCGAGTCTCCCACGCCATTGGATTCAATTATGGAGGAAAGGCAGATAGGTCGGCGCGCGAGTGGTCCGCTCGTGACCCGTAAATTGGAACGGTCCGTCGCACGCCCTTGTCGCACCTCGGCCACGGCGCGCGGCGCGGCAGCGGCATCGCTGTCCCGCAGGCTGCAACACAGCCCGATACATATTGTAACGGCATCTAAATCTATATCGCTACAAAACACATCCCATACTACTCTTCACGCACAACCAATTTAGGAGCCCGGCTGCAAGTGTAAACGCTCCTTTTGTAGAACCTCGTTTTGTACCTACAGCGACGGATGCATTGTGAATTTGTGAGCTAGGGATTTCGAGGCTAAAATAAAACTAGTACTCTTAAAACCAATCCCTGCTTTGTATTTGATGGTATATAGGTAATAAAGATTTGCTCTTCAACAAGTCATCACCAAGACAAAAGCGGTCGCAAGATACCGTTTAGATTCCACTGACTATGCAGGTCTCAACTTTCATACTGCCATATTCGTTAAAATCAGTAATGGAATTACCATACCGTGCGGACTTTCTAACTTAACTAAGTAAACTGGTAATACATTTATTAGACTACTGAGTTAATAAAGTAGGTTAAGTTAGTAAGGTATCGGGCAACACTAACAGGTGTGCACGCCGTATTTGGGCCATAATGTCTCAAACAATGGTCGGGCGGCTGGGACTCGAGCCTTAACGGAAATTCAAATCATAACTATTCTTTATTTAACCGTGTACAAATTCGTTGCCTCTCCTACCGTCTGTAACAGTATGTTGTATAATGAGAGAATATATCGTACACCTATTTTAGGGAACGTGTAGGTGGTAGATTTCTATTTAATTGTCAACTAAATATTTCTGTGCCCAAAATGGAATCGGTAACAAATTACATCCAATGATCCAACAACAAATTAAACTGAGATCATGATGATTCAATTGAACAATAGACAGTATGAATCATCTGATTCAGCTGTTTGAGTCTAAGCAAATGTATCTGGAAGGAATGAAGGAAAACATTATGATGGAACCACAAAAGTGCACTTGGAGCCCAAGTGGCTGTCACGAGCTCCTTCATAGTGATTTCCCGAAATACAAAGGGCAAGTAGTTCATATAATACGGTAAACATAACAAGTTATCATCGTGACGTACTGGTCTTCATTTTTACCCGACTGCGCCAGAAGGAGGGTTATGTTTTTCGAGAGTATGTATGTATGTATATAATTGTTTGGCACGCTCTGTGGCCTGAACGGCTCAATGGATTTTAGCTTGAGAGGTGTCGTTAGATTCGTATTTACTGTGACAGTGACACTGGGTATATCAAAACAAAAAAACCGTAATTTAAAAAAATAAAAAACCCGACTGCGTAAAAAAATAAAAAGCATAGAACATAGCGACTTAACAGTCGGGACCCATAGACCGGCTTAAATCGTCCCAATAATGGGTCCCGACTGATAAGTTGCTATTTTCTATGCTTTTTTTTTACGCTGTCGGGTTTTTAAATTTTTTATATTAATTATATCCACAGATTTAAGGCAAAATGTTGCATTTTATTTTACCCCCTAAAAAGAAAATAATTGACCCTGCTTTTTCGTACTATTATAATAAAGTCTCGAAAACAAGTTTAACAGAAATGTAAGATGGTAAAACAATGTACCTACGTATGTGAGGCACCAACAAGACAGAGCTATCACAGTTAATCTCATTGCCTCACTGTCAATTAGCCATACACGGCGGCGCAGAGTATTTAGTTCCAAAAGATAATATCTCACTTTTAACATGTCCGTAGCGTAATGCAACACACGCGACTATCAAACACTCTCAGTATATTTACGGAAATGTCGGCTGTTTATTATTGTAGCGTTTAAAGCAGGGTATTTAAGTTTAAGTAGACATTATTCTTGTTTTGTTTAAGAATTATGATTGCTTTAATTGTCGGCTCTGAGCTGCCGGCGGTTAGCGCATGCTTCTTAGCAAATTTTCCAGGTACGCTAATAGTGCTTGATTAAATGAGAATGCAACAGGTCTCGGCGCAGTTATGGAATAGAGATGCGAGTTTAGTGTAACATACAAATAAAAGAAAAAGGCATTAAGCATATTAGCATCAACATTTTTGAATGTTCTCGTTAGAGCGCTTTAAACTATATTCTACCTCTTATACGTTCCCTTCGTTACCGAAAATATGCAGACACAGTCAAAAGGGTCCTCCGCGCTGCCACCGATGACGCCGCGGAAGTGGAAGTGGCGAACTTTTTAGGCAACAATATCTGGAAATTGTCATAGAAACTAGAAAAGTAGAGCTCTGTGGTTTTTCATTATATTTAAAATTGACAGCCAAATTCAACTGAGTGTTCAGAAATTGGGAATCTCATGAGATTGGCAATACGGAATAAGGATATTAAAAGGAGGATGAATATGTCATAATATTATGACAAGAGTAACTAGAGACTCTTTTCCAAAATTTTTACACATAGGTATGAAAAAAATCTGTAGGTACCTACCTCAATTAAGGGGCATGAGCATCGCGTGACCTGCTGAAAATAGGCGTTCATAGCCAGAAATTGAGCTGAGTCGAAGGTCAGTGTAATTTTCAAAAGTTTTGTGCCGTTTTTAAGAATCATATATTTTTTTCTGACTTTAGCTGCGTAGCAGAGCGAAAACGTGTTTCACATTTGAAAACTCAATGTAGCTGCCCGTGCCTGTCCTACATGAAAAACCCAATAAAAACCACAAATCATTCATTTAATAGCAATAAATACAAAGAAACTTGATACATTTTGATTCATCTTTCTTACCATCAGATCTTATAAACAGATAAAATGGATTATCTAAGTAAACGAGTCATAAAATGTCAATTACTAGTGCCGCTCTATCGGTTAAGGCGCGGCGGCCGTAGCGCGGCCAGTGCGGCCTGTGGTCGCGTGCCCGCTACCAATTATAGTAGGTAAGTACAAGTAGGGACCGCTTCAAGAAAGTAGAAAAATTAAAATACACTTAAAAACAAGATTTTCATATTTTTTCATATACAAGGTTGTTGAGAAACACTCGATAATTATTGTAAGTATACCTACGAGCTTTGTTGTCTAAGAGCTTTTTTCAACCTATACTAATGAACTAAACACTTTTGTTTCAAAAATACAGAACAATAGGTACTGCGCCCTACAGGCTTAAGAAACTTGTGAATCAGTCACTTTCCCCTACTGTTTTCTGGATATATCAAGCTCTTCTTGGTAACAATTTGTTAAAAGGGCGTGTGACTGCTTCGCCTCAGTAATGTTAATATGTAGATATCTACAGGAAACTCTTCTTGAAAAATATGTAAAACGTGAAGTGAAAATGTATTTAAAATTCACACAGTCGTTTCATATATCATCTTATGGTGTTTATAAATGATTTTCGAAATACCATCTTACGTGGTCATCGTTGTAACATCGGCCACCTCTTATCCTTTAGATAAAATACTACGGAAAGGGAAAGAGCTGCAACGGCCTCATCAAGTAGTAGGTACCTATGAAAAACTTTAGCAGTGGAGTAGTGGACTATTTGATGCTTCTGTCCACCTTCTTGGTTCTTTACCGCAACAATCGACACCCACGTTGAACATGTGCAGCCGATCATCGAGAATACACAACATCATGTTTAGTCTGAGATATAAACTTCACAAGCCCATCAACGGCAATCGGTAGTTTATGAGTATGTGCTATCTAAATCTATATTATAAACGCACCGGTTATTCTGGATTGAAAACTGAATACATGGAAATAACGCCAATAATAACGTCTGCATCCAACCTGTATCTTTTATGCCTATAACCTACTCTACATCTAGGGTCCTGATAAATTGGCGCTTATAGCTTAGCATATTAACATAATTGTGAGGACAAACCGAAACCTTAGTTTATAATACCTAAGTACATCAACTTTAGTCTCCTGTTTCAGTAAGTTGAATGGATTCAAATTTGTTACTGGCGGCTCTTACGAGATAATTAATTCTGCATCGTCATCGTAGAAAACGTTCACTAAGCCCTCCCTGCATAAAAATAAGTGTTTGTGTCTTAATTATGTTATCATTCAATGACGAGGTACCGAATGGGTCGCATTCATAAATATTTAAATAAGGTACACGTTTATCAGAGCCGTCAAGTTGTTCGCGGAAAGCGGCAGGCGTGGTCGCCGGCTCCGCAGCCCGGCGCGAGCGCGAGACACTATTATGCTGAGGCCATTGTTCGCCGAGTGCCCCGATCAGCACTGCATATACTGCTAACGACGATTCTCACATATCATCTTTGATGCATTCAAATAAATTCATAAGCACCGCCGCGAAGCATTTAGCCAGAACACAACCTTTGCCTGTCCCACATCCGTTTGCAAAAATGATCACATCAACTTGTTATACACAGCGAAGAAAATGAAGCGCAAGTATCAAAGTAATTGAAAGTAAGTATTACTCAAAAGATACTGCATACAACGTATGTTGTCAAAATAAAAGGACGTAATTTATGGAAGTCGAACTTCGAATAATAAATGAATCGACGCAATAAAAAATTATTCACGTCGTCAGCTTTCCCTTAATACTCATGTCATACATATTTAACAATAAGAATTTTGTTAAAAACATTGCTCTTTGAAAAAATGTCGTTTATCATTTTTTAACAAGTTGTATTGCCTTTCAAATTAGGACAGATCCTAAATGAAGACACGGCGCGGCGGCGCGGCGGCGTGACATACATGCAGCATTATGATTACATCTGAGTCGCTGAGTCTACATCTGTGCCGAAAGTAGGTGATCTGAAACATCAACGTCACTAACAATCAAACATGTTTTGATTGTCCGAGTTAAATGTAACCAGTCAAATAATTGAAAATGGTAACGGTGTGATTTATGCAAATCGATAGCTTGACGTTCAATTTAAACTGTGAGGCACGTTGCGCCCGCGGCGATGTCGGCCATTAGGCGCTTCGCAGGACACGCGCTGCCTCCCGCCTTATCTTGTGCATCAGACGTGTCCACGGCAAACGCCACGCACTCGCTATCTGTGCCGCATCACATACTGTATGTCATGTTATAACCGTTCTCAAATTGATAATAAGCGTGAACTCTCAACGAAGTTACATTGAAGAGTTTAAAACATGTCATTCAGGCTAATAAAAACCATTTTATGCAGTCATTTCGTAAATCATGATTTCAATGTTTCAAGAAACTCAATCGACCATTATTTGGAAAGCTAGCCAGTAGCGCTACAACCTAATAATTAATGTAGATCGACGCAACGAGACAATCTACAGCTACTTAGCTACGAACAACCGCTTACAGATTGTGACTGAGTCATCTACTTGAGTGAAAGCGGCGTACAATTTTCGTTCAAGATACTAAAATCGATAGCACCTGACAATCAACAATAAATCACATGGATCGAAACCACATAAACATATCACACATCACTGCATGGCCCCGATAGATTCTTATAACAACAAAGCTTTGGTATACCAAGAAAACACTTGAGAGTGGTAAAAGAATGAACAGTCAGATACCACAATGGCTTGTTGGAGAACCGCACGTGGACAAAAGGTTAAGTGCCATTGAAACCTTTACTCAGTTCATTATATTTTGTTTACGGACAGCACCCACGCCACGCTGTGCTGTGCTTAGTGCTTTCAACTAGTGCAGACATTCAATGCTCGAAAATCAATTCAAATTGAGAACCGATTCTCATCGAGCTTCTATACGACTTGCAGATTAGATAGGCACCTATTTACCTACCTACAAGTCTGACGGCTTAATTTAATATCTCACGCATCATCCCACGAACCGATTCGCAATGTAATATAAATAAATCCTTTATATTAATCCAATACATTGATAAGCAACGCAATGTATAAATTTCATCACATCTTAAGAAGATTACTCATTGAAATATTACAATAGTTGTTAATAGAGCACCTTGCAATATAAGTGAAACTTTCCAAGCAATTGACAGTAGGTAACCTTGCTTGTTTAATTGAGTGCTACTTCCATACAGACGTTTATTGGGTAGATATATGCCAATACCTTGACACGTGGGGTCATTCATTGAGTTTTTTGCTATGCGTAGGTGCGAAACTAAAGTTGATTGACGTAAAATCCAAGCAAAATTCACCTTTGAACTTTTAAGAGCATCTATTCAAAAACATACTTTTTGCTGTCACAACCTTTTGTATTGATCTATATTTGCAAGTTAATAACATGAGCGACACAAGCGAAACATGTGTATTTTTATAAGTTGGTAGGTCCATTAAAAAAAATTACACGATTTTTAGTTTTAAAAATTATTCAAGAAAACGCATATAAAACAACAATTTTGTATTTGACATAGCCTGAAATAAATTTAAATCAGTGCTCATCATCAGTGATCCCTGTGTGTAAGGCACCACAATTTATGATTCTTTATACTTTGTGCACAGGACAACAAATTGAGGCATACAGCAACCCGACCCCCAAAACACTATTTTACGTGTAAGGTACGTTGTTGCACAGTAATCTGATGAGATTGCAAATTTTTATGCAAGTCCCATTTGGGTTCGGAGTGGGGTTAGGACTTCCAGGTTGGCCCAGGGATGAGTTACTCAGAATTAATTAATTAAATTATCTATTAGGTCCTTTTTAACCGACTTTCTTCAAAAAGGAGGTTTTTTTTTATGTTTGTAACCTCATATCTCCGTCATTTGAAACCAACCGATTTGAAAAAATATGTTTTTATCTGAAAGGATATGGTTCCCGATTGGTCCCATAGAAATTTCATCAGAATCGGTTTACGAATTTGGTTGTTTTCCTCACGTTAATTATCACATCACGCGACGTCGCGTGCAGGCGCTTTGATGTACATCACGCGACGTCGCGTGATACTTGCTAGTTAAAGACACACTTCCCGATTTCTGATTGAGCTGAGATTTTGCACGCATGTGTATATCGCAACTCAATGCAATATTATGATGACATGGAGCTGATCTGATGATGGAGCTGGAGGGTGGCCATAGGAACTCTGTAAAAAAACGACGCAACGCCATCTAATTTGGACTCGTTTGATTCGTCTTGACAAGTACTTTAGTCCTAAATGGTAACCAGGGTTTGATGATGGAGCTGGAAGGTGGCCATAGGAACTCCGTTATAAAACGACATAACCCCATCGAGTTTGGGTTCGTATAATGCATCTTGTCGAGTACTTTGTCTCTAGATGGTACCCAGGGTCTGGTGATGAAGCTGGAAGGTGGTCACAGGTACTCCGTAATAAAATTACACAATCCCGTCGAGTTTGGGCTCGTATGATTCGTCTTGACGAGTACTTTGGTCCTAAATGGTATCCAGTGTCTGATGATGGAGCTGGACGGTGGCCATAGGAACTCCGTAATAAAACGACAAAACCTGATCGAGTTTGGGCTCGTATGATTCGTCTTGACGAGTACTTTAACTAACTTCTAGTTACAATATAAAAATTAATTCATGACAAGAATTTGTGTGGTAAACTACAACTAAAAAGGGTAAAATAAAAAAACTCTCTTGCGAAAACAAAACCGACTTCCAAAAAAACACTAAAACGTCTATAATAACTTGACTTTCGGAAGTCGGTGGCAAAAAAGATACAAACAAAGACACCGACTTCTGAAAGTCATGTTATTTTAGACGTTTTAGTGTTTTTTTCATGGTCCTTCATCGCCCTTTGTGTTCCGGGGCCACGGTCTCTTTCGAACAGTCCCGCAGCCCCGGCAGGCATCGGCCCTTGCGAACCCCTTCCTTTTGCTGACATCTCTTTGTGGCGCGCGTGGAACACGAACGCGCTGTCGACACGGCCTGTTGTCATAAGACGGACGGACGGTGAGTTATGGGCTAGCTCGCCGTCCGTCCGTCTTATATTACACGCTTGCGCCTACGGTGGCCACCGGTGAACACCGTATCCGAGGTCTGAAAGGACCTATGCCTGCCAGGATTGCGGGACTGTTCGACAGAGATACCGTGACCCCGGAACACAAAGGGCAAAAGAAGGAACATGTTTGATGGATGGATGGGTTTTAGTCCTTACAAGTCTTACACTCCCTGCCACTCCGCCCAGAGTGGGGGGTTTGATGATTTCCCATCCGTTAAAAAAAAGAGGACCCAAGATCTACTCTAAAAGTAAAGGATGAGCGTTTTCCTCTAGCGCCAGCGGATAAAACCTCAAGCTCCATTACCATCACAATTTTTTCGATAGGGTCGTATTTGGCGTTATGAAGTGATGTACGCTGACCAACAAAGTAGGTAGGTATTACAATCTATTTCATAAATGCGGTCGAGGTTCATCGTAATAAAATCAACACCGATGACCAAAAATAATAAAAGATGATTAAGCAACACATAAGTCGATATCGGTTGCAAGATGCGGTTTTCAATAAACATCGTTTGCTTTTTAACATGGACACTGGTCAGGCGACAAGTTCGAGGTCAAACGTCAATCTCATCTACTTTATTCTTGTGAAATTCAAATAATTGTGATATGACGTTACTGGCTACTTCATCAAATCTGTGCAACTTATTTTTCGTTTAAAAAAGATAACATTGACCTTTTGGAATAGTTTTGAAATCTTCTACAACCTTGTAGCTCTCGTCGTAATTTGTGACACTTGGCAAGTGTCACAAATTCACCATAAATGCCATCATCATAAAACTAAATCTCATTAGCATTACCATTACCCAAAGAAAGTAAAGCTAAAAATAATTATGATCTGGTAATTGTTGCCTGTGTTTCTCGAAGATTTGCGAAGAAATATAGTTTCCCATCAGTGGGCTTGCTTAATGAAGAAGTTTCATGATGTTGATAACACTATAATTAACTAAATGGAATTGAAATATAGATCGAAAGTAGAAAAACGTAGTTTTTTTTAATTCACTAATAAATTACTGAGAAATAGATGATTAAAGTCAAACTAAATAAATAAAATAAAAATTGACATAACTTTCCAAGTAAGTACTACTTATATCTACCTTCTTCACCGGCGTAGTTGTGCGTGAGCAAAGCGGCCCACGGCTTCGCACCTAGTGGGCCCTCGCGTGAGGCCCCTTGTGGTTGAGGCAAAGTGGGGCACCCTGGTCATATAACAAAATTATTAATTAAATAAGAAAAAATTATTTGCATAAAATACAGGTTACCAGTTGTTAAAATTGGTGGTTTAGGCACAAACCATATTTTGCCTTTTTAGGGCATGCAAATATAATATTACATTATTATATAATGCGTATTTAACTGAAATATTACAATATTTCCGACAGTATACTTAATCCAAAATTAGTGTGAAATTTTCGGGTTCGCTTCGCTCGCTTTTCATTCTTAAACTTCAGAGAGTTTAATAATAAAAGAGAGATTATGGGACGATGACCAAATTTGTATGAGAAGAGAAAAAGGTTAGGTTTCTACGAGGGACGCAACGGCCAAGTCGTCACCGCGTGCCATGTTCCGCAGGGGTCGGGTTTGGGTCCGCTCCTGTGGAACATAGGCTACTTTTATTTATTTAGAGAAAACAAACAATTGTACAATATATGTTACAGTACATATTACGACGTACTAGAGGTAGGCTTATGTACAATCAACGACCTTTCCACATATTACTTATGTTAAAGATACAGTACAGTGTAGTGATGGAGCGGCGCCGCGCCGCGTTGTAGTTTATTCGATTTACAATAGTCAGATAACCTATTCAGATCATGATGATCTGAATAGGTTCCTATTCAGATCATCATGTAAGAGATGACAATCATTGATTGTTAAGATTTTCCTCAAGATTTTGAGGTCTTCAAAATACAACAAAAAATCACTATTTCGAAAGCAATATCCGATGTCATTTATGTAGAGTAAAAACAATAAGGGGCCATGAATTGATCCCTGGGGACCCCGGAGGTAGCAAGAAAGGTGTCATAATGATACCCATTATTCTATTCACAACGGTTTGATTCCGGTTTCCGGTTACTGATATAAGACTGAAACCAGCGCAGCATATTGCCTCTAATGCCATTGAATGCAATTTTCTTCATTAAAATTTCGTGGTCAACTCTATCGAAAGCTTTTTTAAAGTCTGTATACACGGCGTCAGTTTGAGCACTTACATCCATAGTTTTAAACAGATGATTCGTAAATATCACTAAGCTAGTAGCAGTAGATTTATTTTTGACTAGCTTCTGCCCGCGACTTCGTACGCGGATCCTGTTGCTTATGCCAGCGACAACGGGGTCGTCAAGAAAATCGAAGATCTGAAACGTCTGATGTAGAATACTGAGGCCCGGGGACGGGAAAACAACGGGATGAGCGAGACGATTGGAGACGTTCCAGATCTTTCATTTTTGTAAGTCCACAGGAAATGCCCATCAGACAAAACAACTTTTGCTAAGACGTCATTCCTTAATATGTTATAGTGTCGCTGGGCTTTGGAGTTCCACAACAGGGTTCCAGATCTCCAAATTTATTCTCACAGCAGAAAATGCTCTTCACGTGGAATAAGTTTTGCTATGACACCATTTTTATATCTCTTATACTTTAGCTGTTCTGTTGCGGTTCTGCATCAGGTGTTCCAATTTCCAAAATAAATTATAGCCTATATGTTGCCCAGACTTAATACCTATACAACAAATACCTTTTCTTCCCGTTATTCTGCAGCGGATCCTAAGGGTACACTGAATTAACAATAATATTGTAAATAACTTTAAAAAAATGCGCAATTCTCTACCAGTGAACGTCTCCGACTCGCGAGACAATGCGTGACGATCAGCGGACAGTCGCGCATCACGTTCGGCACTTATCTCTAGAGACCTAGAAGCAGATGCGTAGATACGCTCAGAACTCATGCGCAATTCTCTATCCTTGAACGTCTGCGACTCACGAGACAATGCATGACGTTCACGATCAGCGGTCAGTCGCGCATCATTTTTTTCACTGGTCTCTAGAGACCTGGATGTAAATGCGTAAATATGCTGACAACGCAGGTGTGCTTCGCGATCCGAAGAGGTTTCTACGGAGCGAGTTGCAGCCTCATGTTCTCGAACAGCATCAAGTCTCTCCTGACGCTTTTCGGTAGATTCTTGGGATCTTATGATCCTCAATCTTTTAGCTTTTTTGGAACGCTGGGAAAGATTTGACCTATTTCTAGGCATAGTTATAGTTTTATTCTGAAGATACCTGATCAATTAAAAATCAAAGTGACTGCTCCCCTGCGTTACCGGGTAGGCTACCGTGTCACGAAAATAAATGAAAAAAGAAATTAAACACTCAAATAACATAAGCCCGAAGGCTTATTTATTTGATAAAATAAAATAATAAATGGGAGTTTTGGCCAGTAGAGTAGAGTCAAATTTTCAATGATTCATCGAATTTTTATCGAAAATCAGTCCTAAACTGTTACCACCTTCACCGCGTGGAGGTACTCCCAGCTTGTTATTTTATAATTATACAGTTAAATTAGTGATAGCTTTGATTTCCATATCAAGTGTTCCAGATCTTCAATTTTTATACGTCAACAGAGAATGCTCATCAGGCTGAACAACTCTTGCTAAGACGTCATTCCTATATATGTTATAGTGTAGCTGGGCTCTTGGAGTTCCACATCAGGTGTTCCAGACCTTCAAATTTATTCTCTTAACAGAAAATGCTCATCACGTGGAACAATTTTTGCTATGGTACCATTTTTGTATCTCTTATAGTTTAGCTGGTCTGTTGCGGCGCTGCATCAGATGTTCAAGTTTCCAAGATAAATTATAGCCTATATGTTGCCCAGATTTAATACCTATACAACAAAAAAAAATCATTTAAATCCGTCGAGTAGTTCCGAAGATTAGCGTGTACAAACAAACAGACAAACAGACAGATTTTTTTTTTGTCAAATCAAACCTTTGGTTTGGAAACAGTAATAGAGCACGAATCCAAAAACCTCAATAATTATTTTTTTAATATATTCAATGTACAGACACAGTTTTTTTACTGTTTTATTATATGTATATAATATAATATATATATATATATATATATAGATAGATAAAACCGTGCTGTTGAGGAACCAATTGTTGATGAATGAAAGGATAAATTTTGAGATGGACAAGTTTTTCGAAAAATTTTGCTAAAGCACAAAGTAGGGAAATTCGTCTATAGTTTTCGACATTTTGCCTAGAGCCACTTTTGTAGACAGGAACTAAATTTGCATTTTTCCAGACTGAGGGAAATATACCATCCTGAATAAATTTGTTAAAATAATCGTTACAGGTTTAGAAATGGTATCAGAAGTCCACTTTAGAAAGCATGGAGGTATCCCGTCTTGCGCCACACCGAGCGGTGTGCTCTCCCCCGGGTAGGGCGTCATTTGCTACGCTGATGACACCCTCGTCACGACCCGGGGAGGGAACATCAAGGAGCGGTACGCTCTGCCGTCGAGGGCGCCTGTGTGTCTCATCGTGGAACGAATCGTGGCACTGGGCCTCAGGGTGGAACTCGAAAAGACAGAAGCGCTGGTGTTTCGTGCGCCCTTCGCCAGCCAGTCTGACGCGCACCTCACTGTTGGAGGTGCCAGAATACAGGCCCGGGCTAGCATGAAATACCTGGTTGATCCTCCAATAGTCTCTACTTTCAAGATTCTCTACAATCTTGTACTCACCTGTATAATTTGACCAAGTAACTCCTGTATGAAGGGTCGATACAACCTGTCCAAGGCAGCGTATTAAACAACAACAACAAAAACAACATCCATTTCGTTTCAGGCTTCTTTGGCCCATATATATATACCTTACATACTAACATACATATGATAAAATACAAATTGTGGTAGAAAATAGAACCTTAAAACTATGTTAGTAACACTTCACTTGTGCACTATGTCTTGGTGCGTTCAAGTGGCACTTGCCCGTGGAAGCGACGGAACACCACTCCTTGCGGCCAAAAGTCCTCCTCCAAGACGAGGTGCAGATAACACGTTGGTATACGCACCACGAACGCCTTAAAGTTGACGTTGCGGCGCGACTCAAGCAGCTGCACTCTCGCCACGTACTTGGTCTTCCGACGCTCGTACTCCATGATGTCCTCCACCGTAGTGGTGTAGTGTAGGCGGGAGATGTACACTGGAGTGTTCGGCTTCGCGGCACGAATAGGCACGTTGGGCTCCGACGGAGCAGTAAAAATTTGGAAGCTCGCTTTATTCGCTCCTTCAGCATGGATTGTCTTCGTTCTTCATATTTTATGTATAAGTCGACCAATTAATTCCTATCTATGAATACAAGTCCATAGAAAATCCTATAAACCTATCGCGGTGGCTTTGAGCACGCTTCGTTCACTCTTGCAGCCTGAGTTATTTTTGTCCTTAAAATTATGTATCTAATAAGTCGACTAAGTAACTTCTATTTCTAAATTTAAGGTAAAAAAAGCTCGGGCCTGTGAACGGTGAGCTATGGGGTAGCTCGCCGTCCGTCCGTCTTATGAGGACAGGCCGTGTCGACGGTGCGTTCGTGTTCCACGCGCGCCTCAGAGAGATCTCAGCAAACGGGAAACTGGGACTGTTCGAAAGATATACCGCGGCCCTGGAACACAAAGGGCAAAAGATGGAACATGGATGGATGGGTTTTAGTCAGTAAAAGTCTGACACTCCCTCCTGCTCAGCCCAGAGCGGGAGGAGTTAATTGATGATTTACCATCCAAAAAAAAAAAAAGGTAAAAACAGCTAACTTTCAAAATGGGGTGCTTAAACTTTCGAGCTCATTTCGCTCGCTCCCGTAGCATAGGTTCTTTTAATTCAAACCTAAACCAAAAATTTAAACCTTTCAAATAAATCGACAAAATGTAGTAGTAATGTATAGTAGCTCTTACTTCTGTCATGAACATTATGGAATTGATAGATAAGTTTTTCTGATTTTAAATTTTGAATTCATTGATTAAAATTGATTGGCTGAAAGGCTGGCGACTCCCTTGCCGACTATGCTTGTAGCTTCGCAGAAAGAAGTTTTTTTATGACAAAAATTATTAAAAAACAGCTTTTGTGCAACCAACCCATGGCAACTTTTAAAGAGATACTAGCTTATGACACTCGGAGGTAATGTACAGGCGTCAGTATATCAAGCTACTACAATCTGTCAAATTTCTTTAATCGATTTTCAACTTTATCGCTCAAGCATTAGGTTCAAGGTTGATTGGGAAAATTTATCAGTTTCAGGTAGCTTGATGTGCGCGTCTGTACCTTCCCATTATTGAAAGTATTTTCGAGATCTGATTATAGTTTCGAAAATTATTTTAATAAAACTATAAAGGATATAGGGAGCTACATCCTTTAAAGTTTTAATATTTAAAAATCACTTGTCACTATGATCGTACACGCAATCTCTGAACCACCCAGCCGCCCAGTTTCGTAAAATTTTGTGAATGTGTATGGTTCGTTCCAGCTTAAAAAATAGGATAGCTATGGACCCAATAGGTGGCGTAGTTATTTGTGGCGGGCTGATTGATTGATTGATAACCGATAAATAAAATCTGTACACTCTGCACTGGTTGCTACACTGCACGCTACCTATAATTGATTCATGTCCATGTGTGACTTCCCTGGCAGGAAGGAAACATACTTACGCACCTTAAAATTATCTATAACTTCATCGCAAATGTTTAGGATCTTTCAGAGTCTTCTAATGTGTTCCAGAGAGAACCTGTTACCTGCTTGGGACGAATAATTCTCCTTGTCTAGTTAAAATTACTTCACATGGAAAATATTATCAAGCATTACCTGCTATGAACGTTTTAAAGCAAACTGTCAAATTAATTAATCGGGCCAAACAGATCGTGCACGGTACGACATGTTCAGAAACAGAAGTCTAGCAGCAGGTATAAGTTATTGAAGCTGGCTGTGTGCTGGTGGGTGAGGCGTCACGTCACGGCACGTCACGCGCCCCTCGCGCATGCTCCGCGGAGCACTTGCGCCCGCGCCGCGGGACAGCGCCGCCACCCGCTCCACTGCATCGTGTCGCCGCTATCGCTTTCACGTCGTGGTTATCGCCCCAGTGATAATCTGCATAGTGCGAACCGTTATTGAAAGCCACGGTACTAGTTTGTGCGTGAAGGCTACAATAGCGGCACTTTAATCTGATATTTATTGACCGAGAGATCGAATGAAGCTGGCTGTACTGAGAGGTGACCCAAATATGCAGGCTAATAATATGTGTAGCTTAGACAGACACCTAACATTATAACCTGCACAAACTATTCCTGTACCCTTCTGCGGTTATCATTGTTCGTATTTTGTGCATCGAAGGTAGGTTGAAAGTAGATTTTCTACTGCGTAAATATTTCCTTGTATTGGTGTTATTAAAATAAATTGCCAATTTTCAGTTACAAACTTCTTGAAATTAAAAAAGAGTTAACATTGTCGTGGGCGTGGGCTGGTGGCAGGCGGCAGGACGCGCGCGCGCCTCCTATCAATGATCAATTTTGGTTCCGGCGAGATTATCTTTTGATCGGAGCAATTTCTCTTCGGTCTTGTGTCTGATAACATCTGGAGAACAACGGTTTGCATCGTTCTGCATAATTATAAACCTGGAATTTACTCCGTGATTTTACCGTGTGAGTCTACCTACACTACTCAAGGCATTCGTTATTATTTTTGAAATGCTGTTGTTTCCATCAGATTCCAAGGGGTCATAACCCTTAACCTTAGTAAACAAAAATGATGATCAGGGTCCGAGTTATATCTACTGGATAATTAGCAAAAGGTGAATGGGATTTTTAAACGTTTTGTAGAAGAGTAATGCAACATTAATTCGGACCCGGATTTCATCCCAAACGAAAGTTCAGTACCATCAGTATCTAATAAAAATAGGAACGTGGACGAGTAGACGATCAAAGTAGGTAGAGAGCGAGGCAATCAGAAACAATTTTCTATTACTATTTCTCGTTGGACATATTCCGACAACAAACACGATCGTCCCGAGAGCCGTGGGAATGCCCCAGTCGAGTAACGGACGGACGGACAAATGATGTTGGGCGATCTATTGCCTGTAATTGATGACGACTATTGTGTGCCTTTGAAAGAGCCACGAATGTTTGTCTTCGTTCTGTTACCTTCCGTTTGTTTGTTGCTATTGTTAATCTGAGACTTGTTGCCTTAATTCGCGCTGCTATTATATAAATAACTGCTTGTAGTCTCAAGATTAATTCTTTTTCTCGTTGGTACACTTGGCATTCTCAGGTGCCGTTAATCCACTTGACATAGTTGATCGTAAACATGGTTCAATTCGTTGTGTAACTATTGATGATATTGGATCTTCAGTTTATGCTTTCTTCAGTACGAATGTCGAAATTGTTTGGTTGGTAATTGCCAATAACTAGGCTAATATCTCTGCGAGCGTATGCCCGAACTTTCAGTCACGGATGATATTCCACTAAATTAAATTAGTCTGAAAATTACTGGAGTCATCAGCATTGGTTGCAGAATAAGCATGCTCTAGTTTATACGCTAGCCACACGACTTCGGTTTTTCTTTGAATGATTATGTGTGGGTACCTCTTATCCTTCCTGTGCCTTGAAGACCTTGATTCAGCAAACGTTGATCGAGTCGCGACGAATCGGACTCCTGAAGTATTTCAGGAATTGCTTCCGAAAAGTCATCAAGCTACAGTGGGGGCAAGGCAAGGCACCTTTGTGGTCGAGAACTGCATAGTACCTACAGTGGGGGCTTCGAGCATTTATTTATTATTTATTAAGCGTTCTTAAAGAGGATACAAGAACATTGTAGGAAGATCACTTTGGATGGTGAGACGAGATTATATGCAAATGAATATTTGCGTTTGCAATTGCGTTGCATAATATATTATGACTGTTTTTTTAAGATAATGCATGTTTTAGCCAAAATCAGCATATCGTGCATTTTTGGGCCTGTTTTCTTTGACTTTAACTGTACCTATCAACTCGAAAAATTTACCAGCGCAACCGCAAAAATTCTAATAGTGCCATTGACCAAAGTGGACCAAAGTGGTAGAACGATGGTTTTCAAGTAGGTAACAGAAATTTTTTAATGAGTAGAAGGCTCAATCGCTACTGATAATTTGGAACAGTAGGTACTCACTCAGTTTTCAAGAAAAACAATGATAATGTCTCGTCGATAATGTAGTACATAAAAAAAAACCTCTGTTCTGATCTTATCTATTTTTTGTTACATATTTCGAGCATTTGTAGTGCATATTTCGACGATTTAAGTTGCATATAATCCGGTCTCTAGTGATGAACATTTTGATAGACGTGCATATGCATTACGAAAAATGAGCGACGATTCTGTGTCTGAAGAAACCCCAATCGGGGTCATTAGAATAATTTCTAACATTCATTGTATTATAGAAATACATAAAGAACGTCAATTTTTTTTTATACTTATTAAAAGTCACATATAATGTCCAACGAACTATTAGAAATGGGCGAGGTATAATATAACCCATAAGTGCAGAAAAACTCTACCCAACAGTATAAGATAAACCTCCATAAATTGGATTCAACGAACATTTTACATCCCGTCTGATTAACTTGCTTTCAAAATAATTCCGGACTATTTTATTCAATAATATTATGGATTCATAAATCAGATCCAAGCGCAGATCGAGCTAAGATCTTTTCTTCGGCTAGAATTATAGATGCCTTTATTCAAAACTACAGTACGCGTGGTAGGCGAATACGAATGGTGATAAATTTAGAAAATAGCACTGGGCGCCGGCGCCTGCGATAGCTATCAGCGACATGAATCAGCGTCGTCGCATCGACGACCACCCAGCTCACCGCCACCGCGCGAGCGCCGAGCCCGCGGCCGGCCCGCGCCTGCGCCTACACTGCGCCAGTGCGCCTGCCCCTTGTCCTAATGCTTCTAATATCTATACACACCCTCAACATTAGTCTCTGCAGAGATTATATTCGAACAAGTATACATATAGTTTTGTAAACAATAGTCCATTTTAGTCATTAGCTTTGAAGCTACTATATTTTGGAACTTATATATTTGCCTAGGACTGGATAGCTCGTTAATTCCCGGGCATAATTTAACTAATTAAATATTGCCATATTTTCATATGTAATTCGTTTTCAATTTTTATGAACTATATCTATCTATATGTATAGTACCTTAATATTAAAAAAGGGTTTGACAGTGTAATGTGGTTTATGAAAAAAAAAAACAAAGATACAAAAACTTTAATTACAAAAACATAAGTACAAAACACCCTAGGTACTATGCAGTTATTTTCTATGTGATATTAAACACTTTCATTCAACTTGAAATGCCATGATACAAAAAATCTATAGTATTATACAGACATTAATATCATCAATAGTATTATCAATAAACGTAAATGCATTATAGTTACATATCACTGAGATATTGAAATTAATCATTTCAGAATTCAATATTTATCTACTAAGCTAGGACGCGGCTTATTTCATTATTTGCCCGATCACAGACAAACGCCGAGTTTCTGATATAATTAGGAATTTTAATAGGGAATTAGTCAAACTCTGCACCAGGTGCAATGTGGCACTCGAAATGCAAAATTTAAAACTCAAGCAGCAGAATTTGGCGATTCCTAAATTTCACTACCTCATTTCAGAAACCGGCAAATATTAATTTCAAATATATAACTAAAGTAAAACATTTCAGCGTAATTTAATTTGAATCTTAATATTATTTCAATTAAGTTCTTGATTTTTATTTCGCGATACGATCTGGTTATGCCTAAAAGTTATGAGCGCGAAGGCCCCAGGGCGCGCGCGAGCATCTCTCATTAATTTCCCTCTGTAAATATTGCCTCCACATTATGCGATTGTTTTACGATTTAATGCTCTCTCCTCCGACCTCTTTTGGATTTAGGGGTCCGCACTGATTATTGTGAAAAACTATAAAACATTTGTACTCCATAACACATTAAAAAAATTTCTCGTTTTTACATTATTTTCTAGATATTAACACTACTTGTCTTTGTTCTTATCATAGAACGATTTCAATGAAAAAGGTCAATTTATCTATTAAAGGGTACAGTTTTAATACGAGTAGTATTAATTTTATTAACACGACCATTTGACCATCACTATTACTAATACTGTCATGCTGTTGCTGTTGATGCTATCGCTGGCTTTATCAAATTAATAATGATATTTGATTAAGTACCTAGTAATTTATAATACAATCTAATAGAAAGCAATTACAAAAGACAAAAAATTGTCTTCAATAAAACCTAATTTTTCTAACTCTAATATAATAAAAGTAATAACAGAAGAAATTGCACTTGAAGTTCTTATATCTATAAAAGCAATGTATAAAAGAAAAACCGTTTTAGTATTGCGTTTTTTCTACTAAATTCAGTTAAAGCTACTCGCATGTTTAGAGTAAAGGAAATACAGCAAAAAAAAAAAAAAACCACATCAGAATTACAAGATCTCAATATTAACTGTAACCGTACATGTAAATAACTCAAGTCGACGCGGACTCTCAGCCGATGTTGTGAACATTTATCTGAATATCGCGAACTGTAATTATGAACTTAACGTTCGACGCGCGCTGTTACAATTAAACTAGCGGTGCCTTCACTAAATAATAAATTAACCAGATTACATCAACAACATTCATTGTAATTTTTCAACGATTATTACCTGTAAGTTACTGCCGACCTTCGATTGAAGTTTATGTAGGTATTACTGTAGGTAGGTTTTGTTTATTTGATTGATGTGCAAATCTTCGGCTTTGATAAGAAGAAAATTTTGGCTTTTCGAATTAGAAAATTATAAGTAATCTAGGGAAATTAAGCTCTCTGGTGTCACATGAGACAAGCTGCGAAAATATATGGAGCCTAAGGATTACGTTGCGCCTTATTTAGCAGCACGGAATCGCACTTTTCGCACGTAAGAAACAGAGCGTGCTGCCAAACGCATCGTCGATGCTGTAGCGTGCGATATCATTTCCGCTCTGCTTCTCGCTCTAGCAAATGACGATTCTAAGCGACAGAAAAAAATAGACGCTTGGAAAAGTGTGATTCCGTGCTGAACCTTATATGCCTTAGATGCTCAACCTTACATTTTCACCTAATTTCAATTTCTACAGGGTGGAAGGGACACGCACTAGAAAATGTTTACCACGTATTCAGTATGTACATCATTCTGAGTGGGCCCACATAGCAATATTTCGTCGGTAATTAAAGAAAAAAACAGCTGTTGCATACATTTTGACCGTGCAGGTATTGCACTTTTGTAGGAAACAGCTGCTTTTGTTTTTTAATAACCGATGAAAAATTTCTATGTGGCCACTTCAGCGTCGCTCGGTTTTAACGACTTTTCATCGAGCACCTCGAAAAATCAGGCATAAGAATTATTGAAGTATTAGCTACCAAAGAAAAACAAATGAGAATACATCAGATAAAAAAACGCTAAGGCGCTAAGCTTTCATTTTTCGCCAAAGCTTACTGGCAACGCTTCTCCGAGAGCGTGGATGAAAAAAAATTACTCTCTTGAACCCGAACCTTACAACTATAACCATATTTATCCCCAGACGATGACAGAACGTCATCGTCTGGGGATATATTCCCGGTTTGATCGCTGAATCTTCTGAACTACTTATACAGTTCCAACACGTGGCACAAAATTACCCTTTCTCAGAAGAAATCATTGCCGCTGGAGGGGAATTTTTAAATAAAGTCAGTGTGACCAGAAATAGTAAGAAAACGCGGTCCACACTTCTAACGCTCACTGGCAACCCTCCTAGAGACAAATCCACCGAGCCAAGTCGCTCCCAATCACATAGCTACTACTCAACATCTTTTGAATGGCAAACCCCCGAACAAGCTACCTAAAATAACCAAAAATAATACACAGCTGTCCTGCAGCAACCACATCAGCAACAATTTATGCTATCTGAAATCATTCTAGCAATAAGGGGCTAAAAAAATTAGTTTTTATAATTTTAAAATTAATGGTTTTCAAGTAATTAAGAAAATAGGCGAAAATTGACTATTCCAGCCCCCTTAACTCCGAAACTAGAGTGCCGAAAATGTTGAAAAACAAATTCTCTAGTTCTTGGCCTATTGATAAACAGGGAAACCTTTAAGAAACCTATAACAACAAATAATAAAAATAAATTAAAAATTAAAGGGGGCTCGCCTACTACGATAGTACGGAAACCTTGACCTTGACCTTGACTCGCACTTGGCCGATTTTTTTGTTTCAAAACACCAAAAAATAGACGTTTCCCAGTAATATATTTTGCGAACAGTTACTTAGAATGCTTGGTTAACGTATGAAAAATACAACACCAAAATACAGATGACCTTTTTTTTTTCTTTTTTTTTTTTTTCTTTTGGGAAATCGTCTAATAACTCCTTCCGCTCTGGGCGGAGCAGGAGGGACTGTCACACTTTTACTGACTTAAACAAATCCATGTTCCTTCATCGCCCTTTGTGTTCTGGGGCTACGGTATCTCTTTCGAACAGTCCCGCAGCCCCGGCAGGCATCGGTCCTTTCGGTCCCCTTCCTGTTTGCTGACTCTCTTTGAGGCGCGCGTGGAACACGAACGCGCCGTCGACACGGCCTGTCGTCATAAGTCATAAGACGGACGGACGGCGAACTAGCCCATAGCTCACCGTCCACAGGCCCGCGCCTACGGTGGCCGGGGGCCACCACGTGGCCCCCGACGCCCAGTGCGTCTCCCGCGGCGGCTGGGACGTGATGTTCTTTCCCTCTCACGTTCCGCCGCCTCTTTCGCTAGCATGACTGCTTCGCAGAAGGAGGCGACGGCGTCCCATTCCGTCTCGCTCCGGACCAGGGATTTAACCAAGGCCGGACGCGAGAGGTCGCCGCTGAAATACAGATGACTTTCAACTATATCTGGCAGTGGGATGGAACCATGGGGAGTAAGGGGCGAACGGTTATCCGCAGCTTACAGCTTATCCGGCCCAAATGTCAACCTCACCTGCTCGCGTCGGTAGTTCGTATGAATAGCCGACGGCGAGGGTTACAAACCTTCGCGGTGCTCCCTGCTAGATAACGGACTAATCGGTATAACCATACTCGCGACCGGGCAACCGGTCGGAAGAGGCTACAGCGGCGTTGAGGTTCAAATAACCTCTAAAAGTCTTGTGCAGAAAGCCAGCGGAAACTACTGCACTATATTCCCATAGAAAGTCGTCATGAAGGTACATAATAAGACACAAACCAGCGCCGCTCTGCGTCCGAGGCAGACGGTGGGAAATGGACTACCGGCCAGAATGATGTAGCAAACCTGGCAGCGTCTGGAAATCGGACTACTGGAATCTGTTGCGCAATGAAGATGCGAAGTGTCAAAAAGATCCAGGCAAACTTGACATTCTGGAGAAGGAAATGGAACAATGTGGAATAAGCGTCTGCTGTCTAAGCGAGACGCATTGGAAGGGCAGTGGTCATTTTGACACCGAATTACACATTGTCTACTTTTCTGGAAACGAGGATAACAGCATAAATGGAGTTGCCTTTCTCCTACCGAAGGAAAATAGTAACTGTGTGATAGGGTATGAACCTGTAAGCGATCGAGTGCTGAGTATTAAGCTAAAGGCCAATCAATTTGAATATCATACAGCTATACGCACCAACTAGCACGGCAAGCGACGCAGCTATAGAGAACTTCTGTGTATAAGTTTTCTATGGCTGCGTCGCTTGAATCAACCATGGCCGAAATCCCTAAAAGGGAAACACTGATTATATTGGGTGATCTAAATGCGAAAATAGAAGAACATGCTGATCAGCTTAGCCAATGCGTAGGAAAATTTGGACTGGGACAGCGCAATGACAGAAAGGCTTATACAATTTGCCGCCGAGAACAACTTGGTGATATCAAATAGCTCTTAAATAATCTTCCAGCATCATCCAAGAAGACTGTTCACCCTATGGCAACTATCGACACCAAAGCGACTACATTATGATTGGTTCGAGGTGGAAAACCTTCATAAGATATGTTCACACATTTCCTGGAGCTGATTGTGGATCGGATCACAAACTTCTAATAGCAAAAGTTCAACTCAAGCTCAAAGCTGCTAGGAAGATTGAGAAGCAGAAAAGAATCCAGTCTACGGACAAACCTAAATTTGTGGCTGCGATCATGCAAAAATGGCATCGTTAGACTAACTTAGATACTCAATCAGCATCCTCAGATCACCTGTGGGGTCAGGCTAAAGAGCTGCTCGAAACCTCCGTGACAGAGTCAAAGCCCTCTGCACCAGTTCGCAAGCGTCAACACTGGATGACTGGTGGAACGTGGAACTCTTGCCCTTGTGGAAGAAAGAAGAAACATGAAAGCTCGGAGAGCGGACGTTAAGAACTTGAAAACAATATCCGCTCGTATATAGGAAGCATGTAGGCGAGACCGCAATAACCATCTACAGAATTTGTGTGCAGAAGTTGAAATTCACGCTGATAAACATGACCTGCACCAAAAAAATAAGATCTATTACCAAAACCCTTTCTTCTAAAACATGGGCTATAGAAAATACGCAAGGCGAGCTACAGACTGAAATTATTGCAATATCTGAGTCCTGGAAGAACTATTGTGCGTCACTATTCTAAGATCCTCAAGCTCACAACTATCTCCCGACTGAGCCCAAAGACGAAGAGAAAGAGCCATATATATGGAAGGACAAAGTGCGAGCCGCTACCAGACGACTAAAAAGCGGAAAAGCCACAGGAAGGGATGCCATACCGATTGAAACCATCAAAGCATCAGGGGAGTATGGTTTCGATATTTTTCATACCCTGTCTAACAAAGTTTGGGAAACAAGGACTTGGCCCCGAGAATTGACTCATACTGACTTTGTTCCTCTACATAAAAAGGGCTCCATTAACATATGCAGTAACAATCGATTAATTGCCTTAATTTCACACGCAAGTAAAGTTGTACTGCATATTTTGAACGAGAGATTGAAGTCTTACTTCTCTAAGGAAATTGCTCCTGAACAAGCTGGCTTTGTGAAAGGGTACTCGTGAGCAGATCTTAGACGTGCACCAGATTATTGAAAAGGCCGGGGAGTTTAATAAGCCGACTTATATTTGATTTGTTGATTTCTCAAAGGTGTTCGACTCAGTAAGGTGGCCAGTACATTGTGATACTCTTCTGGCTATGAGAATACCTAAACATCTTGTTCAACTCCTTAGGAGACTTTATGAAGAAGGAACGGCTTCGGTGAGAACAGACGACGTGTTGTCGAATCATTTTCATCCAAGTGCCGGGGCTCGCCAGGGCTGTGTCTTGTCGCCATTGCTGTTTAAAACCTATACGGAATTCATTATGAGAATAACACTCGAGAATTGATTGGACGGAATCAATATTGGAGGCCATAAAATTTCCAATTTGCGTTATGCAGATAACACCACCTTATTTGCAACTGGTATTGACAATCTGAAATCCCTGCTGAGTAAAATGGAACAGGTTAGCCTTGATTTTGGTCTGAAGATAAACCGCAGCAAGACGAAGATCATGATTGTCGATCGAGCTAACAACAACTCGCCCGAAGTCACTAAAATTGCGAACTGTGACGTCATTAAATCATACATCTACCTTGGGGCACTGATATCAAACAGCGGTGGATGCGCGGATAAAATCAAACGGCGCACGGCTATCACCAGGTCTTCCATGGACCGGCTTGGAAAAATATGGCGAAGCAGAAACATCACTAACGTCACTAAAATGCGACTTGTCAGGGCATTAGTGTTTCTCATATTTCTTTACGGTGCTGAGACATGGACTCTACGAGAAAGCGAGAAAAAGAAGATAGACGCCCTAGAAATGTGGTGCTGGAGAAGAATGCTTGGCATAGCCTGGGCACAGTTCCGAACCAAAGTCTCAATCCTCCAAGAACTTCGAATCAAGCAGCGTCTTTCTTCCATCGTCCAATGTCGTATTCTCACTTTCTTTGGACATACAGTAGCGACTTGTAAAACAAGAAAAGGTTGAAGGTACAAGACCGCGTGACACGTCACCAATGCGTTGGACCGACCAAGTCAAAACTGCACTCAATGGTCCACTCCACGAATGCGCAAGAAAAGCCACAGTAGCCAGTGTGACGACCACGACCACTCTGCCAAGAGTGTGACGACGAAGAAGAAGAAGGATTTGATTCGTGCGTGCTGCCGATTCTAACAAACTGATGCCAGGCTTTGGCTTTTACAATGTCATAAGCTAATTATGTCAACGTGCCATGTTAAGAAGTATGACGGGAATAAAAGGAAAGACCGTATTCGAAACAAAGACATAAGACAGGCAACAGCGATGACAGAAGTCACACGGAAAACCAGACAGCTTAAATGGAACTGGGGGCCTAAAATAGCTGCTTTATCAGAATCATAATATGAATCACGATAAAAATTTAAAATTCTTAAAATGGTCTTTATGGTTATGACCACAAAGTCCATTTAAAGCAGCCATTTTAGGCCCCCTGGACTGGTCACTCCATCAGAGGCCCAGACAAACGGAGCCAAAGAAGAACAGTCTGGTACCCGAGAAATGGCAAAGGACATAAAGGAAGGTAAAAAAAACACTGCGACGACAAATGAAAAAGACAGGAGGGAAATTGTGGTCTCGAATAACAGTCAATAGAGAGAAATGGAGTAGGCCTTTGCCAATAGCCACACCAACCAAGACCCTCTTTCTATTTACTACCAAATGAGCATCACCCCGGAGGGCGATGAAGTCACTCAACCGCCTCGCCTGGGAAGGCACAATTCCAATCTCGTTAACCTCGACAAATCGGCAATACGTGCATGTCCCAACTCCTATCCTGTGATCCAACACTGAAGAAAGGTTGAATATTTCTTTATTATGTTCATGCATAATGATACCTTTTAGAATTGGCTGTTAAGACAATGACACGTTTTTTTTATTCACTGATACACACTTAACTCTCTATCTCAAAAACTACTGAACCGATTTTAATGAAAATTGCACTGTTCCCTAAGTTGGACTATTCCTAGATCAACTAAAACAGTTTTTTTAGCAATTCAACCTAATTTTTGAGATATGCGCGGACATACATACACTTTTGAAATTTGGCACACAATATTGGACTAACACATATTAAAAAAATGTGCAATTCTAACAATATTACATTCATACGGGTCGAATTGATAACCTTTTTTGTTATACGTCGGTTATATTGTCGGTTAAAAATAACATAAGTAATCGTGTCTATACGCAGGCATTTCACATGAATACAAAACAGATCGCACGAAATAGGCGTAGGTATAAAGATCAATTACTACTGAAAACTTCGCTTGTTCAATTCTATTTAGTTTATTTGGATCAAGATGTACTACTATAAGCAATAAAAATTAGTAATTATTTATTAGTGTTCCTGCACAACTGGATGTTATTATTTGTACGTACTTAAAGCGACATCTTGTAATACCATGGCGAACTAACACATAATCTACCGTACTAAAAGTAGGAATACACATGCCAGTAGCATACACAAAAGTATGCACTTTGTTAAGATGCTATTGTAACATATACCATTTTACCATCTATAAGAAGTTGTAATGACACTAAAGCATAATAATATATCCTACTTAAAACTCTTGTGTATGTGAAAGTTACATGCATCTGTACTCCTGGTTTAAGCGTATCATGCAAAGTTTTCAACGCGCATCTATAATACTGGCAATGCCGATAAAATAAACATTATAACGACACTCATAATACGTAACAAAAGTAAACTTAATACCTAATTTCACTAAAATCGGAACGATAAAAAAATAAAACAATTAGATATCACAAGTTAGGAAACGAAAACTGATGGCTGGCTTACAACTCTTCGTGTGCTGGCTGTACACCGGAGGCATCGAGGAAATCATTGAAGACCTTTTGCTTACGAACATGTTCCGCACATGTCTCCACTAACCTCAAGAACTCACGCACGTCGAAGGAATAGTTAGTGAATTTGGCATGTGAACCGCCGCCGGGCCCGTGACCCTGTAAATAATACATTTTTTTTTTATGAATTCGCTATGGACTACCTCTCGATCAACTTTTCACCAGCCTGCTTCTAATTTTGTGTGGGCTCATGCTGTGTTAAAAATATTTGCCAGTCAGCAATATGGCAGCGAAGCCAAGTGCACATGGCACACGTAGTAATTTTTTTAGTTAAAATTTACAGGCTGAATTTTCCAAGTGGGCGTGGATGGCCAAATCTGAAACTATTAGGAATAGCAAAAAATGCTCAAAGGAGTCTCGAGCCCGATTTTGATGAAAACTAAAACTGCATCATTGGATTTAAAAAAAAAAAACAATATTCCTGGCCAGGAATCGAACCAGTTGGTTTTGAAAAAAAAATCACTATTTTTACTCCATTCGATAGTGTCTCTAATAAGGATCAAATTCTGGGAAGCATGGCAAACCTTTACAAAGACAATAAAAAAAAGGACAATCTCTATTCTACAATAGTGCTTACGTAAAAAGCAATATAAAATCAAATTTTACCTGATCTTGTTGTACAAGTTTTGTTTTATCTTCCCAAGTTACGTATTTAAGCCCGCGAAGTCTCGTTAGATCTAAGTAACAGTTAGGATCTTCGCAGTTATAACTGAAAAAAGAAAAAAAAAAGAAAATTGAAGTATGCGCCAAATTTTGTAAACGCCCTCTTTGATTATATAATGTCTAGATGGAGCAGCAAATGTGCGAAAACATGTCAAAAACAATCAGCCGACTGTTGCTTATAAGCACACAGAGACATAGACGCACAGTGTTAGTGTTTACACTGTGCGTCTATTGTCTCTGTGCACCGCGACCACGCAGCCGCACGCACACTTGTTTAAAACTGTTGCCTCGTTTTCTTTGTTTTGATTATAGGGCGACGCTCTATCTAGACATTATATTTATCAAATAACGCCTTAATAGTCTGATTTATTATTTTACAAAGTATGTTTTTATTACGTAAGATTTGTTAGTGTTTAATAAATCTTGCGTATAAAACTCTAAATCATACTCACACTTCGAACACGGCTGCCCAATCAGGCAAGAAGAGGAGATGCGTTAATCCTGCCCCATGCATGCCAATGAACACGTCAGTATTATGAGTTATTTCCAGCTGCTTCAGAAACGGTACAGTTTTATCATACACTACCCGCTTCACTTCATACCCTTCAACTTTAGTCAAAGCGTCAATAATGGCCTTTTCGTTCAATATTGATCGATATGTCGTACCCCTTGACAGCAGGGTTACTCTCACTTTGTCGCTGGCGCGTGGGTTCAATTTTATATTTAAAGAATGGATTATGTGTTTTGAAAATGCATGGAACAAGCCACTCCTTTCGCAGCCATATATCTGCAAAAGTCGAACAATAATCAAAAAATATTTTTTTCATAATGAAACGTTTTTAAAATGTCTAAAAAATTGTCTCTGGTCCTATTAAATTTTAATTTTATAAAAGATAAACTAATTAAGTCAATCTGCTACCTCTTTACACTTTAATCAATGATTGAACCTATCATCGGAAAGGGGTGGAAATTTTTTGTATGAAATCTGGCCTGGCTAACCACCGCCATTTTATTTTATTTTCAAAAAAGCGGCATGCTCTATATAAACCTGTATTAATCAATAGCTGGTATCTAAGTGACAAATCCCGAGCAAGTTTAGTACAACTTTGATTTTACTAGCCACCCACAAAACCTGTACTAATCAATAGCTGGCATCAATACAAACAAGTTTTGTATGAGCCAAAATCTTCCAGAGCGTCACGATTCCGAGAACAAGCTATCAAGGTTAGAATGTAAACACTAATAGCACCATCAGCACAACTTTAATTTTATTAGTCACAAATAAAACCTATATTTTTTTTGACTGATGTTTGATAAACGCAATTAAACTTACCAAAGGAGTGTTGTAGTAAAGGCCGAAGATCATTCTAGGTAGAAGAGGTAACACAACATTTTTGAAACATACTACTTTTCCTCTGAATGTTTTTAAGTCCCAGATAGGATTATCAGTAAATGCTTTGAATGTTTCTTCAAAGGCAGATTCATAGGTGAAGGTTTCCCACACCAATATGTGATTGTCTTTAGAAAAAGTAGAAGGATGTGTGGAATTCACGTGTAGAGATGCATACAAGTTGAAAAAGTCACAGAAATGGTGGTACATGTTAACAGCTGAAACACAGAAATATATAATAGATAAGTACATGGCTAATTAAGATTGAAGCAGATTATGTGTTTCAGAAAACTAACATACTTGCATCTAATTTCATTATGTATGTTGGTTTATTTATAACTATGTCACAAATTCCATCAACTATGGGTTTCTGAGGGGTTTTGACAAAATGCACAAGTTCAGGACCCCACGATTGTAGAGCACTCATGTGTTCTGCTTCTTTCATTAGCCGCTCAGAGTAAAAATTGCAGAATCCACCTGAAACATTAGATATATGGCATGGGTCAATTTGGCTTTAGCTTTCAGTTTAAATTTGGAGCAGAACATCTCTAATGTCAAATATAATTATTTTAACTAATAAAAATATCTTACAATGCTAACTTGTTAGTATTGTCAGCTCATTTGGTCTTTAATTGAAAACCAAAGAACTACATAACATATTGAAATAATTCTGATGCAAGAATTAATTTCTGAGGCAAAGGAAATTTTGTCTATAAAACTTAATCCAAAAGAGTGTATGACAAAAAGATGCATACCTATCTGACCAGGCCCAAGGATATCCATTTTATAACGCAAGTTGTCTCCTCTTCCAACAAGGCCTGTAAAATTTAACATCATGTTTCGACCGCGACAAAACCTGGAATCCAGACATACATAGTAATGATTAAATATGAGTTTAAGGGCACATACTTTAGCATGAACCAAAGTCATGCTTTGACTTTAATAAGTATGTAGTTACTATGGTGGTAAAGGACATTTCTGATGGTAGTATTTGGCACCTGCTAATATGTAAGTTTATGATATCAGTGAAATTTTGGTCAGTGGGTCGTCTTAGGGTTGGATTTAATTCAAACAACTGTTGTTAATACCTTAAATACTTTGAACATTCCAGTGAAGTGTCATCAGGATAGGCAGCTTCACACAAGACCATCAAATCATCTATTTGTTCTTTTACATAGCCTGTAATAAAAGACACAATTTACTTTAAACAACAATATATTTATTATTACTCAGCTGATTATAACGAGCAGAAAGAAAGATTAGTTCTACTAAGGCAAAAAGTACCCAGTCACATTTGATAGGGTTGGCAATATTGCCTATTTTTATATTATCTATGAAGTTCAAGAGAATCATCATAATACATATTTTTAAACAGTAGGTACCTTGTTAAACCAAAACAGTTTGCCTGATTCAAAAAAACGCTGTTTGACCCTGACCTTTATTTAGTTACATAAATGCATCAGGTTAGACTGGAAGCAAATCCCAACATAATTGGGAAAAGGCTAGGTAGGTACCTAATGATTGCTTAAATCAGTACTAACCAAAGTCGGCTTGAGTGTAGAATGTCTCATGCTGAGCCTCTTTCGTCTTTACCCAGCCTCGGTGATCACCAGGACAGACAGGTTGCACAGGGTATGAAACATTTCTGTAACACTCAGGTTCATAGCCCCAACAACTCTTAATCCCTGCTAACTCTCTGTATTTGCATTGTGGTTCTGATAGACAAGCATCAGCAATACTAGGAAAAGCATTGAAAACATATGTTACATGTTCTGGATGTACATTGAGATCATCAATACCTATTGAACTAATGCTGTTAAATAATATAAAAAAATTAAAAAAATGAACCGGCAGCCACATTTTTACAACTTTCATTCAGAGTTTTTATGCGTCCACAAAACACTTAAAATATATGATTCTTCTAAAGTTCAAAAGCTAAAGCCACAGAGCATCTTATATATACTGGTAGCTAAAGCTTAGCTAAAGGTAAAAAACAAACATGTTTTTGACAAATGACAATGACATTAGAGTGTATACCCAACCGCACCAATCGAATTTCTTAGGACATTGACATTTCTCAATCTCTGTAGAGATGTAGTCAATGCGCCGGTTTTCAATAACCGAACCTTTGCAGGTTCGGGTAATTTTATTGAAATGCGGTGATTGAAATTAAATCATTCATTTTATACAACAACATTGGGTAAGCTTAGTTATCTGACGATATTGAGTTGCATTAAAGCCCGGTCATATGCGTCATTTTCTGTCATCATGAATACACAGTTTTCACGATGGCTCCTGTCGCCAAATAAGATTCTAAGTAGCTACTTAAAATTTTCAATTCTTAATTAATCAAGAATAGCTCAATCTAGACCACAATCGTGAATATTAGTAAAAATAAGTGATGAAAAAGCACGCAATACGTGAACTTTCTATGAAATCTGAGATTTCGATGGCCTCACGTTACACTAGCGCCTCTAGCGGCGAATTCACACGTGATAGCCCCCATTGGTGCCACGTAAGCGACCTACAAGCGCAATCCAAATTAATCACAGTTACGCCAATAATTTGTACAAAAAAAATATTACATCAAGAATCAAGAACAAATTATTCGATTTGTGATTG
This sequence comes from Eugnorisma glareosa, assembly GCA_947578425.1. Lineage (NCBI taxonomy): Eukaryota > Metazoa > Arthropoda > Insecta > Lepidoptera > Noctuidae > Eugnorisma > Eugnorisma glareosa. The sequence continues at coordinate 10,903,541 of OX387964.1, forward strand.
ACCTACCTACTTCATGCATTGTTATGAGCTCAAGTCAAAGGAAGCAAGGTGGCAAATATCAAGCGTGTGGAGCCAAATTCCCAATCACACAAATTGCCCACCGCGCCCAATAGTCTCGTTGTTGAAAAAAAAATGTATTTTGCACATTTTATAGTGATTTCGTGATTGATTCTCCTGTTCACTTCTATAATTCGTGATTTATTCTTCTGTTCAATTCTGTTAGATCTCATCCATGTGAATTTTACAGAATGTTAAATGATTAAAGGGTCAATACCCAGGTTTTTTTTTTAAAGTTGGAATTATTTTACCCTATGAAAAAGTATACTATACTCTGTGAAGATAAACTTTTATTCAATAGATGGCAGTGTTTTCAAATTTATTTGGCGCCTTTTCCAGAATACAAAATTCCCGGCGGATGCCACCGCGATTACCACGTGAACACAACAGCAGTTGTCCAATCAGCTGGTAAATCATAAAACCGCCCGCCCGCCTCTGTCTATTTACTCTTCCGTTGTTTTATATTGGGCTTTTACGTGCGTTGTTTATATCTTTGTGCTTACGTTTTGTAAACCTGATTAAGACGGGCTCAGTGATATTTAAAACATAGTGTTTTATAAAATTAACAGTAGAATTTTGTTTCATTTTTCTGACCTTCGAAGTTAACCCAAAACTAATGTCGCCATTTTGACCATACAAATCGAGTTTAGTAGGTATTATTATTTTGTTTGGTCACCAACAAATGTTTAAATGCTACATTAGTGAATTGCGTAAATGGCCGTACCTTTGCGAAGAATACGGAGAAAATGTCTCAGACGAATAGTACTGTAAATTTTCTTATACATGACGCTAATGGTTAGTAGCCAAGCTATCTTCGTGAAGCTTTTACTTTACTTTTTTATTATCACGTAATGTTTACAGTTCTGCTCGTAACTTGCCATAATCATGTAATTTTAAGAATTAACAGAATCCGTATAGGAGATTCACGACGCGCTCGTTTCGGCACACTGCAGTGTTTCCCGCTGTCAGTTTATTTGTGCATTTGTTACTCACCAAACGCACTTTCAATGAATTTTTCAAAACAATGATTCTGTTATTCTGCTCAATGTAAAGTTGTTTTGCAGTACGTAATAGCTCATCAGTAGTTTCCTACGAAAAAGTAGGGGGCAGGCATGTCATGTCTAATTATCACGTTTTATTTTAGGGCATCCACAAATGGTAAAAGTTGTCCAAAATAATATAAACAATCAGTCACTTGGACAGATCAAAATTAAACCCAATCCTGTGAAAATTATCAAACTGCCTACTGTAGCAGAAGGAAATATTAAGGTATGTGGTATGGCCAGTCTTTCAATTTTTACATAATTGTGCATATCGGTAGCAAATAATGATTGTTTCTAACATACCTCATTTTATCAAAGCCCAAAGCAAAGCTTGAGTGGTGAAAACTACCTAGATACTTGTAGTACATTGTACACTTGAACATTGTAATCATATTATTATGCCACGAGACTTCTGAAAAACTTTCAACTCTGAATTTTCTTCAGCGTATAAAAAGTTTGTAGTACTAAAATTGATTGTATTATTTTTCATTGAATAAAAAACTCCAATGTTAGATACTGCTTAATTCTGAGAACCTCCACACCTGTTTTTATCCATCACAGGTAGGTAGCTTTTTCAGTTTGTGCAATTAAAATTGTATTTATAATTATTGGATATAAATATAATTGGCAATTAGAATCTGCAACACAACTTACCGTCTTCATGTGGATAAGCATAAATTGTAATCATTGAATTAATTAGAAGTGTTATTTAACAATAGCATTGCTTTAAAACAGGTATTATGGTCCTGAACTTAACTCTTATTTTTAACTAGCTGTTGCCCACGACCTTCGTTCGCACAGATTTTGTTATCAATTTCATGGGATTTTTATTTTTTGCACGGAACCCGTAAAAATAGCCTTTGTTAACCTTATAACATCAGCTACCTGCCAGTAAAATGTCAGAGTTCCGTCAAAATGGGTCCAGCCGTTTCAGAGATTAGCCGGAACAAATAGACAGACTGACAGACAAAAATTGCAAAGTGCCATAATTATTTTCATATGCATTCAGTAAAAAGCTGTTATTTTGATATTACAAACAGACACTTCAATTTTATTTATTTCTATTAGAGTATAGATGTATAGATAATACTGTTGTCACAAACCAATGATAGTCAAAACTTCAAATTTTGTCAGTATTTATTGCAAAACAAAGCTATTTTAGTTAACCAATATTTTAAGCATAGCATGCATGCTTTCATTTTTGCAAAGGACTTGCTCATTTATGTTATTGTTCATATAAAACATGTGTGGTCAAGTAATAATAGAGTTATAATATAGAGTACCCTTCATTCAAGTCAAATGTAGAATCTATTAATAGCTATGGATCACACAGGGAGATGGTTCCTCTAGTAGTGACAGGTTAGTCAAGATATTAGTCAGTGAAAGCAATAATTATCTAAGCAAATTTTTTATGTAATATGATTTTCACAGGCTTGCAAATTGAACATCAAAACTGCTAATTATTGTTAGTCAATTAAACTGGGAATAATAATAACATGGGGTTATTACATTGAGGTGCTTTATGATTAGTACAATAAACTTAATCCGTGCTTGTTGTGATTACTATATCATATGGCTTTGACTCAGTTGATCTTATTTTCCTATAATTCACAAATTTCATGTTAATAGTCTTTTTCTCTTATGTTACAGACATCATTATACAGAGCAGTGAAGTTGACTGGACTCAAATGTGCATCAAGTAAGAAACTAATAATTATCTGTTACACCATAATATCTTGACATAAATCTCACAGTAAAATAACCATCAATATCATTAAAATAATATAGTTATCAGTAGAATAATTAGTATAACTTATCATAGGTATGTACTTTAATGTGTATTGCATTGGTTTGAACCAGGTTTCCTAGAAAACATGATTTCACTGGAATGCTGGAACCGCTTGGTTTGAATATAAACTAAGCAGACATCATAGGTACTATTTAAAAATACATGCCTGCATTCTCCTTCATGGAGATAGCTTCACATTTAGGGTTGTGCATCATAGGCGCGGGCCTGTAGACGGCGAGCTATGGGCTAGATCGCCGTCCGTCCGTCTTATGACGACAGGCCGTGTCGACGGCGCGTTCATGTTCCACGCGCGCCTCAAAGAGATGTCAGCAAACAGGAAGGGGTCCGAAAGGACCGATGCCTGCCAGGGTTGCGGGACTGTTCGAAAGAGATACCGCAGCCCTGGAACACAAAGGGCAAAAGAAAGAACATGGATGGGTTTTAGTTAGTAAAAGTCTGATACTCCCTCCTGCTCAGCCCAGAGGAGTTATTTGATGATTTCCCATCCAAACAAAAAAAAAGGGTTTTGCATCATCTAGCGGCACGGAATCACATTTTTCCGTGCTCCTATCCTTTTCTGTCGCTCAGAACCGTTATTCGCTAGAGCACAGTGCTATCGCACGCGGCAGCATCGACGATGCACTCGGCAGCATCGACAATGCGCTCGGCAGCACGCTCTGTTTTTCGCTCAGATGAGGCATAACCCTTAAGAAGGCAGTGTTTCAGTTTAAGTGCATAATGTTCGCATTCTGTTTTTTTTCTCCAAATAATCTTTCCACATTATTGTATGTATTGTGGTTTATGGGGAGCACTTGTTCATAAGTATGACTTTTCGAATCCAAGCTGGCATGTAAAAGGAACAATCATGATTAATGATATTTGGTGATAACAATCCTACACTCGCAAGTTAAGGATGGCATTCTCAATTCTTGAATGCAGGCTTCAAATTGCTGTTTCTGCCCTGTGGTACCCCAGGGTCGGATTGGACACAAACATTTTTTAAAACTATATTGAACCAAATTAACTCACTGGATATTATTCTTTTTCAGAGTTTGTACATATTGATAATATAGCAAGTTTGCAAAAAATTAAAGTTGAGCCAAAAGAAGTTGAAGAAGCTGAGGTAATTATTATTTATAAATCTATCTATCTTTAAGTATATAAATTAAAAGAAAAGTCCTGACTGACTCACTGACTCATCAACGCCCAGCCCAAACCCTTGGACCTAGAAAGCTGAAATTTTGCACAGAGGTTCCCTTTATAATGTAGACAAGGAATAAGGAAACATTTTTCGAAATTCAACCCTTAGGAGGGTGAAATGTTGTGTTGAATTTTCTGTGAAACTTTTTATTCTCTGGGTCGATTGATTCGAACATTGGTGTACACACTCTTCAATTAAAAAATTATGAGACACATCTATCAGTTTTTCCAAAAACGTCCCCCAACAGAGTCAAATAAGGCTTCGTACACGGGCGCATGGCGGGCTGTGGGCCGCAGGGCGTGTGGTTTGGAGGATGTATTATTTGTGAAGAGTAGGTACTAAGAAAGGGTTTTCGAAATTCCACCCCTAAAGGGTGAAATGGGGGTTGAATGTTCTGTGAAACTTTTATTCTCGGGATCGATTGACTTGAAAATTTGTGTACTTACTCATCAGTTAAAATTATGAGAAACGTGTATCACAGTTTTTCCAAAATCATCTTGTAAAATTCAAAGTTCTGACTGATATCAGTTAGTCAGTCAGAACTTTTTAACAAACGTATGGCCTAAACCGTTGGTTCTAGAGACATGAAATTTGGAGGGTGTGTTATTTGTGGAGAGTATGTATCAATAAAAGGGTTTTCCGAAATTCCACATCTAAGAGGGTGAAATGGGGGGTGAATTCTCTGTGATTTTTTTTTCTCTGGGTCGATTGACTCCAAAATTGGTATACATACTCCTAAATTACGAAGGGTAACCAACGGGATCTTTTTACGACGGATATTACGAAGCCTCCGCTGTCCGTCAGTCTGTCTGCCAGCAGGCTGTATCTCATGATCCGAATTAGGTAGATGTTGAAATTTTCACAGATTGTGTAGTTCTGTCGCCGCTTTAACAAGAAATCTCACCAATATTATAAATGCGAAAGTTTGTGTATATTATATTATAAATGATGGATGTTTGTTACTCTTTCACGCAAAAACTACTAAACGGATTGGATGAAATTTAGCACACAGATAGTTTATAATTTCTTACCCCGTAGTATGATCCCGTGGGACAATTATTGACCTCCACGCCCGCCGGCGAAGCCGCGGGCAAAAGCTAGGACTCTATACTAAGTATACTATTCTTTTACCATTAGATTACTACGTTATCCCTGAGTAACATAAGCACCTAAAGTTCAATGAAATGGTCACCAACTTGATTAAACAAATTTACAAATTATGTTTTTAGGTAAAACAGGAGCCTCTGACTGAACTGAAATTTATAAATAGTGTGCCAGATCTAGTGTCATTACCATCAAAGTCTGAAAACCAAGTAACAAGCACTAGCACTGCAAATAGCATATCTCCAACCATGTCACATGCCTCTAGAAGGAGACATGATTCTGACAACGATCCCCCAGCTGAATAGTAAGTATCATTTTCTTTTACCAACCTTTTTGGATGAATAAATCAGTTGAAGATCCTTTAAAACAAAGCAAGCAGTTAACATGAAGCTATCAACAATTTTCTCGCTCAAGACATACAAAAGATTGTAGGTCTTTTGTAAATTAAACAGAATATAACAAGACCCCTATATAACAAGACCCCTAACGAAGCCGAAAGGTACTTCTTCTCCCCGTCATCGCGATTTTGATTTTTTAGTTTCTAGACTATAAGTACCTGGGAACTTTATGGTTACGGAGATATTAGGGGTCAAAGTTCCAAATTTTTTCATAAGTTTTTTTATTTAATACTTGCTTTTAGTGTAAGATTTTTCCTTTAAACACCTCTACGACCCCCGTACTATTCAATCCATCCATCAGCACAATGTTTTGAGGAGTGCGTTACGTTGAGTCCTACCGTAAAACGTGTTTTTCCACCCAAAAAAAAAAAGATATTCTTTATAGTTGATCGTTGACTGTTCACACCGCCGCCGGCGTGCTTTCGTTGGTCCCAGCAACAAGAGCTATCAACGGTTGAAATAGAGCATCACTCGCGTGTCTGTCTGTTTTTTCTGTCCGTCTGTCACAGCCAATTTACTCCGAAACTACTGGACCGATTGAGTTGAAATTTGGTACACATATGTAAGTCGTTGACCCAAAGACGAACGTGTAACTTAAATTAATGAATTTAAACATGGGGTCACTTTTGGGGATTAAATTAGAACATGAAAACAAAAAGTTTTGTAAGCTATACGAGTATCGTGTTACATTATCAAATGAAAGGGCTCATTGTGAGCATCTCAAATTTTTTTTAAATCATTTTAAGATAAATTGTTTTGAAGTTATTTAAGAAAAACCGACTTCCAAAAAAAACAGTAAAGCGTCTAAAATAACCTGACTTTCGGAAGTCGGTGGCAAAAAAGATACAAACAAAGACTTCCGAAAGTCAGGTTATTTTAGACGTTTTAGTGTTTTTTTGGAAGTCGGTTTTGTTTTCGCAGAAAGTTTTTTTTATTTTCCCTTTGTTAGTTGTAGTTTACCACACAAATTCTTGTCATGAATTAATTTTTACATTGTAACTAGAAGTTAGTTAAAGTGCTCGTCAAGACGAATCCTACGAGCCCCAACTCGATGAAGTTTTGTCGTTTTATAACGGGAGTCTCTATGGCCACCGTCCAGCTCCATCATCAGACACTAGATACCATTTAGGACCAAAGGACTCGTCAAGACGAATCATAAGAGCCCAAACTCGATGGGATTGTGTCATATTATTACGGACTACCTGTGACCACCTTCCAGGTCCCTCACCAGTCCCTGGGTACCATCTAAAGGCAATGTACTCGACAAGATGAATTATACGAACCCAAACTCGATGGGGTTATGTCGTTTTATAACGGTGTTCCTATGGCCACCTTCCAGCTCCATCATCAGACCCTGGTTACCATTTAGGACTAAAGTCTAAATGACAATGAAAAACTTGTCAAGACAAGTCAAACGAGTCCAAACCCGACGGCGTTGCGTCGTTTCATTAGAGAGTTCCTATGGCCACCTTCCAGCTCCATCGTCAGATCAGCTCCATGTCATCATAATATTGCATTGTCTCGCCATATACGCGTGCAAAATTTGCGAAATTTGCGTGCGTGCAAAATATCAGCTCAATCAGAAATCGGGAAGTGTGTCAAATTTAACTAGCAAGTATCACGCGACATCGCGTGATGCACATCAAAGCGCCTGCACTCGACGTCGCGTGATGTGATAATTAACGTGAGGAAACCAACCAAATTCCTATACCGATTTTGATGAAATTTCTATGGGACCAATCGGGAACCATATCCTTTCAGATGAAAAAAGAAATTTTCAAATCGGTTTACAAATCACGGAGTTGAGGTAACAAACATTAAAAAAAAATATATATTTTTTTTTTTTAATGTTTGTTACCTCAACTCCAAATTTAGAACCTCCTCCTTTTTAAAGAAAGTCTGTTAAAAATAACTCCGAAGCAACAGGGCTGAATTAAAAAAAAATGTAAACAAATTATAGTTCTTTGCCTATAGATTACAGGAAAACCTATAAGAAAGCTATAACAACAAATAATAAACCCCCCCCCCCCGACCCTTGCATGAGCCAGCCCGCGATGCTGAGCCAGTAGCAATAAAACAGCCCCTAAATCAGATCCAGCCTGTCCCCTTGCTGCCCTCCCCAGCAACGCCCTAAGCCGAGGCTCGTACCCCACAGGGGGTGCCCTTAGCGAGTGGTCGCTTAGCTTATAAGTTCATTTTGCCCCTGGCTGGAGGCCTTCAATTCTAGGCATCCACAGGGTTAGACCGGTTAAGCAGCAGCCAGCCTCAGAGGCTGAACTGCGAGAAGCCATCTCATTAAAAAAAAAATTAAAGAGGGCTCGCCTACTACAATAGTAGTAACCCTTTATGCGCGACTCCGACTCGCACTTGTTTTAAAATCTTTTATTTCATTTTCGTAATGTATATTTTCAGCACCACTAAAAGACGTAAGCATGCAGACAAAGTCGGCAAAGGTTTGAGGCATTTTTCAATGAAAGTATGTGAAAAAGTCAGAAATAAAGGCTTCACTTCTTACAATGAAGTAGCAGATGAATTAGTACTAGAATTTGCTGCAGGAATGCATGGTTCAGCAGATAGCCAAGTATGTATAGTTTTATTTTATATAACTGGTAAATCTAGCGCTAACCCAAACAATTATTACATTAATACTTACTCAACTTTTTTTATATAATATACATTTCCATACAAAATTATTTAAAAAAGTTAAAATTAAATTAGTAAAAATTTAATTCAGATTAATTTAACATTTCAGCAATATGATCAAAAGAATATTCGCAGAAGAGTATATGATGCATTAAATGTATTAATGGCAATGAACATAATTTCTAAAGAAAAGAAAGAGATAAGATGGCTTGGACTACCAACAAATAGTGTGCAAGAATGTACTGCATTAGAAAAAGAAAAACAGTCGAAGCTAGAGCAGATTCAAAAGAAGACACAACAATTACAAGAACTCATATTACAGGTACTTATCACCTACAGTAACACGATAATTATTAAATCTTAAGCACAAAACTAATAATTACTTACTTTCCTCAGCACATTTCATTTAAAAGTTTGATAGAAAGAAACAAAGAAGCCGAGTGCAAAGGAGTCAAACCATCTCCATCATCGGCAATCCATTTGCCATTCATTGTTGTGAATACCAGTGATAAGGCTTTAATTGACTGCAGTATTTCTAATGATAAGTAAGTAAAAAATACCTTTCTGGACTACAGAAAAAAGTAAAGAACTAGAAACAAAGTGATACTAAACTGACTATTTTCCTGAATATCTCTTACAGGACAGAATATATGTTCAATTTTAACAAAAGGTTCCAAATACATGATGACATCGACATTTTGAAAAGAATGGGTCTCTTATTTGGTAAGTGTTTTTTTTTATGAGTATCTCATCATGGGTACATTTGGGTAGGTGGTTCACTAAGCCGCTAAAATATTAAATTACCACAACAATAACCCTCCATCTGCTCAACATTGTTTCAGCAACAAGTTGTTGTGCTGCAAATATCATGGAATTTTGCTGCCAAAATGCCCTACCCTATTCAAACAAAAGAACGAAATATTGTTGCCTGCAACTATGTCTCGATTTAAATTCCAATTGGGTTTACCTTAATGAATATCAAATAAATGACGAATAATGATTTTTTTACCATTGTTACTCGAAAAAGGGCATTTTATAGATCGATAACAGTGATTAAAACTCCCTTTTACTCACTGAGCGAATAAAATCATTTTGAATTTAGAACAAGCACGAATTATGAACAAAAAAGAAATAAAAACGTGCCGACAACAATGATTAACACCGATTTTCGAAAAAAATCTTAATTTCACTATACATTTTTGATTATTTAGGAAAATGTGATAAATACTCGTCTGCATAGACTTATCCCAGCTTTATTGGAGTCGGCTGCCAGTCTAATCGGATGCAGCTAAATATCAGTATTTTACATGGGGCGACTGCCTATCTGACCCAGAACACAACCCAGTTTGTTAGTTAGTTGTGTGGGTAATACGGTACCTTTTGATAAGACTGGTTGTCAAACTTTCGGGCCATTGACTTCCTGTAACGGTTGTCAAAGAAATACAAATGACAGCCAGCCGAACGGCTTTACGTAAAGAAAGAAAGAAAGAAAAAGTATTTATTAGACTCACACAGGACAATACAAAAAATGGTTGATATAACATTAAAACAAAATTACGTACTTAAATAAATAAATAAATAAATTAAATACTTAAATTACGTAATTTCCGAGGCACGGAGGAAACTCGGTATGTAATGAATTAGTGGTCAACCCTCCACAGACCGACCTTGGTAAGCCCGGCTTAACCTTGAAGATCGACCCGAGTGGCTTTTATTACCCACGAGAAATATAAATACTATAGGTACTTCTATTTATTTTCTCGCAGTCAATGGTAAAAAGTAGAGTACACAACTCGCGAAAAAAAAAAATCATCTCGGTTCTTGTATCCATCGCTCCGCGCAGGATTCTACTCTAAAATCCCTTGCTACGCTCGGGATTCTACTCTAGAATCCTTCGCTGATCTCGGGATCCAACTTAGTCCCTCAAATTAAATTCCCTTTTTTTTTTCACTTGTTGTCTAATCTACTAATAGTTGATTGACTAATTTCCACACGAGGAGCTCGGGTCGATCTTCAGGTCAAGCCGCGCTTGCCTAGATTGGTCTGTGGATGAGTCGATGGGACCACAAATTACACACCGAGTTTCCTCCGTGTCTCGGAAAGCACGTTAAGCCAGGAAGTCCAGCCAAGTTAACTGGGTTGTGGAGGTCAGATAAACATTCGCTCCATGTTAAGTACTGGTATTCAGCTGCATCTGGTTGGACTGCAACATAGTTGGGAAAAGGCTAGGCAGGTGATGATTATGACTAGTTTCCACATTACTAAAATTATAGGATCACATTGTTAAACTAGTGTTTTATATAATACTTTTTTTTTCTGATGGGTAATCATCAAATAACTCCTCCCGCTCTGGGCGGAGCAGGAGGGAGTGTCAGACTTTTACTGACTAAAACCCATCCATGTTCCTTCTTTTGCCCTTTGTGTTCCAGGGCCGCGGTATCTCTTTCGAACAGTCCCGCAACCCTGGCAGTTTTATTTAATCCTTGGATTTTCTTTTTGATTTCCTTATTTTTAGTTGATTTATTTTCGCTTTCCACAGGTTTAGATAAAGGTGAATGTTCAGAAGAGGACATAGAGAGAGCAAAAAATATGGTTCCAAAATCTTTGAAGACATATGTAGAACGTAAGTATCAGTTTATCAACTATGTATAATGAATAGAAAACCTTTTCGCTTGGAAAAGTAACTAAGCAAGTACGCGGAAATTCCACTTGCGCCTATTTCGCAAATGTTGATTGTTAGATCAGTGCGCAGTAATCAGTTCTAATGATAATTCTAGCACTAAGTTTCGCCTGCGTAAGTTCAGTTTTTAAGTTACTTGCTGTTGCCCGCGGCTTCGCTCGCGTTTTAGTCGGAAATTATCCCAAGGGTACGTTGTAAGTATGTATGGCGCTCTGGGATAATGTAGCTTCCTATTAGTGAAAGAATTTTCAAAATCGGTGCAGTAGATCCAGACAGGTAATGTCTGGATCTACTGAACGGATTTTGAAAATTCTTCCCTACAACCTCACAAGCTTTACCTCGTTATAATATTAGTATAGATATCCCGTGTTATTTCCTGATGTATAAGCTATAATAATGTAAAGTTTTATCAAAATCGGTTCAGTAGTTTTGCGTGAAAGAGTAACGTACATCCATCCGCACAAACTTTCGCGTTTAAAGTGGAGTAGTGGACCCACCAGGTGGGTTTTCCCGGCACCGCAAGTGCGACTCGAGTGAACCCAGCAGGTGGATTCCCGGCACCTTGTTTACTTGCCTCACTTAAATTGAAATAGGCATAGGACATGATATTAATTCACTACTTGCACTGATTTCAGAAATGGGCAGGGGAGTTATAACAAAACTGTCAACAATGCTCGAAGAAGAGGAACTCGATGATGAAGCAGGTGAGGAGGAAGAAGCATTAGAAGCAGAGGCCGAAGTAGAAGAGGAGCATGAGGAACCGGAGGGCAACGAGTACAGCGACGACAGCAGCGACGTCGACGTGTAGCGAGCACGCGCGCGCATTCCTGCGCATTTATAACTATTTTGTTTATATTAACTAGGTGTTACTGTTGCATGTGGGCTAAGTTTATGTAATTATGCCACACAAGTTCAAACATTATATTAGCTTAAACATATTTTGACACAATGTAATAATTTAATACTATATTTAAAACAATTCCAATGAAACAAATATGATTTAATATTTGTAACAAAAGCATTCTGATCATCACTGAGCACGCGCCGCCTCATCCGAGCGCAGCCGCCTTGCTCAAAGGCGCCTCAGTCGATGTATTTTGTTTTAATGCCTAAATTGTTCTCAACCCCATGATCAATCAATTCGTGGTGTCTATTCACAACATAATCGATTATTTTTCATATATTTTCTGAATCCAATAATTAATTATTATAGTATTCGAATGTTTTTTCTTCTTCTATTTTTATAATCTTAAGTTGCAGGATAAAAGCAACAACTGCCACGGCAATGCGTACATGTGGTGCCATGATGTCTTAACTTTCATTGAGGCTGCTTGACCAGTTTTTCTTTTTTTTTTTTCAATAATATTTCACCGCCAAAGAAAAACAGAAAACTACATTTTTGCTGTTTCAGTTACTTTTAGTGCACTGTACAATATACATTTTCCATTAATGATCTCATGACTTATTTCACTACAAATAAATCATAAGAATATGATTTTTCTTTGTTCTACATTTTACATTTTGGGAATATTTCACTTCCTAAAACAAAAATTGTCATTACACAATACCGACAATGAAGCCACACTGAAACCAATAGTGTTTATGAGGTAGAATCACTCACAATATACTATAGAAAGTTTTTTTTTAGTGGACATGGAATTGTTTTAATGATAAGTGTAATAAATGTCATTAAAAAATAATATTTTTTATTTAATTTGTTTACTTATAGCATACAATTAAAAACCAAGAAATTCACTTCAAATCATCGTCATCAAACAAGTCTTCAAAATCTGGAAAAAAAAGAATACATTTTAGACAGTGAAAGAATACAAATTAAATTTAAGATATTGAAGTGACATAGTCGCTTCGCTTGTTTTAAAAGATAAAGAAAGTCTCAGGTTTGAATCCCCCAGTTCACAGTTTTACCAAAAGAGCAGCTAAAATGTTCTGTAAAATACTTGTTTAATGTCATCATCCCAACAAGCTCATATGACTTTTTTCGCCAGCAGATGAAAAGATTTTTGTCAAATAAAACTTACGGAAAACCAGATTTTTCAACTCGAAAACTAAACTGAAGAAATGGTTGTAGACTTAGTGCCGTAGTAAAAAATACTCAGGCTGACTTCCCCAACAGTGGTGAGTTGTTTTTTTTCGTTGGCTGGCGTTGGCTTTGGTTTTTGGGCCGAAAATGAATGATCTTCTTTAGTGAAACAGTCTTAGAAAAACATTAACAAACAAGGTCCTTACTTGAGCCTCGGGTTCTTCTGTACTACTGAACTTGCAAATGTGACATAGTGGGAAATTCAACAAAAAGACTAGTCTTGTGTCAGTTCATCAAGAGAAGAGAGAGAAATAGAGGTTTCAACATGTTTAAGAGCATGTTTCGCCAGTGACAATGCGCAGTAAGCTCATAAAATTTTGTTTATTGCCAATACTTAATTACATAGTTCTGTTGATCAGTTTTGGTAAGTTCTTATCATGTTTTGCTAGAGTAACACTGGTTGTTCTATAAAGTCTAATTGTTTTCTACATTTTGCAAACTAATAACTAGTTTGCAAAATGGTAATAGGGTGACTGGTGATTAGCGATTGATACTTAAACACGTGATTGTACTCATGATAACAAACAACTTTCCCAAAGAAACATTTTTTTTTGTAGTCATTCACTATAGGGTGACTGATACTTAAACACCTGATTGTACTCATGATGGTAACAAACAACTTGCTCAAAGGAAACAATTTTTTTATACTCATTCACTATCACAATAACACAACAGCCGAATGAAATTTGCGAGCGCGCGCCTGTGGCCTATTAGCTGTTAGCGACGTGACGCCATTCCGTGTCATTACTATCGTTCCGTGCAAGTGGGTAGGCAGAACAGCCGCGCGGCGCGCTAATTTCACACGTCTGTTGTGTTATTGTGATAGTGAATGAGTATAAAAAAATTGTTTCCTTTGAGCAAGTTGTTTGTTACCATCATGAGTACAATCACGTGTTTAAGTATCAGTCACCCTATATATATACATTTCATCTTACCATTGAAAAAATCTGAATGTACAGCCTTTTCATTAGCAGCCAAATCCATTAGTAGATTTGAAGGGCCTCCAGCCTGTTGACAAAGATAAAATTATGAGATTTAATTTTCCTTTTTGTTACCGAGCATTGGTGTGATTTTTCAAAGTTGCTGCCAGCAGAAAAACTGATTTCCTTTTCAGTACAAGATAGGGTCAAGTTCAACATTCATAATAAGTACTGAACTTTAATTACTTCCCAGAATTTGATCCCTATTAGCGACACTTTAATGGATAATAGTGTTTGTTTTTTTAAATCAATGGGTTCGATTCCTGGCTAGGATTTGCTGCCGATTTTCCGAAAATCCAATGATGCAGCTTTAGTTTTCATCAAAATCGGGCTAGATACTCCTTTGAATATTTTTCGCTATTTCTCATGGTTTGGGATTTGGCTATCCATGCCCACTTAAAGAATCCACCTGTAGAAATCAATTAGAATCCACCTGTAGAAATCAATACTTGATTATTGCTCATGCCGTTTTTGTATGACAAGGCTCTGCAGTATATTTGGTCCTCCTCAGCAAATAAGGTTGGTCTTTTAGCTCCACTTTCAAACTAGAGAAAGCATTCACTCCAGAGTGCACACATTTTTAAATTGCTGTTCCTTTTTACTTTTCATTCATTGTACTCTTACTATTTTAATTTATAAATGTTTTCCACAAATTTATTAATTCAATATAGAAATATTACTCGTAAAATATTCTAATTGTTTAAATAGTACCTTTAGCCATTAGTTCATTTTATAAATAATAGTGTAATTAGATAAATGTGTTTCCTTATTAGTAACAATAATTTTCGCTCTTGCTGTTACATGTCGGTCTTGTCAAACGAAACTAAGAGCCTGGAAACGGATCTAGGAGCAACTTCACAAGACTACTCAACAGTAGGAGAGTAGTCAGTTTAGCATTAATAGATATCGTTAGTATCGTATGTAGATAGATACTCACTTCTTCTAAATCCATGTAAGGTCCAACTCCTTCTGGAAACATTTCATCAGCAGCTACTGTTGGTTTCATGTTGAATTATTCACTGCAAGCAGCAACGGTAAATTAAATTAGATTACGTTAGTCCTACCTAACGTAACTTGAACTTGAAGGCAGGCAGACAAAATATTTCACGCTGTACGAATATCTAGCAAGCAGTGTGAAACCGAAAATAAATAAAACAACGTCAGTGTCACTCATTGTCATCAAGGAAGAAGGTGATCCCGACAAGTAACACGACATACAGTCATAGAGGAATAAGCTCTAGAGTTGGTTTCGTAAGACTTACCTCTCTACTGGCCTTTTGACCAATGAAAATAGATCAAACTATTCCGCGATAAGTTATATATTATGGTGGCATGCAGTCATAGAGGAATAAGCTCTAGAGTTAGTTTCACTGGACTTACAATACCCCTCTGCCAAAGTAAACCGGCCTTTTGACTAGGGATGTTCGGATCAAGGAAATTATATAAACTAACTGAAATGATGACGTGCGAAGGCGTTCCAAGCGAGAAAACTTCAAGAGTGGATGTCATCTCTTTCTAATAGGGTGTCCAATATTTGCACTTACATTCGGGACAGTTATTATTTCAATATTTGTTATTTGAATATTAAATTAATCCCGTTACGATTTATGTGCTTGTTTAGCTATCAACGTGATTTCCGTATACAGTATGAAAATCTTTTATTTTATTTTTTGTGTACTGGCAATTGTTAGACAAGGACACAATCCACTCTCGTCGCTTTCTCGCTCTTAAGTTTTCTTCTCCTTTTGATTGAGTTAAAGTAATACGAACTCTATATGTTTGGGATAAAGTTCAGTTTCAAACGGTTTTTTGATATCAAGATTTTGTTCGTAATCATTTCAGTTAGTTTATATAATTTCCTTGGTTCGGATGCAGACTTTCTGACATCCGCAGTTGCGGGTGCGGATTTTTGAAGGTCCACATCCTCGGATGCAGATGCGGATCTTAACTTTTTTTTTAAGAATCTTCGCAATGAGCCATCCTGGTCATGTTTATCTTGTTTAAAATAAGTTCAAATTTTACTTTGTGTCGGTGGTGACATTGTGAATTCACTTGTCCAATATACTATTAACATTATTATTATCTATTTAGTTTATTGGATATAAATAACTCTCAAAAACTGCAATATTCATACTGTTACGAGCTGGGTATGGGATTTATTTATGGGATAAATTAAATACTACCGATTAAACACGAAATAACTTTATTAATTTCAAAACACTTAAAACTTACTCACAAATACCACTCGCACTAAGCATTGATCACTATTTACTTAGATATCTCACTTCTAGTTCACTTTGATTCGCTTCGTTGTGTAGCCAAAATCAGACTGTCTGCTCCACAGATTTTTTTTTTTTTTTTTTTTTTGTTTTTGGCGTTGCACTATTCGTGCTTATTGCCACTGACAATATTTTATATCATAACAAAACGTAGGAATCAAGTACTCGCGAAATTATATATTAGTACGACGGGAAATTTGGAAATAGAAAGGAAATAGGTTGTTAATATACTATATAAATATTATATACAGAAAAAAAAAATATATATATAACAAGTTTTAACAATAGGTTATATAAAACATGAACGCCACAAGGTGGCCCAACAAATAGGCCGACTCGTTGCGTAAACTAAGAACTACCTAAGAACTACATGGTAAATTAAGTACTTATATACAGTTTATAAACTAATGTTTATATAGCTATATCATTATTTACAAAGAAAAGAGCTATGGTTTTATAAATATCTATATTGAAATTAAATAAAATACACGAAATAGAAGTGGGAAAAGGGACTCGGAGGGAAACAAGACTTTGGAAAAGTGAGGAGTGGTCATAAAGGGGGCAGGAAAAAATAAGGTGGTTCAGATCTCCCACCTCAGCGCCACATTCACACGCAGGGTTCTGCACAATGCCAAGCCTGGCAAGATGAGCAGGAGTGCACACGTGACCCAATCGCATACGTATGAATATTGTAGTAATCTTTTTGCTTAGCTTGTACTTGCTAAACCAAGGTTTAACAAAAATGGATGGCTGAATAGTGCGATAAAATTTCCCTTTCACTGATTGCTCGGACCAAAGCTTACCCCAGGATTCCTGTAGATAAACCTTGGGCAGAGCTGCCAGATCTTGGGAGTTATTTTTGTACGGAAAAACGTCTCCACACAATACTGCATCATTAGCCAACTGGTCAGCTCTCTCATTACCTAAAATGCCACAATGCGAGGGTATCCACGCAAAATGCACTGAATACCCCTTAATAGAACACCTATAAAGGAGTTCACGTGTTTCAAATATAATATGAGGAATAAGAGAATAAAAAGGGAATCTGGCCAAAGACTGTAAGGCACTCCTTGCATCAGTTAAAATGAGTGAATTTCGTAAGCCCATCATAAGTATATATTCGACAGCTTTGAATAGACCGTAACATTCTCCCGTAAATACAGATGACTCGGGCGGGAGCTTTATTTTTTGAACTATATTATATTGGGAGTGGAATACACCTACTCCCACGCATGAGTCTCTTCCATGCTTCGAAGCATCTGTAAACAAGAGCTGACAGCCCTTCCAGTCTCTATCTATAGTGAAGTTGAAGTTAATATTATGACATACGTCATCTTGATAAATGTTAAGGTTATAGTGTATATTTGGTGACTTAATTAATGAACTGTAATTACAGTGAAATATAGGAAGAAATTGAGATTGGTGATAGGGAGCTTCAATTAAATTGTATTTTCTAAAGCTTTTAACTAAACACGGAGTATCTTTGTGCCTCCAGTAAGTGGACGAAATTACTTCTTCAGAGAGAATGGAAAGTTTATTTCGCAAAGGATGACATGTAAATTGCAAACACCGAGCCATAAATCTATCAGCTAAAAATTGACGTCGTAAATGAAGTGGAGGGTCTCCACATTCCACCTGAAGACAATTAATAGGACTGCTTTTCATTGCACCTGAAACCACTCTAAGTGCCTTGGACTGAACACTGTCAAGTTTCTTAAGACCAGCAACATTAGCAGGCTCCAGCAAAAAGGTGCCATAGTCCAATACGCTTCTAATCAAGGTGTTATAAAGTAGTTTTAATGAAAAGGGATGTGCACCCCACCAAACACCAGCAAGACATCTAATTATGTTGATATTTCGTTCACATTTAGCAGTTATATAATCACAGTGTGGTAAACCAGTAAGATGTGAATCCAAAATAAGGCCTAAAAATTTAACCTGGTTTTTAACGGGCATAGGGATATTATTATACTGTACTGTAACCATAGGAGGCTTACGCATTCTTGTAAACAAGACGATGTTGCTTTTATCAATTGATAGGTGTAGACCATTGGTTTCTAGCCAAGTCTTCAGTAAACGTAAAGAAGAGGTTAAGGAAGTACAAATATTTTCAACAGAATGACCAGATAAATAAAGAAGTAAATCATCCGCATATTGAAGGACTTGTACGGACTCATTTAAAGAGGATTCCAAATCATAAGTGTAAATATTGTAGAGAATTGGACTAAGTACGGAACCTTGGGGGAGACCTTTCCATACTAAACGGGTAAATGTAAACCCTTCAATATGAAGATTTAAAGATCTCTCTGAAAGCATGTTAATTATGAAGTTAGACAGCATTTTTGGAACTTGTAATGAATTCAGCTTTTGTTCCAGGACTGATACCAGGACATTATCGTAAGCTGAGCTAATATCCAGGAAGGCAGCAATTACAGAGTTATTGGAAGAGAAAGCTAAACGAATATCAGTTGTGAACACACTAAGGCTGTCCATCGTACTTTTACCCTTCCTAAAACCAAACTGTGATGGAGCTAGCAAGTTTTTGCTCTCCAAATACCATTCCAAACGATTCTTAATGAGGTGTTCAACAATTTTAGCAAGAACTGTAGAAAGTGCAATTGGTCGATAAGAAGTAACATTAGAAGAAGGTTTGTTTGGTTTTAGAATGGGAATAATCGTTTGAGACTTCCAACTTGATGGAATGCTGCCAGATATCAAAACTGTATTGATGAGATTTAAATATATTAAAAGAACAGAGTCAGACAGATTAGCTATAAATGAATATGGTATACCATCTTCACCAGGAGCTGAATCCTTAACATGTGAAAGGACTCCTTTCAACTCACTTAGTGTGAACAGGGAATTCAACTCAGAATTAGGAATAGGAACATATGGAAGGTGGATTAAAGATCTCTGTTCTGGGACTGAAGGGGGAGCTAAATGATCCATAAATTCATTGGCTAATTCTAATGGTAGGTTTGAGGCTGTTGTGTCGCTGAATGCCGACCTGAATCGCCTAATATTTTGCCATACTAGAGATGCGTTAACTTCTGGCGAGATAGATGCACAGAATCTTTGCCAACCTTCAAATTTCTTTTTCCTAAGGAGCTTACGAGTTGTTCGAGCAGCTTCTAGGTATATCTGAAAATTGTGGCGAGTCATAGTATGACCATAATTTTTTTCTGCTTCTTTTCTTTTTTTAATGGCTTGAGTACACTCAGCATCCCACCAAGGTGGTGAAGGAATTTTGCCTGTAGCACCATTCTTAATAGGGAAAGTATTATCTGCCACCTCTATTAAAACTCTTGTAATTTGATTAGATAATATCTGAGGGTCATGTGGTTGCAAAGAATCAGATAAGGCAAGCATTCTTTCTTCTACACAATTTTTATATGTATCCCAATCTGCATTTTGAAGTCTGTACTTTAATCGTGGTGTTGGAATGCAAGCAGCTGGTTTTTGATGTGGAAAAGAAATGATTAAAGGGTAATGATCACTACCATAGGAAGACATTAAAGGAGACCAGGATAATGTTGATGCTAAGTCAGGTGTGCAAATTGAGAGGTCAGGGGCGCTTATTCCCTCATCTGGATTCGTTTGGCGTGTTGGGAGACATGTATTTAAAATACACAAATTATTAGAGTCTAGAATTTCTAATAACTTTTCCCCATAGTAATTGGAACTAGAACTACCCCAGGACTGATGTTGTGAGTTAAAGTCGCCCATTACCAAAAACGGTTTAGGTAAAATTGAAAGAAGATTACTTATTTCAGAAAGGATATTTACAGTGGGACGAGAATAATATATACATACTAAACAGATTTTATTTACAATAGCAGCAACAGCAGATATATCGTCACTGAGACTTGGAAGAGGAAAAGATTGAAAAGGCAAGTTGTTTTTAATAAGTATGGCAACACCGCCATACCCATCGCTTCTGTCTGTTCTTAGACACGCATAGCCAGGAATTCTAAAAGAGAACCCTGGTTTAAGCCATGTCTCACAGAGAGCGACTGCAAAGGGATCGTATTTGTTCACTAAGTAGGACAGATCAGATTTTTTATTCAGAATGCTGCGACTGTTCCACTGAACAATCTTGGATAGATTTGGATCCATTATGATTAAGATTAAATAAGTTAAACAGCGTATCAATTACAGTGGCAACGTTGGACGGTTCAATATTATTATTTTTAGATAATGTATTAATTAACATGATTATTAAATTTAAAATTTGGTTTTCACTATTATTTGTTGTTTTATTTTGGAATGCAACACCATTCCCTGACACAGAAACTTCGTTATTGATTAATGCTTGATGAGCTGTACGGTCATACCCCTTAGCTGTTTTTGGGGGATCCCGAGGTTTAAGGAATACCGTTTTTCTGTGTGAGGAGATAATTGGTGGGTTACGTGATTGGGGCGAAGGTTGTGAATAGAATGAATTTTTAGTGGTATGTGATGGGGCAGATGTCACTACATCTGCATACAATTTTGAAATAGGTGGATGTACCTGCGACGCTTCAGCATACGACACGCAGCTATGGGCCATATAATGCTTAATTGATTTTTGCCTCTCAAATTCTGGGCATTTTTTATTGATGGCGTAATGAATGCCACCGCAATGACAGCACTTACTACTACTCTCATCATCAATACTGCAAGTGTCAGCAGAATGCTTCTCCCCACACTTGAAGCACTGAGGGTTCGACCTGCATTGTACCTTTGTATGGCCAAAACGACAACAATTAAAGCACTGAATTGTTGGGAATGTATACAATTCCACTGGCATGGAATTGTAACAACAAAACACACGTTTTGGTAAAGTTTGTCCGTCAAAGGTGAGCACGACTGTTTGCGATGGTTTCCACACAGGGGTCGGTTCGTGCGCTTTATAATTGAGACGCCTTGCCTTGATAACCTTCCCGCATCCAGCAGGGACAGATATATTTTCAATTATTTCCTCCGGAGACCATTCGGTAGGTACGCCTTTAACAATTCCAATGCGACACACATTAATTGATGGAACAAATGCCCTCAATTTCTCTTTGGCCAAACTTGGGTCATTTAAAAAAGAATTGGCATCTACGTAACGAGAGAAGCTCAGTGATATTCTATTACGACCAATGCGTTTTAATGAACCGTTAATTATATTATTGAAACTGCGTTTTTTAAGAAAATGTCCTAAAGTTATTGGGTGTAATGTTTGGGCAGAGTTTTGAGTATCAAAAATTTTTTGGATGTGTACAACGTATGGCGACAGGTCTGTGGCTTCGTACAAAGCCCTAGCAACCTGTGGCGCCTTCTGGGGAAGATCTGACTTAATGAGGTTTTCAGTCTGGGGACCATCCACAGAGAGTGGAGTGGATTCTTGATGAACTACAATTGAACTTTGACTTAATGTGACTGATTCATTATCGCAATGACAGTGAGTTCCTCTATTTATTTCGGTTGTAGTGTGTGAGTGACTATTTCGCCTTCTTTTATTGCAATTTTTGCATACTTTACGTGGAGCTCTAGTTCTTTTCCGCTCCGATCTGGTTATGGACGAGTCGGTATCCATACTGGATTCATGGATTGTAATATTAAGCCCGACCGAGGGGACTGTGCCCCCCGGATCAGGCGGTTCATTGTCCATTGTGGCCACTGGCCAAAAAATAAAATATAAAAAACTTACCCTATCTAAGAAGAATTATATCTACAAACAATTAAATTAACTAATCTAATGAATATTTACATAAATCTACACAACTTATCTCCAATCGCAAACGTTTTATATTATTTAGAAGAAAACGAAAGAAAAATCACGCCCGCCAAATTCGATGATTCCCGCGCTTTTTCCATACCGCTCCACAGATTAGATATTAGTATTAGCTCCCGTTTTTTTTTTTTTTTCTTTGGAGATGGCATCTCGCAGTTCAGCCTCTGAGGCTGGCTACTGCTTAACCGGGCAATTCCCTGTGGATGCCTTAAAATGAATCTAAGGCCTCCAGTCAGGGGCTTAAAACTATACTTAAAAACTAAGCGACCACTCGCTAAGGGCACCTCCTGTGGGGTACGGGCCTCGGCTTAGGGCGTCGCTGGGGGGGGCAGCAAAGGGACAGGCTGGATCTGAGTGATATTATTTAGGGGCTGGTTTAAAACTACCGGCTCAGCATCGCGGGCTGGCTCTGACAAGGGTCGGGGGTCGGGGGGGGGTTCGTTGAACGTCGCGACGGGCCTCGACGGCGAGGACGGAATCTCGGCGGTTTGTATCTGTATTTACGCAATGTACTGGTTTCCCTACTGCTTTCCTGGAGGAGGGTGATGGGGTCATCGGGGGTGGTGAGGGCATGTCGCGGACGGCGAATCATGCTAATACGCGAGGGTTCGTACCGGGCGGCCGATGCGATCAGGGGGTTCCTATGCTTGATAGCGGAATCGAAGAAACGCTTGGATAGACGTTTCATAAACTGAGCTAAGTTGGGGATCCTAAGGTCTAAGTGGAGACTGTCATTACGGACATAATAGGGGGCACCGGTGATCTTACGGAGAAAACGGTTCTGAAGGGTCTGCATCCGATGCAGATGACGCGGGTGGGCATGGGCAAAAATGACACAAGCGTATGTCATAATGGGACGGATGATGGCGGTATAGAGTCGCAACTTGCACTTAAAACTTAAAATGGAGCCTACCCATGGCAAAGGCAGCCCGGTCGCGGGCTGCTCTTATATGCGCTGCAAAGGACAGGTGGTTGTCGAGAATGACCCCTAAGCTTGGCTCGCTTCTCCCAAGGGATCGGCTTGCCGAACATAGTGATCGGAGAGGGGGGATGTATGAGACGCGCCTTATGGAAAAGAACTGCCTGGCTTTTATTGGGATTAACCTCGATTCGCCACTTACGGAACCAGGCTCCTAAAGCATTGGCTGCTTTTTGGAGCTGACGGGCGATGGCGTCTTGGCCGTGCCCAGTGTAGTAGATTGCCGTGTCGTCGGCGAATAGGGCCAAGTGAGCCTTTTTGCTCTTGGGGATATCACTAGTGAATAGAGTGAAAATGAGGGGAGAAACGACAGAGCCCTGGGGGACTCCCGCGCGAATGGGGGACTGCTCCCGCAAACTCGACAGCTATTTATATGACGACCGATGCTTCAAGAAAGATCATAAAGGTTGAACCTTCTCGAACCTTCTTCACAGTCCTTAGTGAAACATCATCCTTCCAGTCTAGTTCGAATCTTCTAGAAAGTTCCATAGTAGTAAATTGACCTTCGAGAAACTTCCACCACTCTCTCGAATCTTCTAGACAGTTCTATAGTGGAACATTCTAGACTCTTAACTACTAAACAGGTCCTTACAGGAATATTCGCGACTCGCATTTAATCTAGAATGTTCTGTAAGGCAACCGGCGTAACAATACGATAAGCGCAAGTAAACACGTTATAATTGATTTACGAGATACAAAATATGATGAAAAATAACAAACGCGTCTTGCTTGTTGTGCATCTTGTCATCAAAATTTACGCTCCTGTTGGTCAATCAGCACGTGCCCACGGTACTACGGACCACTCGCTAGCCCTACCCATTTTTTTTCTTGTCGCGACCTGCGCTACATCTGCATCCGCATGGACATCCTCATCGATTATTGCTGATGCCCAAATCGATGCGGATGCTCCGCATTTGCGGATGTGGATGCGCAACATCCCTGCTTTTGACCATAGACGTTAAATACGTATAAAACTAGTTCATAATCCAGTCTAGTTCTAGTCTTTAAATGGACTCCGGACCATGGTTACAGCAAGGAAAATCTGCTCAGCAGGCTATTGCGTACCTATCTCTGTTGACAGTTCATAGTGATCATCGCTTGGCGAGTTTTGATATAATACGACAGTTTTGCACGGGTAGCGGAAACCAACAAGAACGGTCATTGTATAACAAAACCCTCCAATTGATGATCACTATGAACTGTCAACAGAAATACGCAATAGCCCTGCAGGGGGATGACTCTGCTCTGGAGTGTAAATGTGGTGCTGTTCAACAAACGATTGGGCACTTAATATCGTGTCCTATTGTTTGTTGACTACAGGAACTGATTGTAGTGTATGCGCAGGCTTTGGCGTGGCACTCGTCTTACCGACCATAGGCGAATGCGCACGTGTTCTGGTTTTCGCATACAGTATATCCTGATCAGTACCTATAACCTGAGTGACAGAAATTGTGTTTTATTGGCTCACGAAACATTACAAGTGGTGACGAGGATAAAAGTGAGTACCTATATTTTAAACAGAAAAAAATTGAAGAAGGAATTTAAGAAATTATTGTTTATTCATCATATTTATTCATAAAACAATTTACATTGTATTCGAATTTTACAAAATAATTACAATTTAAATCTTAACCGAAACAATAAGTAATCAAATATAACAAAAAAACAAAATAAATAAAGAATATTAGTATGTCATCAATTAAAAACCGTTTACATGTCAGACCACAAAAAGCACAAAAACAACCATGTCTATTCCATTAAACGTAAATCATCTGAGAATTAAATGTCAATTAGATTACTGTTTGCATGTCCAACCATAATAAACACAGACACAACCATGTCCATTCAACGTTAGGTAAACTTAAAGAGAATTAAATGAAAATTAAATGCCAGTTAGATGTAAATTAAAAGTAAATCAAATTAAAATTAAATGTCAACTAAATTTATTATGCCAATTCAATCACCATTTACCTATTTATCCAACCACAGTTCGAAAACAAACATGTCTGTTCCATGTTGCGTAAATTAAAAGAGAATTAAATGTCAGTTAAAAGTCAATTTAAATGTAAATTCAATGTCAGTTAAAATCACAAACATATAAATATGTCTGTGGTTAAAATTCATTAAAAGTCAATTAAATGCAAACTAAATGTCAATTAAATGTTTCATGCTTGCTAATTTTATGGAGAATATTGTAAATATATGAACCTGAAGTTTACACTATGTTTTTATACGTAATAAAAGAAACTTTTCATGAAGTTATTGGTACTTTTAGAGTATAAAATAGAATTTTTGTCAGGACCTTAATCGACAGTGGTGCCATCTGGTGAGATCAAAAACGATAGCCCTCATTAACCCAAGGCTGATTATGATATTCGTGGCTTTCTGGAAACAAAAATTAAAAAGTTACTTGGTCTCACTGAGTTAGTTCAGTGTAAAACTAACAGATGCACAACCTCGTAGTATTGGTTTAAACTAGAATAGAATAAGTTAGGTGATAGACTAGATAGTAACAACAGTGAAGATGGCGCTCCGAACAAATTAAACTGTCTGTTTTATCATAAGATTAAATACAAATAGATTCCTTTACATTTCGCCATTTTACTGACATCAATTTGCCTCCGACCTCCGACCCCAAAACCAGGTAAATTTAATAAAAAAAACAATAATGTAACTTTTACAGCAAAAATGTAACATTTCAGGAAACGAAACGTAACTTACGACTCAAGGGCCCTGGCAACACTGGGTAGTAGTATTGAGTCCAGTGGAGATCTTTGGCGGGAATCTCAAAAAAGACGCACTTTTTAATTTTTCTCAAAGTTATTTTCATTCAATTTAAATACTGTATATTGTTTAAATTTGCTGTAAATAGTTTGTTATCGTCCTGAAAATGGACGGGAATGAGGGGAGCGAGGCTGAAGCCCCGAATCCCAAGATTCGGAAGCGGACTTTTGGCGCTGATGCTGATGACCATGTCGGCGGCGGTGAGGAAAGTGACTCTATTAATTACGCACCCTACTTCAAGCCTAATTATAAAAGACTGTATCCAGAGCATTCGGCTAACACGGAGTTTAAAGTTTTTGTAGAAAGTCAGGACAAAGAACGATTGGGAAATAAAAGCCCCATATATTTAAATCACATTTTCGCAACGGACGTTAAAGGTGTGGTGGCCATACGCCGTGTCAATGCGAATAAAATCGTAGTCGTGTTTAAGCAATACAACACGGCCAACAATTTCATCAACAATGCGAGCTTCCTTGAAAAACATAAGATGAGGGCATATATCCCTGCAGCCCAGATAGAACGAGTTGGCATCATCAGGTTCGTACCAACCAATATATCCAACAAAGAGTTGTACACAAAGCTTTCTTCTGTCTATGAAATTGTAGCAGTGAGAAGATTTACAAAGAAAGTGGGACAGAACAGGGTACCGCTTCAGACAGTCAGCATTACATTCCTATCGAATTCGCTACCAGATTCAATACAATACGACCTATTCTCATATAGAGTTTTTGACTATATATCACCCCTTTTGCAATGCTATCGCTGCTTCAAATTCAATCACTCGGCCAATGTATGCAATGGTAAACAGCGCTGCAGCTGCTGTGCTGGAGAACACTCCTACAAAGAATGTGACAAGCCCAATGAGCTCTGCTGCATTAACTGCAGTGGACCTCATTTGGCTATCTCAAGGACCTGTCCGGTTAAGATGAGGAAAATGTTAGAAAAAAAGGAAAAAATTACTTATGCCAGCATTGCTAATACAAAGAAGGAAACTGACTTCCCTCCTTTACCGGACCGCTCCGAGTCTGCTATTAAAAATAAGCAAAATATAATTAATAAAAATAAAGAACTTATTGTAAATAAAAACAAAATGAAATTGTACAATGTGGATAGTGTACATAACACACCCTTAAACTCAGAAATTATGCCTGAGAAGAAAACCGCACTCAAACCAAACATTAAAGCCCAAATCATTGCCAATAATGATGTATTAATGGCTATAGTCCATACCCTAGTACAGCTAGGCAACAAATCGGACGATGTGCCCATTACCACGTCGTCTATCAAAGACATGCTCATCAAAAATCTATCGACATAATGGATCTGAGCTCTAATATTTTAAATTCTTTATGTATTGCACAGTATAATGCTCAAAGTTTACATAGTAAAAAACCTTTATTAATAAATTTTCTACAAAATCAAAATATAGATATTTGTTTAATAAATGAAACTTGGCTAAAAGACCAACAGAGTTTTAAAATACCTGGCTATAATTTCCACCATAAAAATTCAGCTAACAGTCATAATGGAGTAGCTATCATATTAAAGCCCTATTTAAAATATAGGGTTCTAGACACCCGTTTCTATGAAGATATTCAGACTATTGCAATTTCAGTATCTACAAGAATAGGCGACATAACAGTTTTATGTGTATATTGTCCACCTAAATCTGGGCATATAAGAATAAATAGATTGCGGAATATTATCAGGGACCTCCCTAAACCTATATTTGTAAGTGGCGATTTTAATGCCCATCATATTGCCTTTGGATGCGTGTCCACAAAAGGCAGGGGGCAAGATTTGTATAATTTAATTGATGATAGTGACTTATGTATAATTAATAATGGTGACTTTACTACAGCTAATCGCCCTCATTGTAATCCATCGGCAATTGATGTCACTTTCGTTAGTCCAAATCTGGCGCCACTTTGTGAGTGGTCTGTTCATGATGATACAATGGGAAGTTATCATTATCCAACTATTACAAAAATTGCAATTTGTGCTAACAAATATCAAGTTAATCCACCTGTTGATAGATTTTTATACATTAAAACTGATTGGAGTAAGTTTTTTGAAAAATCCAAAAATATTTTCCATGACATGACGATTGATGAAGAGGATCCAATGTCCACTTACCTTGAATTTTGTACTCGCCTCGATGCCTTGAAGGAAATGGTGATTCCAAAGTTAGTTAAAACTGGTGATTTTAAATGTAGAATTCCAGCTCCTTGGTGGAATTGTATTTGTGAGCAAAGTGTAATTGCATCTTACAATGCTCTGAAACTGTACAGAAGTGACCCAACTATAGATAATTATATTAATTATAAGAGATTAGATGCGCTAAAAAAACGTACAATTTCAGAACAAAAGAAGATTGGTTGGAACAAATTTTGTAACACTTTCAATAGAACTACTCCACTAAGTAAAATTTGGAACCTTATTAAGAGATTTAAAGGCATCAGATCTGGTAACAAATCATACAGGGATGAATTTATTCAACCATTTTTGAAAAAAATATCTGATAATAGTAACCTTATAGATAGTACTGAATATAGCCATTATTTTGATCTCAATAATGACAACCCAAACTCCAAATTTCTATTAGATCCTTTTACATGGACTGAATTCTCAATGAGTTTACAATCTAGAAAAAATACAACCCCAGGTTTAGATGACTTCCCTTACATACTGATTAAAAATCTCGATGATGATGTAAAACATTTATTCTTAAAAATTCTTAACAGTCTTTGGCGTAAACAAATAATACCAGAATCATGGAAAACACAGTGTGTGATTCCCATATTGAAACCTGATAAACCACCAGATTTAGCTAGCAGTTATCGTCCAATCTCGTTGTCCTCATGCCTTGGAAAGATCTTTGAGAATATGTTGAAGAATCGTTTAGACTGGTACTCTGAATCCTATAAAATTATTCCACCACTGCAATATGGATTTAGGCGCGGTCGTAGCTGTGCTGACAGTTTCATTTCCCTAATAGCAGACCTGAAAAGGGCAGAAAATGGTAAATTACATACAGTTTGCGTATTTTTGGATGTACAAGGTGCTTTTGATAATGTTGACCCTGGCATACTTGTCAAAATATTGACTGGTAGTATAGGTTTACCTGGACTTGTATCCAAATGGATTTATGACTTCTTGAGTAACAGAAAACTCTTTGTCAAACATAATAACATCTTTTATGGACCAGAGTGGGCCAGTAAAGGCACAATGCAAGGTGCAACTCTGTCGCCCTTGATCTATAACTTGTACACTTGTGAAATATGTAAATATGTTGATACTCAGAATGTTAATATATTGCAATTTGCTGACGATTTAGTTCTGTACAGTTCAAATTCTAATTTATGTGCAGCTATTGATACTGTAAATATAGCACTAGCAAAACTTCATGATTATTATACTAATAGGCTGCATCTTAGAATTAATGCTTCAAAAAGCAGTGTAATGATTTTTGGAGATGACAACCCTACTACTGATGTTATATATGCTGCAGACAGCATTCAAAGAGTCAACCAGCATAAGTTCTTAGGTATTATCATTGACCAAAAACTCAAATTTGAAGAGCACATTAAATATATTTCAAAAAACTCTTACAAAGGACTAAATGTTCTAAGATGCCTGGCTGGGGTATCTTGGGGAGCTGATCCAAAAATATTGTCAATACTGTACAAAGCAATTGTAAGAAGCCACTTTGATTATAGCACTTTAGCTTACATTAACTGTACATATGTACATAGATTGGATATAATTCAGAATAAGGCTCTGAGAATCATCTCTGGAGGAATGTGTTCAACTCCCATACGAGCCATGGAAGTTGAAACCAAGATCATGCCCCTTATTTTGAGGAGAATATTGCTCTGTGAAAGATATTGCATCAAACTTTTGTCATCAGCTAATAATGATGTTATCACGAAAATAGTCCCTCACCTAGTGAATGTCTCTGGTCCATTGTCTTCAGCAGATGTACTGTTGAAGGGCATAGCTCCACAGTTGTGTCGGATTTATCTGGAAATATGTAATAAATGCACAAGGATTAAAAAACAGTCCCAGTGGCCTTGCTATGCCCACAACTATGTTAGTATAACTCATCCAATTCATGTTCTAGAACACAGAATCTTAAATAATAATGACATGCTAGAATTTTTGTCAGAAAATAATAAGTACTATACTCTATACACTGATGGCAGTAAGGGAAATAACTATGTGAGATCTGCTTTATATGATCCTCAAACAAAGTTCTTTCAAAGCTTTGTTCTGAACAATGAATGCTCAATATTTACTGCAGAAGCCTATGCAATCTTAGAAGCGTTAAAGTTAATAAGTCATATTCACCAGTCTTACAAATCCTTTTTAATTTTAACTGATTCATTGAGTCTTTTGGAAGCTTTAAAAAATTTGAAATTGAGTTTTAAAGCTAACTATATTTTGTACAGTATTAAAGATATTATTTATAAGTTAAATTGTAATGACATTGAGATATCTTTTATATGGATTCCTTCGCATAAAGGTATATCTGGAAATGAAGTAGCAGATAGAATTGCAAATAAGGGGATAAATTCATTGGATGTTCAACATGTAACTAGTGTACCCTACACTGATTATTGGTGGGACTTGGCTATCCGTAGATTGAAAAGGCAACGTAAAAAGCACATAGAAATTTTTATTTGGTTTTTCTTGACAACACAGAAAATAACAGTAATGACACACAGATGTTCCTAACAAGTCATATTTAAAACATCCGTCATCTCCCATACCAGCCAGTCTGACAAACACTTGCAAACCTCTTCTTAACACTCCTCCTCAAGCGTTTCCCTCTGACTCACTCTTGCACACCCATCTCCTTACGACAAAACTCATGCTTACTCTTAGGCACAGGTTTTGTCATAATGTCAGCGACCATCACATTTGTTGCGAGATATTTCAACTTAATAATCTCCTTCTCTAAGGCCTCTCTAACAAAATGATATCGTAAATCGATATGCTTAGTCTGCTGATGGTGCACCGGGTTTTGTGCTATAGCCATTGCTGACTGACTATCCGTGTAAACTGTGATAGCCTTTTCTTGGGTGTCCACCAGTTCTCCCAAGAACCTTCTCAAAAATATGGCATCTTTAGCAGCTTCCGATAAGCTGACATATTCAGCCTCTGCTGTTGATATGGCTATGCTTCTCTGCTTAGCACTCTGCCATGACACTGCTCCTCCTGCCAATGTGAAAACATTTCCGGAATAAGATTTTCTATCTATTATATTCCCTCCATGATCAGCATCAGAGAAACCTTGTATCTCTTTACTACAGGCATCATTTGAGTACACGAGTCCCATGTTCTTAGTACCTTTAAGGTACCTTAGAATCCTCTTGGCAGCACTCCAATGAATCTCTTTATAGCAGTTGCAGAATTGACTCATAATATTCACAGCATGAGCTATGTCTGGTCGCGTACACACAGCCAAGTACATCAGTGATCCTATCAACTCTCTGTAAGGTATTTTGTCACTCGGTGTGTGTGAGCCCTCTGGCTTCTTCAAATGTTGACCAGGTACTGCTGGTGTGGCAACTGTCTTGCAGTCCTCCATGCCAAATCTGCGTAGAAGCTTCTCTATATAATCTTCTTGGTCAATCTTTATGTGGCCATTCTCTTGCTTTACCCGCATCCCTAAAAATAATTCAGCTTTTCCTAAATCTTTCATCTCGAATTTGGACATAAGTTCTTTCTTGACCTTATGCATTTCTCTAGCATTGTTATAAAAGATTAGTATATCATCAACATAAACTGCAAGTATTATCATATCATTCTCGATTCGCCTGGTGTAGACACATGGTTCATTCTTGCAACGGTTGAAATTCAGACTCTCTAGCTCTGAATGAAGTTTATAATTCCATGAACGTGGTGCCTGTTTCAGCCCATAAAGAGATCTCTTCAATAAGCATACATGGTCTTCTTTGCCTTTCTCTTCGAAATATGGTGGTTGACGCATGTAAACCTCTTCGTTTAAGTTTCCATTTAGAAACGCTGTCTTCACGTCCATGTGATTTATTTGCAGATTCATCTGCGCTGCTAGCGCTATTAGCAGCCTCAAAGAGCTATGTCGCACAACAGGGGAGAACGTCTCATCGTAATCAATACCCTTTCTCTGTCTGAAACCTCTTGCAACCAAACGAGCTTTATACCGAGTCTTATTTCCCGCCTCCTTTTTGATTCGGAATAACCATTTCGAATCAATAATGTTGCTCGCTTGGTTTGGCTTTACCAACAACCAGGTTTTATTTTTCTTTAATGCATCCAGCTCCTCCTGAATAGCAACTTTCCACTGTTTTGCATCTTTTCTCGACAGTGCCTCTTGAACTGTTAGTGGATCTCTTTCTTCCACTATCGCCTCATAGGTGATATGATCCTTAAACTCCACAGGTTTTCTGTTCCTGAGTGGGTATCTTCTCTCTTCTACTACAGGTATTGTTTCAACAGGTTGCTCTTCCTCCGGCCGCTCTTCAAATGATGTCCACTGTTCATCTTCCTCTTCCATGAATTCAGCATCTCTAACATCATCTGTGTGATCTCTATCACGTTCGAGTTCGGTCTCTTCTTGATGAACAACTTGTCTCCCATCATCATTCTCTAGAAGAATTGTTTCAGTCTTTCTATCCTCTTCAGTCTTAGTCAATTTATGGTTCATCTGGTTTTCGAAAAATACCACATCTCTCGCTCTATGCAGCTCTCCATTCATAGGGTTGACTAATCTGTAACCTTTCGATTCTTCACAGTATCCTACAAACACTAGTTCTTTATTCTTTGCATCCCATTTGGTTCTCTTTTCATCTGGGATATGCATAAACGCTCTGCAACCAAACACACGAAGATTAGACAAATCTATTTTATGGTCACTCCAAACCTCCTCGGGTGTTTTGTTCTTCACTGCGATGGTAGGACTCCTGTTTTTCAAATACACCGCTGTATTTACAGCTTCAGCCCAAAATCGAACGGGAAGACCTGCTTCTTGAAGCATTGTTCGTGCTTTTTCCCCTATGGTACGATTGGCTCTCTCCGCCACACCATTTTGTTGAGGTGTGTAAGCAATCGTTAGCTGGTGTCTAACACCGTGTTCTCTCAAGAACTCGTCAAACCTTTTATTGCAATATTCGCGCCCATTATCGGTTCTTAAAGCCTTCAACTTCTTACCTGTTTGTGTCTCAGCAAAACTCTTGAACTCCTTCATCTTCTCAAAGGCTTCACTCTTTTGCTTTAAAAAGAATACGAAAGTTTTACGCGAAAAATCATCAATAAAAGTAATATAATATCTAAAACCTCCAAAAGAATTCTCACTCATTGGTCCGCTGATATCGGAATGTATCAATTCTAATAAACTTTTGGCTCGCGTGGCTTTATTTCTCTCAAACGGTTGCCGCGTTTGTTTTCCCATTAGACAAGCTACACAGTCTAATTTGTCGTTATGTTCAAACTTTACCCCAGTTGCCATTTTATCTCTCAATAGTGTCAAATTCCGTATACCCAAGTGTGCCATTCTCTTATGCCATAGCTCCATTGATGCTGTAGTCGCTATTGCACAGACCTGCTGAGAAGGAGATTTAATTTTATACACACCCTTATCAAGCAAACCTATCACACATGGTTGTCCTCTCGACGTATACTCACACTCATTGAAAATCTCGCAACCTCTGTTGGTAAAAACAACGACCTTACCTTTTTTAACAATACTACTAACACTCAGTAGGTTCGATGTCAGTCCTGGTACGTACAACACATTCTCAATGTTCAGATGCTCATCTACTACATTACCATATCCCTTTCCATACATCTTACCTCCATTTGCACAAGACACTTCAACCTTACGATTAGCCTCCGCAAATTTACTCATCCAGTCTTTTCTGCTACTCATATGCATCGAAGCTCCTGAATCAATAACCCATGCATCATCTGCTTGCTTCTCTTGACTTCTCGTATCAAGCGCTATCGCCGTCGCCGTTGCTGTCTCCATCGCCGTCGCAGTCGGTGTTGCAGTTACCATATTAACCGCCTTCGCCTTCCGCTTCGGATTATCCGGACAGTCACAAGCTTTATGCAATCCATCGCAAATGAAACATCTTATTTTCTTTTCTTTGTCTTTATTCCTCTGAACAAACTTTTTATGATTCTGATTCTTCATCTTCGCTGTAAGTGCAGCACTCGTCGAATTACTGGAACTTGCGCAAGATGCGCCTTGGTCTAATTGCAACAGTTTAGTTTTCACATAGTCTGTTGTCAGCTCAATATTGGTGTTCTCCAACGCCAATCTCATCGGATTATACTCCTCCGGTAATCCTTGCAACATCAGCGCCGCTAACAGCTCATCGTCAACTTCTTTTCCGATATCCCTCAGCTGCTGTGCTACTGACATTAGCGCAGTCACATAGTCTCTCATAGATGTGAACTGCTCAAGTTTAAGGCTTACTAGCTTTGATAAAAGTCTGCATCGGTTATGTAGTCCTTTATCTTCAAAAGCTGACCTCAAAGACTCCCAAGCCTCCTTTGCCGTTTTCGCATGTCTCACGTGAATCAGGCAATGCGGTTGTATCATCATACATATCCTGGCTCTCGCTTTTTGGTCTCTCTTTAAGCCAAATACATCTGTGCTCTCTGGTGTCTTCTGAGTGTACTCCCACAGATCATCATGGATTAAATACAACTCTACCATAAACTTCCATGTACTATAATTCGAGTTTCCATCAAGTTTCTCTATTGACATTAAACTCATACCCGTATCTCGTACCGGCTGCGATCTCTCTAGTCCGCCGCCCGTAGTCGTGTTTGCAACATCTTTCGTTTCCATATTGCCTACTCTCTACTACGTGTGTGGGCCCACAACCTGGTGGGACTTGGCTATCCGTAGATTGAAAAGGCAACGTAAAAAGCACATAGAAATTTTTATTTGGTTTTTCTTGACAACACAGAAAATAACAGTAATGACACACAGATGTTCCTAACAAGTCATATTTAAAACATCCGTCATCTCCCATACCAGCCAGTCTGACAAACACTTGCAAACCTCTTCTTAACAATTATTATAACTCGATAAACGAAGAACTGAAAAATCTTTGGGTTGAAATGTGGCAGAAAGACCAAGAGCAAAAAGGAAAATGGTACGGAAGTATCCAAACCGACTTACCAACAAAGCCCTGGTACGACGACCTGGAGTCAGCCAGCCGGCACTTCATCACTACGATTAACAGGCTTCGCTTTGGCCATACCACCACACCAGCCCACTTATCCCGTTTGGGCATAATATCAAGTGATTCTTGTAAATTCTGTAATACACCGCAAGCTAACGCTGAACACCTGGTTTTGAACTGTCAAAATTTTGCAATTGAAAGACTGATACTTGCCAGTGAATTGAGTGATATCTTACCAAATAATTCCTCCCGCCGCCTGAATGATATTCTAAAAATTAAACAGTGTTTTGTGCCGATTTTTAAATTCATTAAAAACAGTTGTGGAAGTGTGTAGTGGGGAAAAAAATAAATAAATAAAAATAATAATAATTATTATTATAAGTGTATAAACTACAAATTTTTCAAATTAAGACTTTTAAAATAAAGACTTGGCTTAAAGGTCTTGTAACCAAGCCAGTGGCATAGCCACAAATAATAAAAAAAAAAAAAAAAAAAAAAAAAAAAAAATTGAGTCCAGTGTTGCCAGAAGGTTACATTTCTTACATTTTTCGCAACTTTTGACCCCCTCGCGTAACTTGTAAGTATTTTTTACATTTTAGGGTATTTTCGTAACTTTTCAGAACAACGAGATTTGTAATGCTTTTTTGCATTGAGGCGTTCTTGCCCTTTATTAACAGAGCCCCCTTACGACCACTTGGTAGAACAGAGGTTATGAGGGTTAAGTATCGAATATTCGTATTAGTAGTTAGTTAAGTGTAAAACTAACAAATGCACAACCTCGTAGTTTTGGTTCAAAATGAAATAGAATAAGTTAGGTGCTAGACTAGATAGCAACAACAGTGAAGATGGCGCTGCGAACAAATTAAAATAGAGTCTGTTTTATCATATGATTAAACATCACCATTAGACATCATAGATTCCTTTATATTCTACCTTTTTAATGACATCAATTTGGTTCCAATCTCCGACCCTAAAAACAAGTAAATAAAAAAAAAACAATAATGTAACTTTTACAGCAAACATGTAACATTCTAAGGAACGAAACGTAACTTACGACTCAAGGGCCCTGGCAACACTGGTATTGACATTGACAGATATGATAATAATATTGGTTCGTTCGGTCGGCTCGTAAAATCGAAAAGTAATATTACAATGATAACATATGAAAATAAAATAATACTTGCGCCTATGGTACGTATTGGCACCTTACCCATGCGACTTCTGGCCCTAAGATATGGTGCAGATTTAGTCTATACCGAAGAACTAATAGATTGGAAATTTTTAAGATCGAAGCGGAAATACAATGGTATGTCTTAACTAAATCATGAAATCGAAAACACACACGCCACACGACACGATAAAAGATATCTTTTCTCCTCTGGCTAAATGTGTAATTATTATTTTGTTACATTTAAACATCTGGGAGCAAACATAACCTTAGCTGATTGATTTAATCATTTTGATAAGGTTCAATTCCTTGCTGCATCGTATTCGTATCTACAAGTATAAGAAAAGAAGCATACATACAGTCAGATGCGTTGAAAGATGAGCCATGTGTAGCAGCATTTCCATAATATATACTTATGAATATGATATACATTTGTTTTCAGAAATATTAAACACAGTTGACTATGTAGACCAAACAGATGGCACAATAGTATTTCGGACTTGTGATAAAGAAAAGGATAAAGTTATACTTCAGTTGGGAACATGTAATGCTGAAAGAGCTTTAAAAGTAGCTAAACTTGTGTAAGATTAACTTGAATACTGATGTTTCAAAGCTCTGATTCTGTAATTTTCTTGTTTAACAGTAATTATAAAGATGTTCTTCATTTCTAGAGAAAATGATGTTGCTGCTATAGATATAAATATGGGATGCCCAAAAGAATTTTCTATTAAAGGAGGCATGGGAGTTGCCTTGCTTGCTCAACCAGAGAAGGCCCATAATATCTTAACTACTTTAGTTGACAATTTATCTATACCTGTTACTTGTAAAATTAGAATTCTTAAAACACCAGAGGAAACACTAAAGCTTGTAGAGAAACTGGTGAGTTCAGGGATAAAAGCAATTGGGATTCATGGCAGGACAAAAGATGAACGGCCACAACATGCGGTACACACAAATATCATGAAGTATATTGCTGAAAGGATTTCAATACCAGTCATAGCAAAGTATGTCTTCTTTTGAAAAGCTGCAAACAATATAACTTTTCAGTAATAAGTTTTGTGTAGTTATAATTATTTTTGTTATTAATTTCCCATACAATTTCAGTGGAGGTTCTAAAGAAATTGAGAAGCATAAAGACATTTACAAATTCAAAGAAATGACTGGATGTTCCAGTGTGATGATTGCTCGTGCAGCTGAATGGAACTGTTCCATTTTCAGAAAGGAAGGCATGCTCCCAATGGATACCGTCATAAAAGAGTATCTTAAATTGGCCGTTGATTTCGATAATGCACCAGCAAACACAAAATATTGTGTCCAAAACATTTTAAGAGAATTACAAGACACTCCAAGAGGAAGGCAATTTTTAGATTGTCAAACACTCGAACAAATATGGTATGTATTATTTATTGCATTCTTATTTTCAATTCTTTCATTTGGTTGGAATTAATATTTTCAATCAAATCAAAACAAATCATTCCCAATCAATTTTCAATGAGGATTCATTCCCATTTCCTTTGTAGTGCCATTTGGGATTTAAGAGAATATTGTCAAGAAAAACAGTCAAGTTATCAGAAAATGGGAATACAGGGACGATGGCAAGTGACTCCTGATGAACTTGAACCTCCTCAAAAAAAGAGGATGAAATACTTTAATAGTGATCTTTCTGATGTTCTCCAAATGAAGGTAAGGAGTATTTAATAGCATTCTGATTCCTGGCTTTAGCACCTAAAGATTTCAATGTATCTCTTTATTCAAATTTCAGGTATGTTTCGTTAGAGCTAATTTCAATGACCTTAATTTACCCAAATCCAAGCTTCATGCATGGGCAGGAAAGAATGGTCAAAAATTGCCAGTATATGAAACACAGCAAGTGGAAAAGTTGTTCCGTACTATAATTACTTTCAATGGGAAAAAATACACGTCTTCATTTTGGGAAAAGAACAAGAAATTCGCTGAACAAGGTGCAGCTTTAGTCTGTCTATTTCACTTGGGATTGATGACAAAAGAAGATTTGATTACGGTTGGAAGTATAATAAAATGAGCTCATAAATAAGTGTAGTTATTACATTACATCCCTTCAGCAGCTATTCTCTATCCATTGAGATTTCGTGAAAGAAGCAACTCTTAATGATGACCAAGTCAGATGGTACAGTACATACCTATATGGCTTTTTTGTAAATAATGAAATACAGTGTTTAGTTAATGGTTATGAATAATTATATCATAGTGGAGACAAATGGCCAAGAAAAAAATGTGCTGTTAAAGTGTAAGGGTATTTAGGTTGTACAATAAAAGAAAAATAACTTAACAACTAATATATTGATTATATCTAAGTAAACAGCTAAGCATGTGTTATCCATTAGTGACATTCTTAAATTAAATTATAACTTGCATAATAAAAATGAAATCTATCTTTGTTCTTTCAAATTTGCTATATTTTCTGCTAGCTTTTGATTTAGTTCGTCTAATTTAGAATTCAGCCCATCTTGTTTCATTACATCCTCCTGCAACTGTTTGAAATTTATGAAACAACTGTGTGCATCTAATAGACTTTCATTACCTTCGGCTACTTTAATAGGATGATCTTTCACTTGCAAAACTTCATCATCAAATAAATCCTCTAAGACACCTTCAGTAGTTGGAATGTTGGGCTTGGTGTATTTTTCCATAATTTTAGCAAGATTTTTCATAATGTATGTTTCAAATACAACCCGATACAGCTTATCCTTTCTGAAATAAAACGGTTAAATTTACACAATTATGAAAGTATGCCTTCAATGCACAGCTGCAATGTTTTATACTAGATTAGAATTATTCTTACCTTTTATCAAAGTAAACAATACAACGAAAGGTATTTATAGCGGTATCGCGGTAGAGCTCGGCTCACTCACAACCAAAAATGATAGTGACAGTGACAGTTCCGAGTTTGAAAGCTATCAATTTTAGTGTTGTGCATTCATGAATTAATTTCGGTTATTTTTAGTCGATGCTATTTGAAAGCGGCAATATTACATGATCTAGGGGGGGACTACAGACGATCAATCTGGCACATGTTCCATTCTTGATTGATGTCAGATTGTCGCAAAATACTTAAACGGTTTTATTGTCTCATCATCATCATTCATCATTTCAACCGAAAGACGTCCACTGCTGGACATAGGCCTCCCCAAGTATCGCCACATTGACCGGTCCAATCCCATTCAATAACTATTTTATGAAAAAGTCATACAATGGGATTAAATGAACTTGGAGGTTGTATTGATGATTTGAATGATTATAATTCTGTAACTCCATACGTGTTACTGGCGCGATTCATATTTTCATCAACATACAACCTAACACTGACCTGCAAATTGCAATAAACGTAAGAAAATTTAAATTTCTCGGGCTACCATTCGCGAGCTTTTAGTTTAAATGTGAACCAAATGATGGCCGTCCTGATATTCAGAGGGAGCGCATCAAAGAAAGCAGATTCTCCGCATCATATGCTTAAACCAAGACAACCGCACAAAATACCATCGAATTTTTCTGTCACCGGCACCGGCGCCACTTTCAGACCTCCTCATAAGTACTCATTTCTTATTTTATCCATTCGCGTAACACTACACAGCCCCTTAGCATTCTCATCTCAGTCACATGCAATTGCATTTCATTCATATCTTTCGTGACCCAACATTCGGAAACGTACAAGACAGCAGGTCTAACCATTG
Source organism: Eugnorisma glareosa (assembly GCA_947578425.1). NCBI lineage: Eukaryota > Metazoa > Arthropoda > Insecta > Lepidoptera > Noctuidae > Eugnorisma > Eugnorisma glareosa. Next base: position 10,943,397 of record OX387964.1, read on the forward strand.
TTTTATAAATCTAGTTTATGGGGAATGAGGTAATCATATATGATTCTTGTGTATTAATGCATTTCGCCATCGAGTTGCACGATTGAACCGAGATACTCCAGTATCTCGGTTCGCCAGAAGCCCGCCATCTAGCGCTATAGTACTGTAGAGTCTAGTGAAATCGCAGAACATAAATACCAGGTTAGTATTATAACCATAAAATAAGTAAGATTGATAAGCATCTACGAGACAAAGTGTAAACGCAGCATAATATAGTCCTGCATGGTACTTTTGGCACGTGAGCATAGTCGGAACTAAAATTGTTTATTCAATACGTTTTCCACCAAGCGTCAAAAGAACATTCATAGAGCAGCAAATGAAAAGTCATTTAGTACCGTCACAAAATCATAGATGGCGCAAGCGATCACTTGCAAAAGGAGAAAATTCATGATAATTCATCACACATTTTGTACCATAATTTAATACATAGTTTTTAGGGTTCCGAACCCAAGGGGTAAAAACGGAACCCTATTATCAAGACTTCACTGTCCGTCTGTCTGTCTGTCTGGCTGTCTGTCTGGCTGTCTGTTACCAGGCTGTATCTCATGAACCGTGATAGCTAGACAGTTTTTAGAAATTTTCACAAATGATGTATTTCTGTAGCCGCTATATCAACAAATACTAAAATAAAATAAATATTAAGGGGGGCTCCCACACAACAAAAGTGTTTTTTTTTTTAGTTAATGGTACGGAACCCTTCGTGCGCGAGTCCGACTCGCACTTGTTCAAGCTATCTGGATTCTTTTAATTATTGTGTACCCGATTTTAACCTTTATCAGTAAGTAAAACAAATCTGCGACGTCCACATAACAGAAGACATCGCTTAGATTTTATTGTTTCCAGTGATTAGATATGATGTATCTACCTACTTTTACGTTCGGCAATGATAAGTTCTTCTTGCTGTTAACATTTTGTACTGAAAATATTGTTTTTTTTTTTCAGAATTTTTGAGCAGTTCACCTTTTTATTTGAAGCCGAGCTGGCCGTTCAGTGTTCAACAAAGTAAAAAATAACACAACTCTGGTTGCACTGTAGTTATTTAGATGGATAGTTTGCGGTTTCCTGTGGTAACCGCGACTGGATCGACCTCGATTTCATGAGCTTATGTTACGCTCATTTACTACAAAAATAAAACACGTAACGTTGGCCGTAGCAAGTAGTAGGTAGGTTTAAGTTTTGTAATGATGGATACAGTACATAAATACCTTTAACAACCTAATTGGGAGTAATATTTTCGAGCCGTTTGGGGTTGTAACTTTGGGACCGTCCATGTCCAGGCTCCGAGTACCCACCTAATTGTAGGGCACATCGCGATCGCCAAGCGGTTGGTCGACTCTTGACATGACCAAAAGGACTGGCCTATTTTGCAAGCTTTTTTTTCGCCAACATTGCCATCTAACGGGTCAATGCTGCCTGCCTCCTAGGCAGTTTGCCCTTGGACAGCAATGTGGACTTTTTTATTCCTTCCTTTTGATACATGTACATAATACTATTTAAATCGATTTATTTATTAACTTGTAGGTAAATTATATATACAGCGTGTAACAGAAAGGGTATAATCATATGGAATACTGTGGTACTGACTATCAAACTGAACAACTTTCTCTATGGGACCACCATCGAAATCGTAAAAAAATAATCAGCTGTCCTATACAAAATTTCAATACCTACTCGACCCAAATGTATGGGACAGCTGATTATTTTTTTACGATTTCGATGGTGGTCCCATAGAGAAAGTTGTTCAGTTTGATGGTCCGAACCACAGTATTCCATATGATTATACCCTTTTTGTTACACGCTGTATGTATGTATTACGTTTATTATATTTTATGTATTAGTTTAGTAAAAATAAGTAAATTTAAGATTTAAAATGTTCGTCTGTGCACATAGGTTTATCGTCATTCGCAAATCTCACAATCAAACTAAGGTTTGCTGAAAGAAAACTCAATTCTGGGTTAAGCTCGCCGTTGTACATAAGTTATATATTGTAATTTTGTGTGTTCTACTTATAAATTTTGTGTGCAATAAAGAATAAGAATAAATTGATTTTCTCTGTAAATAAAATGATAATGAATATTATGAATCAGTAACGAAGGGTCAATTTTTGTAAGAGGTAAGCCGGAGTACAACTCTTTAATGTGAGTGAATTATTTTTCAATACACTTTATCGAAAACTGGTTCTTATCGCACTATGATTAGGTTCAACATGCAATGTATTTCATACGCGTGGACTTTTTAATATTTTTCCGCACACGTGCGGAAACAAAAATTTCCACAGATAAGTCCAAATGGGTTCAATGACTATAGCTATAGTCGGCGGTGGTTGTTTTTTTTTAATCTCGGCAAAGAGATATGCGTCTTTACGGCATAAATATTTTTTGAGTATTTAAATTGTGTTTATAAATATAATATCATAGATAAACATGATTATACAAAACAAATATTTACATGTAAGAAGAAATTACCATTTATTTGTGTTCTAAATTAAAAAATATTTGAATTTTCTTTTTTTCATATTAGGCTGAATAGCTTATATTATATACCTTTGCTTCTTCTACAACCTGGCGAAAGACAGGCGCGGTAAAATGGCAAATTAATCATAGTTTCCTAATAATACCTGACGAAAATACTTTCCGTTCTAATATTTTATTTCTTCGAAAGTGTATTGAAAAACGTCGTTTGATACGCGTGAGGATTTGTTACTGCAGTTCTCGGCTCCATAACACCCTCGCCTACAGCTCGGGTGTTAATTCCGCGCTCGAATGCAATAACAAAGTTTCCCCACTTATATCAAAATGTACTATATCTTTATAATACTGACTGTGCCATTTTTCAAAGGGTAGCCGGTGGCCATTTTAGGCCCCTTGGACTAGAATAGGGCCATATTGAGATATGTATCCTGAAAAGGAATCGAGTTGTATGGAACCTTCGCCCCTGTTATGTATATCAAAATATTTGCCATTTTGTCAAAATATCTAGATCTACCTATAGGTAGATAGGTAGACAGAATATATGCTGTTTCTGCCTACCTAACCACTGCAAATAAACCTCCCGGTATACATAAGTTCTCGAAATGTTGGTAAAAGCAGCACCAAAATCTGTTGTGTAGTTTAGTACAGCTAAACACACGCAAATACATTTTGCTAACTTTTCTTAAGTCATCATTTCCGTGGTAGGTACAGTCAGTGAGAAAACTAAATTAACGCTTCAGTTATCTTACTTGGCTTTGAAAGTGACCCTTGACAGATGTTTTGCTGGCTCAACGCACTTTCAGCACCACGAATTTAATCAGTAAGTACATATAGGTACCTACCTACTGCCGTTTCCAGATGTTGTCACGCTGGCTCAGAGGGGCGCGGGCGGCGGCGGCGCGTGTGTGTAGCTGCATCGTTGATCGACTTTTGCCGCTGACCGGACCTACTTTACAGTCAAGTTTCCTTTACAATCCGTTACCCTGTCAGTACCTACCGATGCAGCTCTGCCTCTAGTAACTCTACTCGTAGTTCCAGGGAAGATAAATTCCAGTTCCAGTTGAATGCACTGCCTGTCTGGTGTGTGATAGCCGGGAGACTCGATGTCAGCCGACCACAACACGTGTGGTCTCCGATCTATCAAATAGTTACGTTTCTATACTAACCGACAGGCGTCGGGTTACACTCGGACCGCATCACCGTGAAACGCTTCTGTGATTATTTTGTATTAAAGGACAGTGAATTATGAAGGTGGCAGCCGGAGGACTTTAAAAAAAACCGAAATTAATTTAAAGAAGAGTTTAATTACTTCAAAATTACAATATTAGATCTTAAGTCTAGACTTGGTCGATGCTTGTACCGAAGTGCCAAATTAATTATAAAGAAAAATACAATTCTGAACGATTGCGAAACGCGGATGAGGCATCATCAGATTCAAAGTAGGTGGTCGGCGGCCACACGGAGCGTCGAGTCAGCAGAGTTCCTGTGGTCCAATTTTACGTGGAAACACCCGTTGTACGTAAATCTCTATCATGTCGCTATTTAACCGTTGTGGTGTAGGCAGGGTACGTAAAAAGTGTGTCAACACAACACAGCCTTAGTAAAAGTACTTCGCCTTTTTAAGAGTTTTTTTTGTAGAAAAGATTGAGTGACTCATCCATAGGTAGCACACGCAAACATCACGCCTTTCATCCCCGAAGGGTTAGGCAGCTACTAAGAAATTCCAGTAACACTTTGCACAACCTGGGCATCGATCCCAGGACCTCCATAGGTACGGTTTCAAAGTGTCCGTCTAGGCTCTGTCATGAAATCATGGAATGAAAATAATATTTTGGTTCCTACCCTCAGGCGTCTTTAACCCTCCTTCGAGCCTGTTTCATTCCTACAAATTCGAACATATTTTAGGATCAGACAGGACCTTAAGGGCCGCCCTTCTATACCCACCTGATTCTAAAATGCCTTCTGGCAGAAAGTTACTTTAAAATGACCACCAATTCAAATGTTGTCAAGTGATGATATTCCTCATGTTAGAATGTCTTATAAGATGTTGCAGGTCTAATGAGTTTTTGTGATTTACAACCGCTTTCGCCGGCAGAGAATGAATGTCCGCATATTTGAAAGAAACCGCGAAATTACAAGTGAACGCAACCATCGACATCAACGACCGCGCCCGGCGACGCAGTGCCGGCCAAACCGCAAACTCTTCGTCCCGACACCCGCATACATCGCCGTCATTCCTTAGAATCTGACTTATCTTTAGAAACTTCGCTGTTGCGGTATTTTATGACTGTAGACCACAAAAAGTTATTTAACGTAGGAAAGAATAATAACAATATTTAAAATATCGTCGATGCTCTACTGTTGCTGGGACCTGAGAGCTTTGTTTTGACAATGACAATGGTCTTTTGCGCACTCGTCATGTGTCACCCTACACTGTGTTGCATATTTAAGTGACAAGCAATGCGACACTGCACACTGGTGCGCAGTTCGACGTGAAAGGCATAATATTTTCGACAATTGAATGAATGCCTCTTCACATCGCAACTCGAAGCATCTCATTACTGGAGATGAAAATAGGGTCACGACTCACGATATTCAATTAAAATATTGTAAAATTTGATTAAAAATGATTTCGTGATCGTTCTCTAGAGAGGATCGGTCCTGAACATTTTTGATTAGAGGTTCTTGAATTTGGAAAATATTTTTATAGGCTTGATATCTAGGTATGTACAAGGAGCCTATAATGGCCTAAGGTTGCCTATAATATGTTATTTGGTCAGTAAACATGTAAGCAGTTTTGTTCAAGCTTTCCAAATATAACAGCTTACCTTAAACAGAATCTTCATTTAGTGCAATCCATCCACCCAAGATCCCGTACCTAAAATGTAATTAAATAAAGTGTTTAGAATTCCTTCATAAATCTAGTTAGTTTTAATGTAATTTTATTTCCGTCACAGTAGCAGAATCATTTAGAAGAACTCGCACACTGTACCATACTTCACGCATAAAAAGATTATTCTATTCATAAAAGTAGGTTGAAATAGAATTTTAAATTTTATATTGCAAATCACTTGAATTGTGACAATATGAGCTCGTAGCAAAAGAGCTACGAAGCTACGGCGTAGACGCAATTAGAATAATTTTAATAGTCGTCGCGGATCAACTACCTATACCTATTCAATTTTTTTCCGTGTTTTATCGGCATCTACCTTTTTTTTCTTTTTTTGGCTGGGAAGTCATCAAATAATCCCTCCCGCTCTGGGCTGAGCAGGAGGGAGTGTCAGACTGTTACTGATTAAAACCCATCCATGTTCCTTCCTTTGCCCTTTGTGTTCCAGGGCCGCGGTATCTCTTTCGAACAGTCCCGCAACCCTGGCAGGCATCGGTCCTTTCGGACCCCTTCCTGTTTGCTGACTCTCTTTGAGGCGCGCGTGGAACACGAACGCGCCGTCGACACGGCCTGTCGTCATAAGACGGACGGACGGCGAGCTAGCCCACAGCTCACCGTCCACAGGCCCGCGATCTACCTTGACTTACCATTTTAGTCTGAAATGACTGATACAGAGAATTTTCAACACCGTAAATATAAATTCCATTATTTTATGCTAAACAAAAATGCTATACATAAGTTATTGTGCAAAAGCTAGTAGAGTAGAAAACTACATATTCGTTTTCCATGACCATTTTACCAATTAAATTCTAAGCCCATCAACTACGAATAAAATCATCAAAATTCTAGTTTGCCCAATTATTGTTTGACAAAAGCTTGAGATATTTAAGAGATTTCATTTCGTTGAGAGCGATTAGGCCGAGACGCGTGTCAGAGCATAATCGGCAGATCTCATAAATAAACTGAGCGCTCTGTATAGAAAAACAAAAGGGGGTTAAGTTATTAGTCTAGTATACGAGGAGCTGTCTCGAAGGGCGCGTGTCGGCGCGGGTGGCTACTATGGCGGGCCGGCCTGAGCGCCTGTCAACTAATATATTGCTTTCGGAGACAGATGGATGCTATTCAAGAATGTTGTCTTAATACCTTCTGTAACAATTCATAAATGTTGTTCTTCTGGGACGACATTCCTAAACATCTTCTCGTTTCCCTATTTCCTTTATTTTAGAATCCGCTCACTGCCATTAACATTTTTTTATTTATAATAATTGCTCCACACTAGGAATTTCTCCTGTATCGTGGGTGCGTTTAATATTTAAACTCACACTCACAAACAGCCAGACCCGGAACAACTACCTGTAGATCATACAAATGTTAGTTCCGTCCGGGGATCGAGCTCGCGACACGCAGCGCAGCAGCCAATCGCTCAGCCACTGCGCCAACCGTGCCGTCAAATTACTTACAACACAGATTATGAAATGAACATTTATTTTTTTATAATTACAATGTGGCAGATTGTGATTAGGAATATCTTACCGATTTCCTCTGTATGTTCTTACATAACTGTATAATATGTAAATAGGTACACACTACCAGAGTAAGCGAGTACCTGCTACCAGGTCTTGTAGTTGTACACATCCAATGATAAACTTGGCGGCTATTTTCCAGTTAATCCTTTATTATCATTAATCACTACCCGTTATTTACTTCGCAGAGAAGTTCTGAAAGCATCACGTAGTAATCACATATTAGAGATAAAAGGGTTAATCACAAGTCACAAGTCTTCGTCAGTCAAACAAAAAGAAACTCATCGTGTTTAGACAATTTAGAGCCGAATGAAATATGTTTAACGGCGACACGAGCCAACTGCTCAGTTGTCTGTGGGATTTACGAGCGCGCTTCAACACGGCAAATACATTTGTTAATAGACACATTAGCCGTTAAACGCTCCTGCGCCGGTCTTAATTGCCGACACACTGGCGTGCGTCGCCTGTCGTTGTCGCTCCTCCTCACAATATGCCCATTGTAGATTAAATAGATACAAATTAAATGCCTACACGTTTCTAATTGATTTATTTTACAGTTCTAGTTATAAAGAATCTTTTGTAAAAGAGGCCTAGATGATACATTTCGACTGTGATTTGGCGTTAAATGGCCAACTTTGGTGCTGAATTTATTCTGAGGAACTGAAAGTCTTCGGTAACTTTTACTAATTAAGTGGTGGAGAATACTATTATTATAGTTCATAGCTGTCTCCCTACATAACGACATAACGCTCCGAGTCACAAAAGATATAAGAAATAAACAATCCTTATTTTTACCAGAAATAAAACCAAAACTAAAAATAACAATTTGTCTTTCAGTACAAAATGCTCTACACTGCGATCAACTCTGTTTTCCTTCCATATTCCAAAACCGCTTGTTTATTTTTTTATAAATTTCGGACCATTGTTATAATAATTTCAGTTTCAATCTACATGCACAAATTTTAGGGCCCAGTTCCTTTTTGAAGATTTTTCTTAAACTATTGGTTCAGTTTGCGTGTTCCCTAGACTTTGTTGAGTAGCGTAATATTACTGCCTAAACATCTATCCAAAAAGAAATTTACTCTGAATAAACAAAAGAATCGTCTATGTTTTTGAACATTTAAAAGTGGATGGAAAACAAAACATTTTGTATGCGCAATTAGCGTAATGGTAACGTATTGTTTTAGTCAATTGTGGAGCGGGTCGCTAACGAGATTCAAGTGGCGCGTGCGCACATACACACTCACCGAGACTTCTCTCGCCTCGCGTCGTCGCTACCCTTTGTTCCACGCATTATGTCCTCCCCCATTATTTTAACGAAATCCTTACTTTCCTTACTAACACAAATTAATGGCCATTGGCCAGTGCTCAAAACTAATAAATATTTAAAATCGTTTTCGGTCAGGTTAAGTAGTCTATAACAAAATAATTATCATAATTTGTAACAAATTAATGCACTAGATGCCGCACTCAACCTAACTAAAAGCGATCGAAATAGGAGTTGGAAGCGCATTCTGTGATATAAAACATTTAAGCAAAAAAAAAAACGAGTTCCAGCGAAACACCAAAAAGTCTAAAATAACGTTACGGAACGTTCGGAAGTCGGTTACTTTTTTTGTTCCATTGATTTTTTTGCCACCGACTTCCAAAAGTAATGTTATTTTTGAAATCGGTTTTTGGTCGGTTTTAGTTTTGGATTCTGTGCTATAAAACTTCTCCTTTCTAGAACTTTTTCTACAAACACGACGTTTGCTTATCAGTATAAGTCCGATCGGAGTTAATGGTCTAAATAGGTCACTACTTATTTATTTATTTAGGGATAAAAACAGAAGTACAAAAACATGTTGTACACTATAAATAAACTTAAAATAATGGCACTTATTGCACTACCAACACCATTATCCACTGATCACTACTGATTAATGGGTATTTTTATGCTACGTGAGTTAAAATACACTAAGTTATAAAGTTCTAATAAAAAGAGAAAAAATAAAATAAAAATAATTATCAAATGGAATGGAAAAGAAAATTACGATGCTAATATTGATTCGACCACAAGTATCTTAAATTTGTTAGCAGAGAGGTTAAATATATCTATGCTCTCAAAATTATCGTTATAAGAATCCACAAGACAGACGGTAGGTAGACGGAAGGTTGACGCAGAGGAGCGCGAGAACCAGCATTAGAGTGACAGATTTGGCTGGTATTCGTAGTCAATAAACGGTATGGGCGCGCTCATCTGCGTACTACTGGTCTCGGAACAAGGTAACACAGTTTATTAGATATTTCAGAGCAATCATATTTATTATGGATAATACCGTGGAGAAACGTTGCTCCAAGAAGCAGCCTTCTAGATTCTAAAGAAAGCAGGTTATATTTATTTAACAATGTATCATACGTGGCTTCGCATTACTACATCTCCAATGCATGGCTCGCAGGAACTTTCGTTGCTCTATTTCGATTGAGTCACTATACTTTTTATAGTAGGGGTTCCATATCACAGTTGCAAACTCCAGACATGGCTTAACTAAAGATATAAACAAATATCTATAAGTAGATGGGCGTCTAAAATCTGTACTGTTGCGCATAACAAAACCGTACATTCTAAGCGCGTTGTTGATGATAGTATCTATGTGCGTATTGAAATGAAGTTTTGAGTCCAATATCACCCCGAGGTCCCGCAGTGAATACACTCTATTTAGTTTTGCGTTAGATAAATAAAAGTTATATAAATGTTATTTTTTATTTTTTGTAAAAGTTATGGCGTTAAATTTGGGCAAGCTCAGTAAGAGTTTTTTGTGGTACAATAAGTAGAAAGTCGATCTAAATCACTTTGAAGTAATAAACAATCTTCGATACTTTTTATAGTCTTGTAAATTTTTAAATCATCTGCGTATAGTAGAAAGTTAGAATGTTTGAAACAACCAATTATGTCATTTACAAATATAGTAAACAATAAAGGACCCAAAATTGATCTCTGCGGGACTCCGGAGGTGACTGAAATTAGCTCAAATTGATAGCCATTCATCACAACTTTTTGAGTACGGTTTGTTACGTAAGATGTGAACCAACGCAGCAAATTTCCGCGAATACCATTAAAAGCTATTTTTTGTAATAGCAGTTCGTGATCCACCTTGTCAAAAGCCTTCTGGAAGTCCGTGTACACAGCGTCGGTTTGTAAACGATTGTCCATGTTTTCAAAAAGATTCCCAACATAAATAAGTTTATGTTGGGAATCTTTTGTAGGTAGATCGTTGTCGGACAAAACCGTGCTGTTGTTTAATTATGGACCTGTGTAAAGTGGGATATATTTCGTTATAAACTAACCTCTCAAAAAGCTTTGACACGGTGGACAGAATGGAGATCGGGCGGTAATTTTCTTGACTAATTACTTGACTTGGGCAACTTTTGCCAACCAAGGCATATACCAATAGCTTTTCAAGAATGACCTTTATACTAATACGACTTTTGCTGAATGTTAGTTTGACTTGAGTTTTATGTTAAATCACTTTAAGGATGATGTAACTCCAAACAAACTAATAAGTTCAGCAAATCGTAGTAGTATTATAGGTATATTAACAAATATATTTCTAAGCGAGATCTTTTCAATGTAATTCGGTACCTTTAGATTCGGTTTAACCTTGAAATGAGCTTGTGCGATGATGTTTGAACGATACAGTATTAATGAAAGTTCATATAATTTTAGTTATTATTAGCCCAAGTCATCCCACAGAAGGGCAAAGACCTCCCTTACCGCTTCCACTTTTCTCGATTTAATGCGAGTGTAGGCCAATTCTCGAGATCTCTTTCTGGACCTGCCGCGTTGTCGTTTCCTGCCACTCGAGATCCACTGAGTGGTGCTTTGTGCCCATTGCTCCTCGGACATGCGGCAGATGTGAACAGCCCTGAGCCCAATTCAACTTCAACCTAGCAGCTGTAAAGCCTACATCAGCTATTTGTGTTTAACATGTTTTAGAGAAGCTTTAAAACATTTGATGCGCTCGAAAGTTATTTAATTGACCTCATATTTATAGATGGAGAGGGAGAGGAAGGCCAAAGAAAATATGGATGGACTGTCTGAGAAAAGAGAAAGGACTAAATGTTTCCGTGACGTATGGAAATAGAAAATGTTATGCGCTGAACCCATGTAGAATAGGACAAGGCAGGAAGATGATGACTGAAATTGAGAGATTTCCAAAAAGACGAACAGATGGGTGAAGTCTTCATATCAAAAAACATCCCAGATATTTCTATTGTCATTTATATCTGTCCGACAAACTCTCAATCACATAGTTCCTAAACCGACATCTAGGAGGCCAATGTTTTAAAAAGCTTAAAAGACGTTTGAAAGGCGCGCAGAATTAATAAAAGTGAATTATTTGACGAAGTAAGATAATTTAAATTCACATATGTAATTATTCACATTTAGAGCTCTCTAGCTACACTCACTCAAGTCGTGATAAAAGCATTTTTCTTGAAAAGTTCTATTTATTGGAATGTACATAAAACTCTAAACAGTAAACGGTATTCATTGCTGAGGCAGAAATGTTCATTTTCCTTTGAACAATACAATCAACATCCATTAGTTGAGTTCATGAGTCCATGACACATTGGCCAGAAACGATAACTTTTGGAGGAATACATACATGTAAGTATATGCCACAGACCGAACAAAACGGCGACATGAGAAGAGGGTATAGTATTCCTCAAAACTGAGGGACCGAATAAAGTGGAGGCGGCAAAGGCAGTTGAGAGATTATGAGGGATATCTTCATCATCATAACTACAAGGAAAACTTTATTGGCTCAAATAAATTGTAAGCCCTACTAAAAGGATTTCTTTAAAATGAAGCCATTTCTTAGCTACTATTATAAACGTATCTAAATCTAAATGGACAATGCTAACAATGTCCAACAAAGGGCTGACGTCGCTGTGTCTACCATCCTCAATAAGTGAAGCAGTCCGGTAGAATGCACTCGATTGAGACTCGGATAACGAGTGTACAATGAATACTATTCATTGATTCTTAAGTTCTGGAGAGTAGAGCTTTATATAGGTAAGAATAGTGGAGGACATTGATGGGTAGCGAACGCGCAGACCACCGGCGTCGGCGGCGCTTCGCAAGCCGCGCGCTGAGGCGTGCTCTTCCGCTTAACTAGTCACTCACTGTACGCTGAAGTAGTAGATAATGTTAAACTATTGTCACTTGTTTCATAGCTTCACTTAAATGAACCTCCTATCCAATACTTTGCTCCGTAAGAATTTGTTTTGGAATAAAATTATTTTGAGCTTAACCATCTTCAACTCCAGTCATGGATCCTGATCCTAACAGATTGGCCTGGTCCATGTACACACGGCTACACATCAAGCTATACATTTCCAGTTGATGCTGATCTCGCATTTTAAAGGATTTCCGTACAATGCGAGGTCAGCTTATACAGGAAATGTATAGCTTGATGTGTAGCAATGTGTACCAAAGTGGCAAACTTACAAGTGACATTAAAATTTATTTTATATTCAATTATAGCGAAAATGAAAGATTTTCAGTTTTCCTCTCTTTTCTTTAAATATAGTTAGGAAAAACACAGATGAAATTGAAATACTTCAGAAATTAACGTTGTTTCGTTTAACATTTTCCCTTACATATTTATTTATATTTTACAACAAAATAAATCTACACATAAGTAGCAGAATGATCGCATTGTCAAGCAGCCATTCATCGTACTGCCATTGAATACCAATCAATACTTGTCTGAAGATCTCTTATTCACGCATACTTTAACAAACAACAAACAATATTGCAACTTGCTCATCGCACCTCTCTCGCAGGGCTGCCATGACTTTATTTGAGAATCGCCCTTGTACCAACAACCTTAAGAATCCGTTTCGGTTCAATCTTTAGAAAATTGGAGGCGGCATATCATGACACAAGGTAATGTTACCTTTTCAGCTATAATCCATTGTACAACTTTAAAGTCCTTACAAAAACTTTTATTGAAATGTTTGGCTCTACTTTAGTAATTCGATAAAAGAAAATCCGTCTCTGAATACATTTACAACGTACAATAGTTTCTTTTGAAACATAATTGAGAATCGAAACATATCCACTATTTTTTTCGTTCGATCTGTTCATCAGCAGTATAATAGTGAGGATGCCTGTGTCTACGCATTGTAGGTACAAATGACCACAAAAACATTATTGTTTTAAAATTACAAGTTTGATTGAATTTCGTATCTGTAGAGTCAATTACGAGCGTCTGCATAAAGGCAGTGATTACGGGAATGGTAATCGGCTGCCAGTTTACGCTTCACCTTAGTGAGCAATATAAAACGTGATGGAGCAAGTGGCACGTCCCGCCCCGCCCCCGCACGTCTGCGCAGCCGCAGCCAAAGCTTCTGTTATTTGCCAGCAGCAGTACCCGCACATTATCCACAATTGTAATATTAACGAAAATTAGTTCAAGCTGTACTACTAAAACATAATACACACATAATTTTGTTTAAATGGATAGTTCCTTTTATAAACTGATCACAATATTCAAAACAGCTTTAGTTGATTTGTAATTTTGTATGACACCTTACACCCGAGCTTTCAATATGAAAGCTCTAATTTAGGTAATTATTATGAGATAGTTGCACATTAAATGCTAGAAAAAGGAAAGGGAACAGGATATTTAGCCTATTGGCTTCCTTGATATAGTGTACCCATTTCGAACAGACAGTTTTGCTTCTTATGGAAAGTCAAAGAACGGAAACGAGCATTTATAGTGGAGACTTAATTGTTGCCGTCATATGTTAACATTACAGTAAACGAGGTAACAGTCATTAAAGATCGCTCACTCAGGCTGTACCCGGCGGCGCGGGCGCGGCCCGCCCTCGCCGACTCCGGGAGTCCGGGCACTCACAGGCAGGACCTCACTATATCATCGCATCGGTCACGCGCGCCTCGCTCCAATTTTATCCCCTCATAAAAAAGCGCAGAACAGGAAGGGTTGGATTTTAATTACGATATTTTTCTATTATTTTGTGCGCTGTCTTAGTTTCGGTGCAAGGGTCATGAGATGCAATAAATTCTGCTTTTTATGAGGTCACGGTTAACCCCCTTGATAACGTTTATCGCACATCTGGTAGAAATGAAAACTCTATTGTTATGTAGACGTTAATGTTCAATTAATGCAGTTTTCTTTACTTTTTTTTACAAAAAATTATTTTGGTATACACAACACACCCTTTTTGCCTTTAATATGTCTCTGAAAGTAGATTAGTACTTTTAATAGACAAACTGTAGTGTGCCTTGTTAAGTTAATTTTCACATTATAACTAATTAAAATTGGATTCACTAGCCAGATACTTATTACACTTTTAATAATTGCATATAATTCAAGTTTGAATATTTAAAAAAATCTGTATTTTATTTTGTTCATTTTGCACAATATACATGTCAGAGCAAACGTATCGACGCGGACATGTTCACATTGACATGTCACATGAGAACATGTCACGGCGCGCGACTCCGCCATGCATGAAATGAAGAGCCCGCTTTAACATTTTCACCCGATTGCGTCCGGGAAGCGTGAGTTCGGATAATTTTATTGATTACCTAATGCACACGTTCGACTGAATTCAATAAAAAACTGTATAAAAGGGTTTAATGGATACTAACCCTGGCATTGTTACAGCAATTTATGTTATGATCCGTGACAGGATGTATCTGATTTTAAAGCTTTTGTACTTTTCTGAGGAAGTACTTACTTATCTAACTACGTCAATCATTTGTGAAACATGATAAATATATACATTTACCTACGTAAGTCGTGATATTTCTAATGGACTCACTTGTTTTTACTATATTTTTACGCTTTGCAAAATTCGTGTGGACATTATGCAAACACTGTGTATGTAGATGGAAAGGATTGATGTCGGCGTCGCTATGAATAATTATAATTCGTTAGTAGCGAGAATGGATTTGTGTACTTAAGCGATTAAAGTTATTTGAATACGGCTTTATAGCAATGCGCGTAAGAGTGGGAGCGCCATACGCAAATACAGATGTTCACACTTAGGGATCGCGTGGATTGTGCATAGGTACAGAGCGGTGTAAGCCCTTTAAGCTTAAAATTGAAAGTAATGGAATAAAAAATTACATTATGCAAAGAGAGGACTGTTTCTGTTCTGTTCGCGGCGTGAAAGAGTGTACGCCGCGCTGGTGTGTAGAATATGATTTTGCGTAGATTTTGCAGCGGAGCGAATGACGGGACCACTCTGTGATCGATCACCCGACACGTGCTTACACATCATTTTTTCGATAAAAAAGCTATTTTGTCCAAAAAAACATTCGAAATTCAACAATAGCTTAGATCGCGATAGGAGTGGGCGCATAAAGATAAACAAATATTTGAGCGAGGGCGTAGCGGAGCATGAAACTGACGAACAAAAGCATTATCCAAGGATTAGGATGGGTATTAACGTTATTTGATTACTTAGACACATACACGACTATGAGAACATTGGAGGACTCTTTTCTTAACATTACATAAAAAGATGCGATCCTGTTCACTTAAGAGGATTTAAGCGGTAAAGTAGCCTAAACAAGCAAACTTCAAACCTTATATTCTTATTTAACTTTAATTTTAAGACGCTATTGAATAAAAAGTATGTTTATGTACCTTTGTGAACTTGAACATGGGTCCAACAGTATGATGTATAATGATTTTGATGATACTATAACGTGAACAAAAGGTCTATCAAATTATTTCTGATATAAACGATTGTTTTAGCTTCCAGCAGGATTTAGGCCGTTTCTCTAAATACTGC
Source organism: Eugnorisma glareosa (assembly GCA_947578425.1). Lineage (NCBI taxonomy): Eukaryota > Metazoa > Arthropoda > Insecta > Lepidoptera > Noctuidae > Eugnorisma > Eugnorisma glareosa. The sequence continues at coordinate 10,959,134 of OX387964.1, forward strand.
TCTTCCAATAAGCTTTACCTTAATCTTCCCAAGTGTCATGATGTAACATTTACCAAAAAATATTACTGAGTTCGACTATCATCTTGCCAATACGCCAATTAGTAAAGTAAGTTTTCTCCGTGATCTTGGTGTTCTGCTAGATTCGAAGCTCCATATGGATTTTCACATTGAAAAAATTGTTAACAAGGCCTACCAAATGTTTGGTTTTGTTAGGAGATCATCCAAGGATTTTCGTCGGCCTTCTACCTTTTTGCATTTGTATAAATCGATAATTAGGCCACAGTTAGTTTGCAGTGCCTATTTGGAACCCTTTTTACATAAAGTATAGTGAAAGTTTAGAACTAGTACAACATAAATACCTTCGTGCTATGAATTTTAGATGTTATCGGAAAAAATGACATACCACTTTACTTCTTAAAAAGTATGATCTTCTGACCTTAAAGTCAAGACGGAAACTTCTGGAAGTTATGACTCTGTACAATGTGTGCCGCAATAATTTTGACTGTCCGGACTTAGTTAGGAGTCTGTGTTACCTGGTTCCTCGGACAGTTCATGTACGTGAGATACGCACTCGATGTCTGTTTGCTACTAGCCTTTGTAAATCCAACGCCGGCCGGCTCGCGTCCACTACTTCATCGTTTGGTTGAGACATACATACAACAACGAGTTCCATTCAATCGACATTCTTTTTCTAAGTAAAAATGCGTTTAAGAAGCAAATTCAAGCAACCGTAAAGAACCATCAAATTACTGTATAATTAATTAATTATTATCTTAAAATAATGTAACGTTAAGTAAGCACACAATTTATTTTACACTTTTCTTTTACGTTTATACAATATTTATAAAAATCCAGATATTAGTTTCAGGATAATGGCCCTTGTTTATGTATTGTATTTGTGTTGTTACTAGCTAGTTTTAAATACTTTAAATTGTAATCTGTGGAGAACGTAGTGGGTAGCATAATTGTTTTAAAATGTTATGTTTAAGATATTATGACTAATTGTTATTGTTCTACTGTTTGTTTTTACTTAAATAAATAAATAAAATAAAATAAAACCTGATGAGGTCGTTAAAGATACGAAACGATAGATACGAAATGCAAGCTCATTAGGTTTAATATTATTACTATAATCAATTACTTATAACTGTTTTATATATGGAGCTCATATGCTCAGCTCGCATAAGGTCATATACGAAAATCAGTAAACAAAACACTAAACACTATGTGTGTTGTTAAAGACAATCAAGGAAAATAAATTATTTGATTGTGCGAAGTAATAAGTAAAGCTTAGATTTTTTTTTAGCTTTGTATCCTGATAGACCCAGCAGAATACACACATGAAATACATTCATTTATTGGCCATCTACATCCATAATGCTTATAATATAAATGCAAAAGTAATGTTGTCTGTCTGTTGCCCTTGCACGCCTTTATTTGGATAAAACGGCACACAGAGACCTTGATCTAGGTTAGGACATGGGATACTTTTTATCCCGGTACTACGAATCCATGGGATAATTTCAGAACTTCAGGCAGGCGAAGCCACGAGCAAAAACTAATATAAAGTAGTGTAACTGGTAGCTTGGACCCTGCTCGCGACACCAGTGGACTATTATTTTTTATACTTTTAAATGATTGTATATATGGTTTTTTCTTAAAGAAATATTTAAAAATGTTCAAATATGTAAGAAAAATAAAAATAAATAAACGAAGTAGTGTAAATCTAGCTTACGTACATATGCGTCGTAGCCGCGTAGCACGTGTGTTTACGCCTGCGCGCAGGGTGGTGCTACGCTACGCCTGCGTGCCAGAGCGCCTGCGGAGCACAGCGCGATCGATACTTTAAAGTTTTAAACGTAGACATGTTACACTGAGATTGCAATGGGTTCCATCGCATATTGGAATACAGGGTAATGAAAAGGCTGACATGTTGGCAAAATATGCAGCTAAAAATGGAAAAGGAACTAACATAATTTTGGATTATTCAGAAGTTTTACCTAAATTTAAAAAGAAGTGTTATGATGATTGGAAGGAATATTTTGACAAGCGCTCATTAGATAAAGGGATCTGGTATAAAACCATGCAGGGTCAGCCTTTTCGTGTGCCCTGGTTTATAAACAGTAATTTAAGTAGAAAATAAGTTGTTACGGCTCATAGACTCAGATCTGGACACATTCCAAGTAATAAGTTCGCTTTCATGATGAGAAAAACGAGCTCGCCTAATTGTGTGGAGTGTGGAGTTGTCGAAGACTTACACCACTTATTGATGGACTGTGTTCGGCATGAGTCTGGGAGAAATGACCTGTTTAGGGTACTGAAGTTGAACAGACTTGAAGTAGGCACATTCCATAAGATCCTGGCTCAACCAAATGGTGATGATGCGAAGAATCTGTTCAGGTTCATGGCCCAGATATGACCAATGTGTATTTAGGGTACGATGGGACTGACATACGCATTGCGGTTATAAATGTCCCTAAATAAATAAATAAAAAAAAAAAAAAAAAACGTAGACATCTCTTGTTTCGTTTTGGTAATGGTTGACTTTGCTCTCATTGAAGACTGAATCTGTCATCAGTTTCATAGGAGCCCGTAAAATAGCCGTAGACCCCTTGTTACCTGCGTGTATCGTTCTCTTGTTTATTATTGGGTGTCAGGTTGTATGCGATTTATTTGGGAAAAGTAGAGAGAGGGAGAGTTTGTAGTTAAAATAAATACACAAACGTAATTCTCTTACTCTCTCTACCGATTACCATAATGCAATCCATGTTAATTGAAATGTACTTCATCCTATCAAATAAAACTGTGTATGGCCGTTAAAAACTAAATGAGGGTGATCTCCGAGTAGATAGCTTTGTCTCCTTAAACAGCAGCGAATGAGACACGTGCCGGCTTTCAATTAACATTCATTAATATTATAATAATATGTAATCATATCGCACTCACACAAACAAGATCATTTGTTTAGTAATTACTTAACAGATTCGCAAGCTTTTTTGAGCAAATTTCTTACTTATTGCAAAACACTTTTGAACAAGAGTATTGAGTAGTTTTCATTACTCGATTTGCAATTTTTCATGTGTTACAAATAGAACAAAATAAAAAGTGATATTGGTCTAAATCGGTAAAATATGGAGCGATAAGGCACCGACATTAATCACTGGACTAGCGTGAAATCAAATTACCGTTTACCAGTCACACACTAAATGAAAGGGTTGCAGCCACTGCAAAGTTTGTGTTACCAAACCCTACTCCAACCACTCTGTCTCGTTTTATCACGCACATAAATGTGTGTAACGGAAAAGGACAGAGGATTTCTATTTTACACGAAGACCTCAGTAGACCGCAAACGAAGAATTGCGCAAATCTAAAATGCAAACAAATTTGGACATGAAATCGGTTGTGTGGAGGCGATAAAATAAGTTATTATGGCGATAATAACGTTACGACACGGGGTTAGACACGCGGAAAGCAATAACGTTATGATTTTTAGCTAAGCTTACTGTGGGAACGCATTATTTGAAAAACACTGTAAATATTTTATGCATTACAATTAGTGTAATTAACGAGTAGGTAATTGGTATAGGAACTATTCAAAAGACTACAACTGCAACCAATCAATACCGTACACTAATCTGTATTCGAAAACTAACATCAAAGGGCAAATTAATCTGTTTAAGATTGACGTCCTAATAGCAAAAACTACAAAAGACCATAAGAATAGTTGGAAAAGGTCTGTCCACGTCAAACTTTAATCCCGCGATTGACTTTTGTAAATGGGGGCTCGAATTTTAATTAGAGCGAATGGCCGTCTAGAGCGCAGGCGGACGTGATGCCACAATGCGCCAGTGATTGACACAAATTACCTCTAATCGAGAACATCCAGCCAAATGGCCGTTCCAATCCATAAATTTAAAGCCATTGTCGATACTTTTGCGCAATTTTGCAATTTTTTTTTTGTTGGAACCCTTGGGCACGGCTGTTGATATTAGAACGACGGATACTTGCGTAGTTACTATTTACTAGCACGTCCGGGTCTTGTAAAGGGTTGCACAGAATTTTGTGCTCAATTTAAAATTAAATTTAATTGTATTTTAATCCCGGCGATAAACGTCAATCAAGCCTCTCCTGCGACTGTGATACATGTATCAAGCGAGCTCAACATCACGTCGCGCCCCCATCTATCGCCATTCAAAACGGATTTTGAGCAAGGGTGAAATTAAAATGTCAAAATAGTAGCGACCCGGCGCGTTGTATTTGTCTCCGGCTTTATCAGATGCCTTTGTGTATTTTCTATTCTCTAAAGCTTGCATGAAAAACGATACCGTTTAAGCTCTTTATTATCTGTAAAACTAACGTTAAAGAACTCGGCACCTACCTGCTACTATATTATAGTTTGGTACCATAAAGCAATAAAACACTGTGTGTACAATACAGAGTGATTGGTGTATCCTTAAGTTCTGAGACGATAATAAAATGTTGAGCGCCGTATTTTACAAACAAACGATGCTGCCGGATACATCAATGTTCACAACACCAACACAACAGATTCATTACATTCCAGTACATTCCCTGCCTCGTGTAAATTTAATGTGAGCGGCATGTTATAAAAATCTTAATTAACTTCGCGTCATACACATGTTTATTTATACAGGCTGATTAAATTTTTTTTTACCCGACTACGGCGAATCCAAAACGAAGGCAAATGATTTTGGCACTCTAAAGTGTATGTTTTATACATACCATGTCTGTTTAAGATGTTCCTGGCACCCAAATAATCATAATAGGTATACAGTGTATGCGACCACGACTCTACCTTGGCCATTATTGTATCTGTGCATTTCTGGATTTCTATTTGAATTATTTTCTTGTTTCGTCCTTTTTAGACCCCTTTTTATACGTAGTCGGGTTAAAGTTTTTATTTTATCTATGTAGCTTTATATTGTATTAAAAGATAAATTAAGTTAAGTACCGGCAAAGCATACGGGGTGGTAGGCATAGGTACACCAACGCGAAAACGGTTACCAAAGAAAATTTTTTCATCGGTTATTAAAAAATAACCAGCTGTTGCATACATTTTGACCGTGTAGGTATTGCACTTTTGTGGGAAACAGCTTTTTTAAAATAACCGTTGAAAAGTTTCTGTGTGGCGGCTCAGAAAGTTGTACTGAATACGTGATACCCGTTTTCGCGTCGGTGTACCACCCCATATAATTCAGTCATTCCATAGAATACCTAGTGAATCTATAGGTGCAATACCGAGCTAGCAATGTATTATAGTAGATTATGCACCAGAAGTGCGCTAGTATTGGCAGACTATATTTTTTTTAAGGAAAAGCCATCGTTCTAGATGCTTTTGGGGAAATAAGTCAAGAAGTGGAGAAAGTTACAAACATTAAAAAAATGTTTTAAACAATGCCTAGGCATTGTATAGAATGCAATAAGGAGATCAGGTTAAGTTTAGAATGAAGGACCTCTCGAATATAAATTAAAAATAAAAGACTACACTTAGTTACTTTACCGATACACTACAAATGGTCGCAATAACATAGTTAGGGCTCCCCAACCAAATGAATGGGTTAGGTTAGGTTAGAACTGTGACCATACGAGCATGAGCCGAGCGAGCGCAGCGAGCGGTGCCGCTGCAGCGGCCTGCTTGCGAGCGCTACATCCTAGTTGGTTGCATCAAATGATAGACTTATCTACAACAGTATATACTAAGTATATCTAAGTCTGTTGGTTGGCGGCGACTGAACGATTTGCTGCTACGCTGCGTGTCACAGATTCGATCCCTGCGCGGAAGAAATATTAGGTTGGCCTACAGGTAGTTGTTCCAGATATGGATGTTTGTGTATGTGAGTTTTAATGTTTCTATACTCACCCAAAATACAGGAGAAATTGCTAGTCAACGTATAAAAAAATGAGTACTGCGCTTGAAATAGCCGCACCGGCGCGCGGCGCCGCGCCGGTGCGGCGGTGAATTATGGCGGTGGGTCATAGACACTATGGACAGTCTGGGGCGGCCTTTCCACCGCAAGGAAATATAGCCTTGAGGTTGTGACGGGACCAAAGTTACCATCACTAAATAGTAACCGATACATTCGTCAGGCTTAGAGGCTCATGTCATGCCATAAGCGGGGTTTGTGGGCAAAGATTTTATTTTTATGAACGAAAATAGAAAGGGACGTATGCGAGTTCATCAACCAACTCCACAGAGATTGCAGGATCGAGGAGGAATGGGCAACATTCCACAAAACGTCATAGGGGCATTAATTAATTCTATGTCAAACCACATGGCAGGCGTCGTAAACACAATAAAATAAACAAATTCTTTATGTAAACCATGTTTTCTTTAAAAAATCAACACAGATCTTGACCGAGATAAAGGCGATAACCCGACTTGTTCGGGGTTGGGGTGAGATTAAGATAAACTAAGATTAAAGATTATAAAGATAACTATATTTCAGTAATAGGAATGGGATAACAATTAAAACGCGCCCGATATGCTGTCCGAGACGTACTGACTGTTTTACTTAGCTAATACATAAAATATTCAAGGCATAGTGCGCGGTGTCGCAATTACGCTGACATGTTTATTATTGTTCGGTGATTGACCCGAACACGACTTGTAACTGAAACTCTCTTTTTTTCAGTGGCATACTCTTCAGTACAGTATATTCAGTTCAGTTCATAATGAAAATGCCAAGCTTCGAAACCCCATAAATTTGTTTCTTTGACCTACCGTTCTATACCTTTACAAAAAGAAATGCTGGCTTGCTCGATTCAGGTCTCCAGGAATGCATATTACATATTTTTTAGGGCATTCATGTTTGAAACATTCTACAAATAAAAATTGATCGTGTTCATCATTAGAACGTCAAGTAGTTCCGCATCTGCAAATGTAAAAAAAAAACTTTAAAAGATATGTAAAAAGATTTCTTGAAATCCACTTATTCCTTTTTTACCACACCAATCAGTGTCTTAGAACTTATTGGATTTGAATTTAAAAAAAACATTCGATTCTAATTGACACCGGGAAATACCAAGAGATGAGTACTTTACAATTATTTTACTATACAGTAGTGACCGTTATGCATACTTATAGAATCTTTTTTACCCACAGCAAAAAATACTAGCCAAGCCCAGTCTTACGTAATGTTGAGTAATCAATCATACAGTACAATATTATGATACTTGTGGTTTTAAAGAATTTTAAGTAGTAGACATAATTAGAGGCTCGTCCATCAGCGGCACGAATCAACTTTTTTCGCGTCTTGTGGCTAAATATCGTCCATAATATTTTTCCCTGTTTTAAGACCTATTTCCTAGCAAGGCAAAGGCAAGTTATCGAGTCTCTGAATATTAGAATATGCTAAGTCTTCATTGTATATAGCGCATTTAATGGGTAAAAACGGGATACTTTTCATATTCTGAACAAAGATTTAGATCTTTGATCCTGAATACTTAATTCCGTCAGGCGATAGTCAGGGCAAAATTCGAGCAAATTAAAATTTGTGACAGACATCAAACAAATTATATTCACTTGGCATTTTTGACAATCGAAAATCAATTCACTAGCTGCTCTATGCCTAAAATGCAAAGCTTCTTTCGCAATTACTTCATAACGAATATATGGAAAAATAGACGAGATTCCACATTCCTTGAATGTCTCTGTTGTATTGCGTTCGCATTGTATTTATTTGTATGGCTGTTGAAAGGCTCAGTGGAAGCAGGGGCAGTGAGGGCTCGGAGGGCAAATAAATAATTACACGCATTTTGCAGATATTTGCCTCGGGCAGCCGTAGGGCGAGAAAAGCAACTGACTATTGTTTACCAGGGGGCTCCTCCGTAAAAAATCTCGTTATATTAGAGTATTTAAAGAATTCAATAATCAACTATACGAGTAGTAGACATAATATGAAAGTTATTTCAAATTGAATTCTTCTTCTATTTACCCGACTGCGCCAGAAAGAGGGTTATGTTTTTCGAGAGTATGTATGTATAATTGTTTGGCACGCTCTGTGGCCTGAATGGCTCGATGGATTTTAGCTTGAGAGCTGTCGTTAGATTCGTATTTACTGTGAAAGTGACACTGGGAATATCAAAATAAAAATTATTCAATAATAATAATTAAAAAAAAAACGGCAATTTAAAAAATTAAAAAGCCCGCCCGCCTAAAAAATTAAATATTATTTATTTTTATTTTTTACGCAGTCGGGTTTTTTAATTTTTTTAATTACCGTTTTTTATCGAAGTTATTAAATTCACTGACAATGCATGCACAGTTTATACATATAAATAAACCACTGGACCTAGAACTCCTAAAAGCATAATATTTGCATAAGATAGTTCTTACAAAATTAAGTATTAATTAGGATCTATACCCCAAAAGGGTTTATTAGGGGATGAATGTTTGTGTAGCAGTTCCGTCACTTTTGCCTAGATGAGGAAATAGTATCGGGCATATGCCTTGTCAATGGATTGCGCTTGATCTTTAGTTTCCAGGCAAATTTAAGATCAGCGTCTTACAGGTTTAATTGAGTATTCTTACATAATTCAATACAATCAATGAATATATCAATTTTTATAGGTCTGCGATTAGAGAGTGCCATTATTAACGGACCTATTATAGCCTCTTGAGGTATTCCAACCCGTATTTATTTAATTGATGTTCATACGTAACGTTTTATCCTAGCACAATATGCTGAGTATTGTGCCTATCTAACAGACTCATTAGTGAGATTCGGCTTAAACAGGCCATATAGGTAATTTGAGAAAGATAAAGATTTAATAGATGTTTCTGTCATAACAGGAAGCAAGCAACGCTGCAGAAGTCGCTTCTGCAGCTTGGGAAGGACGACCACTCAATAGATTTAACAGCTGAACACACAGACCAGAACTACTTAGTAAGGCCCATGGTGGTAATTGGTATGGTAGATCGATTGTAGATAGATTGGTAGATGTGTAGTACCTGCCTTAGATGACAGCAGCAGGAAGGAAAAGGTCTTTGCTTTGAAGTAGGACGCTATGGTGTAATGCAAATAACATTTATTTTTTAGTTCAATAAGAATACAAATACTTACAAGTAATGATGGGCTAGTACCTAATTCATTAAACTAACTTAACCGTGTATAGGTCTAATTCAAATGTTTTGGCTGACTAAACTGACTATACAATCTTGTTAGCAGTTTGGTTAATACAATTAAAATAAGTCTATAGAAAATAACTTAACCTTTCGCTTGTCATAAAATATTGTTAGAAAAATGGAAGGGCTCGGCGGAATCAATGCTTTTATGCACCATGACGTATTTTAGTGTGTCAATTAGAGTTCTGTGTACCGACGGCCCAGCGTGAAGTGACGGCGCGCGCCGGGGACGCAGTAGGGCTCCGCCACCCCCTGCACTCTGCTCATTGCGTATTCAGACAAATTGATCGTGTTGTTTTGGAACAAAAATCATTTTGCAGATGTTTGTTCGTGTCGTTTTTGTTTTCACGTGCATATGTTTTCTCTACAATTCCACTCAGAATGTCCAACATGTTTGGCTCCTGCTGTGATATTTTTGTCTGTTTCCGTAAATTGTTTTTTTTTGACAAAGTGCGTTTGGCTAGTCCGTTAATATAGGTGGCACCAAATAGATACTAACAATGACATAATGATTGCTTGCACTTTATTAAAAGTGTATTCTGTGTTGCTGATGACGTGTCCCTGGCGAAGTGCCGCCGTTTATTCACCAACCTCTTTACTAACTCAAATTGTTGAAACTGACGTTTTCTAAAAGTTTCATACTTAACTAATCCTGCCTTTATTTGTTTTTTTATTTTTCTTCTTGCTTGAAAAATCCTAAAACTGCGTCGTCGGCGTCGTAACCACGAGTAATTATTTCTTCCTCGAATTTTATTACTAAAATAACAAAAGGTTCGCACAAAAAAAAACTGTTTTTATAGCTAACACGTATAGACGAAGAAGCAATTATGATTTTGTTCACAGTCGCTACTATTAGTATGGAAGCTCCTGCTGCGCTGCTCTATAATTACGCCGTGAGTGACATTTCCAAAACTTTTGTAAACGATAACGCGGAAGCTGCTACGAAAACTTAAAAAACCAAGTAAGTATTGTTGCATTAATGCATTTGGGAGTAAATATTGAGGAGGCACAAAGCGGGGTCCGACAACCCTTAACTATAGTCCGCGGGGTGCCATTAGAGCGGCTCAAAGAGTTGGGTGTGCCCACGGAACTGCGAGCACCGACTTTGTAAATCTAATTAAAATATCAATATGTTCACTGGAGTCCGCGTTGACAATTTGATTTCACGCCTTCTGCCCTCGCTACCCTGCAATGACGCGATATTAAATATTAATACAATGTTACTCTGGCTTTGTTTTTTATTTGATCTTAGTAAGATTCGTGAAAATTGTGTGCGAAAAGTGTGCTATAGATATTACGTGTACGTCGCTGCTTTATAAAGTTCAACAAAATATAGATAAATTCTACGAATGAGCATCAATTATCCCGACGACATGATACTTTTCACTACAATAAAGTCAACGACTCCTCCATGAAACTGTCATATTTATCGTTGAGCGGCATGAAAGGCTCCAAACTGTCGACGCGCAATCAATACGAACTACCCTTGTTTTTTCTACGTACAAGTTCAGGTAGCAATACAAACAACAATAAAACCGTGACATATCAATTGCCTTTTTTTCTGTCGATGTCGCAAATTCGCACAAATCAAACATTGAAGTGTTAAAAATGTCTGATAACAAAAGGGCTTTTAAAGTCGCCTGACAGGGAGGGGGGGGGGAGCAGGAGCTTTGTCACACGCAATCATTAGTTAGCAAATGTCAAGCCCGAATCCGCTTCTTTTATTACACAAACAGCCTTACAAGACGTTAAGTCAAACAAGTAGGTAAACATCTCGCAACTTAAACTGTGATTTATAGTTTCTTTTAGTATTGATTTTAAATACTTTATTTGCGTGTCACTTGTTACTGTTTCTAGGAAACATTCCGGAGCGGTTAGTATTTTTAGTTCAGATTCTTATGATATTCTTAGTTTTGATTAATGTAAAGTTTATGAGATTTTTATAAACATTAATTATGGTCGCATATTAAGTTAGTTTGAGATACCTAACAGACAGTGACATTATTATTATGTAGTAACACCATTAAGTTCATAATAGATTGTCTAAATAGGTAGTAAGGAACAACTGTTACAATGCACGGCTGGCGCAATATTTCATCGCGTCGTCGTTCCGGCAAAAACGTAACCCTTTTTTTGTTTTCTATTACAATTGTCACCCTTTCACTTCCATTTCAATTAAATAATGTCTGGTCATTTGTGTCGGGCGGGAGATCGGCAGGCTTGCCTGGCAGAGTCGCAGTGGCGCAGTGTCGTGTTCGCGCCTCCCTTAACCCTCGCGCAAAGTGCGCGTCATCCTGCAAGCACATTAATCACTCCTATTATTAAACTTGTTATTGTGTTCATTTGAAGATAACGTTTTATAAACGGTGCCGTCCGTTCACAACAAAATAAGCTTTATGTAATAACGTGTAAGCGAATGCTTTCGTAAAAACCATTGATTAATGATATTTTATGCTGTAACGATAACAACAAATCCGATTAAGGTTGTGAAATATGTTTTATTTTAATTTTATGGCAAGTGAAAAGTCGTTCCAGTTCTGTTTTTTACCCGACTGCGGCGAAGCCCAAAAGGAGGGTTTTTAACGATAATTTTATTCTAATTCCGCGATGCGTTTTCTGGGCGAGCGGTAAAACCCGCAATACTTAAGAAGTCCCGAGGCCACTAGCCGAGCGACTGTTTCTGTTTACTTTACAATCTGTGCCGCGAGCCGCAGTCAGCATGACACAGGTGCGTCTGCGTCGCGACTCGCGCCGAAATAGACAGTCACGATGAGGTATTTCCGATCGTAGCTTGACGTAACCGTGCGCCAACGCCGAGGCCTGCCGGAGGCTTGGCGCGCCGACTATTTCTAAGAAGCACGTAAAGTCCAGCGTTACATTAATTGACGGTTTTCCTTATTTACCTTAGTTATTTTAAGAATAAGTATAAGTTAAGTATCTGTATACTGGGTGTCAAACTTACGGACCGCATTAGAAACTCCATACTTCGCTTCAAAACCCAAATAGCCGATGTTGGCCTCACAGCTGCTAGGTTGATGTGGAATTGGGCTGGTCATATCTGTCGTATGTCGGAGGAGCAATGGGCAAAAATTACTACTAAGTAGCAGGAAACGACAACGCGGCAGGCCCAGAAGGAGATGGCGGGATGAGCTATACTCTTTTCTCAAAGGATTGGCCCACAATCGCCCTAGATCGCGAAATATGGAAGGAGGGAAGGGAGGCCTTTCTCCTGCGATGGGACAATACAGGCTTATAATAATAATAAATAATAAGTATCTGTACACACTATATAGCGTTGTTTACCTAAAACGGTAGCCGTAGGTCGTTTTTACACCCTTATTTTCATAGGTTCAGTTAAAATAGGCTTTGGTATGATTAGATATGTATAGTTACATGGCCTGCGAGGTAGAAAAGGCACTTTCACAAATGCAGAGTGACAAACACCTGGGGACGGTATTATGGTTGAGTTACTGCGTGCTGGTAGTCAGCCCGTGTTACAAGTTCTCGTAAAACTCTATAACACAGTCCTCTTCAGTGCCACGTCACCACAAGCTTGGAAGAAGACCATTCAAATTTTAGCAACTACCGTCCTATATCTCTCTTTTCTCAAATTTATGAGCTATATGCCAAATTTTTGCGTAACCGTCTCCGCCAGCCAGCTTGGCGAATGTCAGCCCGTTTTTCGACGATTGACCACATCTATACCGAAGAGCAGATGATGGAGAAAAGATGAGAATATAATATAATATCCCTGTGCTTAGCTTTCGTCGATTATGAGAAGGCATTGGAGAGTGTCGAGCACGGGGCGTGTTTAACTCTCTCCGTCGCCACCGGATCGGGACACTCGGTATGTAGACTGCGCCGTATCCCAGTAGTTCCATTCTCGAGTTCCGTTGTGGGACTACTGAGACGTACTCAAAAACCTTATAATCTAAACCTCACCGCACCAATATGGATTAAAAGGGGAGTGCGGCAAGGAGATACCATTTCACCTAAACTGTTAACGGCTGCCCTGGAAGACGTAATAAAAACATTAAAATTGGACCAATAATAATAATTTATATATTTGTACACTAGGAGAAAAAGAGTTACATAACACACAGTGGATAAAGTTGTACAGTGCAGACTTAATAAAATGCGAAGTTCTGCCTCCTAAACTAGGCCAGAAGCCTGTGTTTTGAAAGCCAATGTTCTTTCATATGATTGGCATACAGTAATGGTATTGTCAGACATGCAAGTAGTTACAGAATGTGATATTTAAACATCAATAGTGTATAATTGTCGCAAATTCGATTTGCGGATGACCTCATTTTGTTCCCTCAAGTTACCCCAATGCCGAACAACCCGCCTTTTCAACCAACGTTACTTGCCAACGATGACCTACGGTGCTGAGACATGGATGCTCATCAAGGAGACTATTCACCGAATACGAGTTGCACAAAGCTTGCATAAACCAACTAGATCGAGTGCGTAACACCGAAATCCGCCGTCGACAGGGCGATACCCCTTAAAATGGAGTTGGGGTCCTACCCAATCTGGCTAGACGTGGAGATGGCCGAGGGAGTAAGGTTTTGACCAAATGGTGGCCAAGGTTTGGCCTAAGAAAACAGGGCCGTCCAGAAGCGTGTCGGGTTGACGATATCGTCAAGATCGCGGGAAACGGATGGGTAACGGACGTACAGAACAAAAAAGAGTGGCGAAGAAACGGTAGGCCTATACCCAACAGTGGCTGATTCCGGGCTGAAATGATTATTATATAAGATAATTTATTTATGTAAAAGGGAAAAGTTAGATTATACATGCTATTACATAGAAATAATACTTACACAATTAACGCATGTCTACTGCATCAATAGATGCTTGATGCTTTGATGTTTATTGGAGGCAGAAGATTGTGGATCATTTTCATTGCACTGTGCGTTTGGGTTAATATTGCGTAGACATAGGCATGGGTAATGGGTATACACGCTGCGTAGGTAGCGCAAATTCTTCTTAGACGCTTCGTAGGTGCCGTTGGTGTTACATACAAGCATTAATAAAAATGGATTTTGACGAGAAAGTACTGACGTTGGCATCCTACTTCTCTGGCAGCAAATCATACAATCTGGGGACCTCACTTAGAGCTCACGTAGATAGTAAATAAGAAGAAACTTATGCGAAATGTTGAGCAAGAATGTTTTAGAATGTTCTACATGCTTAAGTTTGCTTTCGGTATATTTAATATCCTACTACCTAGAATATTTGTAGATACACTTAAACTTGACCGCGAAAGAATATGTAGGGACTAGAAGGTAATTCGCCTAGCATCATTTAACGAGTTAAACTGCTATATAACACCAATAATACAATTAGGTGCAGGATCCGACCTTTACAATCACACTTCTATGAGTCAGATAATATAAGTAAGTTGCTTAATTGGACTCAACCGGAACAGAACCAGTATTTCTCATAAGCCTTGTTTATGTGCAATTTGTATAATATATGGCGCTATCTCACTGGGATTTTACAATATCATGCAATACATACGAAAATGTTATTTGGACATGGAAAAGGGGAAATCCTATAATGGTTGTAATATAATAATGATGCAAGTCTACAAAAGCATGCAAGATCTAGATGTTTTACTACGTACTGTGGACGTTCACCCTCTAAAAGATTCAAATACAAACTAAAAATAGAAGATTTTGGATAATCAAGAATTAATCCCGTCCAGTTCATAGTCCAAAAACATCCTGGTACGTGCCAAGGATTCAATTCAATTTTCCTGAATTGTCTTGCCAACATTTATCTATTCTGTGACCAACCTAAAACTTGGTAGTATAGCAGATGCTAATAGCAGAGTTCAACGGAAGTTCAATAGCATGCGTTTTAAAATCACAGGTCCAACAGTGGTTCGCTGGCGATGGAGTGGTGTGCCTATGATCTGCATGTATATTCTGTCACTTTAACCCCAAATGTAATTATTTTGGGTAAACCGATTGACTCCTCGACTTAGTTAATGGATAGGCAGCAATGATTTCTGTTACCATGGAAATAAACCACAAAGAAAAAGATCTCCGGCCTATAGACAGCACTGTATCCGGCAGCTATCCTAAGAATAGAATAATAATACAGTAGAAGTGGTTAAACAGAGAATAGTGTGCATAGATATTTCTATCTTCACGTACAGTTGTGTAGATAAATATTGCCGGTATTCCCCCAACGCAGGTATATCCGGAGCTCGAGCGCTCACTTGAGAGGCAGCAGTGTCTTGCGCAATCAAATAGCATGATGTAGATTGGGGTTATTTCATAATTTGTAAGATATCAGGTACTTACATTAGAGATTACGGATATGGGACTGTCCTGTATAGACTTCATACAGGGTTGAAGGGACATCGAAATAAAAATCAGCTGTTCCCTACAAGAGTGCAATACTTACACGGTCAAAATGTATAGAACAACCGATTGTTTTTTTTTTAAATTTATCGATGAAAATCTTCTATGTAAGGTTCAGCATGATGTGGGTACTGAATATGTGGTAACCGTTAGTGGGTCGGTTTCGCTTTCCCTCTGTATTATCTAAATAAGAACTAAAGTTGTACCCAATAAAGAAAATATTAACTACCCACGGTCTTACCCCGTCCGAATCATTTAAAATATTAGATGCCAATTTGTGCAAATAGGATAGATTTTATTTCAAACATAAAATTAGGCTTGAACTTTGAGCAACGGCAATTATTAATTAGACGTCTAATTGAATTGCCGAAATATATTTTTTATGTTTGATTGTTCTGTAAACAGTGCAATCATTTTAGGCGTCATGGATGTGTGAGATCATTGACATACAATACCTCAAGTCAATGGCACAATGAATACGTTACCTACTTATCGACAAGGACACGCCATGCGCCATGCAGGGAATTCCAAAACATGAATATGGTAGGTTCGTGCCGCGTTCGACGCGTGGTCGACGACACCTCGGCCAAATGTTGTGAGCATATTCACTTTCACGATATTTAATCGACAAATATCAAACATCTTTTTCCTTATAGCATAGCAGTACAGCTGTGGTCACAACACTGCTTGCAAGAAAGTTTATAATTTTTTAGATCGTAAGTTAGGTAAGCTACGTAGTACTTGTTCAAGTGAAGGGTAACTATGGGTAACTATGGGTAACTATCCGTAAGTCCTCTCTTAAATTCATCTCGTTATGGACTTTGTAAGAACCTAGTGTAGACCTACTGAGAGATTAAGGCTTACCTTTGGTCATTTGAATTTGGAATATTGTGTAACAATACGATAGTTTGGTAGATCCAAGATACCTAGTCAAATAGTTGATGTGAATCAGCAGACACATAACAATGCAAATAACGCTTGAGTGCTAAGTAAATAATCAGAAACAAGTGTAGAAGTAAAATTTTACTAAACGAAGATTCTAGTGATTAATACTACTTAAATATTTAAATAAGTTAACGGAAATCACAATATCTTGTCCGACAACATATAAGCCAGGTACCTACTAGAAATAGATTCTGAGTCACAGTTCTACTAACTTAATTATTGATGTATTTGATTAATTATAATGTATGGTAAAATGGTAAAAAAATACTAGGAACTCCCCGAGATCGCTCCACGTAACATCGGACAATCTATGACGGCGAGAGAGACACAAACGGAACTAAGCAAACCGGTTCGGATCTACTCGTACTACACATTAGCATTCAATGCGAACGGTCTGACTCAGATACACGCACCATACGCGAACTCATAGCGAAGTTGTTTCACTTGATCATTTACAAATGCGCTTAATATCATTTAATGTAAAGTAGGTATAAGTAGACATAGTTCACAATATAATATGATGTTATATAGATATCTTACTTCTGCTTTTCGAGTTATTTGTTTGGAAACAAGTTAAAGTTCACGTTTAAAATAAGGGTTTCCTTAGCATGACTACGCAATCAAATACTAAAAGAGAAAGTTACTATTGTTCATACTATAGTGAATGCAACATGTTGGCACTGTTGGCAGGTATCCAAAAGAAAACAATTGCTAAAGGTACCGCTAGGCGCTGCACCCTTCATTATAAAGTAATAATAGTTGAAAATTACACGCCCATAAAACAATGGTCCGTATAAACGGCGAACCCGTCAGACCCATCCGTAACTATCTCTGCAGTTTACACGTTTACAGTTCTAAATATAACAAAGGCTAATTTTGTTGCATTTTATTACTTTGAAATAGGATCAGCACCCATTAGGGCACTTTTTGCCACGCCTTTTATTAGGGTGTCGTCCGAAGGCCGCGCGGTGAAAGACAAAGCGGTGACCGGAATTGCTCGCATAAACAACGTCTGACGGCTTCTTTGCTGGTTTACGACCGTCCACGGCCGCTGGTTTGCAGCAGGCGGCCTGCTCTAATGAAACAGTCATAATCTTTGAATTTGCACACGCATGCCTCGTAAAATTAATGCTTGAAATACTGAATTAGATGGATGTATGGCCAACTTCCAATTAGATCATTTTATTCGGGTATTTTCGTCACCTCGACCGAATGATGTGGATTACACAAAAGCTTTCGATACCGTACACACTTACATAGATACAGTAACCACACTCCACACTATCAACTCTGGGTGGTCTTTTCTTTAGTAGATTTAGAGTTCCGGAATACCAACCTCATGCCTATCATCAAATCATTGCTGAGCGAGTGAACGCAAGAGCGATGATGAACTGTAACATTAACATTCATCATCATTATCATTTCAGCCGAAAGACGTCCACTGCTGGACATAGGCCTCTCCCAAATGGCCATAATCGCCACGCTTGGCAGGTTGTTACAAAAGCACAGAGAACGCTGCTGCCCATTCTAGGGTGAGTCCCTTAGTCGCCTCTTACGACACCCACGAGAAGATATGGGATGGCCAGGACCTACAGTCTCGACAAAGTCAGACAGTCCCGGCTCGCGTCCACCTTAAATCCGCATCGTTATGGCTTTGCGACCGAATTCGGTTGCTTTGCGATCGCTATCTATGTTGAAACTGCAGGGCCAGGGATGGTGCTATTCTTTACGTCCGACACCATACAGTACAGTTGATAAACAGACAAACCAAACAGATAATGTCGAAGAATATGGAGATCATGGTCTGCCATAGGCTATGGTAGGAATCAGCCCTGAACTTAAATATGCTGCCATTTTGACACAAAAGAAAGGTCATTTGAACATTCGACCCTGCAACTGCAGGTTTCATATGAATGCAATTCGTGCTTGAGTATTTCTCAGTAACAAGGTTTCTTAGTAAAATATCGTATCCAACTGTCGGCATCAGACTGACAGAAGAACAACAGCATGCCTTACAACAAAATGTTTCAAAACGAAATTAGTAAAGAAATTAAGGAACAAAAAACGTTATTTGGAAGGGTGGCAATAAAATAAAAGATCGTAACAAATGACTCAACTGCCCGAACGCGCCTCACATTAAAATACATGTTAATGGGAACACGTTGTTGTAACCCTTTTCTTTATTGTGTACTTTTTGTTTTATTCAGGGGTCAATGCGTACTTTTTGCTCTACAACTATGAAAAGGTTTATGAACCAATTAATTAAATGTCTCCACGGTCATTGTCACTGTGTAAATATGTAAATGAGCGAGCAAGTAACAAAGCTGTGATTTATTGGTCATTGTCATAAAAAGCTTGTACCAGTACCAGCCGAGGTGAGAAATACGGAACATTTGTTCAGATGTACTGACAGTTAAACAATATGAACGACATGTTAACAATGACAAAACAGGATTATACCGGACTGGGCGCAACGAGGAAAAATATTAATCCAAGCAAAATGGGAATGCTAAATATGAAGGCCAAAAACTCCTGTATCCTAAGTCTAGTAGTATCCGTGTCTGGAAAATCAAACGATACAGCGATGTTGATGAGAGATATTGGTGTGCCTTATAATCTGGCATGGAATAAAAATAACACATAGTACACGAGTGAACTTATCATGAACTTATCTAAAAGGATGTGGTTTACGTTGCGATACGATATTAACTACACTATAGAAGTGTTAATATTATCTACTAGTTATTGTAACGTGTAAGTATCACATATAAACTCTTGAACTTTTACAGTTTACCTAGATTATGCCCTTATATAGGAATGACACATTGATACCTAATAAAGATTGGGTGGCAAATGAAGAGAGAAAATATTTACCTATTGCAGGGACACGACGTGCATCATACAAAATTACATAAAAAATAACAACGAGGTAACAAAAAGAGGAAACACTGCTAAGTTATCATCACTATCCAGTAGCCACCACATAAGCTATACATATATATTTCATACAAGTGCCTGTACACTCATCCATTCTGTAAGTTAGATTTATAACTATAAAAACTAGTGAAGAAAATCAGGAGAAACAGCTCCCTTGCGTAATGTACACAAGGGAGCTTTTGCTCCTGATTTTCTTGCCCTTGTTGTTGTTACTTCGGGTCGGCGCAATACTGGCAATACGCTTATTTCTTCCATTCTCCCCTGTCAGCCATCAATCTATCATACACTCCTTTTCCTTTCATACAATCCATCCATCTCTTCTTTGGTCGTTCCCTCTCTACAAGCATTTCATCAGTCCTCATCACATACCCAAACTTTACCGTTTAATTGGCGCCACTATCTTACTTCCTCTACGAGTATTAAACTTGTTTCTTACTTCAATCAGTTTTGTGATTTCGTCGC
The DNA here is from genome assembly GCA_947578425.1 of Eugnorisma glareosa. Classification (NCBI taxonomy): domain Eukaryota; kingdom Metazoa; phylum Arthropoda; class Insecta; order Lepidoptera; family Noctuidae; genus Eugnorisma; species Eugnorisma glareosa. The sequence goes on from OX387964.1 coordinate 10,979,000, forward strand.
TCCACACATCCTTCTCCACATTCACTTATCTGCTACATATGTAATCTCTTTTCATCCGTCTTCTTTATGACCCAGCATTCCGATCGATTCGATATAGTAAGATAGATCTTTTCACAGAATCATCTATAGAGAGGAAGAGGAAAACCCTTAAACGTGGCTGTCCACGTTTTCATGGGTATTCGTGGGTCGCGAGATGTTCACAGGAACATGTATTCGCGGATCGCAAGTTGTTCCTTGTTGTCACAGTTCACCACTTCATCCATCCGGTGCGCTACGTCTGGGTCTATTTTGCCATCTTCTTGGACAAGCGACCCGTGGTACCGGAAGTCGGTGAAACTCTTGAGTACCTACTGACAAAAATAAAGATGTCAAAGTTTATTTCACTTCATGACAAAGGTTATGTATGCAATAGCAGCGTTCTTGTCGCGTTGCGTAATAGAATAATATTGACGTTAGACTAGGCTGAACACGGACATTTCTATTGAGGCTTTCCAGTTGAAAAAAAAATGGCTGTACACGGAGAGAAATGGCAAAGCCTTATAATATGTCTTAATCTGATCTGAAATTACACTGATTGCGTGATCATGATCAATAAAAAAACAGTGAATTTGCCTAAAGATAAAAAAACGATATTCGTTTAATTACTTATAAGCATAACAATAAAGAAAATCAACGAAGGCAGGACATTAATAATAAAGCCTTATTCAAGCATGATTTAAATGATTGCCACAGAGTTTTAGTTTAGTTCATAAATCGTTATCAGGTTCTACCTATATGGACACTATGGACAGTGACGATATTAGGACTCGTGGGCGTGAGAATATTTTTGTGGGAACTACGTTATCAATGACATATTTTTATAAAACAATTTTATTAATTTGGTGCACTCAGATTTGTGAATGACTCCATTGTGGAGCTATCATCAAGAAGCATACAAAAACATGGCAAATTACATTTTGCATCGCATTGTTCTAGGTAAACAACATTTTGGATGAAAACCCAAATTTGGGACTGCATTAATAAAAATAATAACTTGTTTACTTGTTAGATTGTAAAAGTATAAAACTCCACCAAGTCTAGATTCAATTTATTGTAGTGTCATACCGTGTTCATGTAAGTAAACTGGCCGAAACTGGCTATACCAAACAGTTTTGTCTTTCTCGAACAAAGATACCTAAAACAGAGAAGGGCCTAACATGGAACCTTGAAGCAAGCCCATATTTACAGCCTAAACTTTTATCGAATACTTCCATGATGAGCTGTATCAATCAAATACAGAATCCGACTGTGTGATAAAATAGTTGTTATGAATTTTATAACACGTGTGAGGGTGTTCCTAGTTTCGGCAAAGCTCGCGCTGCAGCTTGCATAAAGATCAAACGTCCGCGCCCGCCACGTGGCCATCCCTTCACAATAAAGAGATACGTGACGAATTCAAATATTTCTAGTGCGATTATTAGAACAAATAGGCAAGTGTTGGTCTTTGATATGGAGCATGAAAAGCGTACAGTTCTTTTTTTATTTGGTCTCTTCTAAGATCGAACGTTAGAATCGGTGTAGTACTTATTCCGCAGATAATTCAGTGATCGTTTTTGCAATTTGCGATTCGCAAAATATCCGTTTCTCAGAATGTCAGGGTTTTCTCGTTGGTTTAAGTACTTACGTACGTATTTCTGTAGATAAAGTTATAAATGTATGTTATTATTACTTAATGTACCACTTTTATGCTCTTTTTATTACAATCTCAACACTCGTTTTAATGTGTATTCATTTACATGATTAATAGGCAAACTAGGTAATTGCGTGCATTTGTAGATTTCAGTAACTACAGAACATCTACGTACTAAAAATCAAACAAAAAATACTGGTGCCTGCCGCCTGGGCCATAGATAATAATCTGACATTCTAAGAATCGGACATTTCGCGATTCATATGACTTTTCCAAAAAATTACGAACCGGACATTTTGCGTCATAACAAGCGATGTTTAATTTATACTTCACCCATCACTTGACGCACGTTTTAGTGGCCAAGCGTTATGGACTCGGTCGCAGCTTGGTAGCCTGTGTTGTTAGCTGAAACCGATAATACTTGGCCTTTACGCTATGGATACAAATCTCTGAAAGAGCGTCTTTAAAGGATCCATGAAATGCGACAGCAAAAACTGTTCCTCTACAAAAAAGAAGCAACAATTCCAACACTTAACGTATAATATTATCGAGTGCCGATCGCACTCGGACGCTTTCAACAGCACTCGATACATTTCACAAGGCGCGCCGCCCTTTGTTCCCGAACAGACACATTACACGGTTCGCTGTCGGCGTTCATTGAGACGTTTCACTTCTGTCCAAATGTTTAGATCCATATCTGCTAATTGACACTATATTTGTCTAATCCACCACTACAGGGATAGTAGGAAACTATTGCAAAACAATATAATCGGATAAATGCGGTGTCTTAGGTTATTGAATAACATTTCTTTAACTTTTAGGATTATCGACCATCTTCAAACTAAAAGCTTTTGATGGTAAGAAGATCTTGCCTACACTATCTGCGACAAAAACAAAAGTAAGGATAACTAAGTAGTTTGCTTGCGAAGTTGATTAGTAGACAGCTCTACTGTCTACTAATCAACTACTAAATAGTGTAGATGATTTTCTCTGATTTTCTTAGGTCATAAGAAAATCGGATGTCTTCCTATTTCGAAGATCCTTGACGACCTTGACTGACTAAAAATGTTTAAGGATAGCAGGCGGTAAAGCTGTGTAAAGTGTGTGGCGTCCAAATATTGGAAAGTTTGTGACACACAAAAATAAAATCTGGATCAGACTGCCACAGAAACGTGGAGATTGACAAAAAAAGAAGAGAAGAAAAGAAACCTAAGAGAGACCCTATAGATGGTGAAGTCAGGTCTGTAGACGAGGATGGCGATAATGATGACACCGTGACACAGTCAAAACAAATGTACTATAGCTACCCTAACCTACTTACGAAATAATGATGTGATATGAAAACAGATAGTCCTTAGACTACAACTCGGAACAGCAGAGTAATTGCGTGACATGCACAATCCAAACGCTAAATCATTTTGCCAATTCAACAATATTCTATTTATTTCTATTCAGTCCACTATGAATTTGTTAAACATACCTACAATAATAGAAATGCCTACAATATCCTTCGGATCAAGATCGAAAAGTGGTTCCGTAGTACCCAGGTATATTATTTATCAGTTTGGTTTGTCTTGTAAAACAGGGCGCTAAGTAGGGTAGTTAAGTCACTAATTAAAATGTTATTACGAGTAGTAGCAGAAACACTTATTTCACGACAATTTCTAAAATACGAATTAACAATATAAACAATATCGTGAAGATTTTTCATTAACAAATAGTAGAATTAATTCCACACTAAAACTGTTTTCTAAACTAAAATTCCAAAACTTTAGTACTGACTTCACCCGCCTCACTAACAGCTGCAGCTATACTCACGTCGAGTTCAGACGCCATATCACTAACAGGCATGTGTTAATAAGAATTAGTAGGTACTTACTTACATACGAGACCCTTTTATTGAAATGTATGCCATGATGGAATACAATTAGGCTACTGGGCGTCCAATAAATGCAGCTTTCATGCCTTACAAAATATCACGTTTCACGCGCTCTATCGCATCCTGGGATCCTAGTCCCCTTTTATAAAACTGTACATATCGTACATTTATCTCGTTACAAAGGAACAAAGGATCTGATACAAATACATAAAACACTTCAAACGTCCAAAGAGGATAATGCCCATCATTATAAATTCATGTGTTTTGTCGTTTACAGTATTTATTTTGAACAGTTTCGAGGGGGAAAACCCTCTTTTCGCTTGAAAGCTCCCGAAAGCGCGTAGAGAAGGCGGCGGGCGGTGCCGCTGGGCCCCGTCATTGGCCCACTGTTCCCCACCCGGCGGAGACTCCGCCCTGGTGGAAAGTCTCCCTGAACCTTTGTGCGAGCTCTCATTCAGTACGCGTTTGTCGCAGTGACAGGTAGTCGTGCCGCACGGATCATACGAGTCGCGACCTAACACCCATTTGAATCATCGACGTCGCTGAGTCAGTGTTGTGCGCGTGTAGACTCTCGGGTGTGATGGTGAATAATATTCTAGTGCGTTCTTAATTTCGTGTAATGCACGCCATGAGTGATCCAGCTGCTTTGGCAGGCATGTTGCCTTTCGATTCTATCGGACTGTATGAACAGCCAAAACCACGTTTTATCTTTAAAATGCCGCGGGTAGTTCCCGATCAGAAAGCCAAATTTGAATCCGACGATCTCTTCAAAAGACTGAGCAGAGAAAGTGAGGTATGTTGTTTCTTAATGAAGATATTCAATTTTAAACGTCATAAATTCATAGTTTAAGTGTTCAGCTAAATAAACGCGTCGTTGAAACAATTTTAATCGTAAGTTAACAGGAAAATTACTTTAATTATTAAGTCATCCTTTTAGAAATATAGTACTTAATAATTTCGTTTGCATTGTTTTCCTTTTACAATATACAATTTATTACTTTATTATATAAAGAACTTTGCAATTTGTAGACCGTAGTTTACAATAGGAACATGTTCAGTAGCTGATTGGTACTTGTCTACAACAGGTGAGGTACACAGGGTACCGCGACCGGCCGCCGGAGGAGCGCCAGATGCGGTTCCAGAGCGGCTGTCGCGAAGGGCACACGGAGATCGCCTTCACCGCCACCGGCACCAACCTGCAGCTGGTGTTCGACCACTCCCCCTACAACAACCGAGGCTGCGACTTCCAAAAAGAGAGCGGCAAGGTGATTAACTACTATATTATTTACCTTTCATAACAACTGTTATCGTTTCGTAACTGACGTACGAGGATAGCTCATTATTAATCCCTGATATGGTAATATAGCACGGCGCTGACCGTATGGTGTAGTTTTATTTGTAAATGGTAGTTCATTTCCATCGAAATATTTGTCGCACGAAGCCAGACAAGGATTTTCCCACGGGTTTTCCAAACGAGGCGAAGCGTTCTTGAAGTGCATAAAAAAACAAGCCACTTTGCAGTGAAAGGAAGGCAATAATAATCAAAGATTTGACCGTTCTACGCCATTATAAGTTCGCAAATTAGTCTAATTAACATCATCATCATATAAAACCAGTATTCAACAGGTATACGTACGAGTAACTAGGCTTTTTATTATTATTAACTATTTCTGTTGAAACTTAAAAGAGCAACATTTTATAATTGAAAGCGTTTATTGGGAGATTTTTTTAATTAGGGACCTGATGATCATCAGCCGTCAGACAGAATCTCAAATATCGAGTGATAGCTAACATCAAGACTTGTTCACAGTCCTTTGGAACTTTAAAAAAGACTAGCATGTTGAATCGTAGAAGTATATTAAAACAGACGTTATATTAAGATCACGGAGTATATTATGTCGGTATATTTACATCTCTAGTAATATGAGGGTATACCCATACCATACAATTACACACATCGCCTACGAAAGAATGATACGTAGGGATCGGGATTCATTTAACTGCTATGGCTTTGTTAAAATACCACGCGCTGTAAGAAGGCAATTAGCAAGTAAAAGTCCCTAGGCATAGACTTGGTAATAGACCCATAGCTGGTGATAGCTGCACGTTACGGACTTTATTATAAATGCATAAATGTCTTGAGTGGAAAATGGCTAAATAATAACAACCGCTCGGGTGGATCTTTAGGTCAAGCCTCGCTTGGTTAATGGTTTGTGGATGGGTCTCAATACACACCGAGTTTCCTCCGTGCCTCGGAAAGCACCTAAAGCCGTTGGTCCCGGCTGTCATTTGTAGATCTTTGACAGTCGTTATAGGTAGTCACTGGCCCGAAAGTCTGCTAACCACTCTTACCTGGGGTATCGTATTACCGCCCGATAGGCAGTCGCTCCAAGTATAAAATACTAATATTCAGCTGCATCGGGCTAGACTATAAGCCGACCCCAACATAGTTGGGAAAAGCCTAACCTAAGTTATACCTAAATATATATTAAAAAAATATATATATAAGTATAACAAAAATAGATCTTCATGCTCTCTGCCTCTGTATGTTGGAGAAAACATTAGTTATACGTAAACGTTTTTACGGAATGATTAAATACCGTAAGTTCCAAAACAGAAACACGGTCATCAATGGATGCTGTTTTTGATGTTAGAAAACATTTGTGAAGGATCACAAAATAAATATTTTCTAATATATCAAAATCGTTTCCCTTTATAAAAGGCTAATGAAAATCTGCAATATATCCTCGGGGAGACTACATATTGAGCAAATCTGTTGTTGATGATTTTTTACTGTATAGCTTGATGAAAGACAGGAAAATCAAAGCCTTTAATTATAAGCAAGCGAGGCACGCACAACGATTTTCAAATACAACAATAAAACTGTATGAATCATAGTTATTACATTATACCGTCTGCTTAGTTCGAATGTAGCAGTGGGTAATTGATAACCTCATTCGTCAAGAGTTGTCAGTCCGTACAGTCGCGCGTCATCAACGCACAGAGCTTCCGGCCCACATTTTCATAACCAAAATTAAGACATAAATAACTTTGATGCCGCTAATGATAAAGAATAAAGGTGTAACACCGCATATAACGCGTCGGTCACGCTCTGCTGTGGCTTAATACACAGTGAATGACATATTTTTCAAAGAAGAATTCTGGTTCCAATAATGTAATGTGTGCATGATGATGGGACATGTGAACGAATTCATTTAGGAGCTAACATTATCATTACTAACATATTAACATTACCATTCACAGAACACAATATGAAAACTGTAGGCGATTTAGTATGATGGTTTGGGTTTAGATTAGGTTGACCAACTGTTTCAAACTTATTTAGAGAACTTCTATAAATAAATAAAGATAAAAAAATATATACCAGCCTAATACTGTCCCACTGCTGGGCAAAGGCCTGTTCTCAACAGAGAAGGCACGAGCATTGATCATCACGCTTGCTCAAGACGGGTTGGCGATTTTAGACTTTTATAAGTCCAGGTTTCCTCTCGATGTTTTCTTTCACCGATGTCTATGATGTCCAAAATAAACTTAGAAAGAAAGAAAGAGAAAGAAAGAAACATATTTATTTGGCACACGCCACAAGTGCACACAAAAGAAAAAATAAAGTAAAATAAAGTAAATAAAATTAGAAAGTACATTTGAATTGAAAAAGTCACATTGGTACTTGCCCGGATTTTAACCCACAACCTCATGCATGAGAGGCGAGGCCTTGACCTATGGGCCATCACGACGTAAAAAAAAGACAAACTAGAATTACCAAAACTGTGATTAACCAGCAAGATTTTGTTCTGGAAATAGTACCAATACCAATCAACTGTAATCTCATGTCAATAAAACAACGAGAAATCGCATCCTAATGATGGATCATTCTTTTTGCGACAAAACATTGATTCTCGGCGATCAGCATCCTGTATCTTTCCGTCTAGCTGTGTGGCGAGATGGCGTACCATGCTCCTTTTTTCCATCACGTATTTTTGGTTTTTGGAAACTGCAGTTTGCTGAATAAGAATCAGCCATGTTTACTTGATTGTTTACTTAACACGCAGGTTGGCGGTCTCGGTGGAGATTCTCGGCCTGAAACCGAACTGGTTATCACTGATGTTCAGGTATTTATTCAGTTGATTGATAAGCACGTGAGTGAGCAAGTCACAATTGCCACCACCTCAGTTTTTATAAATGCAGAAGATAAGTACGAATATCTAAACATAGGGTATAGGTATAATCGTTGTAAAAATATCCTTTTACGAAGGGAACGAAACGGGTTTCGCATGCCCTAATTGAGTCCTACTACTGTAAAACGTAATTTTTCAGCCAAAAAAAAAAGTTGTTTCTCAGCAATATTTTTTGGCTGGTGCTTACAACTTTACAAGTTTGCTGACAGAATGCTTGGTGGCCTGCTTCGCTTTACACCTTGTAGAGCATCACGAGAATTCGAAAATGCGGGAATGCGTGTTTGAAATGTTTAATGCGATTTCATCATGGCCAGGAGATTTCCGTTGCGATAAATGTGATTTTTTTTAAACATATTTTGCTGTAATTATAGCTCTAGTCTCCTGTAAATGCGGCCAATCCCATTTCTAGCGAGTGTGATGTAACAGTTAGGTGATCCTAAAACGTATCACCTATGACACCTATACTACACACTATACGAGTACAGACATCTGATCGTTGATACGCTCACTGGCAAGCTTGGTTTGCCATTCAACATATTAGGTTCCCAAAAGTGTCGAGAATTATGCTTCAACGAACGGTGGGATTTTCCGAAAGAACATTTTAGTTTTGCCTAACTATTCTAACTACTGACATAATATGGTAGCACTTTGGAACAACATGATTCAGTTGTTAAATGTGAAATGAAGTCTAAAATAATAAACAGTAGATTCACATTTACTTACTGTGGCAGGACAGATCAGATTTAAATTTTACGTTCGTCCTTAGCGGCAATGTGCTTGTTTTAATACAATAAACTGCACTCAAATCCGTAAAGAAGATCAACATTGCAGCTCATTTGAATCAAAATGAACTTTATTACTTTGCTTCGTAAGTTTGAAAACATCATCTGATTAGTAAATTAATTAACGAGGTTAATTTTGCGCGAACTGTCAAAATGAAAAGCATTGCTATTGTGTTTAATCAGTTAACCCACAGGTTTAATACAATAAAGTTTATTGTACGTGTATTACACTGTTTATTTAATAAACAGTGTTCAACTTAACTTAGGTAAATCAAGAAATAGTACATTTTGATATAAGTGGGGAAACTTTGTTATTGCATTCGAGAGCAGAATTAACACCCGAGCTGAAGGCGAGGGTGTTATGGAGCCTGACTGAGCCAGAACTGCAATAACAAATCCCCACGCGTATCAAACGACGTTTTTCAATACACTTTCAAAGAAATAAAATATTAAAACAGAAACTATTTTTGTCAGGAATGATTATGAAACTATGTTTTAATTTGCTTTTTTTCGCGCTTTGCTTTCGCCAGGCTGAAGAAGAAGCAAAGGTATAATGCCGCTATACAGCCTAATATGAAAAGAAGTAAAATCAAATATTTTTGCATTTAGAACACAAATAAATGTTAATTGGTTCATAAAAGCAAATACTTGTTTAAATAATCATGTATATCTATGATATTCTATTTATAAACACAATTTAAATACTAAAAAAATATTTACGCCGTATAGACGCATATCTCTTTGCCGAGATTAAAAAAAACAATCACCACCAATTAAAGCTATAGTCATTGAACCCATTTGGACTTATCTGTGGAAATTTTTATTTCCGCACGTGTGCGGAAAAATATTAAAAATCCACGCGTGTGAAATACATTGCATGTTGAACCTAATCGAAGTGCGTTAGGAACTAGTTTTCGAGAAAGTGTATTGAAAATTAAATTTTCAATATTTTATAGGAGGTATACAGTTATTACATAAGGTCTTATAAAACTAGATCTTATAAGACTAGATTTTCACAATTACTAGCCTATCCCATCGAGATTTGGAGGTCATGGGGGAGTTCTTAGCCCAGCAGTGGGAAGACACAGGCTAACAGTAGTAGTAGTATTCTATTCCATGCAAAACCTCTAGAGAACTTATAAAAATCGTTCTAAAGCCGTTAAAAATCACACCTATTTCTGTCAGCATGCATCTTTCAGCTCGTTCTTTGTATACTTACGTATGTATAATATCTATATATCTTTCTCTCGGAGCACATTCGGTGCCGGAGCCGGACTTATTGAATGTAGCCCCTTACACAGGAGCCCGCCTGCTGCGCCGCTGTATGAATACTTATATTTATTTACACTCGGTTCATTTAACAAAGCCCTCGAGTGTGCACAAGCCCTCGTCTTGTAACGATGTTTTATTATAGCGTACTTCAAACTACTCGTAGATTTCATATTCAATTTAATAGATCTAAATGATTCGTAAATCTCAATTCGATTGGCATAATGATATTATATGTAACGTCGTGTTGAATGGAGACGCATCTGGAATTTACAAATCAGTAGGGCTTAGTAACGTATCAGATTGAAATTATCTAAGTATACACTTTACGTATTTACTAATAATCTACTGCAGGGCTACTTAGGGGCTGCAGGGTTACTTAGATACCGCGGCCCTGGAACACAAAGGGCAAAGGAAGGAACATGCATGGGTTTTAGTCAGTAAAAGTCTGACACTCCCTCCTGCTCAGCCCAGAGCGGGAGGGGTTATTTGATGATTTCCCATCGGTAAAAAAAAAAAGGGCTACTTTACGGACCTTCCTATCTCTTTGGATTAGTTTCCCAAGAGATAATCTGTCTCTCGCAGAACCCCCTTCTAATAAACCGTGCGCACTTGACTGTAGGGATGACGCAATTATAGAAAAAGCGGCCTTTCTCCCTTTCTCCCCTCGGGAAAGGGAGAAAGGCATTTCCCCTGAAATCGATAATGGAAAAGCGACGCCATTGGTGGGCGTCCCGACGCCGCGCCCGCCTCGCCAACATGGCCGCCGCGCGACGTCACGTATCCCTTCTCGTTAAATCCCGACGTGATCTTGACATAACGATATACAGAAAATGAACCAATATCGAAACGATATTTGCAAAGTTTTTAAAACTGAAATTTCAAAATACCATTTAACTTATTATTTTTAACCAAAATTACATTTCTGCATGTAACAACGGGTAATGTTCATTTTAAACATACGGCAGGCGTCGATTTCAGTATTTCGTGTTTAAAGTAACTTAGACAACTTGTTATTAGTTAAATTGCATCCTGGTCGAATATGTGGCGCAATTAAAGGTTTGTTGGAAGCGGATGCGGCAGCCGGAACAAAGGCAGCACGCGATCTGGATCGACACACGTCTGCCTTCTGTCGCTTTGTCCTTCTGCTTTGTTACTGGAACTCACTATTAACTTGTTCTTTAAATAAAAATATTTTCAAATTAGACCTTGATTAGTTCTTATTTGATGATTTCAATTTTTTTCTGTCGAATAAAATAATATCGTGAACATGTCCAAGAATGGTCACATCTACCTGTTCACTTTTTTTAAGGATCACTTCCGAGCCATATGTGACTGATAAATGCGTTTCAACTTTTGCCACCAACAGCGTTGCAGTTTTTGTTTATATTTTTTGTGCAACATCTTAAAAGTATCTTTTTGTCAATAGGCCCACATCGTATCCCGATTTATAATGAACGGCGTGTGCGTGAGGTGGCGGGGATGGATTGATTTGGAGAGGCTTGATGGTGTCGGCTGCTTGGAGCTGGATGAGGAACGAGCGGCAATCGAGGACGCGGCGCTGCGTGACCAGATCGAGCGGTACAACCAGCGCTTGCGTGACTTCGAGGACAAGCAGCGCGCGTATCGCGAGCACGGCGAGGAGCTGCGCGCGCACTCGCACGTGCACCAGCGCTGCCACCCGCCGCGCCAGCCGCCGCACGCCGCGCACCCCGCTCACCCACACCCGCCGCACCCTGTGCACATCAAACCGCACTCACAAGGAGCACTCATCTCCTAAACACCGAGCACTACAACTTCAGCGTCGCCATTAATAAGGGAAACTATGAAGACCTCGAGACGTATGCAGGATGTCACGTTCTTGCGATTTATAGACCAATAGCTGACAATAAGAACGAAGACTACGTTACAAGCACGATGCGTTTCATGTTCCATACATTCATGTTTGAAAAGTGCATTATATTGTAAATGGTTGACGGACGAAAATAACGAAGGTTGTGTGGTTGTCGTTCGGTGATCCAATGGCTATCAATCAGCCGTAGCGGGCAGAAACTCCCAAGTCCTTTTATTTTACTCAACTGCCAGATTCACTAAATGTATGTAATTGTCTACTTGTTTAAAAGATTTTTATTTCACTGAGGTGCGTTAAAAGTATGTACTTAGTGTTAATTCTCTATACCTAATAACTACCTCCAAACACTGTAACGATTATCTTAAATCAAATTGAATGTTACTAGATACTTGTGTGATGGAAATTACACGATTTGTACATCACCATTTGTATAACTCATCACCATAAAGTAGACTTGAAACGTATGAATCATACAATAATCGTCATATTTCAAAGAACGGATTTTACCAAGCATTTATTACTTTAGGAGTAACGACTCGTCGCGATTCAAAACATCGGCGATGTATGCAATGTTAGTTATGTAGTTAGTTAGTTAGTTACTTAAGTAAATGTAGATATGTACCTATTTGTAGTAATTTCATCTTTCATCTTGTAAAACTGATTTTGTTTTACGTAAATCATTAATCTTTCAAAAATCATTTAAATCAGAGCGACTTGTAGGTATGTTATAATTATACAATCAGTTCTGTATTTTTATCGTTGGATACGCAATGAGTACGTACATCACGTCCATCACCAAACAATGATTCTGGGGGTTACTATGACGTGTTGAAGCAGGAGTAATTCCAGTGTGGGAAACAGACAGAGCTATACAGGTCGTCTAGCGCCATCTCTTTCCCACAATGGAATTACGGACGCATTTACGAATTGACGCGCTTCGATTTTAGGTATTGAATCTTACTACTACACGTGCACGGCTCACACACACAGCGCCTTGCGCGAAGCGGCGAAATTATGAGTGAACTGACACGACTTGATACTTGAGCCTACTTTTATTTATTTTATTGCCGTGAATATTTTTTAAACTTACGGTAGGTACCTACCTATTTTGTTTTCAAAAACTTTGTAACGTGAAATGGTCATATAGGTAGATACCATTGGACAGTGATTGTTTGGTAAGCACTAAAAAAATATGATTCTATTCAGTCTGTCAAAATTGACGAAGATCAAAAGTCATGAGTGGGTGCTTGTGACGTCACTTGTGGGTAAAAAGTGTACCTACATGTGACGTCACACGAGTTTTCAACGCACTGTATCGTCTTCATTTTTTGTTTACCAGAAAAAAGAAAAAATACGTATTCAATATTTTTTGGAAATCTATCTGACGGACTATATGTTTTTTTTGTCCGGTCACCTATTATAAAGAAAAGAAAAATTTAAGAAAATATGTTTATTTGGCACACACAATTTTAGGCACACAGTAACAATAGATAGATGTACACCATACAAATGTCAATATAAATAGAAGAAAAACATTTCACATTCATACGGCACAAATTACAATGCACATTAAATGCACTAAGAGCTAGTAAGTGATAAAAATGATTATAAAAACTAACGAAAAACACTAGAACCAATCAATCAATCTCTATAAATAATAATAATAATAATATAATCTATATCTTAATCAATTCTTAGTTTTCATTATATTATTATGCGAATGTGAAGAATGTTCTCGAAGTTCCATATTCCTTTTGAATCTTGGATCGATCAATTCTGGAAGAAGGCAGTTCTTGTAAAATCGAATTAAATGTGTTTCCATATTCTCCTTCCAGAATTGATCGTCTTTGTCTATAAATTCATATTTCATTTTTCCAGGGCCCGTCCAAATAGCAAAAACACAAGTCTTTTCTCCTGTAATTCTTAGCTGTCCTTGAATTTGGAAATACCATTTATGTTTTTTGTTTACAATGAATTGGTTCGAATTCGAATCGTATTTCCAAAAGTCAATTTTTTTTTGTTTTATAGCTTCTTCTGGTACCATTTCATATGCCGACGACGGGCATTTGATTTCTACTATACCATGTTCACACTTTCCATCAGGACTTGCACCGAGAAAAGAAATTTCTTTATCTATCGATAACCCACATTGCAGAATTTTAGTGTTTAACAACTTTTCAAGATCGCGTAGTGCGGTGTACTCATTGTTTTTACCATGTTTGATGGATGGTACATTACTTAAATCTTTTCCATACAAAATTTGTTTAACTAATGGTGCACAACTGGAGCTTGGGCGCCGTTTACAGACTGTGGAAAACCATGAAGCTGTAAGTAACTTCCTTCTGGTTTCCAACCATAAGGGACTATTACTCTGTAAAATGGTGTCTTTTTCGATCTTCTCTTTTTCTTCTGAAGTTATTTCTAACCTTAACAAAAAGTCTTTTTTTGCTATTTCATATTGTTTATCGTCCATGTCAACTTTTTGGCATTCTTCGCCATAATGAACGTCTTTATTTGAGGTAGGTTTGATTACTTTCTTCTTTTTGACACTTTTTTCTCTTCTTTTCACGTTTAATTTTTTACGAAAACTTTCTAATTGTACTATTTCATGATTGGCTTCAGTGCCAAAAATGTATTTATGAACAGTTGACTGTAACATACCCGAATTATAAGATATCACGGCTGCAGCACAGCGGCCAGCATATGATCGCCGTTGCGAAAAATTCACTCTTTTTCCGCCAACAAACTTCGCTACTCTGGCGTTAAAGCTCTCCACCAAGTTGTTTGTTTCGTTATGTACGAAACTGTAGGCGTGAAACGATAACCGATGAGCCAAATCTTCAACTTTTTGGAACACTCCATTTAGTTTCAGTTCTGGCACCATATTTTCGGTAGTACGTTTCTTGATTTCGTTACAGAAATATGATGCACACTTTGAATGATCTCCAAAAATGTGGTAAGGACCATTCGTAATATCATTTTTTATATTTTCAATTTTTTCTGAAAATGGAATATTTTGCTGCACCCAATGTTTTACGCTACTATCTACTCCCCATCGTATCCGCAAATAATTGTCTTTTAATATTTTTCGGGCTCTAATAGGATACGTGGTGTTGCTCGATATTACTAATAGTCCTTTGCAGTAATTTCTGAGCAAATGGTTTTTGCACTCGACTTTACCCACAGTCACACTCTCATATGGCCTGGCATTTCGGATACTAGCATAAGTGCTTGAATCACCGTCAGCGACATATTGATTATAAATGAGTCCATGACTTTCTATAGATTCTTTGAATCCCTCTGTTATAATAACTGCTTCCATCGCAGTAGAAGGCCCTTGAAAATTCTTGAAGCAACTGTGTTTTGCTGGTTGTACTCCTTTTGAGTGTGCTCGTGAACAGATGATACACGTCTTATTTTTTACTCCGTAGTATAGAACTTTTTTAGAAAAAAGTCCTACAATAGCCCCAACTCCAGAAGACGCACTGTAATTTGTTCCATACGAACGTTTAGACCAACATGCGTCACCCGATACAGGTATCATTGGTATGCCCTTATCATTTACACTGCCAATAGATAGAGCATGACTTTTCTCTTCCTTACCAGCCTCTGCTATACAGTGCTTTGCAGTTTTGTTCCACCATCGACAAATTAAATCGTGTTTCGATTGATACAATCGTACTGAAATAGGTGGCGTATTTATGTGACTAAGAACCGTATTTAGCTGTGTAACTCCAGCACCAATACTCATAATACCGGCCACGACTTCCTCATTCACATCCATTTTATTTATCGAATCTTTAGAAGATTTCAATATAAAATTTGTTCCACACATTTGGCACTTCATATGAAAAGTTGAGTTTAGTCCAGTCCTTTTTTCATTTAAGATTTCAACAGTACCTAAATTACATTTAAACATGGAACTATGGTCTCCAATATCTTGAAGCTGTTTCATAAAATAACCTATTTCTACGACCCTTCTTCCTGATACCTGGAACGGCTCTGTTTCCTCATTGTTCATATTCTAAAACAAATACAGAAAAAAATGACTTTTTTTCAGTACAAAGTAGTAATGAATAAACAAAAAAAATATTACACTAATTAAAAATGCAATATAACTTACGTAAGACACATCCAAATTAATGTCATCAGTAGTACTACAACTCGCTTGGTCATATCTTTTCGGACACACTTCGGGTGTATCAGTCGCAATACTCGTGTCACCTCTACCTCCGTCCTTTTGCCTGTGAAAAAAGGATCCTGTGTTTAGCAATGATCACAATTAATTATACATGTTTTTTGATAATCATTTATGTACTAACCGTCTTGCCTTTTCTAAGTTACTTCTACTGGTCTGAAGTTTCTTACGGGAACATTTCCCAAACGTCTTAGGCTTTGGCATCTAAAACAAGAATTGAGTTATAAGAGGTATAAACTTTACACATTCTTTACGTTTATTATTTCCTATAGCAGTCTTCGAGGTACATCAATTCCGGAGGTAAGATCTCAGTGTAACTAACAAAACAAGCCCAAACTCGGCACACCTAGCGCTACTCGTTTATTAGTTCCTGCAGCAGTCTTCGAAGTACTCCTTCAGGTCACTCCATCAAGTCCGGACGTAAGGTTTCAACATAACTAACAAGACAAACCCAAACTCGGTACACCTAACACTCCTCGTTCATTAGTTCCTGTAGCAGTCTTCGAGGTACACCTTCAGGTCACTCCATCAAGTCCGGAGGTAAGGTCTCAACATAACTAACAAAACAAGCCCAAACTCGGTACATCTAGCACTCCTCGTTCATTAGTTCCTGTAGCAGTCTTCGAGGTACACCTTCAGGTCACTCCATCAAGTCCGGAGGTAAGGTCTCAACATAACTAACAAGACAAGCCCAAACTCGGTACACCTAGCACTCCTCGTTTATAAGTTCCTGTAGCAGGTACACCTTCAGGACACTCCATCAAGTCCGGAGGTAAGGTCTCAACATAACTAACAAAACAAGCCCAAACTCGGTACACCTAGCACTCCTCGTTCATAAGTACCTGTAGCAGGTACACCTTCAGGTCACTCCATCAAGTCCGGAGGTAAGGTCTCAACATAACTAACAAAACAAGCCCAAACTCGGTACACCTAGCGCTCCTCGTTTATTAGTTCCTGTAGCAGTCTTCCGAGGTACACCTTCAGGTGACTCCATCAAGTCCGTAGGTAAGGTCTCAACATAACTAACAAGACAAGCCCAAACTCGGTACACCTAGCACTCCTCGTTTATAAGTTCCTGTAGCAGGTACACCTTCAGGACACTCCATCAAGTCCGGAGGTAAGGTCTCAACATAACTAACAAAACAAGCCCAAACTCGGTACACCTAGCGCTCCTCGTTTATTAGTTCCTGTAGCAGTCTTCCGAGGTACACCTTCAGGTGACTCCATCAAGTCCGGAGGTAAGGTCTCAACATAACTAACAAAACAAGCCCAAACTCGGTACACCTAGCGCTCCTCGTTTATTAGTTCCTGTAGCAGTCTTCCGAGGTACACCTTCAGGTGACTCCATCAAGTCCGGAGGTAAGGTCTCAACATAACTAACAAGACAAGCCCAAACTCGGTACACCTAGCACTCCTCGTTCATTAGTTCCTGTAGCAGTCTTCGAGGTACACCTTCAGGTGACTCCATCAAGTCCGGAGGTAAGGTCTCAACATAACTAACAAAACAAGCCCAAACTCGGTACACCTAGCGATCCTCGTTTATTAGTTTCTGTAGCAGTCTTCGAGGTACACCTTCAGGTCACTCCATCAAGTCCGGAGGTAAGGTCTCAACATAACTAACAAAACAAGCCCAAACTCGGTACACCTAGCGCTCCTCGTTTATTAGTTCCTGTAGCAGTCTTCCGAGGTACACCTTCAGGTGACTCCATCAAGTCCGTAGGTAAGGTCTCAACATAACTAACAAGACAAGCCCAAACTCGGTACACCTAGCACTCCTCGTTTATAAGTTCCTGTAGCAGGTACACCTTCAGGACACTCCATCAAGTCCGGAGGTAAGGTCTCAACATAACTAACAAAACAAGCCCAAACTCGGTACACCTAGCGCTCCTCGTTTATTAGTTCCTGTAGCAGTCTTCCGAGGTACACCTTCAGGTGACTCCATCAAGTCCGGAGGTAAGGTCTCAACATAACTAACAAGACAAGCCCAAACTCGGTACACCTAGCACTCCTCGTTCATTAGTTCCTGTAGCAGTCTTCGAGGTACACCTTCAGGTGACTCCATCAAGTCCGGAGGTAAGGTCTCAACATAACTAACAAAACAAGCCCAAACTCGGTACACCTAGCGATCCTCGTTTATTAGTTTCTGTAGCAGTCTTCGAGGTACACCTTCAGGTCACTCCATCAAGTCCGGAGGTAAGGTCTCAACATAACTAACAAAACAAGCCCAAACTCGGTACACCTAGCGCTCCTCGTTTATTAGTTCCTGTAGCAGTCTTCCGAGGTACACCTTCAGGTGACTCCATCAAGTCCGGAGGTAAGGTCTCAACATAACTAACAAGACAAGCCCAAACTCGGTACACCTAGCACTCCTCGTTCATTAGTTCCTGTAGCAGTCTTCGAGGTACACCTTCAGGTGACTCCATCAAGTCCGGAGGTAAGGTCTCAACATAACTAACAAAACAAGCCCAAACTCGGTACACCTAGCGCTCCTCGTTTATTAGTTTCTGTAGCAGTCTTCGAGGTACACCTTCAGGTCACTCCATCAAGTCCGGAGGTAAGGTCTCAACATAACTTACAAGACAAGCCCAAACTCGGTACACCTAGCACTCCTCGTTCATTAGTTCCTGTAGCAGGTACACCTTCAGGTCACTCCATCAAGTCTGGAGGTAAGGTCTCAACATAACTAACAAGACAAGCCCAAACTCGGTACACCTAGCGCTACTCGTTCATTAGTTCCTGTAACAGTCTTACCAGTACACCTTCAGGTCACTCCATCAAGTCCGAAACAAAATGTGAATTTTATAATCCTTTTTTACTTCAAGCAAAAACAATTATGAAACTGAATAAAATCTTACCTTGGTTGTCCGTAGCCTGTACAAAATACGTGAAGTATCAAGTTTGAGAAGTCAAATATTTTGTATTCGTACAGCGATCTTTTTCAATACGAGCTCCTGGTTACAAGCGACACAGCGTCCACTCACGACGGCGGCCGAGCGTAGACTAAATAGTTCATTACAAAATTTTTGTGCAATAAATCAAGACAGTGACAAGTAAAATAACCCGTAACTCAAGCCTGTAAGATTCACGCGATTAAGCAAAATTTGTAGAAAATATAGATGCGATTTTATTTTTTTTCTGAGTTGGATTGTAACATTTTGATATTTTTTTTTAATACCATTTTGAGTTGATCATATATTCTTACATAAAATATTTTTAAATACATAAATTTATGTTATTAAATAGAAGAAAACTGATCCTAAACTCAACACGATATCGTTAATTTTGTGTGGAGATGCACCGGAAATATTTTTTTACAGTATTAAAAACTAACATTTTTGAAAAAAAAGCATATACCATTTGAAGATGAAGAAGTAATCTATATGTGGTAGTTATTGGTTGCATTTAGTTTTGTTTCATTTTTCCGCAAAAGCAACCGAAAAACTACTTATTTTTTAAAGTTTTAGTCAGATTTGCATACGCGTCCTTAAGACGTCATGGCAGACCACTGTAAGGACTATTCTTGCTTGCAGCGCCATACCGCTATAAGCACTTAAAAACGTTCACCTCCTTGGTCCTTTTTTCATTCCTATTGGTGAAAAAAGCAACAAGAATATTAAAAGTCGGCTCCTTCTGGCACATCTGAAGACTATCTCGATCAGTCAGTTTTCAGGTACAAATCCTCTATAAAATCAGAAAATCTTTAAACATTTCTCTATGACATACTCAATACGTAATTAAATATATATCCACTAACAAATTGTAGATTTACGTAACTCTTCATTAAGTATTGTACACCTGCCTACTACGAGTAATACTTTTGTTACACCATAATAGTAGTTAGTCGCCATTATAAAACCTGCCTGACATGTAAACTATAATGTAAGTCAGTAGTAGTCAATACCGTAAAGCATACCTAAGAACAAGTGTACCTACGCATAGAATAACTATCAAACATATTAAAATTCCGTAACATTTTGTATTCTGATGGATCCAGTCGTTAGGAATTGATATATTTCTCATTAGGGTTCTTGTAATTATTATTAATTGACGTTCTTGTTCAGTTTGTGGTACGTGTTATTTATTTTTAAGTTGATTTTATAGTAACGAAATATAAAGTATTGTGATAATAATGTAAATAAATCTTTACTGAATTTTGTACATTGTGATTTTATTACCCTTGCTCATGTATTATATAGATGGCTACATTTGCTATATTTGAACATACGTTTTCAACGGATCTGTCAAGGCCGTTTTTATGATCAAATTCATCGGAGCGGGATAGGAGAAAATTCGTTTATCGATGTGGTACAAAGTGCGCGGCGGGTACGGCGGCGCAGAGGGCCTATCAGCAAGCCATCTCAGTAGTGACTAGTGATCCATGCAACATATACAACCGAGCCTACGGACTGGCCCATAAACCGAACCTAAAAATATGTTAGATGGTAGGGTGCAGTTACAGTGCTCTTTCTTAGACCGATATAAATAATCGATCGCTATTTTTGTCAATTGAAGCATGACGATAAACGCAACTGCTACGACCCTGCTAACAATGTAGCGTTTCCGTAGCGTAGACGTAGCAGCTGTCTAGCGTTTTCGTAGCGAAAGGTGACGTAACAACAGCGTAGCAGTAGCAGTTTCGTAGCGTTTCTGTAGCCAACACGTGATTTTAGTGGTAGCGTAGCAGCGGCGTAGCCGTCGTGCCGTTTTCGTAGCGATGTAGCATTGGCGTAGCACTTCGTAGCAACGTTGTAGCGCGGACGTCTCAGTTTCATAGCGTTTCCGTATCGGGGACGCAGACACGGCGTTGTTTGTCGCATCATTGACGTACCAAGTGCGTAGCGTTTCTGAAGCAGCAGTAGTTGATAAAACATCTGTCTGCTAGGAGTGCAGGTGAGGGACACCTCATATCAAGATATACGCACACAAACCCATCAACAGCATACCGACTGCCTCAACACCTCCGTGCAGGACTGCTCTGTTCACTTTTATCGTGGATATGTGCAGTGAGTCTTTAGTAGCACCGTATAGTAGCTGTGTAGCGACTACGTAGCACTAATGTAACTTTTCCGTAGAAATGTTGTAGTACCTAACCTACCTGCTTCTTAACGTTTCTATAACTTGGCTGGTGTCATGGTTTGTTTCTAGGAGTCAATAATGCGGCTGTGTGTGTTCATCTGATTCAACTTCCATTCATAGATCAATTTTGACACCGACCAACCAACGAACGCCATGTATTTCATACCCCATATTTCCGCTCAAGCTTTGAAATTAAATATCATTTTATTATAATCATCAAGTAACTACCTGTCGTGAGCACTACGAAGGTTGGTTTCGATATCGTTTTATAATAATGTGAGGGTGGCGGTCCCTCGAATATTACACGCTAGTGAAATTGGACATAATTAGTCGTCAAACAAATGCCAGTCTTGTCCTGGCCGACACTCGGCACTGGGACACCGTGAGCCGTGAGCGCACACGCGCGGCTCACCTGCGCCCGGCGCCGGCGCGCCCCTCCTGCCCTCGCTCATTATACGCAATTTACCCGACTGAGGAAATGTTCATGGTCGTTAAACACAACATACATTGAAAGCTTGTTTTAAACGTAGTTATTGCACTTAATGATAGTGTTTGATACTCATTCAAAATCAAATTCATAAATCTTGAGCATTTCCTAGCACATGTTAATTTTTAGAGTCCTGAAAATGTATCTAATTTAGTTATTATGTTCTCAGATTAAATCAGTGTTAATTTAATGTGATATGACAAGCTAATTTTAATAATGGTGCGTCAGTGACTGATATTCTCGTATTTGAGGATGGCACTCATCTCATGTGATTATTACTATTTCACGTAATACATATATACGACAATAAGAATAATCGTTACCACATTATCGTACACGAACCGGAACGAACAGTTTTGTGCTAAGATCCAAAAAAATCTAAGGAATGACACCCATATATGCATAATATAATTAATATACAGTATTAGCAGGTATGCTCTAAGCATTTTATTCCTATCAAAATGAAATACATTTTTTGTGGTCAGAATTAATTCAATATACATAGTAGTTTCCATGAAGACCCACAGTTGTAACCTATGGTACCCCGAGGAAGATCTACACCATTACACCATCTGAGTGCTGACTATTAATGAATGAAGGGTATATAAAATCTATACCGGATAACAACATAAAAAGCCTTCAAAGAATGATGAACAATATGAACATGATACAAACTATGTGGATAATAGAGGGTAGATTTTTGAAAATATTGTAAGAATAACGTAATGCCACTACATATCTACACAAATCATGATGACGTGGAAAGATACTGCAAAATTATACGCGGAACTGAGCATTATCCGGACGACATCGACACCATTGATGCTATCTTAGGGGTTTATTGTGACGTACGGCACCTTGACCGTCAAAATTGAGCAGGTACCTCCTTTATTGGACATGATCTCTGATCGATGCCACAAAAAACTTGGTATTTTACAAAGCATAAATCGGAGAACGCTATCCAGAGGCGGCTCACAATGAACCCGTGATTTATCGGAGCATTCTTTTTGCGCAAAAAGCTCAGGTCAGTGTCGGAGCGAAGCACCAAAAGGGCATTTCGTGTAATCCGCGCGCACACCGTGGGAACGGCGACGCACCGGCTCACGAGGCTATTTGATTATGATATTGTCTACTTATTTCATATCGAACATTCATCAAATTAAGATAATGATAATACCACCATGCGGTCAAATGATCAGTTGAACCTGGAAATGATATAAGTGTACCTACGAAATGAATTTCAGGCTCTATTCATATGCTAATATTATTCATAATAACCATAAGTTTCACAGTTTGTGACAATATTTTACTGATTTACCAACCAAGGCAAGTAGATGTAACTTTGTAATTTGTATCCAAAAAGAAAGGCACATTCCGAAATATACCTACATACGTTTCTATTTATTCTAAAATAAGGGTACCCCTTCGTTTGAAATGAATAAACTTTCAAAGACTTTCCCGAAAAAGTATGTACCTATATCGTTAAATCTTAACATATCTTATATAGTTGCTAGTTGTGTTAACTTGTTTATTAACTTGTGTGTTATCTTGTGTGTTAACTTGTGTGTTAGCCCAAAATTAAAAGAAATAAAGTAGTCATTAACTCGTTATTACTTACTTTCTTGTAAATTATATCTTTTTTCTTCTCGTGTCTAACATCGATAGTTTTACAAAGCTTTAATATTTACTTTAAGTGTCATCTTATATTTATGTTATTATCGTTACAACATTAGCATTCATGTAGCTGTTTGGAACAAAAATAATTATCAGATTTTTTTGCCTTCAATACGCCAAGAAGAAAGAAGTTTCATCGGTTTGTTGCAACTAACAACTGCAACGCACACTAAAATACATTTAAACCTATCCACATGATATACACTTTTTAGGGAAAGTCTTTGAGAGTTAACCCACTTCCATTTATATCAAATTATACGAGATACTTTGAAAATAATCGACATTAAACGCCATGACTTCTCGTATCAGCTTTATCAAATTTTATAATGTTCATTAGTAGGTAGGTACCTACTGAGCTATTTAAGAAACGATGGACTGTATAAGGGTGATATGGCAAGAAAGGTCAACTCGTCAACTCATCCGACACCTATCGGATACTCGACGAGTAACAGCGATAAGTATGAAAGAAGAAGACATGATGCGCCGACCCCAAATAAAACGAAAAGAGGGCAGGGCAATGATGATTATTATGACCTACTGAGTTATTTCGCGAAAGACTGGAAACATAAATACGAATTTATATTGTAGCTGGTCGTAGCAGATCTTTTCATGAAGGAGCTTGTCTAGGAAATTAGGTACCAGGCACCTCATCTCACTATTTATGTCGCCAAGCAGCGTTGCGGTGTTTCTGTTAAAGTCATATTTGTCTCTGTTAATCCAACTTAATATAGTGACTCGCTTGAGATAACTTGGAAGTTGTTTGAATGTGATACCTATCTTACTCAAACTTACAAGGCTTCCCTGAGACACGTGAGTCGACCAGTCTCGTCTCACACTTGAGTGACGCGAGTGCACACGTTTGTGTCGGGCTTCCCGAGCCTGACCCGACGGCCACGGCTCGGCTTCTTGCAGGACCAAACCACTATCATCATAGGTATAGGTAAATACCTATACGAAGAAAGTATACCGATGTCATAAAAAAATTACCGAATCGAAATCAGAAAATCGATCAAATTCAGACACACGATTTTTTTTCAGAATGCTACGTATCTATAATTTAACGGGTGTTGTCAAATAAAGACATTATTTACCTAATCCAACGTTTTAATTATGTGAAGTTGTAAAACAGATAAAGCTGTTTATTTATACAACGTTCCTAAATGACGGAGCTGCAGAGCAGATACATCAAATGTTAGAGTTTTATAGCCGCGCCCGCCGCCAGCGCCGGCCGCGGCACTTTGAAACCGAGTACCGCCATTTCATCCATATGTTTCCTCGAATTAACGTCTGTTTTCTACGAAGCAAAAGGGCTGTCATAAACCTCGTTATAGATTTTACGTTAAACATTATTAACTGTTAGTTTATAATAAAAAAGAATAAAGTTAACCCGTTCGAACTCGTCTTGCACAGTTTCAACAGAAGTAGGATCATAAAAATATAGAATTTAGCAATGATTCAGTGTATGGCGGCCGCATTGGGAGCTTTTTCTTCTAGTTTTATGTCGTTATAACTAGGACTGTAAACTTTGATTTTATAAGTATAAGAATGTCGTATGGTTTGAAAATAAATATACTAATATGCCAAACTACCTACCTATTAACCTATGGCTTATCAAAAATCAATCAAATTTAATTAATGCAGGTTCTTCAATAGAGCGTAGGATAGTAACATGTAATCCCGGGCCACGTGCGGGATAATCCCGGCTAATTGAGGGCGCGCGGCGCTGATCCCGGGATCATCAGGTGCTCATCCTAACGCGCAGCGAACGCTCTCGGGCAATCAGGCGTTCGCGTTATTGATTAGTAGTGTCAAACGGCAAACTTAAGGAAAGGACTCATTTTTACCCGACTACGGCGAAGCCAAAAGAAAGGGTTATGAGTTTAGCAGTCGATGTATGTATGTATGTTTCTTCGTAGCGCCTAAACTATTCATCCGATTTTGATGAATAAGGTGTCAATCGATTCGTTATGATTGTATATTCATAGGATACAAACCGAAAAACAAAAGATTTTAATTAGAGCGTGATTTTTCAGTAGTCGGGTTTTTATTGGTAGTATACAACACAAAATCTAAAGATATCTTTGGTGCAAGTCAAGTAATGATTCATACATTGTTAGTCAACACATCACTTGAAAATAATACTATTAAACCTAAAGACGTGTCGAAAGGACCTGGACGCGCACTGCGATGGCTGGTTCGAGGTGGCCCATGAAAAGGGTACCGGATTATACATGGAGCATTTGCCCAGCAATGGGACATTAATTACTAATTTTCATTCGCGATACTTAATATTATAAAGAGGTAAAATTTGTTTGTAAGTTTGTAGTGTAGGGGGTATTCTCTGGATCTACTGAAGCGATTTTGAAAATTCTTTCACTAATACGAAGCTACATTATCCCCGAGTGCCATAGGTTATATTTAAAACGTGCCCGTGGGATATTATCCAACAAAAATGGGAGCGGGGCCGCGGGCAACTGCTAGTATTTCATAAAGTTTAGGATTTAGTCATCCACGTAGGTAGTTACATAGGTATTTTCTTATTAAGTTCTAGAAACAGAAAGTGATGCAAGCAAGAAATAACAATCAGAAAATTCACAAATGTTTATAATTTTTATTAAAGATTTTTGCCGAGTACTCAGTAGGTAGCAAGGGCATCGCCAGAGGGGGGCAGGTGGGGCAGCTGCCCCCTCCCCCCTAGATGCTCAGGATTTTTTTAAGTTACAACTTTTCTCGAGAGCGTGAAGCTTGGCACAAGCAAAGAGAGGCCTAGCTATACCCAGCAGTGGGTGAAGTCGGGCTGTGGCATGATGACGATGATGTGACTTTTCCCGTATGAAGCCACAAAATAAGTAAGTACGTAATAAACTGTAGCGTACAATAGAACTACGCTCTCATTATTATATTTATTAAGGCTACAAATGAGCCTCTGAGTAATCTTACTGCCTCTACAAACTTACACATTTTGCACCCTGCGAAAAAACTTTCATCACAGAGGCCCCTTTTTTCTGCCTCTGGATTCACACTCCTGTTGGGTCTTCACATGATCTACCGCTATAGAACAACGAAACCCTCCCAATTAACCTAATATAATTGCTCTTACTTTATTTCAGAGGCTGAAATACATTGGGCAACCCTTGCCCCGAGACCTTAATAGGCAATTATTTCTTTATTTCATACATTTTAAGGTTGCATAAAAAAAAATATGTTTATTGCTTTAACATAAATAACTTATTCTTTAATAAATAGAGTATGTATATATTTTGATCTCAAATGACTTACATATTATCTGTATTCATTCAAGGCATGATGCAAACGACATTCAAATATTTACGAGCGATAGACTCCAATATTTGTTACTACTTAGTAGCAACGCCCCTGCTTGTCAGGTAGCATTCGTGTGTCAAAATCTAAAATATTCGGGATCATAAGTTTTGTATGAATTTTTTGTTCCCAATGACCGCTCTATAAGTTTTTTAAATCTCTCTGGATGTAAACATGTTCGTGCTTGCGGCCTACTTTCTCTGGAATCCTTTGTCCATGTAACTCCTGTATCACCTGTATGTGTAGGGTCAAAACAAATCTAACCTGTCCAGGGCCAGGGTACAGTGCTAAAATTTTCGCTACATCTGTAAATAGTGAATCTAACTCTTAAAAAATAGTTTTAGACATTTAGCAATGGTAACTAGAGACCTTATGTAGTTGTACCTAATTTAATCATCATTTCTTAGTCCCTATCTGATTATTATTTTTTTGATCCTGTGTGTTACATTCCAGTATTGCAGGTATCATTTTCAGTATTTCATAATTTGCCTCATAATATTACCTATTGGTATCGATTTTATTTGTGAAATTTTGAATTTTTTTCTTGTACGATGAGTCTTGTTACAAAAGCTAAGTTAGACAACAGCACATAAACTTATTTAACGAACGGTCCAGAAGGTGAAGCGAAGGTACGAAGAGAATGGAAACCATTTGAGGAGACCAGGTAATGGCAGACCCAGGTGTACTAGTGTCCGAGAAGACCGTTATATTGTTTCCACTGTGTTGAGAAATCGCCACTTAAACGCAGTTGTAGTCCAGCAACAGCTTCTTCAGACCCGAAGGGCTACAATAGTGACAGTACAGTGAGAAGAAGACTGGTTGAAGCAAACCTAAAACCCCGAAGACCAGCGAGTGGCCCCAAACTCGAGTGAGAGCATCGAGTAGCAAGACTGAGATACGCCCGTGAACACATACAGTGGAATCAAGAAGAATGGTCAAGAATTTTGTTTACAGATGAGTTTCGATTCTCACTTTACACTTCTGATGGAAGGCGAAGTGTCTACACTCTACAGGCGACCTGGTGAGCGATACCTTCAAGCCTGCTTCTAAAAAAGAGTCCAGTACGGTGGAGGCAGTGTACATGTATGAGCTGGCATATCTTCAGAAGGTCGCATAGAGGTAGTGGCTATAGAAAATGGCACTCTGACTGGGGAAAGATATGCCCAGGAGATTCTCAATGAGTATGCAGGGCCGTATTTAGTAAATATGGGTGATGGATCTATGCTGATGCAATGAAAATTACTCCTTATGACATCAGTTATCTGCCAGTAAAAGTCCCGTCAGAATCGGTCCAGCCGTTTTGGAGATCAGCCGTTTGAATCGGATTTTGTTCACCATTTCAAGGGTTTTAATTTTTTTGCACGGAACTCTAATTATTTTTCCAAAATAAAAGTAGCTTATGTTAGACCTTATAACATCAGCTATCTGCGAGTAAAAGTACCGTCAGAATCAGTCGAGTCGTTTCGGAGATTAGCCGTTTGAATCGGATTTTGTTCACAATTTAAAGGGTTTTAATTTTTTTGCACAGAACCCTAATTATTTTTCGAAAATAAAAGTACCCTATGTTAGACCTTATAACATCACAGAAAAGCCGGAACAAACAGACAGAAAGACAGACAGACAGACAAAAATTTAAAAAAATGTGATTTTGTTATAGGTACCGTGATAGGACCGTAATATACTTTCTTAGGCGTTCAGTAAAAAAGCTGTTTTTTTGATATTACAAATATAATAAAAAATGTAGGTATTTATACAATTAGATAAAATTGAAGTGTCTGACTTCAATTTTTATTTTTGTTGCTATGGGACTCTGACATTTACTCCGGAAAATATTTGCGCAGTCAAGAAACTCCTAATAAGAACGCACCAACATAATATATCCTTAATATTTGAAATTCTTTGATTCTAACATAATAATTCGTTAGTGCAATATTTAATCATAAATGACTAAAGTAAAGACCCATTACGGAATGGGGGCTATCGCGTATGAATTCGCCGCTAGAGGCGCTAGTGTAGCGCGGGGCCACCGAAATGTCAGATGCCATAGATTGTTCGCGCGCGTAGCGTGCTGTTTTAACACGTATTTTTACAAATATTCAAGATTGTGGTCTAGATTGAGCCTTTCCTGATTAATTATGACTTGAAGATTTTAAATAGCAACTTAGAATCTCAATAGTCAGTACTTGGAGGTAAAATTATTTTTAAATGTGTCATACTTACTAATTTTAGAGAGAATATTGTAAATATATGAACCTGAAGTTTACACTATGTTGTTATACGTAATAAAATTAACTTTTTATGAAGATACTGGTACTTTAAAGTATAGAATAGAATTATTGACAGGACCTTAATCGACAGTGGCGCCATCTGGTGAGCTCAAAAACGATAGCCCTCATTCATTGGAAACACAGTTTCGCAAAATATCGCGCAACAGTTATGCCAGCAATATTTGATGTTGCGAGGTGTTCTTAACCCCCGACCAAAATAGAGGGTCGTTATAAGTTTGAAGTGTGTATCTGTGTGTCTACCTGACATCATAGCTCCTGAACGGATGAGCCGATTTTGATTTTGATAAAGTTTTTTTAGTTACTGGTTTTGAATACAGGAATTAAGCATATTACCTACCTGACACTGCTACATTGCGTGCTGCCAGCTGCAAGCAATATTGTTTCTATAAGTACCTACGCGCGACATTCTGGCCGGTGCAAAGATGTAAATAATGTTACCTACTGTGAATGTCGACAATCACCATGTGTAGACCTACAAGTTATGTACATACAACAATTTCGGACTCAGGTACCTGTTTGTCCGAAATTGTTTCATTGATTTACTAGCTACCCTACACCGGAGAAAATTGTAGAATCAGCTATTGAAAAGTACGCGAATGTTTACTCACGCACAGTATTTGTGGTCTTAGATATGGGGTTGGACCTGAAAATGATCATGGTTGTTATTATTATATTCTTGTTATAGGTACCTATATAAAAACCTGTACGTATTATGACCAAGCCTGAAATGAGGGCTATCGTTTTTGAGCTCCCCAGATGGTGCCACTGTCGAGTAAGGTCATGTCAATAATTCTATTTAATACTTTTATGGTACCAATAACTCCATAAAAAGTTTATTTACGTGTATCAACATAGTGTGAACTTCAGATAATACATATTTACAATATTCTCCCTAAAATTAGCAAGATACATTTAAAATCATTTTACCTCCAAGTACTAACAAATGAGATCCTATGTTGCTACTTAGAACCTGCAAGTCATAATTAATAATAATTTCGGTGACCTCGTGCTACACTAGCGGTGAATTCATACGCGATTTTTCTAACTTGGAAAATAAAATATTTCCGGACAATGAGAAATAAAGACCTTCCTGCTAATTTACAGACAGAGGCATCTATCATCGGCAAGTAGCGTTATAATAAAAGGTTGGTAGCAGCTCTTGACATTGACGTTTATCTTTGTTGATTGCCGTAACGAAAAAATCTGTTATAATAATTAAAAAGAAAAGAACGTCATCTTGCCGGTGGTGCTGATGACGTCGCCAATCTCCACTTATTTCAAAGGGGTAGCTTAAAACTATACTGACTCCTGACTTCCAATACCGACTTGTTGATTAAAACATATTTTAGTCGATTGTACGGTTTATTGGTGCCCATTGTAAGTTCGGTTATTTATAGTTGTCGACGGTTATCTCATAGTATTCACAACAAACAAAAAAACTGACATTGACGGACATGTGACGTTTCAGTTCGACATCAATAATTTAGGAAATATATTACTAATTGTTGTTGTTGCATTTAATTAGATAGGATAACGTAATTTAATGTAATTGTTTTATTATGAATGACGAGATGCAGAATAATGTTAAAGAAACCAGGGAATTATATTCCATGATTCATCAGGAGTACGTTATTATGGCAGAATAGTAAGTGCATAGGTACTTTATAAATTAATTTAATATTTTACTTTGAGAAATAGATGCCTAAAGACTCAGTTAACTAAGAACATTGCCTGTCATTTAACTTGTGGTCTGTTCAATGTACTAAATATAACAACATTGAAGAAAAGTAAACTAATTCTGGATTTATTCTTTTAGCCGTATGTTACAAACTGAGAACCTTCAGGGAATTTATGTGATTCCATCGTATGAGAACTCATTTTGTAAGTAGAATAGTTTTAATATTCATTTAAGATTTAACTTCAGGTAAAATATGAGTGTATTAACTATTTCAGTGTGGTATGGAGTAATTTTTGTGAGAGCTGGATTCTATGAAGGGGGTGTTTTTAGATTTACATTAACATTGCCAGAAAAGTTTCCAGATGAGGATGTTCCTGTAAGTATTACTAATAGGTATTTGTTTAGATTTAGGGAACCTTAACAACAAGCTGTTTTCAATATCATCCTTCACACACCTGTTTCTGAGTAGGACTGATGATGATCATCATGCAACATACCTACATAATTGAATTAGCTGTTTAACAAAAAGTAAAAAAGTCTGCTTCATAGCCTTGTGATGTCATTGCCTAATCTTTTAATGTACTTAACTTCACTTTATAGATAGAGATACTGATTATATATATTAATGTACCTGAAAAAACATTATTTTCAGGTTTTGACATTCACATTGAACTTATACCACCCAGCAATTGATGCTCACACTGGTGTTCTGAATTTGAGTGAAGTTTTTCCACAATGGGACAGAAAACAGAATCACATATGGCAAATATTAAAATATGTGTATTCAATATTTCATAACTTGAATGTAAAAGCACCTGCAAATGTTGAGGCGTCAGTTGCGTAAGTATAACACATTATAGAATCATCGTAACATACATTCAATTTTATCACTTGCATCTTTTAAGAGATGTTTACCTTTTCAGGTATAAAAGCAATAAAAAGCTGTTTATGGAAAAAGTGAGAGAGTGTGTTGTGCTAAGTATTGACCATGTGTATGATGATCCACCCACAGAAGACAAACATTTCATAACATTCAAGCCATATGACCCAGATGTTCATGATGCTGTCAAAAATATAATGCTTAAAACCCCCTCCCCTAATGAAGGTGCTAATCAAGGTATATCTTGGGTACAACCAGGGTCTTTTCAAGCTTTTTCTAAAGAAGAAACAACATAGTTTTAGAGTATTCAAAATATATTTATTCATACAATCTAAAGATTTATAGAAACTATGTACACAATCACAAAAGTTCATTTTAATTTGCCATAATTATATCCTGTGATAATGTTATCCATATCATTCTCTAATTTATTGTTTGAACCACCTAATAAAATAAATTATTATTGTATTAAAAGTTATTTTCATTATCTAGCTTGTAATGATGTATAACAGGTTGGTGTCCACAACTCCATGTCCAAAGCAAGTGTTTTGCGTACATTATGTAGCTTATTCATTGTCAGATTCAGATCGTATGGTCAAATTATGTTTTTTAACTTGTTCCATAAACCAATTCTGATCTAGTTCATAAGTTTTATTTTGCCATTTAAAGTGTGTAGGCGCATTTAATTCACTATTGTTAAATTGAAAATGTTTACTAAATTCTATGGCTAACTTTGATTTCACTAATCCTACACCACCATATTTGTCATCAGCAGGGTGGTATACTCTGCCTGTACTAGGTAGCATATAGATTTTATCAGGCAAAAAATTTGATATCATCAAGTCACCAGCATATCCATAACTTAGAAAATCGCTATCATCCTTAGTAACAACATTTGTGTATACTATGGGGACGTCATCACATCGTATAAAATTCCTTTCCCTTCCACACAACGAAATAAAAGGAAAGTCTTCTTCATATCGACCACTTTTATTGAGACGTATCCTCTTGAAAAAAAACTGTAGAAACTTCTTTTCCTTAAAGCACGACGTGAAGTTTTTCATCCTTGAATCATCTAAAAATAACTGAACAAAAAAAGCTGTATAAATTAAGGTCCAAAATATTCTTTAACTCTATCAAAATTAACACCACTCGGCACTCTAACCAACTAAGTACATACTTTTTTAAACTTGCATATAATTAGCATGGTGTTAACATTAATCACCAACATAACTGGATAAACGAAGTTCAAAGGTTGCTTACCATTCCTTGATGATCAATAAAATAAAAATATTCCCTAATTTTTGGTTCTGGCTCCTGACCTTGAATATAATGAACATGTCGCACTTGGGAATACTGTGACGCTAGTAATATTTTAGGAATTGAGCTCAAATAACGTTTTAAAACCATTCTATGAGGATTATTACCTCGGATACCGGACCGTATTATAGTAAATTTAAACAGACAGAAGTGTTTATTTTGATGGACTTGTGACCCTTTTCTACACCCAGTAACTTTAAGCTGGCAACTAAAAAGCGTAATGAAAATAATCAACTACTTATTTTATTATTATCCTATTTTTAATGATGTTTTTAGTCGTAAATAGTAGATCAGTATCGTCAGGCCAGTCATCTGCTTCCGTAGCGAATTTTAAAGTAAAAAAGTTTGTAAATCTGTAATATTTCCCTATTTTCTGTAAAGTATCATTATAGTCTGTTCTAAAATCTGTCTCCAGAGTCATTAACACATACAAATGTCAAACTTACAAATAATGCTGCCAGTGCCAGCTCTTTTGTGTAGTGTTGATCTACGGTTTTGTGTAGTGTTGATCTACGGTTTTGTGTAGCGTTGATCTACGATTTTGTGTAGTGTTGATACCGGTTTGTTGAATCGTAACATTATTTAACACGATTAGAAAAAAAATGACAGATGCTATCACGGTAAAACGGATATATAAACCCTTTTCTTAAAGAAAACGGTAGAAATTTTAAAAATTACGGCAATTATTGGTACTTGACACCGTAGAAACAATTACAATTGTAAAATAATTATGTTAATACGGCAGTTAGTGTGTGATTTTGAATACGGCAACCCTAAATTTAACAGGAACAAAACTGAACGCCTTTGTATTTCCCTAAGAAAACAATACTACTGATTTTATTAACGGTAATTACGGTAGCGGCACATCACTATTCAAGAATTGCAAAAAACTGGCAACCCACGTAATGTCAATTTAGTCTCTGAAAAACGGACTTTAGTTGATTAAACTAAGTATTTTTTTAAATGTGGTGACTTGAGAACCTCTTTTTTTTCGTTAGTTAGAAAGGATGTGGTATTTTGGTTTTGTATAATATTTTCAGACACGAATTAATAACTACCGGTCGCAAGCGTGACTGCTAACTGCTGAGCATGAGATCATATTCTGGGTCGGGAGAAGTGTTAGTTGGTTTTTCCATCATAAATACCTATGTCAATAGCAGCCACGAAGTTTGGATTTGTGCGAAGTTGATGGCAATAGGTTTGCCCCTTATTACATGGGACTTAACCGGTGTAATGTGGATGTATTACTAAAATCCCCGAATTTATATTTTAGGCGATTTTTCATGTCTTTAGAACAATAACCGTAACCAACATTTCAAATACGAGTGCTTCACTAATGACAGACAATGACATCGATGACATCTTTATAAATTTGTATTGTGTGACAGATGTAAAGAACTGTGGACCAAATCATACACAAATAAATAACTACGTAAAACAAAATATGTAAATTATTAATAGTGAAATGTTAACGACACACTAAAAAATTGATTTATAAGTTAAAATAAATCATTTGAATGAATAATTAATTGGGAGTGATTATTTTGTTCCACAAGGTTACATTTTCCGTACATGGAATTCACATGAATCGAAATCACGATGGAGGGTGCCCGAAGATCATGGAAACTGCGTATGTATAGTGTTTACCGTATTTGATAATTAAAAACTTTAATAAAATAATGAATGTCTATGACTTGTACCATTTGCAGAAGAATTCGTTGCTCACAAATCAAATGTCAACTGCCTGGCCATGGGCCACAAGTCCAACCAGGTGCTGGCGACTGGTGGCGACGACAAAAAAGTTAATTTGTGGGCCATCGGAAGGCAGAGTTGTCTCATGGTTAGTACCTGCATAAAGTAATTAGCTCAATTACCTCTGTGAGGTCCAATAAAAGATTGATTCTATAATATTTTCATAATTTTACAGAGTTTAAGTGGGCATACAACTCCTGTAGAATGTGTATGCTTTGGCCATTCTGAAGATTTAGTTTGTGCTGGATCACAAACTGGTGCCTTAAAAATATGGGACTTGGAAGCAGCTAAATTGTTGAGAACGTTTACTGGCCACAAAGGGGCTATAAAATGTATGGACTTTCATCCCTATGGTGATTATTTAACTACAGGCTCATGTGACAGTAATGTTAAGTTATGGGACACAAGAAAGAGAGGGTGTATTGTTACTTACTCCAGCCACCGTCTTGCTGTCAACAGCCTTCAGTTTAGCCCTGATGGACAATGGATTGCCTCTGCCTGTGAAGATGGTATGTTGAAAAGACAACAATAGTAACTCTATAAAAATATAATCCTGACACTAAAAAAGGTAATTATCTTATAGGTTTAGTTAAGGTGTGGGATGTGCGTGTTGGCAAAGTGCTCCATGAGTTTATGGAGCATACTTCAGCAGTGACATGTGTCAAGTTCCACCCACATGAGTTTCTACTCGCTAGCTGTGGAGCTGACCGAACTGTTAACTTCTGGGATATGGAGAAGTTCACTTTGGTTTCCAAGTTTGATAAGGATAATACATCTATTAGGTATGTTGAACTAATGTTACCAAATGGCCTTTGAGTCTTGCATTAATTTTACTTGGTGATTTAAAGTGTGATTAACAGCATGCATTCATTGACAAATAGAATGTTGTTTATAGTTACATACTATTGCTAAGATAAAACTTGCAATCTTATCAGATTTTTAAATATATTTATTTTAATCAAAACTATTAGAAAGTTCAACAAGTTTCAAAAACTACTTAGTAATAGAATCTTCACAGTTATTCTTAAAATTAAAATAATAATTCTGGAGACTTATTCTTTTTCTAAATGAAATCTGTAATCATGAATTTCCATTGTTCAGACACATGGTGTTCAGTGATGATGGTACAACATTGCTTGGTTGTGCTAATGATGGCTTGCATGTTGTTGGATGGGAACCAGCCAGAGTGTTTGACACGGTTCATGGACATTGGGGTCAAATTCATGATATCACTGTTGCACAAACACAATTAGTAAGTCTACTACCAATATTCATAACTTTCGTTTTTCCTGATGCAACTGTACATTTGATTTATTTTCCATTTACTGTTTCAGATAGCTGGATCTTTCCACTCAACTTATGTGGTTTTATCAGTTGTTGATCTCAGTAAAGTTCA
This sequence comes from Eugnorisma glareosa, assembly GCA_947578425.1. NCBI lineage: Eukaryota > Metazoa > Arthropoda > Insecta > Lepidoptera > Noctuidae > Eugnorisma > Eugnorisma glareosa. Next base: position 11,014,717 of record OX387964.1, read on the forward strand.
CCCATTTGGTGGACCACCCCCTATGTCATCACCAGTTGTGAGGGACCTTTCACCCTTCCAAAAGGGACACTCAGTGCGCAAAAGCTTCTCAAAGGAAAAACCACCAAAACCAGGTTGGAGATTGCATTATCAAGTCTATTAACCCATATTAAAGTTGAAAAACTAATCCAATGTTTATTTCATCAGTCATGCATAGACCAACTCTCCTTGACGAAAAGACTGCTGAAGAATCTACATCTGGAACGGAAGCAGATGAGGATTCAGGTGCTGTTATACCCAATATTAATGACTACACTGAGATATTCCGACCTTCTAGAGCATGTGAGTAGATGACACAAACCCAGCCCGACCACAAAAATTTACCCAACCAAAATCATAATTACAAAAATCGCCAATATTTATTTATTTTCTTTTTTTAGTAACACGCACACCTCCGCCCGCTACCAGTTTGTCTTCAGAAGATTATTCCATAACAGGTGAAATACATTTGCTTAGTAGAGTATCTTTAAGCGCGTAATACTATTAATATGTAAAACTAAGCGATCTATAACGCGCGATTAGAGCCTATGTAATCCGTAATATATTAAAATAAAAGAGGCTTTGCATGTCTGTTCCTTTTTCATACTGCGGCAATAACAGATTTCGACGAAATTTAAAAATAGGACATGATTCTAGAGTCTATACAGAATCATAATACTATATTCATGGTAACAGGTTGCATGTTAATGTCCCCTTCACCATACTCAATAACAATTAGTCCAAGATCCCAGGGCCACCAGACGTCACGTATTTTCTGACGAAGGAAATGTGGACGATTGAGTAGTGTTAGTATGTACTTAGAACGCATGCCTTCTTGCTAGCTTGCTTAGACGGCCAATTTTCAGGTATCAGGTAATCAAAGTACATAAAAACATTACTTACCTCACGTAAATTCTCAAAGCTGATTTTTACGTATAGTTGAGGCAATATCCTTAAAAATAAGTCGCCAATACTCCCAGACACTTTTCGCCGGCCGTATTGCTTTGCAGACGCTTTAAAGCTCCCAAAATAATTACTTAACTTCACGTAAATTCTGATGCTCCATTTTTATATATGTCCACCAGTTAACTATTTTAAAACCTTTTACAAGAAGACAGTTTAAACTCAATTTTAATGCCTCTGTGGGTAGGAGCGCGAGGGCACCATCCACGCGCATGATATCTTTGGATATAGGTAATATACCAATAGGTCGATAGCAACATTGGTTTCTTCTGTACCCTTTACAGTGCAAGAGCCAACAGAGAAGCCGGAACCAGTGGTGAACGCGTGCCTGCGCGATCTGATGCTCGAGGAGCCGGTACCGCTGACTCGACCGCTGCCGCAGCCTTCGCCGCCGCAGCGGCAGCGGGCAGAACACTACTCGCGCATCCCGACCTCCACCAAAGAACATTATGCTGTTGTGGAAAAGAAAACTGAAGGTTTCGCGAGTAAGATTGACTAATTATTTGCTACTGGTTTGAGTGATTATGTCTAGCTTTTAACAACTAACTTTTTATGGTTTGGTTAGTTTCGGGGGAAGTGGTTAATTTTAATAACACTGGTTTTAGTCTAGTTGAGAGCAGTTAAAGCCTTTGACTGCTCTCAAGTACATTACAAACTTTGAAACCGAAAAGCGCGTTTTTGAGCCCACGTATTTTTTACATAGTATGTAGGTATGTTCTTCAACTGTACTGAAAATTGAAATTGCACATCGATTTAAGGTTCGTTAAAAATATGAGGCTTGCTTCGCAGTTATGGAAGAGAAGGACCTTACCAGTGCGCTATTTGCCATACTCTGCCGTGTCCTACTTAACAGATATTTACTTCATTATTTATAGTAAGTAGTCTAGTTTGATGCATATAGGGTATTGAAGGTTTACTCAATCCATTAAATTAACTATTATAATATGCTATTTGCTTAATCAGGGGTGACGGACAACACAAAAGAAAATAATACATTCACTTCAGCGCAAACACTAAGAGATTACGCCGCCAGCCCGCTCACATCAAACTCGCTTAATCGACATAACTCGTACAAAGAGACAAAGTCCACTACAGATTTAAGTAAGTTTTATTAAACATTTCTATGTAAATTGTTAAATAATGTTCTTTTGTGATTATAAAAATAAAATGTCCTATTTTAGCAACTTCCAATCTCCGGCCCAGTAATAGTGATATATCCTTGGGCCCGCCAACATTAGGACCTCGATCATTGTCCTTCACCAGAACAGCTACAGATGCTTCGAGGTATGAACTTATTCTGAAATGTATATTCGTAGTCAAAGCTGTTCAAGGCACTGTAAAACAAATGTTTCACACTGTGATTCCAGGAGAAGAGTGGAGCCTGTTGCTAGAGAAAATGTAACCGTGTCCCGCAGTGTCGAGGCGCCCGAAGTTGAAGCGGAGCCAGAGTTCGTGCCACACACTACCGACAGACCCGTCGGGCTTGATCTCGATGAATTTTTACCCGTGAGTAGCACAAAAATCGAGACACATTAGCTCATCAGCACTTATGAAAAATGGAATAAAACATAAACAACTCATTCTACTATTTAGACAAAAATGGGTGTGGTATTTGACTGAACACAGCAGTTAACTGCTACAAAGTACGGAATTACACGTATAACTAAGGATGATAAGATTTGACATATTTTGAATATCTTTTTGTCGGTTAGTAGTAGCGACACGATCGACGATCATCTTGTTTTAAATGACCGCATTATATTGGTGTGGTGTGTATTTAATACGATATTTTTTCGTGTGTTTGCAGCGCGGGATGACAGGCGGGTGTGCACGGCGCGGCGCGCGCGGCGGCGTGGAGCCGAGCGAGCAGGAGGTGCTGGGCGTCATGATGCGCGGACACGACTCCATGATGGCTGTGCTCACCGCCAGGCAGCGCGCCTTACAGGTGCGGGCACATCTCATTACCATGCCCATTTTGCATGGCGAAATGTCGATCAATATATCTATTGCTTCACAATAGCAGAGTGGAGGTATCGCACACCATAGCAACTCGAAACCACGTGAAAAATTATGTCACAACTCCAACAGTGTAACATCTCATTAACTGTGCTAAAACTGAGGCGTTGGAAATTCTACTTTCCGTGACACGATATCTCCAATGCCTGTAGTATGTGTTGGCCTTTTAATAAAAAATATTTATTTGGAATTCTCAACTGACTTTTTTCGCCTGTTTTCAGATCTTTCATTCCGTCCGAGTTAATAAAAGTCTGAGATCTGCATTAGAATCTGTTATTGCTCTCGAGGATACGTCCGTCATACTAGACATACTTAATGTTATGGCTCATAGACCGTAAGTTTCGTGTTTTTAATTTATTATACTTACATGCATACATTTTAACATTATACCTAATAACGAAGACTAATATTGCTTTAATGACTTTATTTCAGATCATTGTGGAACTTAGATATCTGCCTATTAATGTTACCCAAGATATATGAATTATTGCAGAGCAAATATGAATCGTATGTATACCGTTGTAGTAATTCACATTAAAATTATATATATATTTTTTTTAATTAATAAAAAATAATTAATGAATGTTGCTTTTTTAAATTACAGATATATGCAGTGTGGTTGTAATGCATTGAGGCTCATAGTGCGTAACTTCTCATCCGTGGTGAGAGCTAACGTAAGTGCCCCGGTGCGTACTTTGGGTGTAGACATTCCCCGTGAAGAGCGGTTTTCTAAATGCATGCAGATACATCGACTGCTGCTCGACGTACGGGCTTTTTTGCTCAAACGACAAACGCTCCAAGGACGCCTCGGAGCTGCCTTTAGAGATCTTCATAACCTCATGCAGCAGGGACTTGACTGACACATTATTATTTTTAGGACCACATGATGAAAATATGTCAGAAGAAATGCAAGGACTGACAAACTAACTTCCCATTCTTATTAATATTTTATAGATTTTTCATAAAATTTTCTCACTGTCGACATAAGCTGATTATTTTAAGCCTCACTGTTTGAAATGCATACAGCTACATAACATATAAATATTTATTAACAATAAAGGATAATAATTAGAAAAGCTTTTGTTTTACCTGTTAAATCACACTTATTACATTTTCTTAATGGAAAACAATGTTCTTTCCCATGTAAATTCCTACACTCACATACACAAGACATAGATAGATAGTTACATATATGTTTTGATATAGTTTAGTATATTGTTCTTTAAAATTATTTTCAGATGTCTCTGTATCACCTAAAGGTTGACTGTAAGAAAATGCCAATGGCTTTAAGTCCGTCTTGTACTTGAAGTGTTAAAAAAATAATGGGATTTTTAAAGAGATTCATCTTGTTAGTGTGTGTGAAAAAACAAACATATTGCAACTGTAGGAAAGTTATCAATTTATATAAAACCAATTTCTTTATAAGGTACTTTATTATAAACTTTTGAATGCCAAAGTCACATATACAGAATGAATTTTTCAAGTTTGATGTGGATGGCCAAACCCGAAGCTATGAGGAATAGCGAAAAATACTCAAAGGAGTCTCGAGCCCGATTATGATGAAAACCAAAACTGAATCATTAGATTTTTGGAAAATCAATATTCCTTGCCAGAAATCGAACTCGTTCATTTTGGAAAAAAAACACTGTATTATTAAACCATTCGATAGTGTCGCTAATAGGGATCAAAGTCTGGGAAGTAATGACATGCGGGAAACTAAAGGAAATAGTTCATTTTTGATAAAATATATTTTTAATTTGACATTGGCGCCAACTCACTTCAATTGTTTACGAAGTTTTTTCTTTTACTGTGGCCTTTATCCGCAAAGAGTCAAGAAAATTGAAATTAGAACATAATGGCAATATATAAGATGCTCTGTGCCAGTATATATAAGATGCTCTATGCTCTGTGCATAATGGTGTGAAAATCGACTGCACTGCGGGTGTCTTCATTCAAGGAAATTAATTTAAATAATGAAAAAACATAAAATTTTACAATTGTCTTACGTTTGCCGTATGTCATTACTTCCCAGAATTTGATCCTTATTAGCGACACGAATGGTGTCATAATAGTTTTTTTTTTTAACCAAAATCAATGGGTTCGATGATTTTTCAAAAATCTAATGTTGCAATTTTAGTTTTCATCAAAATCGGGCTTGAGACTCCTTTGAGCATTTTTCCCTATTCCTCATAATTTCGGATTTGGCCATACACGCCCACTTCGAAAATTCATCCTGTATACGTGTCAAGCAAGTGCGTGCCCTGCATGCCAAACAATGCAAATATATGATAAAATGGTAAGGTGAAATTGTGGCATGCGTATGCGTTCTGCTCTGGCAGTCAAAAGGTTAAATAAAGGTCTCTTATTAAGCATTGTTCAACAAATACTTCTGGCAAAGTATATGTGATTAATACAAACAAAATAAAAATACTTAAAATAAGTATATTCATTGTATTACAACAGTTTGTATTAACATAAAACAATTTTGATTTTATCGCTTAACATACCTAGATTAATTACAGATCAATGCTACACGCTACTCAAGATACAATATTTATTTCTTCCTTTTACTATTTGTCAGTGCACTGACTGAATTTGGATTAGGTCTTTTCATCTTATTAAACTTTTCCATTTTGTTTACTAAAATATCATCTGAAACATCTTTAACCATGTCACCACTGCTTGGTTCAGTTTTTACTGCATTCTCTATCTCCATTAGCCTTTCGATCTCTGGGTTCATACCTTTGAATGATAGTCTGCCTTCAAGCATTGTTTCACAAAATATGAAGCTTGACTCTGATATAAAGTTACCCGATGCACTTCTCATTTCATTTGTAATAATATTAGAATATAAACTGCCATGGTCTTGTGTGTTTTCTAATTCTTTTTCTATTCTCTCTCTTGTTTTCTTCATGAACTTCATATCCAGTACAGATTTAGGTAATTGTATTTTTTTCGTTAAGCCAGCCATTGTTGTTACGTTTACAGCAATTTATTACTCCTAATTAATAAATCAGACTTGTTGGACTAGCTCACTTAGGGATTTTGAAGAACCAAAGACCTAAATCTTTGAGAACTTTTCTTTTGGAATCTTTTACTATCTGTGTTAAGTAATAAATTAAAAATCAACACTTGTCGCTTCTGTGGTTAATTTAAACACGTTAGTTCACCACACGAATTTATAATAATCAATAAATAACCTAACATAAAGTCTGTTTTCTAATCTCTCAGACTAAATCGACACACAAGTACACAACACATGCAAATGCTATGTGCAAATGTCAAACAGATAATGCTGGCAGCTCTTTTGTGTAGTGTTGTACCTACGATGCCGGTTTGTTGATTCGTAACTTTTTATATTCATTAGACGATTAAAAAAAAACAAATGCCATCAGTGTTGTTCCCGTACACAGTAAAACGGATATAAATCCTTTTCTCTTACTAAACGGCAGAACTTTTAAAACAGCGGCAATTATTGGCCTCTAGCGGCGAATTCATACGCGATAGCCCCAATTACATGATACTCTGTGATATTACCTTACCACAATATTAATACTCAGGTGCACAACACCAATAGCCTAGTACCTTACGGTGGAAGCGCAAGAGTAGCCCGCGAAATTCAAATTTTCCCTATTTACCTTATTCTGTAACGTAACTAATTCTTGAAAAACTCATTCAATGGGGTTAAATGAATTTAGAGGGTTGTATTGATGATTTTAATGATTAAATTTCTGTAGCTACATACGTGTTACTGGCGTGACTCTTTTTTATCAACATACAACCTGAAACAGACCTGCAAATTGCAAAAAACATAAGAAAGTTTGAACTTCGCGGGCTACCGTTGCGCTTCCACCATACAGTACAAATAGTTCATACTATCAAATAAAGAACGAGGAGATCTTTTGCCATCAATCTTAAACTTGATTGACACGACAAGTTGGAAAGAGTCTTGTAATAAAGGTTACTTACGACTATGCAGAGCGGTGGGATGGTCCAAATTGTTATTTCGGTCGGCAACACAACACAAAAGCACGAGTTATTATACACAAGTACATTCTGTCTATAAAGTCATGAAAATAATGTTTGAGGAACTAACATTATTCAAAAGTAGGGCAACACTAAATCATAGTACATCGAATGTCATCAGCTGTCAACAACTTATTTTGTAACTCGTTATCTTTTGCATTTTTTATTGCTTTTCAAATCTAAGTGGATAAAACTTTGACGAAACGTGTGAACTAAGAGGAAAACAAATTGGAGTGGAGCTCGGGAAATTATTTTTAAAGTGTATCAGTGATGTTTGTTAGAACACCAACCTGGACAAATTATATCTTTGGATGATGTATAAGCTCGAACAGCAGCTATGGCAGGTATGTAATCGTGTTACTGTTTGTTTTTTATCTACCCGAAGTAATAAATTTACTAAATATACGATTTTAAGACTAAAATAAAGATTGTTTACATTGCGCATTAATAGGTTAGCTTCCAAATCTAAATAAGCCATATTATAGTGCGACTAGAACTGTTGATACTTTTGGGTGATTAAATATACCGCTGATTTTAAATCTATGTTGTATCATGTCTGAAATTAAAAATAGTATTTACTGTTAGATACTACTTTTTTTTAAATCTTTCTTTCAGGAAACAGAGTAAAGTGAGGCGTATTGTAGATGAAGGCTATAAAAATGATGACAAATTGGGAAACCCTGGCAAACAGATCAAGATATAGATGAGTAATAGTCATTCGCCTAGGCTAGGCAAAGATAGCAGCAGCAATGACAGCAGTAGCCAAGACGTTGTTAGTGACGCAGCTGACAGTGAAAATACTTTTTTTAACGTAGAATATTTGGAATCAGATGATGAAAGTGAATTATTATGGTATGGGATATTTTTCATTAATAAAAAAAGTGTAAAAAAAAAATAAAAAATATGTATGAACATTTTTCTTTTATTTACTCATTTTATTTGAACGACAGAGACCATAGATTTGAGCTATCTGATCGTTTATGCAAACTAATGTAGGTATTTCGTGATGGCCCAGAGGTTGCGGCTTCCCCCTTCAGCATGAGGTTGTGGATTCAAATCCGGGCCTTTTTTGTTTCACCAATGATATCTATGATATAATGATAAATTCCTTCACCAATGTGACTTTCTCAATTCATATGTACTTTCTAAGTTTATCTTGGACATCACAGACATTGGTGAAGGAAAATCTCGTGAGGAAACCTACAGGGCTATTGCGTATCTCTGTTGACAGTTCATAGTGATCATCAATTGGCGAATTTTGATATACAATGACCGTTTTTGTTGGTTTCAACTGACGATACCCGTGCAGAACAGTAATTGTATATCAAAATTCGCCAAGTGATGATCACTATGAACGACAGTTCATAGTGATCATCACTTGGCGAATTTACAGAGATACGCAATAGCCCTGCTGGACATATAAAAGTCTGAAATCGCCAACCCGTCTTGAGCAAGCGTGGTGATCAATGTTCGTGCCTTCTCTGTTGAGAAGAAGCCTTTGCCCAGCAATGGGACAATAATAAGCTGGTACCTATTATTATTATTTATAATGAAGGTCGCATTTTTGTCTATGGTTTCTGTAGATTTTTTTAATAAGATCTACGGATTTTACCTTTTCTATCCAGTTTAAAAAAGCGTTTATGAGTAAAAATTATGTTTTCATTAAAACCAGGTTTGCTTCTAATATAAAATAATGTGCTAGTATCAAAATCCATTTAATCACACTATACAGGGTTGCTACGTGCACGACCGCAGCGCCCTCATTTGTTTTCATGACTTTAAAGACAGACTGTAATTTTTCACATCATGACAAGTCAGTACACTTTTTCACTTTACTTGTTTTTAGTCTTTGAATATAGAAATTCCTACATCTTGTGTCTGGTAAATTACAACGGGAACTTAATTGGAGGTGTAGTGAGATAGACCAGACAGAAGTCTTAAAAACCGTAATTGTACGGTTTTGTTCTGTTCAACGTGCATCATCAAAATATAATGTCAATGTCACCTCATCTCGTCACCTGTTATAGCTGTCAAAACAAAGAAAGCATGTTCTGTGTTGTTGAAATGAAAATGTGAAGTTATTTTGTAATTTGTGATTTAATTTAGAGCACATCAATCGATCTGGTTCCGGAAACATCATGCAGCTTTCCGAAATAGATAACGTTAAAATCTATAACCTTAGCGTTGGAAAGTCTCTTCCTGATGTAAGTCATAATATTCTAAATAACCTAACCAGGTAAGAAATTGAATTTATTAATAAATACTTATTAATGTTCTGTTTATATTATAGTGGCTAACGGAAAGGAAAAAACGTGCTCTTTTGAAAAAGAATGTAGACCTGAGACGAAGAATTGAATTGATTCAAGAGTTTGATATGCCAGGAGTGAGCACTAGCTTGCGGGTTTCTAAAGATGGACAATATATAATGGCTGCAGGCATCTATAAACCGAGGATAAAGTGTTATGATGTTAATAATTTGTCCTTAAAGTTTGAAAGGTGTCTGGATTCTGAAGTTATAACATTTGAAATATTAAGTGAAGATTATTCAAAAGTAAGTAACATAATATTTTGATAGACCTATGCTAGCTTATAAGCCTCCATTAATCCTCTGGGCCACTGTTTTGAAATAATACCTTTTTCCTCTTTTCAGATTGTGTTTTTGCAATGTGATCGATACATTGAATTCCATGTGGGACATGGTCGTCATTATCGCCTTCGAGTTCCTCGGTTTGGAAGAGATATATCTTACCATCGACCATCATGTGATCTATTCGTTGTTGGTGCCTCATCAGTATGTGGATAACTTGTTTACAATTACTGCTTCTAATAATATTCTTTTGTGTTTTTTTAAGGAGTCTAAATTGTTGTTTACAGGAAGTATATAGATTGAATTTGGAAATTGGTCAGTTTTTAGCACCATATGTTACAAAAGCTAATGAAATTAATTGTTGTGCTGTAAATGAGGAACATGGATTATTAATGCTTGGCACAGAATCTGGCCATGTGGAGGCCTGGGATCCGCGCACTAAATCAAGACAAGGAATACTAGATTGTGCAATGCATTGTACAGATTCTGAATACAAGTATGTAAAAACTGTATAATATAACATTGTGATTCATTTACTTAAGATTCTAATTTTCTGCAATTATTGTTTACAGAAATGACAAATTGCCTGCTATAACTGCAGCAAAATTCGATGGTCCTCTGAGAATGGGTGTAGGCACATCTACAGGTCATGTGCTGTTGTATGACATAAGATCAAGTAAACCTCTGCTTGTTAAAGACCATATGAACGAAATACCTATAAAATCATTAGAATTTCATAAAACAATGGATTATGTTTATTCCATGGATGCTACTGTTGTGAAGATATGGGATAAAAATACAGTATGTTTATCAAAACCAGTACCAATAATTGTAATTTTAGAATTTTATTTTAATTTTAAAAATCATACTTAAATTGTTATTTTAGGGCAAGCAATACACAAGCATAGAATCATCAGCAGATTTCAATGATTTATGTGTTTTCCCAAACACAGGATTAAGTATGATGGCAGTTGAAGATCAAAAAATGCAAATATATTACATTCCATCATTAGGTATGTGTACAACAAGTTGAAAACTACACCATAACAAATAAGAGTGGCACTAAAAATATATACTTTATATAGAATACTTACTACACTACTATTGAAATTTGTATGTACACTCACAAGCATTACACATGGCAATATTCAAAAGTAATTTCCTCCTAAATTATCAGTAGAAATTGTATGGTGTTACAAACAGTATTCTCGAAACCTTATTATGAAATAGCTCTTTTCTCCAAGCTGTTATTGTTATTTCACGAGAAAATCGCTTTTAAACACACATACCTTCTTTATATAACTTAACTAAAAGAAATTTTACTTTTTACCAGGTCCTGCACCCAGATGGTGTGCTTTCTTGGATAATTTGACTGAGGAGTTAGAGAGCTCTGCATCACAAACAGTTTATGATGATTACAAGTTCATCACTAAACAGGAACTTGAATCATTGGGATTGGATCACTTGCTGGGAACAAATCTATTAAGAGCATACATGCATGGGTAAGATTTGCTTTCTGGATTCCTACATAGTAATTTTTGTGTTTGTGATGCATTCATCTGATAACATTCTACAGTCCCTGTCCGAATTTATTTGGGATTGATGCAGCGTGTGGTCTTCGTCCATTCCATACTTCTCTATTAGTTGTCATCTCAGGGTTTCACCCCCATTATAGCCATATGACACTGCCTTCATCATAATATATTTGGTCTTCGCTGACTCTTATAGCTACATTCATACTCCAAATTTCCTCACGACATTTTTACATAAATTAAAATTACAGATACTTTGTTGATGTGCGTTTGTACAAGAGAGCGAAGTCAATCGCAGATCCATTTGCGTTCGAACAATATAAGAAACGTAAGATAAGAGAGAAGATTGAACAGGAGAGACCATCCAGAATTAAAGTTGAGGACAACTTACCAAAAGTTAACAGAGATTTGGCATCCAAGCTCATGGATGATGGAGGGAAGAAGAAGAAACAATCGGCTAGCCTACTCAAAGATGACCGTTTTAAGGTATGCATAAGTTTTATATGTATATATTTATGAACAACATTATCTAATCAGTATCATTGATCTTTACAATAACTTTTTTATTACAGGCCTTGTTTGAGAACCCTGACTTTGAGGTGGATAGAGGAGCTGAAGAATATCGTTTACTCAACCCAGTTTTGTCCAGGTTTGATAAAAACAAGGAGAAGAAAGTGGAAGCTGAACCAATGCAGGTAACAAACAATATTAATTATTATTTCCTATCTTCTCTTAACATGTGTATGATTTTCTTATAGGCTATTTGAATGTGTCCTGGACTTATACATAGGGTCATTTTTTATACCTGAAAGATTTTGTACTTTTTCTTTACTATGTAAAAGGGACTACATCAATTAAATGTGGGAACTACAGCATTTTTTGTTTTGTGTTCTGCAGGTGGAAGATACTGAAGATAAAGATTCTGATTTGGAACTGTATGAGACTAGTGACGAGGGCGATAGTTCTGATGAAGACCGATCGTGGGTTAAAGAAGTTAAAAAGCAACACAAAATTATTAGAAATAAATCCCGAAGAGATGAGGACTCGCAACCCAATCAGGAGCAAGATTATAACCCAAATAGAGCCCCAAGAACTAAAAATATTATTAAAAGTATATCACGGGTGAGCAAAGCTAGTTTAGGAGACCGATTATCTAAAGAAAGCTTTTCAACAATGGTAACCAATAGCGGTGGAAACCGCGAAATGAGATTTAGCATGAGAGGGAAGAAGTCAGAATCGGAGAATAACCGTCAAATGAAGAAACACCATCAAGAGAGGAAACAATTTGTGCGACGAACAGGATTTTTAACGAAAAAGAAACTTCATAAGTCATACTGATAAAATTAATTTTAATAGTAATAAAGTGTGCATATTAATACTTTTGTATCTTTTATTATTCAACTAGCTGTTGCCCGAGACCTTCTTCCGCGTGAAATTATTATATATTATTTGCCCCGTTATTGCAACATTTTTCATCGATGCTACGCTCCTATTGGTCGTAGCGTGATGTTATATAACATCACGCTACGACCAATAGGAGCGTAAGGCTATATAGCCTTCCTCGATAAATTGGCTATCCAACACTGAAATAATTTTTCAATTCGAACTAGTAGTTCCTGAGATTAGCGCGTTCAACCAAACAAACTCATCAGCTTTATAATTTGAGTATAGTAAAGATTTTTTACTCATTGACATGCCAGCCCATACTCTGATAGGCAGAGTAAGATGTTGCATGAAAGCTGTGGTGGATACCGTGCACGGATGGAGTAACGGAATACGTACACTTGCTAAGCAGCCAGGCAAAATGTGACTTGCGATTGCGAGTAGCTAGACAAGATTTACTGATTTGGTCGCCTGCTAGCCTGTAAAACCAAGTTATTTAAGATGGAATAATATTAGACTCTTGCACCATTTATCTTTCTTTCGGGCTTATCAAGTTCATTGTCCGTAGTGGGCGCTTACTGCTTAGTTCACATCTGTTTATGCCCTCTAACGCAAGTTGTAAGTACTGTAAAACAGACCATAGGTACCTGCACAAACCTTCCATTATAATAAATCTTGATAATCGAACAAAATATCTACATGATATGCTTTCCCATAAGGAGAAAACTTGCAGGGTCGCGGTGTAAACACAATGACATTAACATCGCATTGGCTATTATCAGAGTGAATGCACTGACTCAGTGCAATACCTACATGTACACATTCAATGATGTTATTACATATAAAAAAAAAACAACAAAACATTGCAGTGAATCTTTATCTGTTGTTGTCAATGTATCCTTTATAACTGTCCTCCAAGGTAAATTTTAATTTTGGTAATTGTTAGCTTATTGGTGATCATAGAAAAAATGCAAAATGACAACGCTTCGTACGACAGTGGTAAGCATAATAAACTTTTAATTACCTACCGTCATTATTGAAATCTTAGTTGTTTGCTACATGAATGTTCAATTATTAATATAATTATCATTTCGTATAATGTGCGCATTCGTAATTAATGTGTAGATATGGGTAATAAACTGGATAATGTGAGTGTTTTAAATGATTATGTAGCTAGTGATTTACTGGACAGCCATGCACTGGGGAACGACAAGCTCGCTGAACCAGCGATGGAGAGATCTACGAGGTCCAGTCTCGACGCCAATAGTGTGGACGTGAGTAACTCTTTATAATTTGTATATATCTCAATACAATGGGGACACTGTGCGCATTTGAACCCGAGTCTCGCGTGAGTAGCACAAACTGTGAGAAGTTCAGTAAAATGTATAATATGCGCATGCGTATATTTCTATGAATAAATACGTATGTACACCAGTGTGGTGCGAGGCAGCCGGATGTCATTCATCGATCGATCATCGATTAATTATGTTTGAGGTGATCAATATCGACTGATCGACTGCAATCTATAGTTTGACCTTCTTCTTCCTTACTTTACATTTAAAGCACCTCATAAATAAACTCGTTTCCAGATTGGAGAAATAACGGAGTCCCCTGATACTGAATACATGAGTACTTCTGCTATTTTACATTATTGTAAATCTAAGGTAATTTTTTTTGACAGCTCTCGATTTGATTCGTCTATCGATATCGACAAATTGTTTATTAATATGCATATGTGTTATTTATTACAGATATTACTCCCATACCTAAAACTGTTAACTATTATGGGACTGCGGCCGGTACTGGATGTATCGAATTCCTCTAGATGCGTTATATGTTGCTCACATTTTCATTCAATACAAGTTGCAATACTCATGTTTTTAGGATATGTACTTCAATATATGGCTTGTTTCAGGTAATACAAAACATTAATGTTACTAGAATTCAAATGTTGCCTAAAAGGTTATCTAGTAAAGTATCTTATGTTTCAGGCGGGACCGAGGATTCTGTTACAAGTTAGTACCTCTGGCGTTAACATCCACTCTCGAATATGACAATTACAAAGAAGTCTGTTACGGGAACGTTATATTCACTTATATTGGACCCAGTATATTGCATTTTGTGGGATTTTTGTACGCATTATATCTATTCCGAATCTCAGATAATGAACAATTACAAAATCTAATGGAAAGAGTGAGTATTTTAACTTAATTCTGAAATTACGCATGGCGCGAAAAATAGCCTACAAGCTTTTTTTGTTTAGGTGTTTCTACTATCGTCGTATTCACCTCAAGGGATGCCCACAACGAAGCCAAAACGCCTTCTACGCATGTTGTGGTTCTTCATAATACTCAGCGTCCTGTGGATGTGCCTGTCATTGTGTTCAGTCAATTTGATGCTGGCTAGAGGCAACATCATCTTCAGATGGATGGAGACAAGGTAAAGAGAAACTTGTTTTACAGATAAATACGTCAGAGGTAACACTTGAACGAAAACCACTCTTACTGCTACACCACAGAGGCGCTATCAATACCAGTTTTAAGTATTGATTTTTAATCACTTAATTCCAGTTCAAACGAAGTGAGAATGTTGTTGAAGATCTTACTGATAATATGCACATTGATTCATGACATGGTGCAGGCGACTATCATCACGAGCTACTGCCTGCAGGCGCAGCTGCTGCAGGCGCATCTCATGTTCCTAAAGGAGCGCCTTCTAAACCGAACCATAACTCCATTAAACTGGATGAGAGTGAGTTTCGCTTTTAACATGTTTCTTTAACAATCATTTGAAGCATCGTGTATTGTATTCACGAGCGTGTCATGATGAGTCTTAGGTATGTCACTGCAATAAGGTATTTATTGAAATGATTGACGTGCGTTCGTGAATTGCAATATCTATGCCTATTAGGTATTTACAAACAAATAGAGCTACTGACATCATTCGGGTATTTGTGTACAAACAAAAAAAAGTGCTTCCTAATTATTTTCTCTTTTCAGGAAATAGCAGAATTCCGTAAACTGTTGAAATATTTGAACGACGACCTCGCACCCGCCGTTTGTTTGTTCACCATTGTGAACATATCATGGGCAAGCTCTGGGCTTATGTGGCTACTCAACCTGGACAAGGTGGACACTGAGACAGAGCCCTTAGTTGGTATCAGCATTCTAAATGAGCTCTTGTGGATATCAGCAGTTATTGTACCATTTATACAGGTAATTATTATGAGAATAAGAGAACTAATACGTTTTCATGGACGTAAGACGTAGACAGAGGTCAAAATGCTCGAGAAAATGTTTTATTGATATTGTATTAAGTGACAAACTAAAATAGAATTTAATGTAGCATGCAAGAAACTTAAATCTTGTTGGTTAAGAACATTTCAGACCATTGTATGATTGGAAATGCATAAAATTGTATTGATTAACTTCCAACTCATTTTTTTCGTCCAACTCAACTTCAACTTTGCCGTCGTTATTTTAAATTTTGAAGCCTTCTTCCCGCTTTTGTACGTTCTCAAAGTTTGTATACCGAAACGTTGTTATTATAATTACAGGCCGCCCGTCTATCGAAGGAATGCAGGCGGACACAGTCAGTGGGCCACGAGTTGTGTGTGCGTCCGTTCCTGCACCAGGACACGTCGCAGGAGGACATCACGACCGTGCTCATGTACGCGTCCACGCTGCGCCTGCACGCCAAGCTTTTCCACTACCCCATCGCCGGGCGATATCTGTGTCTCGTACTCACCTTCACCATCATAGTACTCTTCTCACTCGGCATGTGCCATTTATTACAATAATTTATCAACACTCTAAATATAAGGTCCCATTAAAATAGATGGACTAATTTTAACACAGCGTTCAGTACGTCTAACCAATGATATCCAAACAAAAAGAACACTGATTAAAGTGATTTTATTTTCACCTAATGGACGTGTTTCTTCTAGTCTAGAGTGCCGCCGGCAATTTATTATTTTAGGTCAAAATAAAATCAGTTTAATCAGTGTTTTTTTTTGCTTGGATAGACGTACTGAACGCTGTGTTAAAATTTGTCATCTATTTTAATGGGACCTTATATACAATAATTTAATTTGGTTATTTTTAATAGAAATAGAATCACCAACTATGTAGTAAGTTTACGAGTCGTAAATTCTCATTGTGTAAATAAATGTAATTTAATCGTCTGACACTAATAGTAATTTTAATTTATAATACATTGCTTCAATTATATTGATATTGTTCATTGTTGGGATACGTACTGAATAAAATATTAAAGATTTATTTTTCCAATTTTTATTTTTATTTCCAACTACTTTGGCACTAACATAGGTAGACTTAAATATTTTGGTAAACATGTTAAAATCAATCTATTCATCAAACAACATCATAAACTTCAATTCGAGTCAAAACAATATCAACCTAGATCTACAAACATTGTCATATTATTCGTTAAACAAATGGAGCGTTAGTATTACCTAACTAGGCCGGCTACTCCGCGTCGAGCATGGCGAGCCGGGCGACCTGCGTGCCCCACCAGGAGTGCACGTCGTGCAGTACTGGCTGGTCACGAGAGCTGCTGCTGTTGTGCGACACGCGCACTCCACTCTTTACTGACGCTGTTGACACATATGAATACCATATTAAATTTGCTTCAGCAAAATGTGAAGTCTGTCGTGCAAGTGACACAAAGGAGACCATATTTATTTAAACTTCATGTACAATAGTGGTACATAGGCGGACTTAATGCCACAAGGCATTCTCTACCAGTCAACCTTTGCGTTAAATAAAAAAACATTGTTGTAGGGTACAAAATAAATATCTATAAAAGTAACTTCTTGCTTTTGAAAAATTATTTATGTACTTATATTGATACTATACACATAATTATACAAATAAAATAAACTAATAAATATATTAGCAAATACCAAAATAAAAAACGAGAAACCTAATAATAATTACCATGACTCGACTTATAATTGAGAGTTATTTGTTCTGACTTAAATAGCGGTAGTGATTGAATAGTTAACACAAGAAAAAGGAATAATGAAAAGGATCTAAATCACCCAACCAGCCAATAAAGATTGGGGCTTTCGTTTTGAGCACATCTTGGGAACTAACAGCAATTGTAAACCATTCATCTATTGGATATCAAAGGACTATCAAGAAATAAGAATGTTATGTTATTTACAACAAATGCTACATTATAATACTAACTTATCGATAATATTAGTTAACAAAATGGAGCACTCACACTTACAAGAAGTCTTCTTTATGAGGGCAG
Organism: Eugnorisma glareosa; assembly: GCA_947578425.1. NCBI lineage: Eukaryota > Metazoa > Arthropoda > Insecta > Lepidoptera > Noctuidae > Eugnorisma > Eugnorisma glareosa. The sequence goes on from OX387964.1 coordinate 11,032,522, forward strand.
GATGTGGATCACTGAGAGTTGGCTGAAGATACTTCTTGATCGGGCTCTCAGGTCTACAAGTAGGTATAAATAAGTATGAGAGCACATTTAAAAAAAAATATATTATAAGCTCAAATTGATAAGTGCAAAGTTATTCTTAATTTTACCTTGGAATCGTGACAGATGGTAATCCAGGCCTCTTGAATTGGCTTTTTGTTGACGATCTTTTCGGTTGTGAATCAAACGATGACGATATATCTGTAACATTGAAAATAAGTTTGACTAACACAATGATGTCAAGCTCAAGGAAATGATTGATTAACTTTAACTTACTAGATATAACTGGCTGTGAAGTGGATTCTGTTATTTCTGTGCGTCCTGTGCTGGCGATCACCTGCTGAAAATTAATGTAAATATATACTAATATTATAAAGAGGTAAAATTTGTAAGTTTGTATGTAGGGGGTTATCTCTGGATCTACTGAACCGATTTTGAAAATTCTTTCACTAATAGGAAGCTACATTATCTCCAAGTGTCATAGGCTATATTTACAACGTGCCCGTGGGATAATTTCCGACCAAAATGCGAGCGAAGCCGCGGGCAACAGCTAGTATAATATATACTGGTAATTTTTTCTTATTGGATTTATAAAACTTAGCTCTATTTCAAACGCTTACGGTGGGAACCTACCTGAGCTTCACTTTCCAGTTTTTCTTTGTCAACTTTCTCGCTGCTCATGTCAACAGCTTGTTCATTTGTTTTCCTCAGACCAGCGATTAAACTTGTTTGCTGTTTCTGTAATACAATCCGGACTCAATATCAAGTTATATGTGAATAAAACACAGATATTTGTACTTTAAAAAAGTTATAAATATGCATGTAATTTTTTTTTCACTTAAATCATTAATATGCAGTACTATCAACCCAAGAAAATAATTAAAAGTTAATTTCAACTACTGCTTGTCGCACAAAAAAAAAATTAAACTCCTGCAATTTTCTACGACAGTTCAAACGTCCATGACTATCGCGGCCATTCATGTCAGGACTTTGATGTCACTTACCTCTATCTGCCTTGTTTAAATCTAATTTTTTGCCCCTAGTAGATTAGTTTTACTAAAATGTAAATGCTTTATTTAAGCAAAAATTGAAATAACAATATTATAGTAAAATCTTAGTGAAACTTTAAGTACTTTTCAATGAAAAGTGTTTCTTTGACACATGGATTTTGACGTCACTACCGGAATCGATGCGTTTTGTGTTTGCGTTCCGTTTCACCAAAAACACGCTAAATGAAATAATAAATTGTAAAATAAGTGTTGTATTAGAGAATTAAACAAATGTACCACAATGTTTTTATGGTCCAATACAAGGCATTTTAAAGAAATAAAAAAAGTTTTGTATTTCTTGCATATAACATATATGCAAGTATGCATACCCTATTCTTCGGAGAGCTGCTAGTTCGTAATAAATGTAGAAATATAAAGATCATTGATATATTATTCGTGTAAGTTGCAACTTACGCTACTGTTGGCACGTATCTTCTTGAGGCAGCCCTCGAGCCACGTGCGTATAGTTTGCTTGGCGACTTCCTCTTCGATCAGGAACTCGAACTCCTCTCGCGCCAACAACTCTTCCATCTGCAGTGACTTACGAATGTCCACCGTGCGGTATGATAGCATACTGTAACCATTTAATGTTTGTTATAGAAAGAGTAATTGAAAATGTTTTATAAAACTCATCATTATGAAGCACTGTTATTATGGGAATTAATCTGAAAGAGCGAAAGATATCTTCTGTTTCATACATGATGTCGAGATAAGTTAACTGTATGGAGCAGCTGTTATTTCGTGGTTTCCGGATTGGTCCCTTGTATACTCAACCATAATGAATGGGATACTTACTTGATGACGTCATGGAAAGTAACATCTTCGCCGTTGTGCAGTCGCTCGAGCTCATAGCACATGTACTTGAACAACAGCCTCTCCTTGTGGGTGTCGCATTCTAGACGACCTTTCAGAAGCCGCAAAATGAATTTCACCTACAAATAACGACACATTCTAATTTATATAGGCGACAGGAGCGCGTGTATTTATTTCATTGACTTAAGATTGAAATTGTAATGATTTAATTGCGCTTCTGATATGCTGACACTATACGACATTCAAACTCACCTTTCTAACAGGTATAACCCCTTTTTGATGCACGTCCACAACATTCCATGTATTCTGAAAGTTTCTTATGTCAGCGTAAGACAGTAGAGCGTCTTCTTCGTTCGAGTAGAATAATGAAAAGTTCTCCATGATAATAGCTGCGAAGTACAAAAATGATGTTACAGAGGTGTAGTAGTACTAAAGTAGTTATGCAAAAACGAAGGTTCGTTTACAATTAACCAATGGTTGCATAGTTAGCATTTTAGCTTATGATCTGAAAATACTGACACATTCCACATTCCATGAAAACGCATGATCATTTAGTTTTCAAGCATATAGGTTAAAACCACTTTTCTTCATTTAGTTAGATTGTGCGTTGGCCTGTGTATGAACTACATAAAAACCAAAGGGCGATCTATCATACCAAAAGCAAAAGATGTTCAAGTTTCTACATTTTATTAACATTATTGCACTGACCCACAAGCAGGTTGAGTACGATATACGTAATAATGACGTAGAAGGTGCAGAAGTAAGCCAGCGAGGCGGTGAAGTTCCCGCAGTCGGTCTCCCAGTAGTTGTCGGCGGGCGTGCAGTAGGGCGGCGCCACCATGCAGTCGTGCATGATCTTGTTCCAGTCCTCGCCCGTCACGATGCGGAACAACATCGCCACGCTGTGGATCGGCGAGTTGAAGTTTGCGCGTCTGTGAAGTAGTTTAAAGTTCATAATAGGTATTGATATATAATATTTATTTATAGATGTTTAATCTTGAGAACTGAATAGCTGTTTTTATACACAACCACTGAACATCATAGGGGGAAATTCCCCCATTTCCCCCTAACCAGGGGGGGAAACACTTGGCAAGTTTAAAATATAAGTCCAGACCGAATCACAACTACCTACTTTTAACTGACACTGACACTGGTCACACGCATGATAAAAACTTCATGAGAAAAAAAAATAGAAAACAAAAAAAAAAGAAAACAAAAAAATAGAAAATTAGAGAAATAGAAAAAAATAGAAAATTAAGAATAGACCGAATAGAGAATTTAGAATAATTTAGAAGTACTTCTTTTATTCATAGCGACAGGACACCAAAAACGGGACAGCAAAATAATTATTTACCTGCCAATGCCTTCGCCATATTTCACGTTTCCAAAAACGATGGTGCCAGCGAGCGCATAGAAGAAGACGAGCAGGAACATGCCGAAGATGATGAAGAAGCTCTTGCAGACGCTCACGCCGACCGTCAGCATAAGCATCTTGAGCGTCGTGTGCTTGCCCGTGATCGTGAAGAAGCGCAGGATCACCACCATGAAGCCCACGAAGTATGACAAGTCGTTCTGGTAACACAAGAAGCATTATAGTATGATATTTATTTTTGTTTTCCTTACATGTTAATTTACATTTTTTTTTAAACATAATCTATACTAATATTATAAAGCTGAAGAGTTTGTTTGTTTGTTTGAACGCGCTAATTTGAGGAACTACTGGTTCGAATTGAAAATATCTTTTAGTGTTGGATAGCTTATATATCGAGGAAGGCTATAGGCTATATATCATCACGCTACAATCAATAGGAGCTGAGCATCAATGAAAAATGTTGCAAAAACGGGGAAAATTTATTATCTTTGAGAGCTTCCGTTGCGTGCGCTGGTTAAACGGTTAAAGTTGCACAAAAATAATGTTTGAGGGAATTATTCCTCTTAAAAATGTCTAAAAAAAAGTCCGCGACGCCACATGCCTAACTTTTAAGGTTGACTGACAATAACCATTTCTATGATTTAAAAATTTGGTAAAAAATAGTGCTTTATTTGCAAAGGTATTTTTACCGACATCTTATCAAAATAAATATGTTAGTCATCTTTAGCGTTCAATTGTGACCAAAATTGCCCTTTACATCATTCAATTTAGATGAATATCATAGGAGATATCACAGTTTTAAAATAACTCCGCATCACAATAATGACCCGCTTGTGCTAATGTCTGAAGCTTGGTTTTTTAACCAACGAAACAAAAAGACGGTTCTCAATTCGACGCGTCTATATTTTTTTTATTTTATGTGTGACCTGACGACGCATAACTTTTTACAGAGAAGTCCGATATGCATGATCTTTTGTTTTTTAAATTGAGAAATCGTGTTTGGGCTCATTTCCTGCACCTTGATGAGAACTTTAGATCTAGCTGGAGTATGACGTCATCGAAGGTCTGACGATGGAGACGGAAGGCACTTGCAAGAGGTCCTCAAGAGTTTGCAGCAACAATAACGTGTTTGGGCTCATTTCATGAACCTTGATGAGAACTTTAGGCCTTGCTGAAGTATGACTGTCATCGACGGTCAAACGATAGAGACAAGAGATAGGGTTGCGGGACTGTTCGAAAGAGATACGGCGGCCCTGGAACGCAAAGGGCAAAAGAAGAAACGTGGATGGATTTTAGTCAGTACAAGTCTGACACTCACTTCCGCTCCGTCCAGAATGGGAGGGGTCATTTGATGATTATCCATCAGTAATAGTATATAATAGGGATTTACTCCTTTTGAGAGCTTCCGTTGTGCGTGCACGGTTAAAGTTACGCAATTATCATGTATGTCGGAATTGTCCCTCTTAAAAAGCTCTAAAAAAATATCCGCAATGGCCATATGTCTAACTTTTAAGGTTGACGCACACTCTCTCTAACCTCTCTTTCTTTTATGTACGCACGCACGCAGACGAAGTTGCGCGGGTCAGCTAGTCATCTATATTAATAGTCCATCGGCATCAGGAACCAGCAAATATTTGTATAATTAGTTTTTGTGGAGTTTCATCTATACAGAGTCGAGTTAAATTAACTGGCGAAACTTCGTTTAACATCTTTTAAAGATCGAAGACTTACTGTACTCAGTATTTACTGTAACTGACCAAATCTTAAAAATTTACCGTAACTTGAAAATTAATAGTTTACATGATTATTTTATGTTTTATTTTGATTAACCATTATCTGTGAAGTTACACCAGTTACTTTATTTTGACCCTGTTTTGTTATAATTCTGAAGTACTTTATCGCACTGTTAGGCCAGCTAAAACGTAAAAAAAAAACAAATATGAATGCAATGACAACATCTCCCATCTACTCATAGGTCAGGGGGCCATTGAGCGCTGCAAATCCAACAGCGTGCTGGGTCGAAGTATTATACGTCAATAGGCGACACTTTATTTATTTAAAAAACCCCATCGTACCTTCAACGTAAAATGCATAAAGATCCAGATGCAACCAGCGACGGTGACGAGCAGATCGTATCGGTTGCGGCGACTCTGCCAGTAGCCGCGCGGAGTGAACGCTATGGTCTTCAGAAGCACTTCCACGACAAACACTAGTGTTAGCAGCGCCGATGTGAGAGCCAGTTGCTCCGTGTATGGGGAGTAGCGAGACCACTGGAATATGAAGGGCTTATGTTAAATACAGTTCAAAAGAGTACTTACAATCGTCTTATAACTTTGGTTGGACAGTATTTCGTAAACATCATAATACAGTATTTTGGTAACCGAGCTCTGCTCGGGTGAAAATAGAGAAAACGAATTTTCCCAGATATTATGAGACCCCATAAAAGATTTTTGCGATTTCTGACTTTTTAGTACTCCAACCGGGGTTGGTCCTTCAGAAGTTTTTGATCAGTATTAGAAACAGGATCGATTGGCATCAATTAAATGTTTTGCGTAAAATGGCTTGGTAACTGTAAATTTAAAAAAAAATGTAAGCTGCAACGGATAAGGTAGTTACCCTTACTGCCCCGCTGAAAGTTTCCACCCTGTATACAACTATTGCTAATTTAATAGTATAGGATAAACTGATAAAACGATTATCATCACTCAAACAATGTCTGTTACTTGACATAGGCATGAGGCAACTCTCAACAAACGGAGTTCCTGCATCAAACGGTTTACCCGCGATATTTATCTGTCTAGCTAGCCTAGTGAGGGAAACTTATTAAAACGTAGTTTTGTCTACCAAATCAGCCCAACTTATTGCTGAGCTCAGAAATCGATCTTAAACCCTACTCAAGTTTCCGTAAGGTTATTTAAATCGTATAAGAATCAAGCTCTTGAAAAGAAAAAACATTATGGTGGCACTAACCGTGACAGCCAATAATCCACTGTTTATGAGCACAACAATCGCGATCACTCGTTTGAAGCTCAAGTTCTGTGTGACGTCATAGGCAAAGGCGCGCACTTTGCGCTTGTTAGGGCGAGGGGGTAAGTGTAGCGGCTGAGCGATTTTCAGTCGCTTCTTTAAGTCACACCTGAAAAATAATTATATGAACACAATTTTCTCATAAATTGTTTCAGAATCAGTACAATACCATTTGTAATTGTGATCAAGACGTAAGTACATACAGACGGAATCTTCTGTTATGTTACTATATGATACAATGCTGACCTCTTTTCGTTATAGCTGAACTAGACTGAAACCTTATTGCAATACAAATAGACCAAGGAAGTTATCAAGTTAAATTACCATTAAATATTATGAAATACTATCTTACCAACGTCGCTGGTCGACAGTCAACAGAGCAGTGCCCTTGTTCTCCGAGTAGTTAGCGATCACCACACCGACGAATAGAGTTAGTCCAATCATACAGCCCAGAAAAATGTATACGTGTATGTATATCGCGTGTACCTGGCAACACACATAATGGCACAAATATTAAAGAGTCAAAAAAAGAAGTTTTATTTTTATTTTGTTTTTATTCTGTTTGTAAATTTATTATAATTAGCATGTTTGTATTAAAATAATATTTGTACGCCGATGACGGCTAGTCATAGCGTTAATTAATAATTACAACATCTGTAACCTAACCTATCTATGTTTAACAAATAAAAATATCTGTATTTGTATTTAAACAATTCTGTTAACCTTTTTTTGAATACACACTTACCGGTCCCAATGCTTTAATCAATACATCTCGAACATCCAGCCAGCCTTTGAACGACAGCACTTCGAATAACGTCAAGAGTGCATCACCGATGTTATCAAAGTTGAATCGTTTGGGATTCGCCCTGAAATAACAAAAATATATTTAGTAAGTAATACACAAAAGAGAATTTTCACCTACGTCTGAAAGATTGTGTGTTTGGTTTTCCGCCTTCGACATTGTATAACATATATGTATCATACTTTTTATAACGCTGAAAGTCATCCTGTTCTGGAGGCCTTCTCGCCACCACCATACATGGTGTCAAAAGACCTTTCACGAAGCCTTCAACCAAGCATTCTGTCCATCAAACTAACTCTACAAAAATTATTGCTGGGACACGACTTTTACTTTTTAGCGGTGTAATATTGTAGGATACAATATAAGGCACTCAAAACATTGTGCATTGAATAGAACAGGGACAGAGGTAGAGCTCGGAAAAGAAAGTTTGCAATTTTTTGTTGTTACAAACATAATATATTGGAACCCCTACTATTGTGAAACAAATACTATTTCCAAATTGCAATCGTTTTCGTGTATTCATGTTTGTGCACGTGATTGTACCTATATGTGTTGTAATATCTTACCAGACTCTAGGCACGAGCATGGACGGGAAGGTCTCGTTGGGCCCGGGACGGATCTTCATCTTGGTGACGAAGACGCGGCGCATGAAGACGCCCACGCAGTCCTCGCGCTTCGTGATGGTGGGGTCATTGCAGCGCGCCAGCCTGATACGTGCTCCAATTTAATAATAGTAGATTATACAACAAGTGACAAAAAAGGGAATTTATTTCGAGGGACAAAGTTGGATCCCGAGAGCAGCGAAGGATTCTAGAGTAGAATCCTGAGCGGAGCGAGGGATACAAGAACCGAGATAATTTTTTTTCACGTGTTGTATACTCTACTTTTTACCATAGACTGCGAGAAAATAAACAGAAGTATATTATTTATATTTCTCGTAGGTTAATAATAACAACCACTCGGGTCGATCTTCAAGGTTCAGCCGGGCTGTGGATGGGTGACCACTAATTTATTACATACCGACTTTCCTCCGTGCCTCGGAAAGTACGTAAAGCCGTTGAGCCAGCTGTCATTTGTATTTCTTTGACAGTCGTGACAGGTAATCAGTGGTTCGAAAGTCTGACAACCAATCTTACCAAGGGGTACCGTATTACCCACCTAGTACTAACTGGGTTGTGTTCTGGGTCAGAAAGGCAATCGCTCCATGTAAAATACTGATATTAAGTTGCACCCGATTAGACTGGAAGCCGACCCCAATAAAGTTGGGATAAGTCTAAGCAGATGAGTATTTATCACATTTTATTATTTACCTAATCGGTAATATAATAAGTTAACAAAGGAATAAATATAAACATTAAAAATGTATAGTAAAAAAAATTGGAACAGTTTTCGAAATTCAGTTCTTGTCGGCACTTTTTATATATTTTTTGTTCATAATTCGTGCTTGTTCCAAATTCAAAATGTTTTTATTCACTCAGTGAGTAAAAGAGCGTTTTATTCACTGTTATCGATGAATAAAATGCCCCTTTAGGAGTGGCAATGGTAAAAATATTATTTAATTCTTTACAGTTGGGGTTTAAGAGTTACTTTATTCTCTAGCATGAAGTCTTGGGTTTTCGAAATGTGGCGTGGTTTTCAATGGGTACACATCTCCGTCTGTCTAAACCTTTAGAGATTACAGGTACGATATATTATGTTAAATTGTCGATTCTATTGGGATAATCTTCTAGCATACACAATTTGATTTACTCTATCATTTAAGAACATTGCTCACCTGCCCCCGTATAACTGTACGCCATAGCTTGCAAACACGAACATCAGAAGAATCAATAGAGTCGATACCTGTTGAAAAGTAAGTTGTAGTCAGTACACACCACGCCAGTAGTCTTGATACGATTCAGGGCTAATATCACAATTGAAAATTAATGCGATTAGCACATTAAGGCCGCTTTCCGAATGACAAAATAATCACTCACAGCGCTCACATCTATATTTTGCGTTCCGTTTTAGATATCACGATTATGACAGCTGAGAGCTGTCATCAATTCGGAACGCTCGTGAACGCGTTCACAGTGAACATAACCCCAAACCGAAACCTTTCACAAGACCTATTTTTGAAAATGTACGATATGTTGGTTGACTCTGCTGCACATACAACCCTCCAAGTTCAATTAACCCCATTCAATAACTATTTCATGATAAAGTCACTCAATGGGGTTAAATGAACTTGGAGGGTTGTATTGATTATTTGAATGATTATAATTCTGTAACTTCTTCTTCATCTATGACGATTCAAGGGATATCAATATCGCGCTCACGGTAATACGGAACGGGTTTATGGACGCTCAAATCGATTACAGCGTAATTCGGAATGCAGCCTTAAACCGCGTTCTGTGAGTGACACGATTGCTATGGAATATTGACAATGACAGCTTGCAACAGCTTGAACGCCGTTAAGTTGTGCTGAACGGGTTTAGTTTCATTAATTAAATTCGCTCTTAGTATAATTTAATGAAATGTAATTACACAGTACACGGCTGGTAATATGGCACAAAAAGTGTTAAAACAACCTCCATAGTTTGGTAAATCAAAACTCACGAGCAGTATCTCTTTGAAGCCGCGGCACAGTTCGTAGACCACCTTGCGCATGTGCGGCACGAGCGTGAAGATCCGCAGCGGGCGCACGCAGCGCAGGATCATCAGCATCTGCGCAGCCGAGCCCGGCGGGACGCGCACCGGCATCCAGCACAGGAATGTCAAAGATACCTGCCAAAATCAAAGTGATCTTTATTTTCTTTACAATATGGTTATTTTTGGGTTGCTTACACTAACAAGTTTGTTAAAATAATAGTAATCTAGTAATAAGGTTGTTGCTGTGAGAGGTAAAAACTGTTAAAGAATTGTATATGCTATGGTTCACGATACGGCTTTTTGAATAGAAAAGGGTCGTGTTATCCACAAGGGTTGTTTCATCTGTAAAGATTGTTAAATCGATAAGCAGTAAACTACAGGTTACAGTTTGTAGAGGCCAGGCACCGCCACATTCTACATTTCTTAAGAGGAAATGCGGATGGAGAGACATTTGAAAATTAGGTATTTGAAGAAACTATCGCTGTCGCTCAGCGAGCGCGATTTCGGAATTGGTGCGATAAGGACAACAGTAGATCCGACTGAATAACCTAACTAAAAAGTCGTAATTCGAGGTTTAGCTCTCGACTATTTCTTCCTCCAATATTCGACCAATTTAAAAGATATGTCTCTATGTTTTTCTTTTTTCATTAATAATTCTCAAATTTGTACACTAGGCCTCTATTGACAGCGCTCTAAATAGGCAATTTTGAGCATTTTGTAAGGGTTCTAGTGCTTATACAGATTACGTATCATCAAAAAGGAAAGCATAGGGACATAGAAGACGTTGATATTTATTTTACTATAAAAAAATATTGCTGTAAACTGTAAAACCAGAAAGAAAACAGGCGAGAGTGTTTGTACGGAAAAAAGACCACCCGCATTTCCTCATAAGCGAGAATATAATTAGTTGGCGGTCGCTTACTTGACAGAGAGAGGGACTAGTGCACAAAAAGCGAGTTTCCGATTCTGTAATCGTCCATGAGTGATATTCTGTATTGGATGATGTAATGTACAATCGACCCAAGATGAATCTGATCACCTTACGGACTATTTTTGCTTGCAGCATCCGGCCGCTATAGAAGCGCTTAGTTAAAAACTTTCTCTTCATTGTTCCTTTTTTGTGTTATTCCTATTAGTCAAAAGAGGGTGGTCAAACATCTGTGATCATTAACAGAGCCTGAGAATTTTTGTAAAACAAAAGGTAATGTAAAAAGGTCGCATATTTCTTTTTTGTTGTTCTACTATTGGTCCGCACTCTCTTTGTGCGGACCAATAGTAGTAAGGGAGGTGAACAGATGTGGATATCGTGTGCACGAGATTTTGTTTTAAAAGTGAGCAGATTCATCTTTTGGTGATGGTACAATACTTACGATGTAGATAAAGACGTCCAGAACTGCGGCAGCATCTTTCAAATAAGCTTTAGGCGTGAAGAACAATCCATCTGCTAAAATTTTCAGCGCCAGTTCCAAGCTCATAAAAACGACAAATCCGTATTCGGCAATCTGAATAAGACAATAATATAATTATTTACTAAGATATTTCATTCGCAATAAGTTGGCCAACATTGGTGTATAAGGAAAAAGAAAATGGTTTGAGATGGTTTAATAAACAACATTTACCTGCAAAACAAAGTTCTCCATAACTCTGTAGGTAGGCGTTTCGAACATCATCGATAAGCACGAGAGAGTGGTGACCATGATCATGACCCAATCCATGTAAGTCACTAGGCCGAGGAAATTACTGGAAATAAGAACGCATAGTTATGTGTGTGTTATAAACAAAACTTAAACACATGGAAATAAAAATAAAATGATTTTTAGCATAGAGATAGTTTATGGGCCATAGAGTAACATAGGCTCCAGAAAGATGCACGATCGTGGGTATATCGACGCGGATGACAAAATACTTACTGAAAACTTTTATAGTGTACTTTTCTCTCATTGCCAGTGACGGGGTCTCGCAGCCGGGCGTCGTAGCGCGCGTCCACGATGGCGCGACATATCTTCCTGAAGCGCGACTCTCTGGGGACTATCAGCAGGGGCGTGTCGAACAGAGGATGATTCTCGCGCAAGTCTTCTTCGCGTTGATTCCTAAAAACAGTATGATTATGTTTTGTGTAATCCACAACAGAGTAAACACCCACAGGCAAAAACAATCATCAGTTTTTTTATCATAAAAGAAAAGACAAACTACCTTTAGCACACTCACAATATGGTTTAGAGGAGTTGGATGGCAGGCTTTTTCTTCTTTTATTTATGGGTATAATTATTTAAAGCCAGCAATTACTTATGCAGGTTTGAAAGAAAAAAAACGTATTGCGCCACCCCACGGAAAATGGGTCACGGGCAGGAAGACGATGATGATGAATTACTCTACCAGCTTCTTTAAAAGAAAATATGTAAGGATCTCTGGTCAGCTCACCTTCTCATCTCGGCTTGCTGCCTCTTGGCCTGCAGCAGCCGTATGTCGAGGTAGGGCGGGCGCGCGCGCGAGGACGGCACGACGCGCGACGCGGCGCCGATGTCGCCGTTCTCCAACAGATGCTCGTACGTCTGCTTCAGCTTTATGGATCCGCTGCGCACCGATCGCCGGATAGAGCGCGAGCCGAACCTGAGAGCCATATTATTGCTCACTCGTTAATCAGGCTATATCTTTTTAATTTCAGCTTAATGTACCTACCTGAATTCAGAATCTTAGATAGGTATCGGGTTTCGGGAGTTATCTAAGATTCTGAATTCAAGATTAAAGCTCTGGTCATACTGAGATTGCATCCCGCGCATGATGTGACGGACACAATAATGAGAAGTTACGCGACTATATTCGCACCAATTGAAACACCTCCAATAAGTTAGTTAACACATTCGGCGTATGAGTTTCTTCCCGCATTTTGCGCAGAATTCGCTTCAATTTGGCCAGGGCTTTAAACTGAAACCAAATTAAATACATACTTCTTTTGATCGACCCGCAATTGCTTTGCGCTCGATATTGTCCCTTGCGGCTTCAGACCTGACTTGCCTCCGGTCGCTAACATTGCTGAATCTCCTAATAGGGGTCGGTGATTATTTGAGTCCCTGAAATAGCATCAATGAATCATGATTGTTGAACCTCTTAGTTTGAAGTATACTTCTAGTTCTATTCCAAAATTAATATTATCATTCACATAATAAAAAACGAAACAAAAAAGAAAATAAAATAAACCTTAATCACGAGCCTGTTAACTGCAACAAAATTGATACCTGTGAAGGTAAAAAAATAATAATTAAAACATCAAAACCGAATGCAAAAATAAAACGGAAATATTTGACGGTCTGCGAATTTCCGTTCTGCGAGCCATATTGTAGAAATAAGTAGTAGGAAAAGATAACTTCCGTAAAACATCGTATAGCATTCCATATACAATAACATTAACAATGAAAAGAGTGAGAATAAAGAAAAACATGAAACGATCATTTCCATTGAGCATGCCCATACCGAAAGGGTTTCCAACATGGTCTAAGCTGGGTATTAGAAACTCAGCTTATTTTATCGACTTAACGCTATTACCGCGATGAATGTCATGCAGGCCCACCGATAGTTCGGCAGGGTGTGTTCCACTAACTCAATGATGGAGCTGACGACGTGGCGGCGCAGCGCGGAGCTGGGCCGCTGCGACGGTGGCGCCACCACCAGTGTCTTGACCAGGCAGCGCTTGCGGTACGGGAAGGCGATCTTGGCCACGCCGATGTACTCGAAGGCGCGGCGAGACACGTCGCCGCCGCTTGCCGCACCCGGCTCCTCCTCGCCTTCTACTTCGCATACGAACTGCCGCATGAATGACTCGCGGACCTGTGGGATATGCAACATATGCTTTGTGACATAGTTATACTTACAGTATAGTTTATTTTCGTGCTTTATTTATCTATCGCAACTTTTGAGCTGGGCGGGGCAGGAGGTTGAGAAAAAAAAACAGATTTGTGAGGGTTTTGTTTACTTTTTTCTTTAAAGAATCTAAAATACAAGATCTCTAAAAAGGCGGCACCTCGGATTGGTTAGTTTTTGTTTACATTGTTCATATCGAAGTAGAAGTTACTCATGTTGTAGACTTATTTAATAACATTTTTAACCAAACAGACAAATAATTTTAAATAAACAGAAACCGCGGCAAATACACAAGCAAATTAATAACGAATAGCGTTACATGAGTGAAGCTTGATTAATCTTGATTGTTTGCTTAGCGCCATCTCATAATTTGTTACGTACTCAAATTTGGGATTTTATTTAGACTTGTATTGTATAACGGGCTGGTGTCCGTAACTCCACGTCCAAAGTGCGTATATTGCGTTATTTAGACTTAATGGGTTTTTTATTTATTTTTCGCTTGTGTATGCCCAATTTGTCTACTAGGGTCTAGTGGCAAGGGGCTCCTAATTAATTTCGAAAATCTAATAGGTGTGTCAAACCAGACGCGGAAAAAGGCCACCAAAAGGCATTTTTGTTTGCAAAGCGCCTTGCTATTTGCGGAACGCGCACGTTGGTTCAAAGAAAATGATTTTGTAATTTTTGTAGCAGTATTACGAGTACTCATGCATTACACAAAGCTCATGATTTTACTGTATGCTAAATGTATTACGTTCTTCCCTATTTTGTAAAGGCGAGAAAACACACACGTCGGTCCCCTCCCCCCTTGGTAACACCCAGTAGTATCCAACAGATGCAAACCTGCTAAACATACCATATCTTTGATGTGTAAGGGATGTCAAGGGCGTTGTGGGTTTACGCCCAATATGAAGATCCCTCACCCATGCATCCATGGAGAGTGAAGTACTAGATTTTGTATTAAATAATTCACCTTGGGTAGATTAAAATCGCCTGGGACTTTGTGCAGCTTTGTCATTTGCGGGCTATCAGGAAACTTCTCGAATATTCTCAATCTGAATGGCAGGCTCTCTTTGATTTCTGCGCTTTGTTGTCGGTACCTGAGTTGTTTAAGTTTTTTAATATCCTCATCCAGTTCTAAATTATCCAAGATTACTGCTACGAAAAGTGATAACACAATCTGAAATATAGTACAAAATTATGAGAATGTTTCAATATGTTTACATAAAAATACTTGCATTTACTGTTAACATGATTTTCTTCCTTACCAAAGTGACGAAAAGATGGTAAAGTATGAAGTAAATGGCAACTAGAGGCGTCAATGTTTGGCTTGTCCTCACCATGGTCTCGTCCATTACCTCTACCCACGCTTCTTGAGTGAGGATTTGGAACATAGACATGAATGCCTAAAACATAATAATTAAATAATTAGTATATTACCTTTCTTTTAAATCACATTGAATATGTGCTTAGCATAGGAAAATAGATCTTTTGAGTCTTAAATTTGATTTCACCATTACCTCATCAAATGTTTCAAATTTAGTAAATTCGCACAGGAAACAAAATAGCTGCATTGAAATAGAAGAGCTGATGATGAGTAAACACATGGTGAATATAATCAGGCTGCCAAGTTTTTTTCCGGGTCCAAAGATTTTATAGACAAATCCCTCCAATAATGGCGATGCTTTTATCAACCTCACTATTCGAAGAACCTAAAATAAAATCAAATTAATAACATAGCAATTTATTAAATTAATACATTAGTAAAACAAATTGTATTTCTTTACAAGTGTAGGTATTTACCTGAAAATACGTAAAGCCTGACATGTAAAGCTGGGGTATTATATGAATTGTGGTTCCAATAGCTAAAAGTAATTCAAACTTGTGAACTGAGTGTTTGAAATAGCCCTTTAGGCCTAAACACCAAATTTTGATCAATGCCTCCAAATCCAAAAAAATGGTAAATGCAATCTGAAATTATGGAAAAATAATTGTTGTAATTTACATTTTGACTTAGGTTAAATAAATAACTTACGAAAACATTATCCTTGCTACCTCTATGTAATAGTATTTCTCGTAAAAAAATTCTCTAGGATTGTCATCATGTTTGAAGTTCATTGTTGCTGTTATTATTCCATTAGCCAATACAACCCCCATGACTAGTAGGCGAAAATATGCAGATCTTAATAATCTGTGGAATATTTCTGGTGCACTGCCTGAAAATACCAAATAAGTATTGTATTGTATAGCGGGCTGGTGTCCGCAACTCCACGTCTAAGCGCGTATTTTGCGTGCGGCCAAATAAGTATTATATAAAGTCTATTTAGTTTATAATTTAAATTCAGTACTTAATATTTTGTAAATTTTGTGATAGTTACCTGAATGTTTATTTTCATCAATTGTTACCAATTTCCATCCATTATCGTCGCCAGTAAAAAACTGGGTAGTGCTACCCTTAGTAATAGGGTTCCTTACACCCCACATTTGTTGGAACTGTACCCTTATTTCATTGAATGTTTCAGTTATTACAGCTATGAAAACGTTCTTCACCAGCCAGGCCAAAAAGAATATCATTGTACTGGAAAGATTTTAGAATAATTTAAGTAATATTTTTCTGATGATTTTGAGACTAAAGTTAGACAGTTTTGATGGTTTACCTGAAGTATAAAGCTGATCTCCAAGTTGGTAGAGAGTCAATAGCCCGATACATGATGAAGACCCAACCTTCCTGAGATGATGCTTGGTAGACGGTGAATAAGCTTGTTGCTAAACAGAAATAAAAGTTTCAAATGACATAAATAAGTTAACTTAGTTTTAAGTAAATAATATTCTATTCTAGTTTTTTTTACTTACTAAACTCTTCAAATCCATTGAATCCCATAATGTATTTGGATAAATTAAGTTTCATGCACTTCATTCCAGGAGGACATTGATATCCTGAGCCAGGGTCAGGGGAGCAGAAAGTGTCAGGGATAGCTAAGGAATTTATAGTGATTTGACTGAAAAACAGAAAGTACAGAATTAATTTAAATGTTTTGTTTTATTTATAGCAAATTATTTGTATGTAAGGTGTGTTTTTGAACAGGCAGCTATGCCACCCATTAGCATTAAGAAGCAGGTTTGTTCTTAAAATGTCATGTAGAGCTTTGAGGCTTAACAACAATGCTATATTTTTTGGCACAGCCATCATAGAACAGGAATCCTTTTAAAAATACACCAATTTCCAAAAAAGTATAGTAGACTATACTTCATCAATAAAATATACTGACTAGGGATTTGTATCATTCCTGACACAGTGATGAGTTAATTCTCCAAAGAATTGTACTCCGAGCAAGCTGTAGAGTGACATGAAGAACAAGAAGAATAAGGTCACATTGTAGATCTGTTGACTGGATCTCCTGTAAAACCAAAATTACACTGTGTGAGTGTTTTGTGGTGAATTTATCAATAGAAGAAATTACTTGGAATTATTATCATTCTTTTAAAATGCAAGTAACTTAAGTCAAGCAATAATCTAGTTAATAAATCCACGTACTTGAATATCTGATTGATTCTTGATTTTGGCATAGAAAACTTTAGAAAAACTCTCAAAAAACGAATCATTATCAGTGGTCTGGGTGCTCTTAGGATACTTAGGTAACTGTATCTGGGTACTATACCAGTCAGCTCAAACATTTGTAATAGAACAGATACCCAAAGAAAAAACACCATTGAGGCATCAAACTGGCACCAGTGGTCTTTTAAGTAGGCTACATCCCCCTGAAAACATTAATTTAATCAAGTTTTTACTTTGAGTAGGTACATAATATTAACATTAATCAATACAAGATCCTTTTTTTTTACCTTCAATATTCCTCTAATATGCATTTTAGCTATCATTTCTGCAGTAAATAAGAGTGTAACACTGCAGTCCACAGCAAAAGTTATAGTTTGTAGAGAAGGGTACTTTTCAAATGATTTTGGAGTATTCAGTGACACAGACATTAAACTTAATAAAGCACATAATCTTAGAATTCTTCTAACCCAGAGCTGAAAAAGAAATTAGTTTGTTAATTACTGCATCTTTATTGGCTACCTTTCAAGGCGGTTCATTATAAAAATGTACCTCCTTAAGTAACATTATTTTAAAAACTAATTTTATTAAAAAAAAAAAAAAAAACTTAATATAAGTGCGGCCGTGCGGACTACAGAGGCGATGTGGCAAGAAATGGGCTCAAAATATTCTGCATAACAACTTAAAATGGAAGCGACACTGCGACCTAGCGTAAAAATTACAAAATTACCTTGTTTACCCATTCAATATCAGCACTTTCGTTTAGAGATTCCTCTGGACCATAGTCTGCTAGTACCGGCTCCCCTTTGAGGCTTTGCTTTCGACCCAACATTTTCATGAACTTAATAATTATTTTATTTGAAATCTTGCGTTGAAAATGTCGGCTGTATAAGCCGAACTTTAAAATATATAAAAGTTACGAAATGGAGCGGAATTACTGCTTATTAACTGTTTAAATCGAAATTTCCCGTAACAATATAAATTACAGAAAATTTAATTATTTCATGAAGATTTCGCGAAAATCTGTTTGACATGTTTCCAGTTCTGTAAATATTATTGATTTTCCCAATGTTGCCATATGGCATACATACATACACTATTGATCGATCGCGATGGGTTTACTTTTTAAGAAACTGGGATCATGGGATTTTCAGTTATTTATTTATTACCTCGAAACTACCAACAGTTCGGCTGAGCGACGGTGACTGCGAGCGATGCATCGCAGGGCCGGAGTGGTGGGTGGTATCGAGCTATTTCACCATTTGTTCCAGTATTCTGTGTGTGGATCATAGTGGATGAGGATGGTGTGAAAATTATGATCTTAAAAGCCGGTGACTCGTTTCTACCTGCTTCATTAAAAAATTTACATCACATCATCATCATTGACAATTTTTTTTTGTCAAAATCATCAGTTCCATTGCTGGAACTTAAAATTCCATTCATAAATCTATTTGTATAATGGGCGTGTCGCAACTCCACGTCCAAGCGCGTATTGCAGAATGAGGGCTATCGTTTTTGAGCTCACCAGATGGCGCCACTGTCGAGTAAGGTCATATCAATAATTCTATTTTATACTTTAAAGTACCAATAACTTCATAAAAAGTTTATTTTATTACGTATAACAACATAATGTAAACTTCAGATACATTTTTACAATATTCTCCCTAAAATTAGCAAGCACGAAACATTTAAAAATCATTTAACCTCCAAGTACTAACAATTAAGATCCTAAGTTGCTACTTAAAACCTTCAAGTCATAATTAATCAGGAATTACAGCCCGCGCCAAACTTTGTGACCGCCCCGAAACTAGGCTCATTGCATTGCGCAGAACACAAAATCAGGTATTATCGGGACGCACAAGAGCTTGGGGGCAGGGCCACACCCCGCGCGCCCGCACCTCTCACCCGCGACGCGCGCTGGCACTCACGCCTTAGTGTGAGTGCTACGTCCGTACACGAATCACGCACTTGTTGAGCTCTGAGAGTACTGTCGCGTTCAGAATTCATTCGATCGTTTCGTTAATTTGTTGTGGGATATTATAAATTGCATAGCAAATAAATAATCGCCTATCAATACATACTCATCATTTATATTCTTTTTTACATCAAATAATTAGATGTTTAACAAAACTCAAACTGCAGATAATTCGAAATTATACATCAATATGACATTACTTTTCCCTCTTATTGCAATACAGTTAAATTTATTTTTGTACAAAAATACTATATACATAGCATAAATACTGACTGCACAGCAAATTTTCCATATTTCATAGCAAAATAACTATCCCAGTCGTATATTAACCAGTAAGTACAACAAAACCTCTTCATCATATTTGTCTTAATTTTCAAGAAGCCATGCTCGGCAAATTTAATGATTATTATAACAAAAAAATCCTGTCATATTGCATTATTTCTAAAAGGAGAACAAATTAACTGAAAAAGGTTCGCGGCTTCGCGCGCTTTTTTGTCACTGGAGTGCAGAGTGGCGCGAGCGAGTAAGATAGAGATAGCGCTAGGTCGTGTCGTCGGGAGTTAGCCGTATATCTCGCGCGTAAGAGCGAATTAGTAATATTTCGTTAGTGTAGGTTTCGTTTTACACAATCCACGTGTATTTGTTTGTTTATATTCATTCGGTGTTACGTTGCGCCAGCGGCCCGGAAAGATAATCAACTTTTTGTCCCAAAAGTCCGACTTTGGGTCATGAGGAGCATAGGCCGAAGGCCGGCGGAGCTCCGACGACATGGCTGACGGGAGATATGGCGGCAGCTTTTTTTTTACCGCCCAGAGCGATCATCTGTTAAGCGTAAGTTCTATTTTTAGATGATGACGTCAGCCTCACATCGCGCGTCCGCTGGGAACGCAATACCCGTTTTAAAAATTCAATAAATTACAATTTTGTATCTAATTTTATATATTTTTGCTGATCTCATTATGTGGTAATTAATAAATAATAAGACGACTGTGACTAATAAAATGCTGTTTTATTTAGAAAAACAGCTGTAAATAATATAAAAATAGAAGCTATATTTAAAAGAAAAGAG
Organism: Eugnorisma glareosa; assembly: GCA_947578425.1. NCBI lineage: Eukaryota > Metazoa > Arthropoda > Insecta > Lepidoptera > Noctuidae > Eugnorisma > Eugnorisma glareosa. The sequence goes on from OX387964.1 coordinate 11,052,704, forward strand.
TTAACATGTATAATGTGCATTAATATTATTAGCTGTGCATTGATGAAAAAGCTTTTGCTTTAGGAACAATCGCTGTACGCTGCGAAAATATATTGTAGTGTGTTTTGTGATATTTTGAGTTGAATATTTTGCTGTGCAATCACTAATTTTGATGGGAATTCGGAATCTTATTGCATAGAAAAAGGATATTTTATGATTTGCGTTTAAATACTATCCATTTGTTGTTATGTTTTTAGTTATTGTTACTTGTTGTTATTGTTACTCGTTGTTATTTGTTTATAAACATGCCTACCGGACGTTGTAATGTTTTACGACGCCAGGCTCGTAAAATGGTCTACGATGTTTATACATTTATGAAGAAAGAAGCTGAAGAAGGCCTTAAATACGATTTGAAGGCAGTACATAAACGGACTGCAGCCGCTACAGGAGTATCAGAAAGAACTGTACGACGTATTATATCGGTTGCTAATGAACCAAGTTCCGATTTATTAGCAGTTTTTCGTACACCCGGAAAGAAGAGGCAAGGGGTAAAAAAGGTAACCGGAATCGACAATTTTGACCAAGGTGTCATCAAAAGATGTATCCACAATTTTCATCTAACACAAAAAGAGTTGCCGACAATTGCTCAACTTTAAAAAAAAAAAAAAACATTTATCAATTTTGAAGGATCCGCAACAAGTTTGAGGAGAATTATAAATGAAATAGGATTTAAATGGAAAAAAACTGAAGACGATCGCAAATTATTAGTTGAAAATACAAATATTCGCTGTAAGCGAATTGAATATTTGCGTGAAATAACGAAATATCGCGTAGAAGGAAGACCGATAGTTTACACTGACGAATCGTATGTCGATTCATCGCATACAACTTCGAAGGCTAGTAGCACTAAAGGTTTAAAAAAAAAGATATCAAAAGGTCAACGTGTCGTCCTTGTACATGCTGGATCCAAATCAGGATTTGTACCCAACGGCCTTTTGGTGTTTAAGGCAGGTACGAAAACCGGAGATTACCATGATAACATGAATTATAATAATTATGAAAAATGGATTCGCACACAACTTTTGCCGAATCTCCCACCGACATCGGTTATAGTGATACCCTGATATGGTGTGCACCCTATCATAACAAATTAGAGGATGCAGCGCCGACGTCAAATAGCAAAAAGGCAGATATGGTGGCATGGCTTACGGCAAAAAATATCCCTTTCAGTTCTGACATGCTGAAACCAGAACTGTATAAATTAATTTCTATACTTAAAGAAAAATTTAACATTGATAAAATTTTTGAAGAACACAATCACACAATATTACGGCTTCCACCTTACCATCCCGACTTGAACCCCGTAGAAATGGCTTAGGCATCCATAAAAGGTTACGTGGCGAAAAAAAATGTCACAAATAATACAACTAACATTATGAAACTAGTGGAAGAAAAAGTAAATAGCATGGGTGAACAGGAGTGGACTGCACTATGCGACAAAGTTATGAAAATTGAGGAAGAATATAAGAAAAGTAATGTCATCATAGATGACCTAACTGAAAAAACATAATTCACGTGAGCGATAATGAATCAGATGAAGAAGATTTGGATATTTTTTGTGAAGAGAGTGATTCGGATGCGGAACCATCCACTAGTAAGGGAGCCATACAGCCCAACCATCCACTGTTTTTATGGAAGGTGTGACCCCATTGTGAATATAGTTTTTATTTATATTAATGTTTTTTATTTACATTTATCCTATTATTACCTAACCTATATGTTTTACAAATAACACATACATTAGATATTAAATAAAATAAAATAACCTATGAAATAAACACGAACTTTATAATCACCAAATAAAAATAAATTGACATAATCTATTAAGTATTAAAAATGTTAGAAAACGAAAATTGTTTGGTTGATTACCTATTGTCCACTCGACTGTACAATGCGTAAGTTCGGACTCGCGACTATATTCAAGGCGGTCACAAAGTTTGGCGCGGGCTGTACTGAATGTAGACCACAATCGTGAACATTAATAAAAATACATGGTAAAAAAGCACGCAACGCGCGAGCACTCTATGACATCTGACATTTCAGTGTCCTCGCGCTACACTAGCGCCATTTACTGCAACCTTTTACCAACATGCAGATAACAACAGACAGAAGTTGAGTTGTCATTGTCAATGTCAATGTCACAAAGTAACTGTCGGTTGGTTGTTGTTTGTTTGACTATTTCATGTTTGTGTTGAAAATAAAAATATATGGAACTATTGAAAACGCGCTTTATATAGCAAAAGTTTCTGCATATAAATAGATTGAAAACATACATTCAAAATGTTCATTTATATGAGCAAGAAGGTAATTTTATTTGTTGTTATTCGGTGTTTCCATAGTGATTTGGTGCACCGGTTTAAATATTTGGTCTCACGCAACTTTAAGTAACTTTAGGCATCCTTAATGAATAAACCCTATTAATACAACACTATTTAATTATTTGTATCTATGTATTTTTGTAATTGACCTAGTTTCAAAATAGTTAGTCAAACTTTACAGAAGTTTGTTCAGTTGTATGATATAATGTAACTTTTGTACAAAAGATAATAAAAACTAAATACGTAGATACAAATAATTAAATAGTTTTGTAATAATATGGTTTGGCTTGTAATAGGTTGTACTGAATACAAAATGTAAATGAAAATCCAATAGCATTGCAGTGACTGAAATGAACTTTGATTGGCGATATTAATATTGACATTGTTGATAATTCCCAAGACAATAGATCATATGAATGTCTGAACCTTATCGCTTCTCATGGTATGCTTCCAGCTCACAATTCCTACTCATAGTCGCACATGCCTAGATCTTATAATGCTAAAGACAAGATTATTTGCGCTCTGTTATGTTGTTCAAACTTACAGATCAAAATAGCGTCATTTTATTTTTAAATCGCACCACAAACAAAAACCAAGGTCACAAAACTATTATATGTATATTATAACAATGGAGTTTCTTGCTGGTTCTTCTCTATAGGAAACGACCAACCCTAACTGTGCACCTTTTTGTCGACGTTTTATAAGTGCCCATCTAGGCCTATGTGAAATATAATTTTGATTTTGATTAAACAATTACACAACATAGGATTAGAAACAGATGTCAAGAATATAAAATTTAGTAAGATCTAAAGCATGACCAATGTAAATGACACAACAAATTTTTTGTACACTTGCTAGGTCAAGCTATTAATGATAACACAAAACAAATGGCAACACCAAGACATAAAATAATTTTGAAGCCCTGGTTAACACCGGGTCTACTTAGATGCATGCGAAATCAACTACATATCAAAACCTTAAAGAATCCAAACAATGAGGTAGCACTTTGCATTTACAAAAGGTTTAAGAATTAGTTAAAGGTATAGTAATACTAGAAATTCTTGCAACAATATTTTAAAGAAAGTTAGACACGCAAGATATAATTAAAAAAGCTGGGAAAAATAACAAAACATTGGGAAGCAATTAAAAATATAATGTATACTAAGTAATAAAACCAAAGGGCAATCCACACAACTTATTTCAATTGAAAATCCTACTGAATCAATAAATACAGTAAATTAATTTGTTGCAGGTGTAGGTAAAAAAATATGAAATATAAAAATTATCGGAAAAATTACTTTCACAAAATGTTAATTTGGTCAGTGCAGAACCATATAGTCAGCCTACTATTTTTTCCCAGAATTCCTTTGTTCTTCTACCAACCGACGAAGAAGAAATACGGTCTTTAATTCTTAATTTAAAAAACGAGTGTGCAGTTAGCGTCGATAATATATCCGGACATTTCTTAAAACAATTTGCTGATATTATTGTTCCTCCACTTATATTCATTGTCTTTCTCTTCCGCGGTATTTCGATGTGCCTTCAAGAAATCCAAAATTATACCCATATTTAAATCCGGTCCCGGAGACAGATACTGTGTCAACAATTATAGACCAATCTCTATACTCCCGACGCTATCAAAAATCTTAGAACGATTAATGAATTCCAGACTCACTAATTATCTTGAACATAGTTCACTCGTATCTCCATCACAATTGGTTTTCGATCTGGTAGGTCTACAGCTGAAGCCTTCCATGAACTAACTGATCACTTAGTCAATAAACTAGATCGTAAAAAAAGACCTTAGCCAAATGGCTAAGGTGTTTTTTAAGGCAAATACCGGAAGGATACCGGTAGGTGGTGGTGGTGGGTTTTTTTGAGGTAAATACCTCGATTTAGCATTTGACACAGTATCTGTTCCCATTTTGATAAAAAAATTAGAAAATATGGAGGTGAGAAGTCAATCACTTCAACTTTTTACAGACTACTTGTCCGACCGTACTCGAATTACTAAAATAGACAATTGGATCAGTGAAGAACTACCTAATCAGTACGGTGTTCCACAGGGCAGCATCCTCGGCCCAACGTTATTCTTAGTTTATATAAATTATTTGTGTAATATTAAGCTACAAAACGGAAAGATCATCACTTTTGAGAATGATACTGCTTTGGTATTCGATGCTAATACGTGGGTTGAGGTCCAACATTATGCTCAACAAGGCTTCAATACAGTGAATAAACGAAATACATGACATATTCCATTAGACCACAGGATCAACCAAACTTCAACTTGAAAGTACACTCATGTTATTCAATCAACAATTGTTGTTGTCCTGTATTACCAAAAACGGAATCTATCAAATATCTTGGCGTAATAATAGGTCACCGTCTCAGCTTCCAACAACACATTGAAACTTTAGTTAAAAGAATCTGCAAATTAATCTACATATTCAAAAACCTACGCCGTATATCTGATACTTCAGTAATTAAATTAGTTTATTTCGCATTATGCCAGTCTTTGCTAGCCTACTGTATCACCACCTGGGGCGGTACTTCTAAATCATATATAAATAACTAGCTGTTGCCCGCGGCTTCGCCCGCGTGAAGTTCGGTAACTGTCCCACGGGATCATACTAAAGGGATAAATAGTATCTTACATGTTAATCCAGGTTAAATCGATCAAACCGTTTCGGAGGACTGCGATAACAAACAATGTGACACGAGATACAATACAATTCCAATCTAAATCATAAAGCTAGCTAGCTAAATTATGTGCCTACGTTCACCAAAATAACCTATCCAAAGGGTTAATACCCTTCAACGAACAGACGGCAGACACTATAGCAAAATCTATTGTCATCACCCCCTGGGGGATGATCTGATCGTTGATGAATTAAATAAAACAACTATCCAGCATATGAAAACCCCTGCGTTCTAGGAAGCTGCATATAAAAGAGGGGCCAAGGAGTTTCTCGTGATTTACTGAACCATTTTTTGGTCAGTGGGTCGTCTTAGGGGTTTTCCCTTTACCCTGTATAGAAGTCGAATCCGCCATCTGGATCTAAAAATAAAGGGAATCACCATCACTATCACAATCACTGTCACAATCACCATCATTATCACAATCACCATCACTGTCAGTCACAATCACCATCACTGTCACCATCATTATTACTGTCACCATCATTATTACTGTCACTATAGCTATCACCATCACTATTATAATCACTATCACTTTCGCAATCACTATCACCAACACACCAACACTGTTACTATCATAATCACCATCACTATCACAATCACCATCATCGTTATCACAATCATCATCATCATTATAACAATAATTATCATCGTAATCACAATCATCATCATCGTTGTTACAATCATCATCATCGTAATTACAATCATTATCATCGTAATCACAATCATCATCATCGATATCACAATCATCACAATAAATCAACAATAACTCTGTATAGAAGTCGAATCCGCCATCTTTTGGATCTCAAAATAAATGCCATATTCGTAATCAGCACCCCTGAAAATCTTGGAATTGCCACCTGCCGACAGTCTGCCACAATAAATCTTAAAATCGTTGTTTTTGTAATACACCCGACTTTTTCACTTTTTTTTAAGACTTTGTCACCCCATTCTACCCCTCTTAGGGGTTGAATTCTGAAAAAACCTGAAACCCATTTCTACTCATTTATCAATAGGAGCACTACTGTGAAGTTTCGAATAAAATAGTCCAACTAATCTTGTTTCCCCATACAAACTTTGGAGCCCCGTTTAACCCCGTTAGGGGATGAATTTTGAAAAATCCTTTCTTAGTGCACCCCTAGACCACATAAGAAACCTACTAGCCAAATTTGGAATCTGCAGGCCCAGCGGTTTGGGCTGAGCATTGATATGTGAGTCAGTCAGTTGCTTCTTTTATATACACACATCAACACGGTCTAGGGATATTTCATACTCAATTAAATAACTCGAAAAGTACTGGCCGCATTGGAATCTTTTATACACCGATTTGTTTGTAATTTATCTCAGACTAATTCCAAATTCAAATTTTTGAAAATTCTTTTGTTTCGGTGGCATAAAAATGTCTTGATGTATAGGAGAGGGAATTTTCATTTGTGCGAAATTTAGAAAACAATACGAATTATTATACGTTTAGTTACAGTTTTTTTTTCATTTTTAAACGAAAGATAAAGTTAAAATTGAGGTATTGTAGCCATGCAACGCCGACATTTGACGAGGGCGGAGATGTTACGAGCTGTGGGAATGCTGGAAGCTGGATCTGTTCAGCGTAATGTTGCTGAGGCCATAGGGACCCATCAAAATGTAATTTCAAGATTGTGGACACGCTATCGTGCCACAGGTGAAGTAGCGGAGAGGCACCGGGGGCCAAGTCGCATCACTACCCCCAGACAAGACCGATTTTTGCAAATTACTGCGCGAGCACAACCAAATGCAACGGCGACTCAATTGGTCCAAAGGCTGCGAGTGGAACACCAAGTGCTTGTGAGTGACCAAACTGTAAGAAGGCGACTGCATGAAAGCAATCTACGCTCTCGTAGACCACTCCGGGTCCCACCTTTACGGAGAGGCAATCGTGGACGACGATTAGAATGGGTTCGGAACCACGTGGACTGGGGCCGTGACCAATGGTCCAATGTGCTGTTCACGGCTGAATCCAGGTTCGGCTTCCATCCAGATTCACGAAGGACGCGTGTTTGGCGAGTTCCTGGACGATGGAGCCGTCTCCAGAACCCTCAGGAAGTTCACCCATACCAAGGAGGAACAATTATGGTTTGGGCAGGAATTCGTCTTGGAGGACTGACGGATCTCGTTTGCGTGCGGGGCAATATGACGGCAGAACGATACGTCCAACAGGTGCTGGGGCCCGTAATCTTGCCCCACAGAACACAAATGGGGCAAGATTTCCTGCTCATGCACGACAATGCCCGGGCACACACGGCGAGAACGGTAGCAGCTTGGTTACATACACGTAATGTTAGGGCCTTAGACTGGCCTGCTCAATCGCCAGATCTAAATCCCATTGAGCATGCGTGGGATATGCTGCAAAGAAGAGCTCTGAAGGAAGTTCCTGAAAATCTGGCTACAGAAGATCAACTTTTTGCGCACCTCAGAAGGACATGGGACAATATTCCGCAGCAAGACATTGACAACCTTGTTCTGAGCATGCCGAATCGTTGCCGATGTGTTATGAACATCATGGGCGCTTTCTCAGACTACTAACTTCAAGTTTATAAACACAAATTAAATGATTTTTCTATTTTTTTCAGTTTTTACTCACAAATTAAAAGTTCATTCATATACGGTTTCCGTCTATGCTTCATTTTTTTCCATAAAATCCTGAAATTTTAATCTATACCTTAAGCATTATTAAAAAATGGTTTAATATTAAATAACGTATCTTTTAAATATATACATGTCATATAAATAATTAACACATTGATAGTAATTCGCTTTTTTTAAAATATCCCTAGACCGTGTTGATGTGTGTATTTAGATTTAGAGAGAGGTCAAATAGCTATTATTGGCCGAACGTCCTGATGATCCAGGAACCAACATTCATTTTACTTTTAACCGGTGGCATTACGAGTAAAAGTAAAGCATTGGTTGTTTGTCACCAAATCGTCACTAAATCTTTATTCAGTAACAGTATCTCTAAGGTCTTCAGTTATGGAGATTCAGGTTGGCCGAACGTTCTGATATCAGGTCGTTCGGCCATAAATAAATGCTTCTAACTCTCGAACTGTTCTGTCACAAATTCTTTGGCTGGCATCTTTATGCGTCACATAATCGTCACTAAAAACTGGAGTAGCAGCCAGCGCCCTATCTCGACTGGCCGAACGTTCTGATGTAAATATTATTATTAGTCAGTTGTTTTTTCTCAATACGCTATCCAACCTTCGATCTCTACCAACACTGCAAAGTTCTAACGGTCCGGCAGTTGTTCATACTCATGACTACTAAAAAAACACTGAACTACCCAAAGATCACGCTTTCCTTTCTCAAAATAGAAGATCAGCAAATGTTTGTCCAATCATCTGTTTTAGCACTAGTTTTTCCAAGAAAAGGAGATTGTCAATTTCGGTCCAAGTGTGTTGCAGATGTACATTTTACCTTAAATGCAAGGTGTCACCGAGTACAACATTTTTTATTATGGCAGTAAAAAAAAATCAGAGGAATTGTTATATTTGCATTTGTATTTATGTTTAAAAAAACAGTAAAAAGGGTGAAAGAAGAAAGATAAAGAGGATAAAATGTTATTTATTATTGTTATAACTAAAGAAAAAATAAATAAACACCACACACAAAAAACAAACTAAACAACAAATAAAAAAACAACACAAAACAATAAATAAACAAACAATAAATATAATACTATTCTTCATCGATAACGTAATCTAAAAACTCTGCTGGGCGATTAATGTTATCTTCGTGTCTGGTCCACCCCAGAAACACACACATTATATGGGCACAGCAGCCCAGTGTGCGTTTCCCTATAGGGGCATGTGCAGTAATAATGTTTGATTCGATTTAAAACTTGGTCACTTGCGTTTATTAATATGTAGCAGTAGTATACTTTCGAAGATGTATGCCTGCTGTTTATTCTGATTCTCAACAACCATACATTGGTTTCAGTAATGTTGTAATCACTTTAGTCGTTTAATTGGTCAGTATCGCGATAGACTTCAATTGTATAAAAGCCATGCCGCACATGCTCGATGTAGTAGCTCCTTGCCAGCTTCAATTGGTAAGTGTCTAGTGCGAATATTATTAAGTCGTCCTCTGACAGTAGTGGAAAATCTTGCAATTGAGGTAAATCCCCTGATATGCTCTCAAATGCAACTGTTTGTCTGTTGAGGTTATTGGCAAGTACATAATCTGCTAAGTTATTTGGGCTATTTACGCGACTATTAATAATATCAAGCTTATATCATGCTTCTTCAAGAAGGGCGACAATGCCCGACTGAAGAACTATAGGCCCATCTCACTTCTAAGCCATGTCTACAAGTTGTTTTCAAGAGTCATCACGAATCGTCTCGCGCGCAGGTTTAACGATTTTCAGCCTCCCGAACAAGCCGGATTCCGAAAAGGCTTCAGCACCGTAGATCACATACATACGCTGCGGCAGGTTATACAGAAAACCGAAGAGTATAACCTGCCTCTCTGTTTAGCGTTTGTGGACTACGAGAAAGCCTTCAATTCGATCGAGACTTGAGCTGTACTGCAGTCTCTCCAACGGTGCCAAATCGACTATCGGTACATCGAGGTGTTGAAGTGTTTGTACAAAAACGCCACCATGTCAGTCCGACTTCAGGACCAGACCTTGGAACCTATCCTTCTGCAGCGAGGTGTGAGACAGGGAGACGTCATATCTCCGAAATTGTTCACCGCTGCACGGAGGATGTCTTCAAGGTTCTGGACTGGAGAGGGCTAGGCATCAATAATAATAATAAAAAAAGAAGATAATTACAGTACATTTATTACACACAGTACATTAACTACATGTGAACTATATATATACGCATAGGTACATAGGCTGTTATGATGATCTATTATTTTACTATGTAATAATATCAATAATAATGATAGATAGTTACCTGTCGTGGTACGTGATACGTTGTGCTATGGCATCTACGATATCACGATGTCTATCATAAAGGCCTTGTGTTTACACGTCGGCTCTTCTTCGCAGCACAGACCGATCACACAGAATACAAACGATTCCAGCAACAGGTTGGAACATTTTAAACACAATAAATAAAATTAATTAATGAAAAAAAATTAATAAATGAATTAATTAAATAATTGAATTAACAACATAACATATAATCTTTGAACGTAAGAGCCCTATTACCATTTTTTTAAGTTTTCTTTTGTTTTCTTGCTTTTTTTTGTTTTTCGTTTGTTTAGTGCCTGACCTGGTGTCAGAGTTTTTATGCTGAATATGGGCCTCTGACTTGGCTTTAATTGCTGTAGAGAAATATCTGTCAGGCACGTTGGTTTTTAATGTAATTACAAATGCAAAAATGTCAATTCCTCTGGGATATTTTTATTTGCTACCGTAATAAAAAATGTTGTACTGGTTGAGACCTGTCATTTAAGGTACAATTCATATCTGCAACACACTTGGACCAGCACCCCTTGTAAAACTGACATTCTCCTTTTCGCCTTTCTTAGTACTTTTCTTTATAATTCAAATAATAATAAAATATCTATTTTCACAATACTAAAGGGGAACACCCAAATACTCCGAAATATTTTATTCCTAATTTCGATGTTCCGATTGTCAAAAGTCCGAATTTCATAATACCTAAGAATTATAATGTCCAATAATAAACATCACGAAAATTATTTTACCGAAAGTCGTAAATGCGATTTGTTAGTTTTCCGATTTTCATACGTTCGAAGAATCAAATGCTCGAAGGGTTCTCGGTCCGAAAAACGACATTCCGATTTTCAATACTTCGAATAAACTACTAAAATTAGGACTCTGAATCACTTTTCCGAATTTTATCTGTTCAAACGATTTATTTGCCATCATTTTCACCACACTGAAACAACATTTTACGGAATATTATTTGGTTACAAATATAAAGGGTGTAACAAGACCCTTAACAAAGCCGAAAGGTACTTGTTGTCCCCGTCATTGCGATCATTTTTTTCTTTTAGACCATACCTGGGAACCTTCTAGTTACGAAGATATTGGGGGTCAAAGTTCCAACTTTTTCACAAGTTTTTTGTTAAATACAAGTTTTTAATGCAAGATTTTTACTTGAAACACCTCCACGACCCCCGTACTATTAAATCCATGCATCAGCACAATGTTTTGAGTGCGTTACATTGAGTACTACCGTAAAACGTGATTTTACACCCCAAAAACAAAGTCGTTTCCCAGCAATAAAGTAAAGTGCGTAAAGTTACTTAGTTTGATGTACATAATCCTTGGTCGACGGCTTCGTTAAGGGTCTTGTTACACCCTGTATAGCCGGTTACTTGGTAGCAGTATCGATATTAAGAGGGCCCTTCCCGGCGCGTCTATCGTCAACGCGAGCATGGTCGAAAAGCTTGTTGTTTCATCCAGAGCCACAGCGGCGATTTTCTTTCAACTCCCCTGTCTTACCCCGCCACGACCACGCACAACTCGTCTCCCGCGCACCTCACACCACCTAACGCGATGACATTGAACGAAAAATAGTGTTCGAAAATTTCTTAAACTTGTTCCAGGAAATACGTGTTTTTGAATAAGTCTTAGAAGTGTGTGAAAAAAAAAATTGTCATTAAGAATCTCTATTACATGTGCAAGGTTTCTATCGTGATGATTTCTTTACTTTTAGAGTTTATGAGTACATTGTGAACGGCGAAAGTTCAGGTAAAATTTGTGCGTGTGTGCAAAACAGATATTTCTGGAGGCTTATACTGAATTGGTTTCTACATTGTTTTAATTTTTGCTCCCATAGAAACCTAGATATAGTGCACAAAATACCTATTAGTTCAAAAAAATCCAAGATAGATGTATAACAACTGCATAATCACGTACGAGCGTTTGTATGAAAAGTATGACGGGTTGGCCGCTCTTAAATTAAAATACTGTCATAAAAAGTCAACATGTTGTGCTACAAAACTTAGTGACACAAAGGAATCGCTGCAAAACCGACTTCATTGTCTGCCCTACCCTAGAGTCCAATTTAAGCCCGCGTAGGCGTGGAGAGGTGGGGCGGCCCGCGAGCTGAGGAGCAGGTGGTTTAACGGCCCGCCGCCGCGGCTGAAGCAAACCGAAGCTGCGGTGGTGAGCGTTAAAACCATCTGCGACGATAAGCTCGCGTGGGGTCGTCCAAACCCGGCAACGCCGGAGCCGTGACAGAAACAATGCTTGCTGCATGTTGCATGCCTGCTTGTATGCTGTATGCCTGCTTGCATGCTGCATGCCTGCTTGCATGATGCTTGCATGATGCTTGCCTGCTTGCATGTTGCATGCTTGCTTGCATGCTGCAAATCCCCTGTATGAATCACTTCGGTTAGGTTAAGTTAGAACTGTGACTATTAAAGCGCGAAGGCGAGCAAGCTAAGCTAGCGTGCCACGGCAGCGGCCGCCGAGTGCCAGATCCCCTCTATTGTTGGTGAATCATTTGGGTTGGTAAGGGTCGTCTTAGGGGCGGAGTTAGGTTAGTTTAGGATTGTGACCAGGGAAACAAAATCTTTTTCGTATTTTTGATGTTTCGAATTACCATTTTTTTTTTTTTTTCGGATGGGAAATCATCAAATAACCCCTCCCGCTCTGGGCTAAGCAGGAGGGAGTGTCAGACTTTTACTTACTAAAACCCATCCATGTTCCTTCCTTTGCCCTTTGTGTTCCAGGGCCGCGGTATCTCTTTCGAACAGTCCCGCAACCCTGGCAGGCATCGGTCCTTTCGGACCCCTTCCTGTTTGCTGACTCTCTTTGAGGCGCGCGTGGAACACGAACGCGCAGTCGACACGGCCTGTGGTCATAAGACGGACTGACATCGAGCTAGCCCATAGCTCACCGGCCACAGGCCCGCGCCTGTGATGGCCGGGGGCCAACACGTGGCCCCCGACTAGAGATGCAAAACGAATTTTAAACGTTTTAAACCATTTTGTTTTAAACCGTCTTTTTGGTTTAAAACGATTTAAAACCGCAATTAACGGTTTAATATGGTTTAGAATGTTTTTTTTGGAATGCACTGAGGCTTTACACGAAGTTATCTAGACCCCACCTCTTTCCTGATTTAGAATATATAGAAGGAAAATAAAATAAAAATGTTTTAAAATCAACCTTCATTAACATGACAGACAAACATAAAATCGATCCCCACCTGCCCAATCTCTCCCCGTTGCGATTTTGGTAGCAAAGTGATAAATAAAAATGCGGCATTGCCGTTTTATTTTAATAAATACCCAAAACATGATTGTTTTCAGTGTCTAATCCTAAATAGTAGTATAAATATGATATATGACTTCACATATATTAATAAAAAAGGTAAATGATATCAATTAGCCTTTTAAACTATTTTTTAAGTAATTCGTAATCAATGTACGGCCCACGTGGTCGTGGTTTTAAACCGTTTTAAACAAATAATTTAAAACGGGTTTTAAACCACTGATTTTGGTTTAAAACGGTTTATTTACAACTATACCCCCGACGCCCGGTGCGTCTCCCGCGGCGGCTGAGACGTGATGCTCTGTCCCTCACATGTCCCGCCACGTCCTTCGCTAGCATGACTGCTTCGCAGAAGGAGGTGACGGCGTCCGATTCCCTCTCGCTCCGGACCATGGATTGAACCAAGGCCGGACGCGAGAGGTCGCCGCCGCCGATCGCCGCTACGAGGACACGGCGGTGCTCCGCCCACGCGGGGCAGATCTCCACCGTGTGCTCCACCGTGTCCTCCGGTCGATCCTCACAATGGTAGCACCCGGGCGTTTCCTCCCGCCCGATTCGGTGCAGGAACCTCCCGAAACAACCATGTCCGGTGAGGACCTGCGTCAGGCGGAAGGTGAGGGCGCCGTGGCGCCCCTCTAGCCACTCCTCAAAGAGGGGACTTACCGCCACTATTGTGGCGTGCCCTGCACGGGGCTGCGACAGTCGCTCTCTCCGTGTCGCCATGAGATCACGCCGGAAGTCCGTCCGCTGAGCGTTAATTTGCCGCGGCAGCGGAGTTTCCCCCCGGCGTAGTGCCTCCACGCGCCACTCATGCAGGCGCGCGAGGACTATCGCCTCCAGATCCCATGGCGGCAATCCGGCAAGGAGGCTCGCCGCCTCGTTCGAATTACCATTAAGTCGGACTTTTTGTTATTCGATCTATTGAAACTCGGTATTTTGAGAAGAGTAATTATAAACGTTAGGAATATTGAAATTTAGGAATTATAAAAATAGGAGTAATGGTAAGTCGGAGTTGTTATATTCGGAATTTTGAACCATTCGGAATTATGAAATTCGTATTTGTGACTTACGGAATAAAGTTTTTCGTATTTATGTAGTGTACCCATACTAAAGCTATTTGTAAAAGAAAATTGCGCACCTGGCTATTTTAAGTCTTGACTACGCTTCCACAGAAAAGTTACTTAAACCTGTGTCTTAACACTCACACATAAACACTCAAACATTTACACACTCACATTCGCACACACACAACTACTCACGCATTGCATCAATGCACTTTCATCACCCCATTTACACTTTCATCCTTTTAATTCATTTTTTAATTTTTGTGTTGCATGTAGGCACTCCTAATCATCCTAAGTCCTGACCCGCTTTTTTATACAATCCAATTTTTTTATTATGCTTACAAGCATATCTACACTAATATTATAAAGAGGAAAGATTTGTATTTTTGTGTGTATGTTTGTAATGAATAAACTCTAAAACTCCTGCGCCGATTTCAAAAATTCTTTCACCATTAGAAAGCTACATTCACCCTGAGTAACATAAGCACCCGTGCGTGCCGGGACGGGCCGCTAGTTTCATATATACTTTTTTGTTTCTTAAGTTTTTTTTACTTTTGAACTATTAGTAAATATGTCATACTTAAGGTTTCAATAAGTTGATGTTTTTGATGCCAATTTCATATTTTGTTTTACTTATGTTTAAAAAATATCTTCAAATAATTAATTTTAAGTTCTTGTTTACCTACTTCCAATTTAAATTTTATCTTTAGCATCTTGACAAAAAATGTAGCTAGTAAAATGTTAGAATAAGCCAGAGAGGTGATCTGTAACTCGGGACCTTCCTACTTCAGACACCTTTCTCTATATACGATTGTGTCATATACCAGTGCCTGTAATTTTTGATGTCGAGAAATATAAAGATTTATGATTATGATTATCTAATTAGGTGCTATCTTTGCCAGCCACATGAGGCAAGTAAACATGCCATGATGGTAAAACCAATGATGGGGGAGCTCTAGCTCAAAAATAAAACCTCATCCTATTAAACTATTACATTAGCTTATGACTATTCTTACTTACCTAAAAATAAGGATTGTTCTGCTTCTACAAGACCAGAGTGACTAACTTACTACTAGCAACTAGCATTTTCTTGCTATCTCTGTCCTCATGAATAAGTTGTAAGCATAATATATAAAAGTTATTATGTTTAAATGTTACTGATATATTTTATAAAATAACTTGCAACCTGCCGTTGCATTTTACTAACCACAGCCCACCTTTTGGGCCCAAAACTAAGCTGAAACGAACAATACATATTCACAAAATTTAGTTTAAGTTGGTTGAGTGGTTTCAAAGTTTATATAATAGTGAAGTGACTTTTAAAAGTTCCAAAATGGAATGAACTGAACTGGAATACAATACCTTTTTTTAACTACTAGGTACTATAATTAATATGTAGGTTTTATAATTTTTTTAATATTATCTTTACAGATTGCAATACCCAAACAATCAAATGTAGCTTGCATATCTTGGAACCATTCATCAGGATACATTGCTGTTGGTGGAGAAGAAGGCATGTTAAAAGTTTTAAAATTGGAATCTGGTAATATAATTGACTATTTATTTTCTAGAGGCTAGGCTTACCTACTGCACAAACTATTCATTATTTTCAAAGAATGATAAAAAATGCTTGCAAATGCTCAGCGTTGTTTGTGATCGACTTCTAATGATGTATATTTGTTGAAAGATACAACTTGAACACATTTATTTAAAATTTAAAAACATTCAATTTTCTGAAAATTTATTTATTTTCTACTTTAAAACATACTTTGTAGTAAGTTTCCATAAACCAAATCCATTTACCAACCATACCACTATATTTAAAGGGATTTGGTTGACAGAACATCTACATCTAAACAACTATACTTAGTTGCGTAGATGTTCTATTTGGTTAGTTTGCATTTGTGTGGTTGGATTCAATATAAACATATGTATAATCAAATGAACTATTTTTTTTGTTTATTTATTGCTTTACAGGAGGTGGAGGGAATCTCTCAATGAATCTTAGCTTGGAAGGCCACACTGGTCGGTTGTGTGTGGCTGTTTGGAATGAAGTCTTTCAGAAGCTGACCACTAGTGATGAACATGGTGTCATCATTGTTTGGATGCTTTATAAGGTAATTCCTACCTATTTTGTAAAGTAGCAAATACTTTGTAACAAAGAGCAAAAGGTTTGTAGAAGGTGGCATTCTACTGCATGACAGCCTTAAATATGACACATCTTTCTGGGACATACTGTATAGTATTAGTTTATACAGTGTGTAACGTAAAGGGTATAGTCATATGGAAGAGTGTGGTACGGACCATCAAACTAAACAACTTTATCTATGGGACCACCGTCGTAATCACGAAAAAATAATCAGCTGTCTCATACAAAATTTCAATACCTACTCGACCCAAATGTATGGGACAGCTGATTATTTTTTTTACGATTACGATGGTGGTCACATAGAGAAAGTTGTTCAGTTTGATGGTCCGTACCACACTCTTCCATATGACTATGCCCTTTCTGTTACACGCTGTATATTGTATGTATCAATATTTGTAAAGTTGATATTTCATATATGATGTTGTGAATACAAACAAAGTCAATGTGTCGTGCTGGAAACTGCTCCCGTATCCAAAAACGATTTCGTTTTGGAAAGACAATTTCTATCTTTTTTGGCATATTGAAAGCGAGCGAAATGGACAAAGAATTCCCGAATCCTATCGAAGCATTTGTGAATATGGGAGCAGTTTTTGAAACCTACTATAGTATTGTTTGTTTTACTTTGCAGGGGTCTTGGTATGAAGAAATGATAAATAACAGGAACAAATCAACTGTGAAAAGCATGGCTTGGGGTTCTGATGGACAAAAGATCTGCATTGCATATGAGGATGGTGAGATAACATTCTTCTTCTTCGTGTAGCTGGCACGAAATTTTTTATATTTTGTTAGCCCAGAACTTCGCCACAACCACCGCGTCGTCGGTAGCAGCGCAGAGGTCACTTGGGCTACATGTTTTTGGGCTACCATTGATATTATATAATTTCAGTTATTGAGACTGATGAATAATTACCGTTAAAAATACTTTTTTACTGATTTGCGTTCATTTGCGAATCATTAAAATTTAAACCTTATCTCCAAGACATAAAAGCCACATGACGTGGTTCATGCTCCTCTGCAGAGACTAACTCATGATCTTATTACAGGAGCTGTTATTGTGGGCTCTGTGGATGGTTCTCGAGTGTGGGGCAAAGACATTAAAGGCCCAGGGCTTGCTGCAGTTCAATGGTCGCCCGATAACTCACAGCTACTCTTTGCGCTGACCAATGGGGAGCTGCACATATATGACGATCAAGGGAATTTTACAGTATGTACCTACATACATTAGTACAGTACAGACTGAAAAGTTGTGTGATAATCGGTTGTCGTGGTATGGGCATGTGATGCGGAGGAATGAGGAAAATGTCGTGAGGAAACTTTTGAGTATGAATGTGGATGAGTGGAGGAAGACCAAAGAAAGAATGGATGGACTGTGTAAAGGTTGATATGGCAAGAAAGAAGGTATACTGATAAGATGAGTAATAGAGAAGTATGGAATGGAAGAAGAAAACATGCTGCACTGACCTCAAATGAATTGGGATAAGTATTCGGGCATGGGTAAAATGGCATGTCGAGCTTTAGAAAGAGACTATCATATTTATATGAGTAACAGAGACGACAAAGGCGAAAATTATCTTTAAAAAAATGTTAATCTCCCATTTTAGATGCCAGTTACCATTCATGGTGTATCAGGATCAATGGATATTGTCACAATGGATTGGTATTCTGGAAGCGCTCCAGCCAACAGACCCGTACTAGCAATATCTTACAGAAGTGGTGTAATATTGTTAATGAAAAATTGCAATGAGGAAGGTAAACCGATATTTTCAATACTGACCTTAGAAGCATGTCGAACACCTATTCAATAAGTTGAAAACCTGTATTTCAAGGTGAAAACCTTTTCAACGAGTTGAAAAACTATTCAACGAGTTGAAAAACTATTCAACAAGTTGAAAAACTGTTCAACAGGTTAAAAAACCATTCAACTTGTTTCTAAGGTTGGTTACACATCAATTATAATCCTTTGCATTTCATAGTCCCTGCAGGTGCAAATAGGTGGGTGGTAGTAACTATTTTCTATTCCTGAATTCTAAAAGAACTCATGAAATACCTAAGATATTTTAATCATTTTCAGATAGTGTTGTTGTAGAATCAAACATGTTGATTATTGATTGTCTCTGGAATCATAATGGCACTATCCTGGCTGCTGCCGGCTGTACAACTGACAAGACCAATGTGGTTCAATTTTTCGGCGCATACGGAGAGGTATGTGCGTAGAATATCGCAATAAAATTGACTCACTGAAGTAATCCATAACTTAAATGCTCTAACATACTTTTGTTCCAGCATATAAGAACGTTGCGCGTACCGGTTGGTAACATGAGGGCTTTATCGTGGGAGAAAAAGTCCCTGCGACTGGCTATCGCTATCGACTCCTTCATATACTTTGCTAACGTCAAAATGGACCACAAGTATGCTTTCTATGGCAATACTTTGGCCTATGTATCGGGGACAGAAACAGTTACCTTTTGGGATACGGTTACACATCAGGTTAGACTAGTTTTCTCGTCTTGTTTAATACATTTATTTCTTCACAAAAATTAAAGTTTAATTTTTATTTATGAATTTAGTCCTGGATAAATCATATTCCTGATGTCATTGATATGTGCGCAGTTGACGAATACTGTGTGATAGCCACTTTGGGGCAAGTAATAATATCAAATCAGCAAGGAATACAGTGTGATGGTGAGAAAAATCTTTTTTTTTAATAATATCAAGTATACAAGTCTCTGATCTGTAGAATTGTTGTCATGTAATATCGAAATCTATACAAATACATAAAAGTGTCTGTGTGTAATATCAAAATAACAGCTTTTTACTGAATGCATATGAAAATATGTATACGGTACATAAAACATTTTTTTCATTTTTTGTCTGTCATTTGTTCCGGCTAATCTCCGAAACGGCTGGACTGATTTCGACGGGACTTTTACTGGCATATAGTTGATGTTATAAGAACTATCATCGGCTACTTTTATTTTAGAAAAATAATTTTCCGTGTAAAAAAAAATAAAACCCCTGAAATTGGTAACAAAATTCGCTTCTAAAAGGGAAGTGCCTATATTAATGGGGATTTTTTTTTAATAAATTTATGCGAACGAAGGTCGCAGGCAACTGCTAGTTAGCAATATAAACTTGAAAACCAATTTACGTATAAATTATTACGGCTACAAATTTGTTTGAAACATAGCACATACATAGGCAAAAATGACTAAAAATCATTCATTTGAATGATTACCTCATTCAAATGAATGATTTAGTCATTTATGGTTTTTAAATTAAATAATAAAATCTTTATTGATTGATTACGATAATTACGTCTACATAATTATACAATTTTAGCCAAAGCTGTAAGTATCCCGGTGGTATATGTGACCATAAACAGCAAAGCGATTGTAGTAGCGGCGTCAAAGGAATCGTTTATAATATGGAAGTTCTCTACGCCGACTAGACCTCGTAAGTATTTTATTTTATTTTAACTATGATGTGCGACTGATTATTTAGGGGTACATATGAAGAAATCAATGTATGATTTCACAATATATAAGTAGAAATGCATAAATTTAATTGTAAATTAAGTTCAGCGAACCAAAAACATTGTACCTACTGTTATTATTGTTACACTACTTACGTGTCATGTGATATTTCAGGTGCTACAGAACAGTTGTACCAAGCCGACGGGTCCCTCGTCACGGCTGCAGACGCAGGGTTTCATGATGACACGATATGCTGCGTCGCAAGTTCTGACACCCATTTGTTAATTGGAAGAGACTCAGGCTCTATACTACTATTTTCTCTTGTGAATTTTAAGAAGATCACTTCGATAAATATGAATTCGCGGCCTTATCGGTTGGGACTGAATTCTAATTCCAGGTATACATTTTTAATGATTTGATCAAGAAATAAACAAAAATAACACATGTTGAGTGTTCGTAGTGACACGTATAAGCTCCTTGCGGATCATATCCATGTTAATATCTATACTATTATAAAGAGGTAAAGTTTGTGAGGTTGTATGGGGTAATCTCTGGATCTTCTGACCCATTTTAGAAAATTCTGTCATTAATAGGAAGCTACATTATCCCCGAGTGCCATATGCTATGTTTACAACGTACCCGTGGGATAATTACCGATCAAAACGCGAGCGAAGTCGCGGGCAACAGCTAGTAACAAATATAAGAAATTAACTCTATCTATCTGCTCTATCTTCCTTTTCATGCGCGGAGAGCGGATTTAGCACACAATAGACCATGACTTGGGTTAGAACAGGTTTTATTTACCCGATTTTATCGTCGTCGCATTGCCGGCCCTCATGAGTGGTGGCGATGTCTCAGGTGAACCCGGACATCGCCAAAGGAATTTATTGCCGGGAGGCGGGCTGAGCTGGATGGGTTGCGGACGTCATGCAAACCAGTTCTCGCGGCTCATCCGCCAAGGCGACAGTAGGCTTACGGCGGTGTTTTTTAGTGGGTGCAAGTTCCACATAACCAAGCCGTCTCCCCGGACGGTGTGGTATGCATCAGGCATTTGTCACCGTTTAATAAAAAAAAGGCTTTATTAACCCGATAGTGCATTCCCGCGAAATGGTTCCTTACCTATATGCAGACGAAGCCACAAAAAAACTACTTCATTACAATCAAAAAAACTTTTAAAAAGGGTCCTTAACTATATTATTTCTACCGATTTATTTAAGATACAATACTTTATTAACGGATTAATATTATTGTTTTGGTTTGTAGCAAGTTCTACGTGATAGACCAGCCAGGCTCTCTATATTTGTTGGAGACCGACATGGCCAACAACATAAGTATCGGACAAGCGTTACGTAAAGACGTGTGGAGCGCTCTCTGGGCATCCGACAACCCGCAAATGCTAGCAGTGGCGGAAAAAGCTAGGCTCTATGTGATGAGGGATACTGAGCCTGAAGAGCCGTTGACCATGCAGGGGTACCTGTGTAAGTTTAAGGTACGTACAATCGTCACTTGTCAACTGCTAGGCAGTCTTCCCTACTTGCGAAGCATCTATGAAGCTCCCTACACGGCAAAGTGTCCAGCTGTTTATATCCTTGGACTTTCGGAACCATTTTTAAGATCTCCTGTCCAACGCTATTTTGCTCCATATTGTCAACTAGCGACCCATCCCGGCTTCGCACGGGTGCTATGTAAACCTTCCTCTTGAATCACTCTATCTATTAAAAAAAACGCATCAAAATCCGTTGCGTAGCTTTAAAGATCTAAGCATACATAGGGGCAGACAGCGGGAAGCGACTTTGTTTTATACTATGTAGTAAAGATAGTATTTGCCTATTGTAAAATGTCAATGTTTTTAGGAATTGGAAATAACCTTAGCACTTCTGGACACTGTGGACGATAAATGTACACCTCAGCACATTGTAAGAGTAGAGGTTAAGTCTCTAAGAGACACGAGACAACTCATTGAAAAAGTAGGATTAAAGGAAGCAGAAAACTTTATTAAAGATAACCCACATCCGCAACTATGGTATGTGCATTACTTTGTGTTATTTATTTCATCACCACGGGTCTCAAAACGGTGAAGGCAAACATCGTGAGGAAGCCGGCATGTCCTAGAACCAAAAAATTCGAAGACATGTGACATCTACAAGCCCGCACTGGGTCAGCGTGGTAGATTATAGCCCATTCCCTCTCATGGAGACGAGGCTTGTGTCCAGCAGTGGGAACATTATAGGCTGATTATGCTTAATATTGTCAAAATAAGAATGCTGTATTGCCTCGTTGGTCGAGGAGTCGCAAGCGCGACAGCTAAATATGAGATCCTGGTTTCAATTCCCGGGTCGGACAAAGTGCTATTGGGTTTTTCCATCAGGAATTTCTCAGTAGCAGTCACGGAGTCTGGATTCGTGCCCGGTTGATGTCAACAGGCTCACCCCCTATTACATGGGACTTAAACATAAGTAGCAAAATGCGTGTCTTTTAGGTACACTTGTGCCTATCCTTACCGGGATTACAGGCGTGCTGTTATGTTAAGAATGCTGTAAAATTATTTAATTTTTTATTTTTTACATTTTAGGAAAGCTTACAGACTAATAACATTATAATAACAAAATATAAACCTAAATTGCTAATAACAAGCGTCCACAAATATATACAAAAAATAATAATTTAGTTCGTAATTGATAACCTTACTTTCTAAATTATCTATTTTATTGTACACACGGCTACACACCAAGCCATACATTTCCAGTCTATGCTGATTTCACATTGTATAGGATATCCGTACGTATCCGTATGTACCCCAAACTTTCAATACAAAGTAAAAATACAAAAATCTAACATTAGAATACTCTCAAATTATTGACGTAAGAAGACTTAAAGAAGTCGGTTCGTTTTATTTTACTGTTATTAATTTAACTTCCAGCTTGAAAAATAAACGGTTCAAGTGCAGGCAGGTGCCTCCTGTATAAAAATGGATTCGCTAAGAGTTTCCTCCATACGACTAATCATCATCAGAATCATGGTTTTCTGTAATCAAATTGTCATTTGACCTTTCCAACGATTTCAGTTACGATGCTTCTTTCAGGTTGCTTTTAGCCGAAGCTGCTTTAAAAAATTTCGAGTCTGAATCGGCTCTTGATACTGCTGAAGCTGCGTTTGTGAGACGTAATGATTACGCTGGAATAAAATTTGTGTCCCGTTTGAACGCATTGCATTCAAATGCTCTTAAAAAGGCTGAAATATTAGCTTACTTCAAAGATTTTGATGCAGCTGAAAAGATATATCACAATGAAGACAGACGGTTTGTTATCATATACCACACATTTACTAATTAGACTATGTACTTAAGATTAACACCTTATCTACATACTCGATAATGTTGTTTGATTATATTGCAGAGACTTGGCTATAGCTCTTCGGAAACGTTTAGGGCACTGGTTCCGCGTAGTTGAGTTATTGAAAATGTCGGCAAGTACCACCGATGCGCAGGTCAAACAGGCTTATAGTAACATTGGCGACTATTACATTGACAGACAAAATTGGTAAATAAAAAATATACTTGGCCTACCGCTTAACTGATATGATGGCTGTGGTAACTGCGCGATGAGAGACCGGTGTTAACTTTCGTCAGCGGGCCAATGACAAAGCTCTTGCTTCCACAGCACCGTCTAAGTTAAGCGGCTGGCCTGTTATTGTATCTTTGATTGCTAAAACTATAAAAAAGACTAATAAATACAAGGTGTAACAAGACCCTTAACGAAGCCGTCAACCAAGCATTATGTACATCAAATTAAGTAACTTTACGCAAAAATTATTGCTTGCGAAACGACTTTTTTGGGTGAAACATCACGTTTTACGGTAGGACTCAACGTAACGCACATAAAATAAAATATTAAATTGTAAAAAAAAAATACGTGTTTAATCACTTGGTTAATTTTAATTCTCGAGTACAACACTTATGTTGTATTCGAGAATTAAACAAGTGTACCACAATGTTTTAAGGGCCAATACAAAGCATTTTTAAGAGATAAAAAAAGTTTTGTATTTCTTGCATTTAAGTTTAGCTTAGTAACCTAGATCTGCTCAAATTGAAAGACAGTTTTTTTTTTAACCAAATGAAGAATAAATTTAGGTGTATCTTTTGTACCTACAGGTCAAGTGCGCTGGAGTACTACAATATGTCAAATAACACAGAAGGATTAAAGAAATGTTATATGGCGCTCGAAGATAACGAGTCCTGTTCGAAATTGTTCACAAGCTCTCCAAGACTAAAGGTATTTTAACAAAAGGAGATAATTTATCAGTAATAAAACCCTTTTCAAATTAAATTATAAAGCAAAATAACTCACAATTTCTTTTACTTTCATCAGGAAGTTGGTGTGACAAAGCAAAATGCATTAGAATATGACCTAAATGATTTTATAAGTCAAGCGCCATCTATACCAGGTATTATGCAGTTAAAAGAAAGCGGCAGGATGACACAGGCAGCTGAAATGGCGTTTCAGGCAAGTAATGTACGGTACGCGGCCGTTAAGAAGGCAACTGACTTTCTAGAAAAAGTTAGATTTTGTAGAGGGTCGTTTCTGTCACTTTTGGATGAGAAATAGCCACTCGCACATGCACATAATTATACGTGTGTACGGGCAAAATGATACGAACGATCTATTCCAGTGTGTAACTTATTGTTTTTTCTTCTAGCTAGCTAATTTAGAAGCTTCCAAGAAGGCGTCGCCCTTGAAGATCAAGAAACTCTATATTTTAGCTGGTCACTTGTACGGCCAAAGCGGCGTCGGTTAGTTGGCATTATACTCACATTTGATTAAATAAAAACCACCTTATTAAAAGCTTTTACGTAGAGGTTTTTTTTAATTTTAGATAATTGATCGAAATATAGTATACATCTACCAAACTGCAACTTTGTTTTATAGCTGTAATAGTTTGAAGTGACATGTTTGAGAAGTTGAGTTTGTTTGCGTAGAGGGCGCGTACGGGCGCGAGGCGGCGCGATGTTGGCGCGCGGCGGTCGCGGCGCACTGGGCAGCGGCGGCAGCGGCGCGGGCGCGAGCGCGGCCGCCCCGCCCCGACGCCGCGCTGCGCGCTGCCGCTCGTCTCGCGCAGCACCACCACGCACTGCACGACGCACAGCATACGCAGGTCACAGTTCACACGTTCTAGATTAATATGTATCCTCATCATTTGCCTTGTAGGTGTCTCACCGCACTTTTCCAATTATTAGAGTGCGTCATGGCTCTTTAGGCAATTTGCTATAGTCTGAACTAACGTTATTTGGTTCATTTATGTTATGTTGTTTATGTGTGTTTTGGCGGTTGATTGATGATTTTAATGATAATAATGCTGTAATTACATCCGTGTTAACTGTTAAGGTCATAAATTTTAAGTCTGACACTGACCTGCAAATTGCTAAAAACGCAAGAAAATTTAAATTTCGCGGGCTACCCTGGCGCTTCCACTCTAAGAAAATGAAATTACCAAAATATTCCAGTTCAAATTGTGCATGTTCTCGTAAAAATCATGATCTTATAATGCTTGTGTAATTAATCCAGGTTTGGTGTACTATAGCATCGATAGCGATCCAAGCCCGTCAATTTGAATTGTGTTCCAAGGCATTGATCAAACTAGAAGCACAGGATGTAAGCATAAGCATCTTATATTTATTTATTTTTGATATAACCTTGTAGGATCGGCGAAACAGCGCTTTGAAAACAATTTCTGGCATAAGAAATTAAGAATATACTGCCCATAAATCTAAAATGTTTTTTTTCTATATTGTTTTGTTTTATTGTATACTTACAATAAACGAATTTCAGTGTTATGTGGTGTATCTACGTAGGTACCTATATACACACATCAAAAAAGTTTATGCGACATACGTACGGTTTTGAACTTTTGAACGATTTTTACTATTGTAATATATTTATATTTCTTTTATAGATAATAACTAAGCATTTTGGATGCATTAGTGACTAAAGCAACAAAATCCTTCATTCAATTGTTAATTTAATCACAATAATTAACAATAAGTGTACTACCGTAACATACGTAGGTACGTACGTTTTATAAACAAGTAACTATAAAATCAAAAACCCGACTGCAAATATTATAATTATTCTGAATTAAATTTAAACATATAATTTACATTTTTTGTAATCACCTCTTATTTTCCTATATTTTTGATACCCTACTCGATAGGTTGTGTGCGTTACGATTGCTCCGCCATATTGTCAAAATCGAAGGGAACAAACTAAAAAATTGTCAAAGTAGAAATAAAGAAGTTTTAAGGATTGCGCTGCCATGGAGATCTCAGCTACTACTTAGGTTAGAGATCTAATTCTTTTTGTCAATTGAAGACTGAATTTTTTTAAAAATTGGAGAAAAAAGAATTACAAGCTCTGGCTCAATGTTCTACGAAATATTCACCTTGGAAGCTGTTTTTTTTTTTTTTTGGACAATGCCCGTTACTGAAATATACAAGGTTTTTTTACTTAATAAAATACGTAAATAACGGTTTTTATTCAATCCCGTCTTAGGACACTTGGGTTTTTAAGACGAATATAACGATACCCTAGCTGTCGAAATCCATCCAGCCGTTTGCAAGATACGAGGTAATAAAGTTTACAAACAAACACAAGATTCGCGCGACAAACATAACCCTTCCTGAACAGTCGGGTAATAAAGTTAAAACGAAATTAAACTTTTCATGTTTTACCAAATTAAATACTTACCGACATTTTTTTTTAATTATTTGGTACCTAATTCAATACAAAGTGTGACCGCCTCGTTGTTTAAAACTTGTCGGAAATGATTTTTCATTTAATTTATAAGATTGTTTATCTGATCCTGCGGCAATCACTCCCAATGGAATTCCATTGGGACCGATTGCCAACTTAACCAAGTCTTTCGGTTGTTGGGTAAGATAAGTTATGATAAGATAAATATTTATTTGCTCAAACATGTGTACACATACAATAATAAAAAGTGCATGTAGGATGACATAAATAAAATTCGTTCAGACATGTTTGCTATGGTGTGCAAATGTTTTGAATTTAAAATTGTGATTTTTAATGTAGCAATAATATTGTGAAGTTAATATAGCAAAAAAGAAAAAAATAGAATAAAATAAAATTAGATTAGGTAAAATTAGATATTGCAAAAATAAAAACAATGTAAAGTTAGCATCGATGAATACCTAAATGTCAAAATGATACATGTCAAAAACAAACAAAAAAATGAAAAAAATTGTAATTAAAATAATAAGCACATAATAATAAATTTCAAAGTATACACAGTCATGTCAAACATAATTACTAAAATCATAATTGAATCTATGACACAGCAAATTGTTCTGCCAGAAATTCATCAATATTATAGTATGCTTTGTCAGTTAGGAATGATTTTAGTTTTTTCTTCAATTGTACATTATTAAGCTCTCTCCAACTTTTAGGCAACTTATTATAAATAATGGGAGCCATGCAGAAAACACTTTTGCGCATAAGTGCAGTCTTACTCCTATGCAGACACAGCTGATTTTGATCACGCCTGTTTCTGGGGAATTTTTCGGCCATTCGCGCAAATAAGTTATTGTTATTCCTAATAAACATTACTGTTTCCAGAATATAAAGGGTTGTCGACACTCCGTCCAGGTTCTCTAGAACACGTCTCCGGAGCAGGTTCCATACGTGCACGTGCTCGATGGGATTGAGGTCTGGCGATTGTGCAGGCCACGGCAATACCCAGATGTCTTCCATTGCCAAATACTCTCTGGTCCTCCTTCTCATCGTCTGGCGTGAAACCTGAGCCAAGACTTTGTGCAAATGTGTGAACATATACCAGAGGACATCTTCAAGGAACTTTCAGCTTTTGTAGACGAACTGAACCCGTTTTTGTTGATGACAATATTGTTGCCATCAACAAAATCGAGCTCAGTTCGTCTTCTTCATAATACCCGCCCATACCATGATTGTAGGGCACGCCACAATAGTGGCGGTAAGTCCCCTCTTTGAGGAGTGGCTAGAGAGGCGCCACGGCGCCCTCACCTTCCGCCTGACGCAGGTCCTCACCGGACATGGTTATTTCGGGAGGTTCCTGCACCTAATCGGGCGGGTAGGAAACGCCGGGTCACCATTGCGAGGATCGACCGGAGGACACGGTGGAGCACACCGTGCATGTCTGCTCCGCTTGGGTGGAGCACCCCCGTGTCCTCGTAGCGGCAATTGGCGGCGGCGATTTCTCGCGTCCGGCCCTGGTTCAATCCATGGTCCGGAGTGAGAGGGAATGGGACGCTGTCACCTCCTTCTGCGAAGCAGTCATGCTAGCGAAGGAGGTGGCGGGATGTGAGAGGGAGAGAGCCTCACGTCTCAGCCGCCGCGGGAGACGCCCTGAGCGTCGGGGGCCACGTGGTGGCTCCCGGCCACCGTAGGCGCGGGCCTGTGAACGGTGAGTAATGGGCTAACTTGCCGTCCGTCTGTCTTATGACGACAGGCTGTGTCGATGCCTGCTAGGGTTGCGGGACTGTTCGAAAGAGATACCGCGGCCCTGGAACACAAAGGGCAAAAGAAGGAACATGGATGGGTTTTAGTCATTACAAATCTGACACTTCCTTCCACTCCGCCTAGAGTGGAGTGGAAGGAAGTCCGGAGTCCTTTGATGATTTCACACCCGAAAAAAAAATACATGACTGTGGATCCACTGAAGGCTACACATCCTGGACGCATCTCTGCCGTTCAGCATTTCCGGGTCGACGATACACTCTTACCCTTCTCGAATCAGGCCTAAATCCAAACCGTGATTCATCGCAAAATGAATTTTTATCCCATTGCTAGAACACTTATAGTAGAACACTTGCCCGTCGAAACGAATGGTGGAAACCATTCGTTTGGACGGGCGCAATTCCCATGGCGTAAAGGTGGGCAGTGGGTACTTAATTGGGCGTCGTGCTCGTAGACCGTATTCATGCAGCCTATTTCGCACGGTTTGGTGGCTAACAACAACACCGCTTGAGAATTGTGGTTTTAAACCTCTCTCCCGGGCGGTTAACATTGGCTGACGTCTTGCAGTCAGAATATGAATCGGTCCTGTCGAACAGTTGTACTCCTTCCACGTCCTCGGTGCTGCTCTGTATTAACGTAACGCTGCCAAAGACGACAACTCACGCTCCTATTGACACCAAAATGCCGAGATACCTGGGAATGATTTCTTCCTGCTTGTAGCATTCCTGCAGCTTAGAGAGCTGTTTCATCAGCCGTCAACTGGCCCATGACATAAAAAATGATTCACCACTATTTTTTTTCAAAAACTGTGTATCTCAAAATGATGTGAAATGACTGTGTATATCAAGCAACGAAAACACATGCAATCGGGAAAAAATAGTTATCTTATTTTAGTGAAAACAAAATACAATCAAAAAGTTTCTATATTTAAAATCAGCCAGTATATTTTCGTGATAACAAAAAAATCGTACTTACATAGTACCAATCTACTTTGTTAAGAAAAAAATAAAGTATCAATTAATAAAAAATGCAGTTTCTGTAAATGATGCGTGCTGCTTATACTTTTTTTGATGTGTGTATTTCATAAGTTCATCATTCTCCTGCTCTTATCCCAATTTATTTTTATTTCATTACATTGATAATGATTTATTTTCCAGCCTGAAACCTTTGAAAATTTAGCGATAGAAATATTTACAAGATATAAACCTAAAGACGCGAAAGGAAACAAGATTGAATGCCCAAACTGTGATGTCAGTATGCCTGAATGGTAAGTACATCTCTGTACAGGTTGATTCGGCACCAGTTAAGTAGCTGCATGTGTGCAGTCACGAGCACTAATGTATATGTTACCATACTAAACTTTATCAAAATTCGAGATAAGACCTATGACTACCGAGAGAATATTTCACAGGTATATGAAGTTTTCTCTGTCCGAGTCAGGTCGCAGATAGTCAATTGATCTAAATGTATGATGTATGTCATTAGGATGTCGACATGTCCCGGATGCAGTAGCGAGTTCCCCGAGTGTGCGGTGTCAGGCCGCGCGCTAGTGGCGCCGCACACGGTGTGGACGTGCAACACCTGCGGAGCGCGCGCGCAACAACATGAACTTGTATTGCGGCACTCGTGTCCTATGTGTCATGCACAACTTTCCTAAGATAGAAGTAATTTGTAAAGAGGAAATACATTGAGTATTATTTATGTAGGTATGAAAAACACGTCATGAGGTAAATAATTT
The DNA here is from genome assembly GCA_947578425.1 of Eugnorisma glareosa. NCBI lineage: Eukaryota > Metazoa > Arthropoda > Insecta > Lepidoptera > Noctuidae > Eugnorisma > Eugnorisma glareosa. Next base: position 11,082,922 of record OX387964.1, read on the forward strand.
AGTCATTTACGTCTGCAGGTTTCAAAGTTACAAAACAAAGTTATTAATACCGATAAGATAACGTTTTGTGACTTAGGTACCTATATTTTATGGATCTCAGGCCTGCATTTTAGGAGTTCAATAGCGAGCTGGTTCATTAGGAATTACTCGAAGGCAACCGATTTTCAAAAAAACGTTTGTTCGCTTGTATTTATTTTGAGAAGTCGGTGGCTTTGCTTGTTTGATATACATATTTGCTCCTCGACTTCCGAAACATAAGTCTGTTCGTTTTTTGGTTATGTTTTGTGGTGACCTACACAGGTTCTTGTTGTGTTTATTTTACTTGAGTAATAGTATTATAGCATCATCTACATTGAATAAGTATACAGAAAGTATTAAAGACATAGGTATTATTGAAACCAACTTAAAAAATATTAATTGGAACATGACCAAATTCTTAAGGGAACACCGCCGTGCAGCGAGGTACTTATATACCTTCTTTCCAAATAAAATAATTGAAATCGATTGACGTGGTCAGGATGTAAGGAATTATTGCTAAGCAAAAAAAACACCCTCCGTCCACTTGGATCCCATGACGAGGCTCCCATGGGATCCTCAGATAACTTTTTCGCCTCTTATGGGAGCCTCGTCGTGGGATCCAAGTTGACGGAGGGAAAAAACAGACGAACCACCTCCTTTTTATGAAGTCGGTTAAAAATAGTTTGATGACACGGTTGACACAAGTTAAAAATAACTTTTCGTGTAGATTAACGTTCTACTCTAATTCGGCCGGCCGAACCTCTATGTAGCTACCTGAGTTCTTTCAACCTATTCGATCGGATTAACGTTATTTGTGGATTAGAGGTACGGCCGTGCTATCGAATAGGTATGTAGAAACTCGCGTGGCACTCGGTTCTGACATTTGCCTCATTCAAACTGTAAGGTACATGATGCATAGAAATAGGGTTCCCACTGTTTAGTGGGCACGCTATCAGCAATATTTTTATGACCAGTGCTACAGGCTCTTTTCTCATTGTAAGGAAAAAGTATTACCACTGTCAAACATACGTTTTAGGATAAGTAAAAGATGTAATATTATCTAAACTTTTATTTAATTAAACAGGGTTACACAAAGTAAGAACATGTTTTCTTTGTCTTGAATACTTGACCATTAATGAAAATAAATCACCCTGACTAGATAAATAAAAAAGCACAACTTAATACCAAGTGGTTGTTTTAAAACGTGTTTTGAACTGTTGAGCAAATCATAACATTTGTACCGTGGAATATAACAAATTGAGTGAAGTCGATATTTAATTTTAAAGTAATGTAAAATATAATTTTTTATTTAAAAGAAAATGGCTAATTGCAAACGGTCGATTACATTTGCACTAGGTATTACGCAAATTCACACGTCTTAATATATCAAGCTATACATTTCTAGTTTTTAAACTGTAATTGTATGAAAGCCTTTATGTAAGGTCAGATAATACTGGAAATGCAAAGCTTGAAATACCGTTGTAACCCGTCCATCTAGTGCTAAGTGTTTACCCTGGATCGTCTGCCTCTTCAGTGGGCAAACGACGTCGACCTTTCGATCAGGTTTATGTAAATGAGGTATTCAATTAGCATTTCATATTTAATGTAATATCAAATCGTAAGTCTTGCTAATCACCCATTAATTGGGATTCAGAGATCAGACGCCATTTGTTCACAGGCCTACGCCTATTATAGAATGCCACTTAGCCACACCATGACTCCCTCAAACTGAAAGAAATCAACTAGTATAGCTTACAAACACATGGTGATAACATTAGGACTGTATATTAATAATAACAACAACTGCAAGAATAACCAAAATACCAAAGATAGGTACAGGTTTAGTGAAAGGTGCCAAGGGAACTTTCGTAAAATGAAATAACTACTTCTTTTCCTAAATAAATCATTATTGTAAGTAAGTTTTCACAAAACTAAACTGTATACATAATAGCATAAGCATAAACCTAGATTATAATATTATTATCATGAATTGGTCTTTTTTCAAGGTTATAAATGAATAGATGATTTCACTGGTTAGTACTTTGTTTACATTAAATCTTACTACATATTATATTTATTTTTAAATAATATCATGTATCTTCATTAACTGTAAAAAACATACTATTTGGTTTAATAAGAAATAACTAAAAACCATCCATCTGGTGTAAAACAAACCAATGTGTTATCATTATCAGCAAACAATAAATTGAAGTAATACTAATCTATTACTATTGGTTCGAGCATAAACAATTTAGTTTACGAAAATTCCTCATGACATGTGCACATTACATGTACAAATACATTGTTTTTTTCCTTACTTGGTGGTTTTCATTGCTAACAACATTTTACATAAAATTTCAGTTTTTACATATATATTTCACCCTATTAAATCTTAATAACCTCAGTCCCTTTTATGAATAATATGCAACTAAAATATTACTGCACAAAGTTATTATTGGGCAGGTCCATTTTTGAGAACTGTAATGTATTGTCAATTATCTGGAAAAGCTCAGGAGGCTGCGGAATCCGTCCTGTCTCCAATTTTGACCACAATGGAATGTTGTTGAGAGATATTTCAAATGCTCCAGATGAGACTAGCTGGCCTTCAATCATATTAGCTAAGAAGAACATCATCATGCATGCATAAAGTTTGTTCTCAATGCACCAGCTCCACCAAGCAGGCTGTGGTTTGTTTAGCCAGGCGAATATGTTGACCCCACTTAGTATGCACATGATTAGTATCATCTTGCCAAAACCCTGCAATACAAAATATTATTAAGAACTTTTTGATATTTTTGTAGCAATTTGATAACATATAACTTTAGTAGTTTTAAGATATTCATTTAAAACTAAAATTCATGACAATTAATTCTCAATTTGAAGATATGTGACATCTACCAACCCGCACTGGTCCTCTGGCCTCCTCTCTTATAGAGGAGGCCTGTGTCATAGCAGTGGGAACATTATAGGCTGATTATTAATGAATGTCATGTCATTCTGGGATTTAATAATAGATAGTAATTACACTTTAACAACATACAGGTGATATATTTTTTTACCACTTCAAAAGGAGGACCATCTCTTACATGAATATTCTGACAAGTTACTGAAAGTATGTACATGTTCATTTGAAGATAGCTTGGTCATTACAAAGTTATTTTGGACCTGACCTGAAAGGAAGACCTTGAAAGGAGGGACTCGTACTTGAAACATGAAAGCTAATGTTTCATTCTATCCATACATAGTGAATGAGAGGTTTATGTGGCTTTATATGTATATAACAGAGAATGTTTGAATCTTTTTTGATTAAAATTGAATTTATTTATAATGAAGTAACAGACAAAATCCAATTATATTTACTTACAATAAATCTGGATAGATACATATTTAAACCCGGAGGATCATAGTTTGCCCCAATGACAGATATTTCTGGATATTTTTGTTGTATTATTCCTGCATAGTCTTCAAAGACTTTTCTGTAGCCGCAAGAGTAACTGCAAACATGACATTGTTTAAATAATTATAAGCTTACCTATAAACACATTGTACAGATACTGCTAAGTCATAAATAGTATTTGATAACCTTACCAGTAATAAATGTTCATAATGTGACCTACACCTTGCCCGATTTTAGTAATGCTTTCAGCTTCATTTTCACTAGCTTGCGCATAGCTATCGCTAGTTAAAACAATACAAGTAAAGACTATTGTAAGAAAACTTAATGAAATACAGAAATTAGTTGACAAAGACATTTTCACCGAAGCTACCACTTTACGGTAAATGACAAAGACTCTTTTATTTTACTATTATACAGCAATGAAAACACATTTAATAAGTCGTAAATATTAGCAGGATAATATTCGAATATTTTAGAAACTAAATAGGTATCACTGACTCGGACTGAATCTGATAGACGAGATAGACAGACAGACAGCAATCACAGACAAATTCAGACAATCACTAACAACTCTATGTAGTCTATGGTTAAATGAGTGACCGGCCGAATGACTACAGAAATAAAGCCGGCCCCACACGTTTGCCTAGAAATTCTATGGAATATAAGCAAGGCAACCACAAGTGGTGTGAATACTTGGATAGAGTATTGACACTGGTCTGTGGTGTAGTGGGCAGTGCTTGGCTCTGAAGATCAGGCGTTTTTCTGTGTGCAGGGTCACCAACCCATAGAGGAATAAGCTATGGAGGCACGACACTCCCAGACACATGCACCCTATTGCTACAAACGTACACGAAAAAAAACAGCCACACAATAAAGAAACACATTGACAAATTATCATTATATACAATTTTCCTTCGACAACAAACAAAAAGTGCAAGTGAACAGTGGTATTTCATTCGTCATTTATGAATGATTGAACATTGACAATTTCACAAATAAATAAATACACAATAATATGATAAGTGACCAGCGAAACGACGTAGGTCAGTAATAACGATAATGTCATGTAAGAGAACCATTGTATTTAGTTTTTTATAGTAGTATTTACCTAATTAAAACATAGCCTGTACCTGGACCTGTACCCGTTATTCGGGGACGGTGCGTGGTAGGACCCTGTGTCTCAGATCTTAAATGGTTTCTATGGTTAAGGTTAACCCGAATCTGCAAAAAAAAAATAGAATTTCGTAAAAAAATAAAATATTGGAAAATTGACTGTCCCAAAAACTGTTTTTAAACAAAAAACAATATTTTTGGTTTTCTTTGCTGTTCATAGTGCCCCTATACGTGCGCATACTCCAATTCTTAAAACTCCGCCCCTAGGCCCTAAGACGACCCACTGACCAATTTTTTTAAAAGTCCTCGCGCTATAGCGCCCCTAGGGCTACACTCCAACCTTATTTTGAGCTCCCGATATGTCAACACTGTTGCAAGCGCCATGGTCGCGGGATGACTGGAGAATGCGAGTGGATGGGAAAAAAAATTGGAGCAGAAATGTCGGGAGCTCATAATTAATAAAAACTGAAGATATCCCTTATGTGACATTATAAGTTTAGTTTTAAGTTAAAAAAGCATGCAATAAAACTTTAAATTTTAAAAACCTGCGATACAAAAAACCTGGTTAAAAGAAAAAAAAATGTATCTATATAATATTGCCCTTAACCTTTAATTTAGGTAGATTATTTCAATTTTAATCTGAGCCTATTCCTCTATGCTTGATCCTGTCCTCGAAGTATAATTTTATTAGCACAAGCAACACAAGATTTAGTTGTCCAGGTCGACTTAAAATATGTGTATTATTACCAAAAAAATAGTTAGATTTTCAATATCAGGTTTTTGTCGTTATTTGTTGTTTGATCACATTACAGTTTTGTACAATCTATGGGGCCAGCGTTGTTATTTTAGGTTCTACGGTCAGTGGGTTCTACTTCCAGCCCTACTGTCAGCTGTTTTGTTTTTCAGAATGGCAATCAATGATGCCAAGTGACAGTGACAGCAATTGAATGACAAACAAAATTGTTTTGCCACAGAGCATCTTATATTATAAAATACTTTGTTTTGCAATTTTGCATGTTGATACTGCGAGCCTGCGATTTTGCTATTGCAAAGATAAGCTACTAAGCCAGCGTAAAGTATCGCAAAGTGCACTTATAGTCTTACTTATTGCCGGGTGAAGTACTAGGTACAAATTAGCATCTCGAAATTGTAATAATGTCCCATCATCACTGCCATGGGCATGATCATGATCACGGCAACGCCGACGAAATTGGCATACAGTATAACCTGTATGAAAAAATTGATAAAGAAAATTTAGAATGTCTAAACGAAACTATTGAAGGTTCTGGCAAAACTGTCTTCAAACCTTGGGACAAACGGCTTGATAGAACTCATGTGAGTGAAAATTATTGTAGTTTCTTTAATAATTCCAGTCTTCTGACTTCCCACTGCTAGGCAAATGCCGGTTCGACTGCGTCTTCGGCGGAAGAACTCTTTTCATACTGTGGAAGTACCATGAGAACTCTTGAACTACAGGCAAATTAGTTATTATGACATTATAAAAAATGAACTGTATGGACCTCCTATGAGAATATATGTGTCTTGCAATTGTCGACCATGGGTTTTAGAAGAACAGAAGTTGTGTTGTAGGTACTATAATTTAATCCATTTTCTCACAAATACCTACTATTAACTTTCAGTTTGTTGAAAGTGATGCGGATGAAGAGTTACTATTCAATATACCATTCACAGGGAATGTGAAACTTAAAGGAATTAAAATATCTGCTGAAGATTCTGACTCTCATCCTGCAAAGTTAAGATTGTGAGTAAAGATCATTGCAGTTACTTTAAGTCATTAATTGAAGAGATGTAGATCTAGGAAGCTTTACATGCAATCATTTTTTTAAGGTTTAAAAATAAGCCCAACATGACATTTGATGATGCAACAATGGAACCAGATCAAATATTTGAGCTTCAAAAGGATAGTGAAGGTGTTTTGGAGTATTCTCCTAAGTAAGTTTTGCTATTTTTCATAGTGCTCCAAAATATGAATACATTACACAATCATGACATGACTACAAACAGTTTTTGTTTCATTTTTCAGGATAGTAACCTTTTCTTCAGTTCATCATTTAACAATGCATTTCCCTGCCAATTTTGGTGCAGAAAAAACAATAATATATTACATTGGATTAAAAGGAGAGTTTAGTCCGGGCCACAGACATGGAGTAACTATCTGCACATATGAAGTGAGGCCAAATCTTGATGACCATAAACTGAAAAATATGGATTCTGTAACTAGACACATTGAATGATAATTTAAGTACCCATGAGCAAAATATAAGAGAATAAATAAGGTTTCAGAATAATTTAAAATAACTGCAAAATTGTATGACTGCTTATCATTGAACTGTAAATAATGTTTTTCATACATAAAATGATGTGCCTCTAAAAACATTTTTATTTCTACTATATTTATAGAGACCTTTGTCTTACAAAATGTTATACAACATCAAAAGGAGTAACTGGTTTTTTTCCTCCATTCTATTGCCTTTTCAAAAGTGCCTTTTAATAGCCTAATTGAGCTAAATGGCATCACATTTTAATCATACTCTACTCTAGAGCCTTGTTTTTAGTTCATTTTGAGTTGTTTTACCGCAATATCTTTTCTTGCCACTATCCACTAAGCATCATAGCTGTGTTCCAGTTTGAAGACTGGTGGTGGTGGTCTTGGTGATGGATAGCATCTGCCGTGCCCTGCCATTTAATATAAAAAATAAAACATTGGTTAATATTTCTCTAGCTCGCTTTTACGCTCTACTGAACAGGCAGCCTAAGGTTCGGTATCCAGTGATAGAATCTCATTTCCGCTTAGCATCAGTCAACATCGAAACTTCGCAACTTTGTTTGACACAATCAAAATGGAGATATGAGAATTGTGCCACAAGCAGGCAATGCAACTCTCGCTCTAGGATAAATATAGCAATAGCACGGCGGTGGCGTCCCTTTAGCCAGCACAAGATTACATCTCTGCTAAGTCTGTTCTCCAGAGTACCATAATACCATGGCCATTAATTTTCATATATAGGTATAGTAAAAGGTAAATTATTTTTCGAAATAAAATACGGGGTATTTTTAATTGTTTTATTATTACTCTATTCGCAACTAGGTCGATAATATTATATTTACAACACTATTATTAAAGTGCTTTATTTATTGCTAGGACTAAGTCCGGGCACAGTTTTACAATCCTGTAGTCCTGGTAAACATTAAATGTTATAGTGAGTTGAATTTCCAGGAAACAAATGCAATGGAGTTAATTGAATAAATAATAGATACTAGGTAGTACCCACCTATTTCCCAGCGAACATCCATTTCAATTAGAAAAAAAAAATTGTTTAATTAAAGTACAAAAAGCTTACATTATTAGAATTCTTATTTCATTGTATATAATTAGATTATAAAATATATAATAATATGTACCTATTTCATTTTAAACTTGCTTGCATGACAATTGTTTTGTGATATTAGATTGCGATAGTAGCTGTATTTCCTATGTAAAATTATGAACAAAATTAATTAAGTTAAATACTAGATAGTTACATAGTTATACATACTTATTTAATTTTGGCAGTGATATCATACTCTATCCGTATTCTCTTTCTTTTTTAATAACTGTATAGAAACATCACAATATTTTAGTCCTAGAAATAACGTTTCAAGTGAATCTCAGAAAGATTGTTAAGTCTCTTCACTGTCGGCGTCTTCCTCGCACCCCGCGACGATAATATGGCCGGCGCGGGTTGTAGGGGCGATACGGCCGGCGAATAGCTGCGTTTGGTACTGAGTTCAAGTCCCCTATCGGCACCGTTGGCACGCGTACCGAGCTCTTGTGCGGCACCGGCCAATTTCTTATGCAAACAGCACACCTGTGTAACAAAAAGTTTGTGAATAGGTATTTGGTATCAGAAAACATAGCTGCTAGTCTGCCTATCTAGTAATTGGTGAGCTAGTAATAGTTTTTCAGCCAATAACTACCTCCCAAACTGCAGACTACCTACAGAGCTTTTGTACCTACGTAGACAAACATCTTCCTGCCCTTGTCCCATGTTATTTGCGATCGGCGTAACACGTTTTTTTCATCCATTCTCCCCTGTCATTCGTCACGCTATCATTTTCTCTTTTTTCATTCATATCATTCCTCACACAATCCATCCATCTTTTCTTTGGTCTTCCTCTCCCTCTCGAACCATCATATTCATTTATATTCATTACTCTTTTAGTCACATGCGATTCATCCCTTCTTATCACATCCTCATACCAAAACAGTCGATTCCCTTTCAACTTTTCTGTTACTGGCACAACTTTCAAAACTTCCTCTTAGGTATATACTCATTCCTTACTTTAAATCCATTCTAGTCACACCACACATCCACCTCAACATTCTCGTCTCTGCTACATGCAATCTTTTTTCATCCATCGTCTTCACAGCCCAGCATTCCGATCCATAGGTACAGTACGACAGGCCTAATCACGGACTTGTATATTTTCCCCTTTTGACTTGATACAGTGACCTGTCGCCATTTCATCCATCCTGAGTTGACCCGGTGCGTTATGGTATGGGCGTTCCAGCAAGGGTTATAGGCACAGAACTAGAGGGACCGCCGAAATCATAAAACAAGTAGTCCGTTTTGGTACTACTTTATTTCAGGTCAACATTCTCCAGTCTCTGTTACCACACCTCCAATCTGCTCTGGATCTCTAGGCCACTCTCCGCAACTAGCACAATGTTGTCGGCAAACAGCATAAACCAGGGAGCCTTGTCCTGGATGTCCAACGTTAGAGCATTCATTATCACCAGGAACAGGTAAGGGCTTAGAGCCGACCCTTGGTGCAAGCCAACTGCCACATTGAAGCTACCGGTAGTACCCGCTGTAGACTGTATACTTGGGTTTTGTACATCGCTCGGATCAACTGCACATACGTCTCTTTCTCCTCAAGAGCTCACTTCAAGACCTCACGGGGTAAACAGTTGTATGCCTTTTAGAGGTCGACGGTCGAGAGGTGCTCATACAAACTTGCACAAGGTGGTTCTTGTGCAAGTTTTTATGTGCACCTCTGTATTTCTCTTATACCTGGTGGATAGCAAAAATGGCATCCGTCGTTCCCCGACCAGGCATAAAACCGAATCGGTTCCGTGAAATCTCGCTCTCGTCTCTCAGTCGCCTTTCAATACTTTCTCCCGTGCTTTCATAGTATGTGACCTACATAGACATACTTAAGGAATAATTTTATTGAATCTAAGCATAATATATAAGATACGATTTGCTTTTCTTACCTGCTAACTTTAGAGACTTGGTCAGCCTTTAAGGTTTGCTGTTCTGGTTTCTCGAACATTCTATAGTCATCGATTACTGAGAGCCAGTAGGAAATGGCCGTTGCAAAGAAGTTGCAGCGACCGAGTCCGTTGCATTCGATGAAGGGCCGCGAGCGGAACTGTCTCATGCACGATCCGGGAGATATAAGACTTTGTCCTGTTGCGTGGCGCGCTCCGGCTGTGTGCTGTAAACGATAAGACAAGTTAGTGCAACAGATCCGTTTTACACATATTCTTTTATTGTCTACTCATGTCTTCATGTTCTCAAGTCGTTCCTTACCATTAAGTTCATTTTCACTTACATTAGGTAAGCAACCTAAACGAATTCCTTCATGTTCTGCACAGTAGGAATTTCAACGCGATAAGATTTGAAAATTCCATTAGAGCACTTTTGCTAGGCATGTCGCCTACAGTTTGTGAAAAAAGGTGCCTTTTATACTTTGGTCAACTGTCCTGTCCGGCAGAGTGCTTCTTACTGATAGAGCCACTGTATATCGGGTGACTGGGAATTAGTGACCGATACTCAAATACGTGATTGTACTCATGATAACAATCAAATTTCCCAAAGAAACATTTATTTATACTCATTCACTGTCGCAATAACACAACAGCCGTATGAAAATTGTGCGCGCGCGCCTGTGACCTATCAGCTGTTAGCCGCGTGTCGCCATTCTATCTCATTACTATCGCACCGTGCAACAGTGGGTAGGCGGAGCACCCGAATTTCATACGGCTGTTGTGTTATTTTGATAGTGAATGTGTATAAAAAAAATGTTCATTTGGGAGAGTTGTTTGTTATCTTGAGTACAATCTCGTGTTTAAGTATCAGTCACTAATTACTAGTCACCCTATATATGTACAGGCTTAAAGATATTCGTTATGCACTTTGGATATCCAACGAAATTATAGTGCAACAGCTAGGTTCCGTTAATTAAATTATAATCACTAGATAATCATTCTTACCATTAAGAAACTGTAACCTTGCCACAACTCCCTCCAGCCATTGGGACACTCAGGTACTAAGTTGCTTTGGCTATGAATGGCGATAGTTTTTGTGGGTGCTTCGCATACCTGGCATCTGAAATTGGAAATAAAGAATATAACCCATAATATATTTCTGTGAATCTTCCCGTTAGTGAAAGAATTTTCGGAATCGGATCCGGTGTCCGGAAGATTACCGACCCCTATGTACAAACTTACAAAGAAAGGAGATCACCCAGATTGGGCTATTTTCAAAAGTACTAAGAAAGCCAACAAAAATAAACTTATTTTTTAGATAGAACATGACATAATAAACCATTTTTTATTATTACACCTAAGTCGTAAGTCCATTCACCGAGAAGTTATTCAACCTCAAAATATCTGAGATCACCCAGATTGGGCTATTTCCAAAAGTGCCAGCCAATAAAAATAAACTTATTATTTAGATAGAGCATAACATAATAAACACTTTTTATTATCACACATAAGTCGTAAGTCAATTCACCGAGAAGTTATTCAACCTCAAAATATCTGAGATCACCCAGGTTGAGCATATTTTTTTTTTCGTTTTTCTTCACGATTTGTGCATTTAGCCAATGTCATGTCCGGCAATTATGTATTGTTGTCCGGCAATTACGTATTGGATTAAAGATTAAAAATAAATATGATATAAATAGTTCATTGATTAATAAATTGTAACGAATTAAATTCATTTGGGCGTAAGAAAATTATTAAAATCATAGTGATTTTGACTTCATGCGGCAGGATCGTTGCCTGCACTATTAAAAAAAAACGGCGTTCTCTATGGGCTCGTACATTGTTTAGAGAAATAAAATCATGGCAATTATGTACCAACTTCTGTAGGTTCTATTCCGCAGACAAAATGGATCTTTGCATTTATTACATTACTATTTATACTGTTTTTTTTTCGGATTCAAATCCTCAAATGACCCCTCCCACTTGGGGCGGAGAGGAAGGTGTTTGCCTGTCGTCATAAGATGGACGGACGGCAAGCTAGCCCATAATTCACCGTCCAATTACTATTTATATTTAGGTTTTTTAACATTGTAATCTTTATTATTTACTTATAACTTGGGTGGTATAATAAAAAATGTTTATATCCAGAAGCTCTATTTAATTATTGCGTTTAATTTAAAGAACCGGCAAAAAAAAAATTTGCTCAACCTGGGTGATCTCAGATATTTTGAGGTTGAATAACTTCTCGGCGAATTGACTTACGACTTAGGTGTGATAATAAAAAGTGTTTATTATGTTATGTTCTATCTAAATAATATGTTTATTTTCGTTGGCACTTTTGAAAATAGCCCAAAAATGTATGGAGGATGGGTGATCTCCTTTGACCTCTTTATAAATTAGTATGGATAAAACATGTTTTTGTTTTGCTTTCGACATAGTTTTATCCTAGGGGGCCTGGCTACATTGATCATCGCCGTCGTAACCGTTGACGATGTAGCATGGACGACGCGACGTTGCGTCGGCGTCGTTCACCGTCTCGATGCCCAGCGTGACCATTGTCGGAGCACGTTGCTCCTAGCTTACTTGTGCTACTAGCTTAAACATGATGAAGTGTCAGTTTCTTTCTAGGTTTTTCACACGAGGCGAAACACCAATAAAAGATCTAATTATAGCCTAAGTGCCTACTATAAAATAATTTTACACGGGAAAATATTAATCGGGCGAATAAGAATTTAATGGACGACGGTCTTTGCCCAGCAGTGAGACAGTAATAGGCTGGTATTATTATTATACCAAGTAAGTAAATATTTATCCGGTCATTGCGTCAAGGAGAACATAGGAACAAAGAGCGAGCGAAGCTGGCTCGGGGGTTGTGGCTATAAAAATGTACTCTGTGGTTGTGGCACCCCGACTCGGACACGTTAGGTTTGAAGGAGATGGTGGGGTCGCGTGAATGAAGTGCGCGAACAAAGACCGCCGGGGTCTATCCCCTTCGTGTTAGGTTACTTTAAACCCTGCAAACAGAAATAGAAAAGCCTCGCGCAGCGGGGCTACGTTGACTACGCCCGTATGTACAATCTAGTGGAACTAATAAGCTTGTTTTTTTTTCTTATTTCCATGAATTATCACACTGATCATATTGACTAAACTAGTAACTCAAATTTGTATTTTCATGTCGCCGTTTTAAACATTTGTATTCGCCCACTGTTGTGGCCCACTTAGAATTTCAGTAGGTAAAAAAACGGAATATGGGCTCATATTCCGTTTTTTTTTGACACTTTTAATGTGAATTTATTTTCGCTCATTTAAATGCTGCCCATGACACCAAGTACATTAAAATGGTGACCAAAAATATGTTATTAAAAAAGTTTAACAAAATTGGTCTTTATTTGGAAGGGAAAACAAGTTTAACACGCTTTTATGAGCTTTACTTGTAACTACTTATGTAAAACAAAAGTAGAAGTTGACCCACTTTCCAGTTCCCGATTGAGCTAAAATGCATTACATATTTAGTTTGAATTACAATGCATGGTTAGCTAAGTGACGTCTGCATATCATTTTAAAAGAGTAATCATGGAGTTTTTGCCGGTTCTTCTCTATAGGAAACGACCAACCCGAACCATGCACCTTCTATGTTAAGGGCTTGGTTTTCGCACTTATAGTCCTTAAAGTGGACCATTGTACGTGAGCTATGGTGGCCGTTACTCCAAACAGCCCACCTCCCTCCAGAAGCAGATTACACATTAGGTTTTTTTTGGTGGAACAATCATTATTTGTGGTTTGTGGTGTGTGTCTACCTAATGCCTATACAAACGAAGCTAGCTCTTCCATTCTTAATATCTCTTAGAAAGCGTCGTCAACTGTGGTGGCGTGGACGTGCAATGCCACGATATGCGTTGTGTCGTCGTCATTTGTGGCTATATGCCCCTGTGGTCTAAATGTAAATAATTTAATACAGCTGGAGTTTGCAGTTATTCATAATTATGTAATGAACCCTTACCTGGATATATAATTTCCAACATCTTTAGCTTGTATGGGTGTCATAGACATAGGCATAGGTTCCGGAGTTGATAACCAAAAACTGTAATCTTCCCGCTGAGCGAAATTGCAGATTTCGTTGAAGTTACAGAACATGTAAGGCATAGTCGAAAATTTGCGCAAACAGCTTCCTGAGGCACCTAAGGGAATAAATAATGACTTTATTATATAAGTCCATCTTTTATTTCATGATACTATCTTATGCATTTATCTAATGACTTACCTAGATCCTGTCCATGTGCTTTTCCGTCTGCAATAATATGAATAAGAGAATATCCGCTCCAAAGGGGAGAGGTTCCCGATGGACACTGTGGAATCATTCTTTCTTGTGAGTGAACAGCAAAATAAAAGCCTCTAGATTTGGGTACTGGCTGCACAGCTGGAGGGCCGGCTTCACCCACAGCTCCTCTATATCCTTCGTAGCCCTGCAGTCCTTTTATGCCCTTAAAACCTTCTCGTCCCATTAGCCCTGGAGCTCCAATCTCGCCGGGGAAGCCATCATCTCCTCTTACTCCTTTCTGTCCTGGTATACCATTAGTTCCAATTTCACTTGGTTTACCATCTCGTCCCGGCCGCCCATCAAATCCACGCGGGCCCATGTCACCTCTTTCTCCAGGTATAATTTCAGAACCAGCTAAGAAATCACCTGCATCACCTTTTATACCTTTAATGCCAAGTGATCCATATGGCCCTTCTTCGCCTTCGTCGCCTCTAAATCCTTTAAATCCTGGCGCACCCACTTGTCCTTGTCGCCCAGATGTGCCAGAATCACCTCCATCTCCTTTTTGTCCTCTAGCACCATTGAACCCTGGATATCCTTGTTCTCCCCGTGGACCTTTAGGATTGTAAGAGTCACCTATTTCTCCGGCATCCCCCTTAAAACCTCTCCTGCCAGTCATTCCAAGTGGTCCTGGATTTCCTGGTCGTCCAGATATACCCCGAGGCCCTGGTGCACCATCCATTCCGACCATACCTTTTGGTCCTTCGAATATGAGACCCGGTGGACCACGTAACCCATCAGGGCCATTAAAACCATATTCGCCAGGTTTACCCTTCTGTCCTCTAGCACCGGGCCATCCGGGAAGACCATCAATTCCATGGTTTCCTTGTTCTCCCCGTGGGGCATTTTCTACGTTTATACCAGCGAGACCGGGTGGTCCTTGATCACCCGTTAAACCACGGTAACCAATTGAACCCATTTCACCTCTTTCTCCTTGGAAGCCTTCTTCTCCTTGCTCACCCTTGATACCTTGAAGTCCATAAAATCCTGGTTCACCGACATCTCCTTTGGAACCTTGAAGACCTTCCATTCCCATGTCGCCGATATCACCGGGTGTAGGGGGAACGAACGTAGTAATACCAATATCACCTCGCTCTCCTTTAAACCCAGGCATGCCCGGGCGTCCACTTGGACCTAAGAAGCCAACTTCACCTGGCAGTCCAGCAGAACCTATGCGTCCAGGTCTACCATCGAAGCCTCTGTCACCTTTTCTACCACGTAACCCGACAGCTCCTTGTTTTCCATGTTGACCTTTGCTTCCAAATCCTCCCGTCCTTCCAGGGCGACCAGGTGTTCCAGATAAACCTTTGTCACCTCCTTCACCGAGTTCTCCAACACGACCGAAATCACCCATTTCACCTTTCCTTCCCACACTTCCAAATCTACCTGGGTACCCAGTATTTCCTTTATCGCCTTTTGATCCTGGTGGGCCTGCAATACTTAGTCCTGGTGACCCTGAGTCACCTATTGCACCTTTAAAACCTTTCAAACCAGATCTCCCAGGTGTTCCATTATAACCAGGTACTCCTTCGTCACCTTTCTGGCCTCTTGCGGCATTATCACCTCTAATACCTTTTAGACCAGGAAATCCATAATCTCCTCTTGCTCCCTTAAAACCGGGACCGCCGTCATTGCCAGCAAAACCTGGGAGACCTACATCACCGATAAAACCTTTAAGACCAGAAGGTCCTTCTGGCCCAGTTTTACCAGGCGATCCGTCAAATCCTAAAGACCCCGTGTCTCCACGATCTCCTGGAGCACCTGTGTTTCCGACAATTCCTTCTCTGCCCGGAAACCCGTTTTGACCCATTGCTCCATCTTCTCCTTGCATGCCTCGAAAGCCGGTGGGTCCTACGTTTCCCTTCATTCCATTGGGACCGTTATCGCCCATTATTCCATGAGCACCTTGTAAACCCGGCTCTCCAATCAAACCTAGTCGTCCAGGCCATCCAGGCTGACCAGCTAAGCCTGGAGCACCTCGTATTTCTATTCCGGGTATACCTTTCCTTCCCTGTTGGCAAAAATTATATTTTTTTATGATCATATAAATAGGGAAAAAATATTATAGCGTGATTGTACTGTGAGGTAACGAAGAACCTAAATATTTTTAAACTACGTGAATATAACCCGGGAACGGAATTTGATGATAAAATGGGTTCGCCAAGCCCCTATTTTTTCCGCGGAAGTTCTGCTATCTATACAGACGGGGTGGAAGGGACGCCGACGCGAAAACGGTCACCACGTATTCAGTACATCATTGTGAGCCCTCCCCACGCAAAAACTGCAGTTTTCACTGCTCTACTGCTAGATGCTTAACTTAAAATATAGGCTATATTAGATATAGTTTTGGACCTGATAGGTGGCGCTGTACGAAGCAAGGGCGGGTCAACTAGTAAATAATAATAATACAATAAAAAGGTATTGCACCTAATAAAACGTATTATAAATTCGTATATTTACCTGAGGCCCTTGTGGTCCATCGGGACCTTGATCTCCTGTAAGACCCTGCTGTCCTTTATTTCCCATAGACCCAGTTCTTCCCGGCATGCCCGGATAACCTGTATCACCATCTTCTCCTCGGTCACCGGCCAGACCATCAAAACCTTTTTCACCGGGTATGATGGCCAAACCAGCATCGCCACGTGTTCCTTTCTTTCCCCTATTACCCGCAGCACCCGCAGGCCCTGGTTGTCCTTGGCTGCCAGGAATACCGTAAGGCCCTATACTGCCTTTCCTTCCTATAAAGCCTTTATAACCTTTCAAGCCCGGTAATGACCTGCCAGGTGGGCCTTGATCGCCGTGTAAACCCGGGGTACCGTCGAATCCCAAGTCACCTCTTTCTCCCTTCATTCCAATGATACCTGGGAAAGAGTTATGTTGAAGTTAAAAGCCTACATACATAATACTAACTCTAACTCGCTTTAGGTAAACTCCTGGTTCTACCTATATCTATACTATTATACTATAATATTATAAAGAGGTAAAATTTGTTTGTAAGTTTGTTTGTAGGGGGTAATATCTGGAACTAATGATCCAATTCAAAAAATTCGTACACTGGCAGAAAACTTTCGTGAGTGCTGTAGGCTAAAAATTATATTATTTATATTAGCCGAGCTATGACAATTTTTGCAGACGAAGTCGCGAGCGTAGTGCTAGTGTTACTTAAGCGTAAATCAATAAGTATTATTTAGTCATAAATGTAAGTATACCTTTAAGTCCAGGCACTCCGGGAAAACCTTTGGGGCCTTTGGCATTAATTCCATGATCAAGCGATTCTCCGGCTTCACCGGGAAGACCAGGTTCTCCGACCTCACCAATTTCGCCCCTGCAATGGAATCAGTGTATTATGAACGGAGCACAAGCTTAAAGTAAATAATGAAATCGGTAGTTGATTTGTGTTCCTACACAGATTAACCCGCTTCAAGGTCTGTGCTATCTCAGGTAATCCCAATCGAACGGGACGAGATTGCGCGTGCTGCTTGTTGTCGCGCAAAGACATTCAAATTTTCGGGACAAGACCAAGAAAATCATAGGCCAATACTTGTTACTAACAAATCGGTATGTCTAGTGCCATATATATATATCTCTCTCTATGGCCATACACCCGCTTTGGCAGACAGCATTCGTGTGTCAAAATAAAAAATTATTGGGGATCAAAATTTTGTACGAAAGATTTCCAATGCCCGCTCTATAGTCTTTTAAATATCTTTGTTGTCGCGACGAACCGCGCCAGTTTAAAAACCTTCATACAATTTAATTGACACCGCCAACGTAAGGGAATTCGTAACTATGAAAAAAGTTTCAGCAGTTGTAGCGGTTGCAGTATCGGTTTCTTAGCGCTCGTTCCCCTCTTTCTACACCGCAAAGAAAAGCGTATAAGCGTTAAAGTACTATGTAGTACATGCATGGTTTTCATCATACTATTTGATGCATTTTACAGTATCATTACATGAGTTACACAAGGTGGAGACGACAATAAATGATAACGCTGATAATACTAGTTCATGAGAATATTTTGAAACTATCAAATAAATGCTGAGGAGCTCGTGGCAAAATAATAGCCGCTCGGGTCGATCTTTAGGTTAAGCCGTGCTGGCCTAGGTTGGTCTGTGGATGGGTGACGCCCATTACATACCGAATTTCCTCTGTGCGTCGGAAAGCACTATATAGCCGGGACCAGCTCGGGTGATCTGCGTAGCATTTTACCAACTATGTTGGGGTCGGCTTCCAGTCTAACCAGTGCATGAATACCAGTATTTTATACGGAGCGGCTGCCTATCTGACCTCCACAACACAAATAGTGCTGGGTATAGGTAATACGATACCCCTTGGTAAGACTAGTTGTCAGACTTTCGGGCCACTGACTACTTGCAAAGACAGTTACAGATCTACAATTTACAGCCAGGACCAGCGGCTTAGTTTGCTTTCCGAGCAAAGACATTCAAATTTTAAATCTCTCTGTTTCCGAGGCACGGAGGCAACTCGGTTTGTAATGGGTGGTCAACTAGTCACCCATACACTGCCAACCTAACCTAGGCAAGCGCGGCCTAACCTAAATATCAACCCGATATTTAAAATCAGTTAAAAAACTAGGCCTAACGAGTTCATGATATGCGTAGCTAAATAAACACGATACGCCTAGTTTTTTAGTACCAAGAGAATCTTTCTTAAACCGCGGGTAGACAGGTGGACTTGGTTAAGGTGGAAGCGCAAGGCTAGCCCGCGAAATTAAAATTTTCTTACGTTTATTGCAATTTGCAGGTCAGGTGTCAAGTTGTATGTTGATGAAAATATGAATTGCGCCAGTAACACGTATGGAATCCGTCCAAGTTCATTTAACTCCATTGAGTGACTTTTTCATGAAATAAAAATTAAAAAATTCGCGGGCTACCCTTGCGCTTCCACCTTAACTATAAGTATTTTTTGTTTGAATTTAAACTTTCTTGCCCTGGCCTGCACATAAAACATCTGAATTCTACTACTACTACGGGCCATTATTGTTTAAATTTTATATTAATACGTATTATTACTATTAATACTTAGTTACTAGTTAGTAGTTAGCCAGATGGATTTGAATAAAAATGATTGTTTACTTAGGTCCAGATTCTCCTTTTTGTCCAAGAAGGAACTGAATGGGGGTGGAGGCTGGCCTGCCCGGGTAGCCCGGGCGTCCGTCTCTTCCTCTCGTTCCGTTTCGACCTGGCCTGCCAGGGTATCCATCTTCACCCATTTGTCCCTTAACTCCCTTGAATCCCGAGTCACCAGTAAATCCTGGCCAGCCTGCATCACCCGGAAGGCCGGGTAATCCTATGAAACCTAAAATAGAACATAAAATTAAAAATGCAATTCACTAAGTTTACCATTTTTAGCAAAGTTTTAGTAAAGTGGTGGATATCTCAATTATGAGAAAACCCCAACCTTATCGTGATATAAAGTAGAACTTGTTAAGGAAGTAGAAGCCAACATAGGACTAGAATCATACCTCTTTCGCCTGGGGGTCCAGCTTCCGCTTTGATCAGGTCCATTGGTGGTAAAACAACGACTCCTTTCGGCCCCTTTGGCCCTTGCTGCCCTGATCCGCCAGCTGTGCCCTTGTTGCCTTTTGGACCTTTTTCTCCGGGGGTCCCATTTATACCAGCAAATCCTTTAACTCCTTTGCGTCCCGATGGGCCTTCAGGTCCTGGGTAACCCTTACGACCAGAATAGCCGTCATCTCCTCTGTGTCCTTTTGGTCCATCTAGGCCTAAGAAAATAAATAAAATGGTTCGTTAACAACTTAACAGTGACTACAAAGAGTTGGTAGGTAATAGAAATTTCATATGAATTTGACAAACATGTTATATAAATAATTCTGCCTACATCTGCCTGCCTTTTCCCAGATGAGATTGACAAGAATGATGTTTGCAGATTATAAATATACACAAACACACTATAGTTAGAACATACTCGTAAAAGGTTCAGACTGTACTAAGGCTACAGTGGTTGGTCTACTTTCTACCTACAGAGTTTGATTCACACGTAGGTGGATCTGATCCTACGTGTGGACTGCGGAGTGACAACTGTCCGTTAATATTCTTTTTACGAAAACAGGTAGGTAGATGGGGTTCACGACGCATTGCAAAATACTAAATAGGTACTTTTGTGTATGTTTCCCAACTTTTAGCCAAACATTTACTTATTTAAACAGTTGTTATAGAATTAGACGTATATTTTTTTAAACCAGATTTTGTTGTAAGCGTGGAGCGGGCCTGCCGATTCTAGAGTTAGGAAAAACAATTATGAAAATTGAAAAAACAAATCGTAGGAGTGTACACGACTCGGAACACCCTACATGCTGGATACGTGTAACGAAGACAGGCACTATTTTCATACCTAGGTAAAATTGTTTTTACGTCAGTCAGAAAAAAACGTAAATATTTTACCTGATCTACAATATGGGCAATCATCTCCACGTTCTCCTTTCGGTCCGAGAAATCCTGGACGTCCGTTGTCGCCAGGGTCACCGACGTATCCTGGGGATCCCGGTGGCCCTTCTTCCCCTGGAGGGCCGACACCATGAACGCCAGTTCCTGGATAGCCTTGAGGTCCCATATCGCCAGAATAACCTCGATCTCCTCTTTGGCCGGGTATCCCATCTACACCAGCAACTCCTTCTTCACCATCTGGTCCAATAACCCTTGTCCCTTTGAATCCTTTAGGACCGGTGACTCCTGGCAATCCTGGAAACCCTGAAGGGCCTTTAAATCCGGGGAATCCTTTAAAGCCGTCATTTCCAGGTTCACCTTTAGTAGATATGCCTGGAATTCCTTGCCTGCCTTGAGTTCCTTTGATTCCAGGGAATCCAGGTGGTCCCACAATACCAGGTAATCCTCGTTGCCCATCATAGCCGGGAGCTCCAACTGGACCCAAGGGGCCCTCAGGGCCTTGAGGTCCTTGAGGTCCTATACTTGGTGGTACATCTAGCCTTTCATCGTAAATTCCGGGTTCTCCGATAAAACCTTGCACTCCAGGATTGCCCGGCATTCCATCTTCACCTCTTTCACCTTTCCAACCATCTGCTCCGTCTCGACCTGCGTATCCTGGTGCACCTTTGTCTCCTTTTGGACCTGGACTGCCGTCTCGTCCATGGTGACCTATCTTTCCTCTTGGACCATCATTACCTTGCTCTCCTTTGTGACCTTGTGCACCGTCAGGACCGTAAGGTCCCTAGTGAAAAAAGGCATTTTTAAATATGTATGAAAGAAAAATATTTAAACAGGTACATACCTACACAGACTACAACTTAAATCACTGGTTTAAAATTAAAACATTTGTATTTCAAGTTTACTTACTGTTTGTCCCCTTGAGCCGGGCATTCCTTTCAGGCCTTTTACGCCTCGTTGTCCCTGCAATCCTTTATCTCCTTTGTTTCCTTTAGTTATGACTGTAATATTCGTTCGAGATTCGTCGGTGGTTGTCACAATAGACGCTGGTCTTCCCGGTTCACCAACTTGTCCTTGGTCTCCTTTATCTCCGGGTGGTCCTACGGTTTCTTCACCGTCTTTCCCTCTGTCGCCTGGTTCGCCGCGGATACCAAAGGGACCCTAAATGGATTAGGATTAAGTTGAGCTATCGTAGTTACGCAGTCAAATACTCAACTCACAATCAGTCAGTATACCTAAAATCTTTCAGATGTAATAGCCAATGTTTCATTTTAGCGAATACAATAGAAGTGAATGCGAAAGTTTGTATATCTTACCTGATCACCAACTTCGCCTGGGTATCCACTATTTCCTCTATAGCCCATAACTCCAACAGGCCCTGGTGCTCCTGGCCGACCTAGTTCACCGGAGTCACCTTTGGAACCTCTTGAATTGGCTCCCCCCTCACCAGCCATACCTCGAGAACCTTTTTCTCCATAGGGTCCTGGTAAACCTCTTATTCCAGGAATGCCAGGACGTCCAGGTGGTCCCATAATACCGTCAACACCGCTACAACCGTCCAAGCCTGATAAGCCAATGACACCTTCCAATCCGTATGGACCCTGGACAAGAGAAAGTGATGAAGATTGCAAATAAAAATTTATTATAAAAATATTTTAAGGTGCTATAATGCTGTACAATCTAACAAATTCTTACTTGCGGCCCTGTGTCTCCTCTTGGTCCGTAAGGTCCATCGATACCCTTAAAAATAGAAAAGAGAATTATTATTTTACATACGATATCTTTAGTGGCGTGGGTTTCAACCACCCGAGCAATTTAATTTCGACAGTTAGTAAAGGTGCATCCACACCGCAGTTACTTTTTGTAGAACAACGTTTCCAAGTGTTACTGAGCAACATCCGATAGCAAAAAAGTTATATAGTCAGTATATGTTGGCGTATTAGTATATAAAAAAGTAAAATATGTTAAGTTATGTTGCCTAACTTTTGAAAAAAAGTCAATATGTGTGGTAACAATTTATAACATTGTTAGAGAATGTCTCTATAATTAGATTTTCACAAATGAGACATGTCCGTTGCCTGCAGAAGTTTGAGAACATATGGAAATCGCTTGTTAATCTTTGTTATATTTTGTTAATTTATGTTATTGGCGTTAAGGACACGATGAGTAACATTCAACAAATAGTAACAATGATCCACAAAAGTTACAGACAGTCACCTAATGTTACCGGGTTGCACAGTGTTGCTCCACAAAACTCAACTGCGGTGTAGGTAAGGTGCATCTTAACATGATTGGGCAAATTGGCTTTAACAAATTAAAAAAATAAAGGAGTGAAATATTTTGCCCAAAATAATTGCCGCATGGGACCTAACTACTTGGGGAGCATCTTCCTTCCCTGCCCCCGCCTTGCTATGTCACTGTATATAATTGTGAAACAGAAACCAGACCACCTGATATTGGCTTAATTACTTACGTGTGTTCCCTTATCGCCTAAGTCGCCTCTGTCTCCAGTATCTCCTGACAAGCCCGGCCGTCCTGGGCGGCCGATAGGTCCGTCTTCACCGTAGTCACCTTGAAAGCCTGGAACTCCGGGAGGTCCTATGCTTCCGGGATCGCCTTTGAGTCCAGAACAGTCGCATACTGTTTGATTGCATACCACCTAAAAATAGACATCGTTTTTGGATTTATTTTTCTATAGGTACGTACACCGCCTCAGTACATAGCTTAAATCATTACATACAGTTTATATGCAGTACAGATGATTGCTCTTGGAAGAACACGGGCATTGGCGAACGTTTCGCGGGATCCTATCATATCATGCTAGAATATAGCATGATAGGGTCCCGCGAAACATTTAATGGATTTATAACTTAAAGAAGCCAACTGGGTTTGACTTAGATACGTCCAGTCGCTAGTTACAATCATACAATTAGCCCCGGATATGCTATAAAAAGCTTTAGATTGAAATTATGAACGCGCATGAGCCAAAGCTCGATGTGTTTCTGAAGTTTGATAATAATTTGTGCTGCAATGGATTTTATAAGTATGTAGGTATAGGTACCTAACATTATATCGATCATTAATGAAATACATTTTTCATGTTGTTGTTTGACCACCGTTTGAGCGAAAAAAATATTATTCTAAAAACAAAAAACCCGAGTGTTTTTTTTTCATATTATGTTCAAGTGTGGTAACCACCCGTTTACTTTGTTTACCATCTATGGGTGATATTCTTTACTTACTTTTTAATAATAATCTGTTTATTTTCTTATTTTCAAGTCGTTGTCATAATTATATATAAAGTATTACGCATTAATTAAAAATACTGTGTATTAAAGTGGGTAACAAAGAACGTGCCTTATCGTCGGGACTCGGGACCTCTGACATACATTCGACGCAGAGCAAGTGTAAGAACATTGCACTTCCTACTTTATAATAGAGCATGAAAACGAGTTTCTATAATCTCAGTCATGAATCTATTAAAGTATTATCTCATCACTTGATCTATGTGCAGTATGTACTGAAGGCTATTTGTGATAGACTTTTACTTAAAGCGAACCTAAATTGCCCATCACACTTATGACAAGCCAATTTTTGACGAATGAGGTAGACCGTATTCAAGTTATGTTAGACTGGCGGTACCTATGTCAAAGCTTGAAACGAATTTATTGTTCATAACATCAGTCAACAAGTCCAAATGGATTTAGCAGTGTGGTTTATGGTTGAAGAATGATGTCAGCGTTTTGCATTACATCATCTTTCCAACAAACCAGACGAACCACAGTCTTCATTCTGGTTTTATTGTAGTCAAATGGAATCGTATCCTTTAACGACATGTGTGTCTGTTTAAGTCATCCTGTTAGAGTAAAAATAATAATTCTGTATCCGAGAAATAGGTACGATACCTAAGGTATCTATGTATTTAGGTATCTATTAATTTAAGTGCTATTATTTTAATAACTATAAGGTTCCTATATTGTATCCCTCATCTCAGCTTTAACTTGTAAGTGTAAGATTTCTTGCAGAAAGCATGCGGAACTTACAGTAGTACCGCATGCTTTCGGCAAGAAATCTTATGGGTCCAGTTATAACCCTAGAATGGTACAATTATTGGAGAATGCGGGGTTGATTAATGATATTCATGTTATGTTTCTACAGGTACTCTCCTTAGAACTCTTGTCACGGGACTACACACACAGACGACAGGCGTTACGCGCTGTTATACTAGTGTCCATATAAGTAGTCTAACAGCATGCTGAAGAAGTGTATCTGCACTAGTATAAGAGTTAAGAAAAGTTAGTATTAAATAGATAATATTAATGGATAGATAATTGTCTGTGTGGAACTTGCGACATAGACAGTTATACAACACGGTCTCAGTTTAATAAAGTGACCATTTCGAACGTATCAAATAACAACAATGCTAAATTTGCATGACGGCGCAATGCTATGGAGCTCAGTGTCGTACTACTTTTAAATTAGCAGTTTATTGCTACGACAGAGCCAGAGAATTGAGAGAATTGAATTGTATGTAATGTAATGTTGTTAAAATTTGACTGTTTTCAATTGTTTAACTTATCACATCTAAGTAAAGTTCATGCAATGACCTAATTATGTGTTGATTAGTCCGAGACTTCTCTATTATAAGTTGTATATGCAACCGCTATAATAGTAGTATCGGCACTGCACTGATTTACCTATTATTGCAACTAGATACGGCTTCAGAAGGCAGAGCTCGTGGCTAAATAATAACAGCAGCACTGGTCGATCTTCAAGGTTAAGCCGCTCCTGAATAGGACGATCCGAGGATGGGTGACCATCCATTACGTACTGTGTTTTCTCCGTGCTTCAGAAAGCACGCTAAACTGTTGGTCCCGGCTGTCATTCGTAGGTATTTGATAGTTTACAGGTAGTCAGAGGTCTACAAGTCAAGTCAGTCCAGTCCCAAAAGTCTCACAACCAGTCTTACCAAGGGGTATCGTATTATACCCAGTACTTACAGGGTTGTGGAGGTCAGATAAGCAGTCACTTCATGTAAAATACTGGTATTCGGCTCCGGCATCCGGTTAGACTGTAAGCCGACCCCAACGTAGTAGGAAAAAGGCTAGGCAGATGTTGATACCTACGGCCTCAAAAGGACCAGTACACTTGAAAGAAGAATAAGACAAGCTACTGTTTTCTTAAGAGAAGGTAACACCCTCGCAAGCTTGAATCGTGTCAAAACTTATCTTTTACTTTACTGGGGCAATACATCCATACATTTCAGGCGAATGCTCCCGTTGAGGGAGCGCCTTTAGTTTAAAGTCTATACATAGTAATTTAAAGAGGTAAATTTTGTGAGTTTGTCAGTTTG
Organism: Eugnorisma glareosa; assembly: GCA_947578425.1. Lineage (NCBI taxonomy): Eukaryota > Metazoa > Arthropoda > Insecta > Lepidoptera > Noctuidae > Eugnorisma > Eugnorisma glareosa. The sequence continues at coordinate 11,108,818 of OX387964.1, forward strand.
TGAGGTTGCTGGGGGGGGGGGGAGTAATCTCTGGATCTACTGAACCGATTTTGAAAATTCTTTTACTTATAAGAATAAGAATAATTTATTTTAAAAAGTATTACAAAGAGTGTACATTTAGACGCAGTAGTATTATTTTTCATAAAATGGTTAAATTAGTACTTATAAATAAATTATAACTAAAATATATTCAACAGTTGCAAGTAATGATAGTTCAATTCAGATGTTAGTAGCGACCTGCCCGATCTAGGTTTATTTAAACCTAGGAAGCTACATTATCCCCGAGTGCCATAGGCTATTTAAAACGTGCCCGTGGGATAATTTCCGACCAAAACGCGAGCGAAGCCGCGAGGGCAAAATATAACATATTATAGAAAAGCTGTCCTATGATCTTGGACTTCGAAAGATATCCGAAATGAATGTCTTTTATCAGCTTATATTAATTTCTAGAAAGATTATTGTCGACCTCTATGCAGTCTTTTTTTTTTCTGATGGGAAATCATCAAATAACCCCTCCCGCTCTGGGCTGAGCAGGAGGGAGTGTCAGACTTTTACTGACTAAAACCCATCCATGTTCCTTTCTTTGCCCTTTGTGTTCCAGGGCCGCGATCTCCACCGTGTGCTCCACCGTGTACCTCTATGCAGTCTTAGATTTGCTTGCAGTCGGAACCGCCAGCACCGAAACTTAAGTGGATTTTCAGAGGTTATTTACGTATTACGTACCCACATAGAATGTACAATTGCGAAGATACTGTGTGAGCTAATAATAATATGACGTTACATGTTATAATCTGCATATGTGCAGATTAGGTTGCGCCATAGATATAACAAAGAAGTATTTCAATGGGCTTTCCACTGCGGGCCAGAGTAATGTGTTGCTTGGTGTTGGTATAGCGCAGCTTCCGGAATTGGCGTGTGGGCGGCGCGTTCCGTTCGCGTCCGCCGCACCGCACCATTATGCGCAGGCGACTGCTCGAGCGTCAACCAGCACCACAATTGGGTAACATTCTTTTCTATCTCAATTGAGGGAAATTTGTAAGTAATCCATTGCTCACCATGTTTGAAAAATCATCTGTTCGAAAACGTAAAGCTCGCATTTCGCGATGAATATTGCCGAATTATCAAAATGATTAGCAATGGGATTGCGAGTAGTGCATGTAGTGGAGTAGGTACTTAGATATTAGCATCTAACTAAGCTATGTTGGACGTCACCTACCGCCGACTACCTTATTCTAGAAAAACTTTTAAAAGCTATAATAACTATCTTCAAGGCTGCGGAGGTCATCAGTTAAAATCAGGGAGATTAAACTTTTTTATTTTATTCTTACTTACTAAAAGATAGTCGAATATATAGAATATTGGATTAAAAGAGAAAGTCTACAGACACACAGTCTACAGGTCTAGTATTTTACAGATGTAGACGGTTGCAGTTGGTTGTGTAATGCCTCGACATTTCAATTATTGGTAAACTAGTGACACTATAGTGAGCCGAAAATTGAAGACCTTGCATAATGCAGTCTCTTATTCCTTTCCCATCATTTTGAATTTCAACATTTTTGCATCCTCTACATAGGTAAGCATTTCAGCTGAGAACATGGGATACTCAGCTGCAGGTTAGATACTAATATTCTCGACTCGACTATACCCAAGTTTGTTTTCATAAGCTATTAATTACATGACAACATAATGTTATGGCAGCACGCGATTATAGAACGGGTGAGTCATTGGTTGCAATTCAAGGAACAGGCTGGATAAACAATCATTGCAGTGTCCGAAGCGATAACGACCATTCGCACATCCCGCAGCCCGCGACCGCCGCCGCCGCCCGCCGCGCCGCCCCGCTACCCCGCCTCTCACACCCTGCTTCCACGTGTATGAGAATCACATACTACACTGTAATATTAATTAATAGTGTCATTTACTGCATCCTAATATGTTCCAAGTATTTTTACCAACTTAGCATGATTCCGTATGAGTTTAACATTGCAGTCTATATTTATATTGTAGAGCATAGCAATAGCTATAGAGCATATTAAACACAATTGCATGCCCGCCCTACACTGGATCTTCGCAGAATCTTGTTGAGTTATGCAAACTGTAGATTACGTAGGTACCTATATTAATAGTTGTAAATCAAATTAATATAAATACATAGTTAGTTCCGTGTGGCTACGACTTCAAATAAATTACCCTACCTCATTACTTTCAGTTCCCAAGACTTCGCGTAATAGCAGCTGTCACAACAGGAGAAATCGTGATTCATACGTACCGACTTTGTAGAACTGCCAAGCTGATACCACCTAGTGAAAATATTGTTGATCGAACAAGTGTTCAATGAGCAAGATGTGTTTTAATAACAATGTGTAGGTGCACGTTGGTTGGTACCTATTAATAGTCAAGCTATTAATTATTATTATTGTAACTATGTCAAAAGTTAAAAAACAGAGCATACAGTGGAGATTTACGAGCATTTACCGGAATCTGGTGACCCCGTCGGCTCATAAACGCGTTCCCGATATACGCCGCGCCGCCCCAAGCATGCGGCGCGCGACACGCTTACGTGCTACTGCTTCGTATACCATCAGTTTGCTATATAACCAATACTTAACATGTTATAGGTGGCCAACGATTTCGTATAGACTTCCAATGACGAGAATTGATTCGGAAACGGTTTACAACTAGTGAGGCTACTGAAAGATTAAATGTCACAAAAGAAAACGACGAGAAGATAGAGAAAAAACTATTTTTCATAATTTTTCAAGTATTAAAAAACATTTAAAATACCCGAAGTATTTACGTTAACGTTTGTAACAAGTGAAGCGCGCTTTTGCAGTGTGGGATGTCGAGCTTTACGACAATACGCTTTACGCGATGCTTTGAACTACTTTGACACAGCCGGCCTGAATTACATTTTAGTTTTCATTTGGGTTTTCATAAATAAAATGCAGAAAAAAATATTACGTTAAGAAAAGCATACATTTGACATTGATAGTTTAATTAACGTTTTAATTTGGTCTAGGTACTTACGTTACATCGGCATCGTTACATCGATTACCCATTTATAACGACCGATCGTTATAAAGATCAAAAAAAGTACTGGAGAATACCCTCAATTTAAAAATAATAATGAGCGGATAACTTTTGCTTATTGTATACCAATCGCCGCAGTGATCGTTTGACAGTATTTCAGTGCATAGAAAATTATCTTATGATTATTATTTTGAAGTGCTTTTGTAGTTTAGTTCGTATGAGCGTAATTAACTTTCACTATGTCTTCAAAACGGTAAGTGTTTACAAATTAGCTTGTGATTGAAATTAATTTTATGCACGTTTTTTATAAATTTATAACCTGAGTAACAAAACTGTGAATTAAAATTTGATCTTGACATATCTTTTTTATAAAACAAATGATATTATATTTGATGATCGTTTTAACGATCGGTCGTAATTTGGGGATGTATTTTTGACTTTCAGACCCAGGAATACCAATAACCCATTGTCTCAATGAAATCGTTGACGAATTTGAAAACTTAGATGATGATGCTCCATTTCCAGGAAACATAACTATTTTATCACAGATGAACATTCTGGTGATGAGGAGTTTGAAACTCTGAACAATTTTCCAGATTTATATGACATCTATATCGAAAGATACGATCATGTCAGTTGTTATATTTTTTCTATCTAGGTTCTCAGCTAAGAGCTCCTGCCGAGATACTTTCGGAACACATTTATTCTGCTGAGATAGAATACATGTGTTCTGAAAGTGACGAGGACAGTGTACACTTGTCTTCTTTAGCAAAAAGAAGTCGAACCACCGATGAACCCCTAATTGTGGAAGGTCGTCAACCTGAGCCATCTACGTCTAATTTAGCTCCAGTTATTAGCAGCACGGTCACGGCAGCCGGTCCTTTTGTTGATCCAACCGTACCAAAAAATCAAAATTATACTAGGATAAATCGCCATAATTATGGTAAAAAGATTATGGCAATTATGGTTTGATGACTCTGTTATCGAATTATTAGCCAAATATACAAATATTTACGCGATTCAAAAGAACAAAGTGGGCAATGTGACAAGGAGTGAAATTAAGTGTTTCCTTGCTATACTTCTTTACAGTGGATATACTCGTATCGTAGTTCCCGAAAAAAAAAAGTACTACGAGTAACAGAAATCATCAGACAGTGATTTCAGTCAACCAAAATCAAAATATTTTTATTTCACATAGGCCTAGATGGGCACTTCGACCAAACTATTATTATATATATAACGCCATGTCGAGGGATATATTTATATTTATCATGAATTCATGATTCACCTCCACTGTTGTGACAATGCTCAGATAACTACCTACTGAAAGTGTCAAATTTGCAAAGTTGAGACCGCTTTTTCAATATCCTAAACGAAATATTCCTAAATATGGCTCCTTTATAAGAAATGTACATCATAAATGAGGCTCTAGCATAATCAGCCTATATTGTTCCCACTGCTGGAACACATGGCCTCCTCTCTATGAGAGGGGATGGACCATAATCCACCACGCGGGCCCAGTTCGGGTTGGTAGATGTCACATGTCTTCGGATGTATTATATAGATGATTATAATATATAGATGGTTCTAGGACATGCCGGTTTCCTCACGATGTTTTCCTTCACCGTTATGAAAACAGTGGTGATGAAATAAATTACACAAAGTAATGCGCCTGCCTGGGTTCGAACCCACGATTTACTGTGCGTAAGTCGGGGCCGGCCGCCTCAGTAAAATCCATTTACTTACCATACTCCTACATAGATTTGTTTATTAATTAACATTTTTCATTTGGATTTCTTTAATTTAAAATAGGATACAATCGATAAAGGGGTAGTTATATGAGCGTTAACCTACCCGCCTATTACTACTGATCGTTAAAACGATCCGCATTTTCAGAGCTTTTCTGAAAACTCAGATTTTTTTTGGTATTTTTCCATGTTTACTATATGCATCAAGGTAACAATACTAAAAAATTACTTTGATTCGAGATAAAAAAAAGTTTCAGTAACAACTGGGTTAATGACTGCAATGACCAGTCAATTTATTTATCTATTACCAGATTAAGATCATGTTTTATTATTAATTTGTTGTTGATTGATTCATTATTATTAGCGGATAGTGGGGATCAGTAATCTCTGTTGTGACGATAATCTTGTCACCCTTATATCAATAAATCACGGTGAGTCCTAGAAGTTTTCAACTGGCACCGTTCTGTCAGCGACCTGTGCTAAATATATAGTTGGAATATAGCTGCACATTCAACTGGCTTTTGTTACAGTACTGAAACTATTGACCTATTTCACTTTACTGGAAGTAAGCAATAACTTTCAGTGCAACGCTCGCACCATAAAACCGACTCGTGAGTAATCGAAGTGCGGACGTAACACAGACTGCAAATTCTTTGTCTTATGTTCAGCTATTTGCAAGGTATTAATTGCTTTTATTATAATTATCGCACCTTCTGCAAGTGCATATTTTTCGGGTGTTGCATTCTGCATCCAAACCTGGATGTAGTTTTGGCAGAATTCAAATACCTTTTAAGTTCTAACTAAATATTTGGAATAACATTTTTCCGAAAAAAACAATTTTTCAGCAAGTCAATGATTGGTAGACGATAGTTGGGTTGTTTATGGTCCTTCCGAGCTTATGTCTGAAACTCAAAAGGCGGTGTGCCTCTATGAGTGTTTTTTGGGTTTTTAATAGGTAGGTACGGTACCTACAGCATAATCTTGATGACTTTTTGAACCTGAAGTTCCACAAACTACGGCAACAAACAGATAAATTAGAAACATTTTGTCTGTTTAATAGAATTATAGGTAGGTAGGCATGTACTATTGTACATAGATTAGATTCCAAGAAAGCAATATTAAATCATCTTCATTTCTAGTACTTAATTGTTAAAACATAGTACAAAGCTTTTAGTAAGTAGTGTACTTATATTTCTATATGTATATGTAATACATAGTTATTTGTTTCTCAGAAAAAGATGCCAGTGCTACAGCCTGTCAAACTTTTAAGTGAATTGAGTAAAAGTAGCGGCAGCATAAAATAAACGTGAATTAATAAAACTTAGCAGCGATATCAACAAAATATAAAAATGAGGAATATGGAAGACTTCCCTTTGGGTTCAACGTTCTGTCCCAGTCTACGTCACGGTGATAAAAGAGTAGCTCATGAATGAGCTCGTGCATTGACAGGGCGACTCACCCCGGAATAGTATAACTAAACGTTGACCGACGCTGCCGACTTTATCAAAACAAAATGTTATATTTATATTAAATAATGTAAGCAAGACCCCCACCTTTCGTAGGGATGATAACAGACATAGATAGGTCATTGTTAAAACACCGAGTGGCATTAATTTTGTTCGTCTTTTTCAGGATTTTATTTAAGTACACAAAAAGTAGTGAGTGTGAATTCGTATTTAAAAAATGAGAATATTTAGGTAAGTAACTAAAAAACCTTGTAAAACATACAAATTAGGTATGTTAAACCCAATATATTGGACCGGGAGTAGGTATTTAAAGGTCTTGCTTTATCTGTTGTCGTGAAGTTTATCATCGCGACACACAAAACCTTAATTATCATGTACAGATACCAATTCGTGGGAGTTATGTTATTATTTCGGCAATAATTGCAAAAATTGTGTTTTATACATAACGACAAGTTGATAGCAGCAGTTTCCTGTCACTTTGATAACATATGCCGCTGTTTATGTCGCGGCCTCGTTTTTAAAGCTTTGTCAATGGAAGCTGATTTTGACCCAATTTTAACGGTTTGATAGACCGCGGCACAGATCTTTTGCGCATGTAGCCGAGTTACTGCCGTGATTCGCGGAATTAATGCTCCCTAACGGGATATGAGCCATAGATAATGAAAACGGACATTATCAGCTTTGAACATGGTCAAGTTAGATACCTACAAAGTTAACTGTGGATCTCTATTTAATTATGTGTTTGAATCGGTACGACCAGACAGCTGGTGTAGGAAAATGATAAATAGGGTGGGGGGGAGGTCCAAAGAATGAAACTGTTAGGGGGCTCAAAATAACTCCGTCTTTAACTAATCGAAACTGAATTACGTACAATGTTGTCTGTTCAGGTAACGGATGTCGTGGCTTTTGATTCTAGAATGACTCGTGAACGATTAATGTTTCATGTTTGACGTTACACAGTTTTCCATTAAATTCATTGTTACTATACCCACTTAGACCTACATAGGTAAGTACTAAGTATACCACCGCTGCGCTGTCGCTGCACATTATATTATACAACCGCGTCACAGACGCTGCTACTGCATTTCGTATTTCAATACAAAAAATACCAAAGAAGAAAATACAGAAAGGAATGATTTATGGTTGTAGGATTTGTACTATTCGTGTGCGGTGCGGCCCGCCCTAATCTCATTCGCCTTATAGTAGGTGGAGATTACCTAGTTTAAACAGACAGGATTTAGAGAGGGAATTGGTTATATGCATTAGATGTTCTCCTCCTCTTTCTCGTAATGTTTTTCAGCGATGTAGCTGAAAAACATAAGCACAAGAAAGTCGACTGTGCTTTCGTAGACTTGAAGGTCTACGACAATGTATGCGTGGAGAAAAGATCGATTTGTGGTCGACACTGAAATCTTTATACATGGATAGTCCTCGATTTGAAAGAGAGTTATGGGGGATTAAGCATGAATGAGTTGCTTGTGAAGTGCCCTCTCTACGGAAATGATGAACTTCTTCTTTTGCGCGCCAGCGGAACAGTTGGAAGACATAACTGGCAACTGTGAAGAAGAGAAAAGGGATGGGTGTAAATGTGAAAAACACGAAGGTTATGGTGTGTGAAAGAGATATATCGATGTGTGATGTGATGTGAATGACAAGACTAGGACAATTGAATAACTTCTATATTTGGGGAGTCCGTTTACAAGAGATGGAGATGGAAAAAATGGTTGATGCTATTATGTGGGAAGAAGAGTTAATGCGGGAAATAAAGTGAGTAGTGCTATAAGTGCCGGGTCGATCTTTAGGTTAAGCCGTGCTTGCCTAGGTTGTTCTGTGGATGTGTGACCGCCCATTACTTACCGAGTTTCCCCGTGCCTCGGAAAGCACGCTAAGCCGTTGGTCCCGGCTTTCATCTGCAGATCTTTTACTGTCGTTACAGTAGATATAGTCAGTGGCCCAAAAAATCTGACAACCGGTCTTACCAAGGGGTATCGTATTACCTAGTATTAACTGGGTTGTGGAGTTCATATAGGCAGTCGCTCCATGTAAAATACTGGTATTCAGCTCTATTCGGTTAGACTGGAAGCCGACCCTAACATAGTTGGGAAAAGGCTAGGCATATGATGGCAGATGATGCTATACATGCGGTTGAAAACAGTGTCCATGGAATTTCGTGCCCATTCTTCTTCATGAGATCTACGCCTTGGAAAGGCAACTACAGTCCATTTAGCTACAGGTTATTTTCGATTATGCTAAAGTGCCTGACACGGGTCTATTTGAACTAAATTCTTTGTGTTTGAGATTAACCAGAGTCCAAAAATGCTTGAGCGTTTGTGGAACTGGAGAGCTGGTTGACTAGCCGTCCCCAATGGTGAGTTGGTGCCTATATACACTTATATATGGACTTGAATGTTGGGCGTGGCAAAGGTACATGAAAATAAAATTAACATTAAGGACATGCGTTCCTTGCGAAGCGTGCGTGGTGGTCTTTACCAAAAGACTTCAGACAAATTGAAGAATATTGTGATACGACAACATTGCGGTTTATAAGAAGATGCAGTGACAAACATTAAAAGAGTATGTTTAGATGGTTTGGTCATGTGTTGGATGAGTGAAAGGCGTATATAGGCACTAACAAAAGGGCAGATATGACTGGCAACGCCGGGGGGACGCCCTAGGAGGACGTACACGAACTCTATTGGTGGTTCTTCAGAATCGAGAGATGCTTAGTACTTACTTGCAACCGGCGTGCGTGTATGACCGGACGTAATGAACGTGGACGAGGCAAAAGGAGTAAATAAGGATCGTAACAGGTGGCGTTATGAGTTTCATAGTTTCTGGCTACCCACGGGAAAAAGGTGTAAGTTTGTGTGTCCTACTTTTATATTTTGTGTGCAATAAAGAATAAGAATAAGTTGGTGTATGTAGGTCATATTATTATGTAGTACCTAATTGTTGCAAACGTATTTCGATGAAAACGATGGTGGATATAAAAACTGAAAAATAAGCGAAGGTTTTTAAAAGAAGCAGGAGGTCTGTGATGTCTGCTCGTTTATTTATGCCTTGAGTCAGGGGTGACAAGGAGGTTATTATTTTCAGTTTCCTGTTGGGGTTAGGTTTGTCGTCACGTTGGATAGGCACTTGTTCCATCCCGTAATCACCAACATAAATCCCATAAAACGGCAAAATGCGCGAATGTGGACGGTTTCAATGAATCAATTTGTTTTTCTGATTAAATGAAGATTCTAACAAGGGAAAAAGGGCCATCAACAGATATTACAAGGTACTTAATTGTTGTATAGGTAGGTCTGTAACGCTTTCTGCTTTAAATATCTATCTACGACTTTAATTTGGAGAGGCACAGTATCTAGGTCGAATCTTTATAATAAGTAGGATTTCATATAATAATCATGCGTCATTCATCCGCCAGTTTATCGAGGGGTTATAACCTTAAAAACCAAAATTAGTTTAATTATTTTGTGATAAGATAATACAGTCTTAAAACATGAAATCTATATTCAAAAATGGAACGTTTTATGTAGCGGATATAGGTATTCACTGATGTTTGATTTACAATAAAGATTCACTACTTAATCATTAAACATACGTAGGTATAGGTAGTTCGAAAAGCTCAAAATAAACTAACAGATATTGATAAGAGACGTAAGAAGAGTTGATGGAAATACTTCGGCTTCATAAACAAGCTCGGAACAAAAGATTTTAAGTAATTAAATACCATTTTTATAGGTCACGAGGCTATGAAATGATAAACGATGTTGTTGCCAGTTGATATAACGTACCGAATAAAAACTTATATGATAATAGTGCAAAGGTTACCGTAACATCTGATTATTGGAGTAAAGTTATTTTAAATTATATATTTGTATTAAGCAACATTCAATTCACAAAATTTTATGAAGCTTCGGTACAGATAGGTAATTAATAACAAGAGATTGGCTCTAGCATCAGTACCTACTACTAGAATATTTAATTGTAGGAAAAGTTATATCTTAGTGAACGCTCCAAATAGTAGATTAACATTACGTCACGCCTGCAATCTCCGAAGGGTCTGGCAGAGGTGTAGGTACTTACACTACATCTATATGTCGCCAGTTATGTACACCTAAATCGCTAAAAATAAGGGTCCCGACCCGAGTTTGGACTGCTACTAAACACATTTCTTATGAAAAATTCCAATAACACTACCCGGTATAGAACCCTGGAGCTCATGCTCAACAGTAGCCCCTGAGACAACTAAACCAACGAGCCACTCAGGAATCAGTGGGAAATTGATTTTTATACTATAGCATACAAATTTAATTACCTGGCATATTTTAATTGAAAACCATATTTTTTACTTGAAGGTGCAAATAAATTATTTTATTTATTTATTTTATTTATTCAAGGAAGACCATGTGTTCTTCGTATTTGTCATTCGAATTCTTAGAGGTGAACGAAGAAACTACCCCTTTCGATAAAATAACTACCAAATTAAAATTTTAAAGTTAAGTTATTTTTATGTCGATTTAACAAATTGATCCGTAGCAAAATTGAAAAGGCACATAATATTGGACCTCTCCTTTAATCGTTTTTATTTCCTTACCACTAAAAATATCTACACACCATGCACGCACATAAATAATGAAGTTTCTATGAACGAATCGTTTACCAACAGTTGTAATTCGAATAGTGATAAAGAGGAGAGGCCGAATTCTGAAGAGTAGATATACACATACATTCGTTGCAACCCTATAAATAAATGTTAGTGCTAATAAATGTTTGACTTGACTTGACTTGACTTGACTTGACCCTAACCCAAAAAAGTAAAGAAGTCCCACCCTTCGTAGACCCTACGTAGAGGGTCTACGCAGGGTGGGACTTCTTTATTTTTATTTCAGTTGTAATTCGAATAGTGATAAAGAGGAGAGGCCGAATTCTGAAGAGTAGACATACAAAAACATTCGTTGCAACCCTAACCCAAAAAAATAAAGAAGTCCCACCCTTCGTAGACCCTACGTAGAGGGTCTACGCAGGCCTCAAGACTACGCTACGCTACGTCAACAGAGCAACATCAGCGAAATGGTTTTAGTATTTTACTTATATGATTATCAACTATGCTTTCCCTGGTGTCGGAGTTTTTATGCCACCCATTGATGGGTCTCTGAGTTGGCTTTACATGCCTTCGAGAAATATTTCTCAGGCATGCTGGTTTGGTTTCCTCACGATGTTTTCCTTCACCGAAGCAAGTGTTTGTTGTTGTACACATGGATCCGAAAAATCAGAGATCTTGGGTTCGAACTCGCGACTTGACATTCCGATGACGGTCACACCATTAAGTTAACAATGCTAAAACAAGTTTTACTGAATGGACTACTTAGATTTGTTGACGCATACAAGTTATAGGAGGAACATCGTGAACTACTTTGGTAGGTATATGTGCCCGTCCTCTAAAATGAAGTCGTTTTTATTGGGTTCCTAACTCAGCAATTAAAAACCCGCAGCAAAACGTCTATAATAGTGTCATGTTCGCGACCGCGGTGACGTGAAACCACACTACTTTGTACACGTTTCCGACAGCATGCAATTTATTTATATTAAAAAAGTTTAGATCGTTATTAGATTTTTAGTGAATGAAAATAATTATCCATATAATAGTTTAAATTATTACCTCTATGTATTCGTTAATATCTACAATATAATCTATGTTAGCATGGTATAATGTACTTACTCGTATTTGGGGTTAGCTTTCAAGTTCCCCCACTTTTTTTCATTTTACACTGCTTTTGGTTGTTAAGCGATGATGCAGTATAGGGTAGATTGTTGTGGAGATGGATTTCCTAATATACGAGTAGTCTAGAAGAGCAACTCACTCTTAAATCGCTTTGAATTGCGCTTTGACACCGTATTGTGTCATTCATACCTCAATGAAAAGTGAGAAGTTGCATGTAGTTGTTGGAATCTATTATTTTAGCTGATTCAGATGTTGGTGTTTACAAATTTCAGTTGCACCAATACCTCATACATAACATCACGCCTGTAAACCCCAAAGGGATAGGCAGAGGTGTTGTAATTTGTGTTAAAATAGTTTATGATAGAAAAAAAAACAATTTAGGGATCGTCCCAAAAAAGGCGCCTAGGGAACCTTATTGCTAAGAACACGCCATCTGTGTGTTTATCACTTGGCTGTGTTTTGTATTTATTTTAACCGTACGTAACAGTTAGCTGGTTGTGTTTTTTTCAGATGAGCAATAGTTTCGGTGGCCGGGAACTCTAAGTGCCCGAGTCAGACTCGCACTTGACCCATTTTTGCTAGAAAAGGTCAATCTGCGAGATATTGGTCAATAATTAGGTCACACGTTGTTTTTATTATAGGAATGAGATCATTTTTATTTCTTTATTTAGAAACTTATTTATTGTTATTATTTTTATACTTAGAGGCCTTAAAGTTGAATTGTCAACATCTCACCAGCAATCAATAATTTGATAGGATAACTTATCAATAACAAAATAACTGTGCCACGTGTTGCAAAATATCATAACATAGCATCACGTCTGGAGTCCCCAAAGGGTTAGAGTCTAACCCTTAGAACTGTGTAAGGGTTACACTGTAACCCTGCACAGTGCACTGTAGCAGTGATGGCCTAGTGGTGTGACCGTCGGACTGCCAAGTCATAGGTCTCGAGGTCGAACCCAAGGCACGCACCACTGATTCTTCGGATTCATGTGCGTATTGTACCTATAATTATCACTTGCTCCGGTGAAGGGAAACATCGTGAGGAAACCAGCATGCCTGAGAGATATTTCTTGACGGCATGTAAAGCCAAGTCAGAGGCCCATGGGCGGCCTAAAAACTCTGACACCAGGTTAGTGCACTAACCACACGATAAAGAAGAAGAAGACTGTAACCCTTCTCGGACTTAGTACAACTACATTACCCCAGTGGTGTTTCAGTATTATGTTACAGGGTTTGCCACAAACCGGGCACAAATCTAGACTCCGGGCTACGACTAGGATATACCGTTTTACAAATATCATCTGAATACAATAAATAATTAAACACGTACAAAACGGTTACCACAAACGGTACAAACGGTATTCAGCTCATCATTCTGAACTCCATAGAAATTTTTCAAAAGTATTTTTTTTGAAATCGGCTTTTCTTTACAATTCTATATGGTTCTGACCATATTTAATAGTGAAGAAAAGCCGATGTGTACTGAATACATGGGTAACCGTTTGTGCGCCGGTGTCGCTCCTACCCTGTAAAAACTATAACATATCGCCTGAATTTCCTAAAGGGTTACGCAGAGATACTTAAGTAATAAAGTAAAAATAAATAAGATATCAGACAAACCAGGAGCCCCTGAACTTGGAAAAGTAAGTATTAAACGATTAAAATTGCGCACATTGACATATCCCGTGTACCTATAGATAGTTTTACATAAATTGCATTGTTACGTAAAACTTTATTATGCCTAATCTGATGATAAAATAAGTTCGTTCCCAATCTAAAATAATAACTATAAATTTATCGACATACCAATTAAAATAATTTATCAATTGTTGAATATTTCAATTGACCTCTCATGTATGAATGAAATAAGTAAATAATAACATAATTACATCATTTCTGGTGTCTTAATTTGGAATTAGGTACTTTTGTCATATTCTGTATTTAAAGTTGCATGCAGGCAAAGACGCAACATAGACAAATCCTTCTTTACTAGCTATCAAAACGTTTGTTTCGTTGTTTTTTCCAGATGTTATAAATTGTTTACCCTCGAATAGTGATTTCTTTAAAAGTTCCGGTTTCCGACGTATTATATTAAAAATGCGTATTCAATAAAGCCGCTTACGTCAAGTAGGTAAGCATTTTTATGGGCTTTTATGTGTGCTCTTATCCTACAATGACAGTAATTATTATTTAAAGTTTATATTATAATTAGGCATCAAATGATGACATCAATGTTTTGAATACACGATAGCCTCTGTATACAAGAAGGCACTTTATCACTGAAGTTTAATTTAAAAAACCGTTATTTTTTGTTCGGAAGCGGATAATCGAGTCTGAGGTCAGATAGTCGCTCTTTGTTTAACTGTGTCATTCTCTATCGGTCGTTTTCCTTCACAAACAACTATTTCTGTTTGTGGTATGAGAGATCTACCTACTGCTAGGCATCCGTCACCCTAATAGGGTGTTCCCCAGGAATCGATCATTGACCTTACCGACTCATGGCAAGGAGAACAGTCAGTGCCGGATTAAGACTACTTGATGCCCTAAGCAATCCACGCCTGTGCCCCCCCCTCCCATCCATAAGTAACCTAGTATCGGTTTTTATAAAAAAAAAACGTATTTATTACAACGAAATAGATCATAACGTACCTTAAAATATTTATGAAAGACGAAAGAGATATGTGGAGTTGAAATCTAAGCATTATTTATTGAAATGTGACTTGCGACTTTTACGGGTACTAAATTTGCGAAAAATAATTTTTAAGTCCAACGTTTTTAGCATGTCTGACTCTATAAATAATATCGATAAAGCATCGAGCCTTTCCTGCAGCATCGTCGTTCTTTTATCATTTTTTATTGTTTTCAATTTCGAAAAAGATTGTTTGGCTGTGCAGTTTGATAGTAGCAGGCATAAAAATAAACGCAGAGCTGTGTACACAATAAGGACCGCTGATTCAATTTTATCATCGTGTATAATTTTGTACAATTGTGCGTACGTTTGATGTGAACTGTGTACGCGAGGCAAATCACTGGAACTTATTTTTTGATGACATGATTGAAAATGCTGAATTTCGGTTCCTAATTCGGTGTTAAGGTCTTGTAGATTAATTAATTTCTACAATGCTGACTGTATTGTGAAGTTGGATCAGGACACATTTTTTTTTTGTTGCTATTTATGGTGCCCCCCAAGACGTGATGCCCCAAGCGATTGCTTAATTTGCTTATGGGCTAATCCGGCTCTGAGAGCAGTTAAGGTGGAAGCGTCAGGGTAGCCCGCGAAATTGAAATGTAGTAATAATGTAGTTGCAGAATTATAACGATTAAAATCCTCAATACTACCCTCTAAGTTCATTTAACCCCATTGAATGACTTTTTCATGAAATAGTTACAGAAGTGAGCTACCAGTCCGTGTTAGCTCTCGTTATAGACCTACGGAACTTACGGACCTTAGCCGAACGCTCAAAGGCGCTATTGTTTAAAAATTATAAAATGTAGGACTATGTTAGTATGAATAGAGAAGAACGAATCAAGTAGCTCACAACCCTCCTGATCATCCTATCCATAGACACATACTTATACCTACACGATTTTTAGAAACTCGAGTGTAATTCCTTCTTCTGTTGAGAAGAAACCCAATGATGGTTCCATGGAGTTTCTTCCCACTATAGGCCTATCTATACTAATATTATAAAGAGGTAAAGTTTGTAAGTTTGTATGTAGGGGGTAATCTCTGAATCTACTGAACCGATTTTGAAAACTCTTTCACTAATAGGAAGCTACATTATCCACGAGTACCATAGGCTATATCTAAAACATGTCCGTGGGATAGTTTCCGGCCAAAACGCAAGCGAAGCCGCGGGCAATAGCTAGTTCCCAATATATGCATGTTTAGTGAAAACCAATTATTCATGAAAGTTATAAGTACTATTTGTTTTTTCGGCTTACAAAAGGTTCCTTGGAGGAAAATATACGAGTACAAAAGTTTGTATGGAAATTGTGATATTTTTAAAGCTAGTTAATTTAATTTCTTCTACTCTACAAAATGTTTCCAAGTGAATTAGTATCAATACCTTTAAAAAACCGCCAACAAGTATGTACCAACTGTACCGAGTAAATCTATGTACTTATTTGTTTTCGGTGCAAGGCATATTTTGCCCTGCTATTGTAGATACAGTTAAACTTGGAAGGTTATGAGTTTCGGTAAGCTTCGTGTTATCGAGTACGTACGAACGTCGGGTCACAGGGTCACTATAGGCAAAGCTTCTGAGTTCTATACTTCTGCGCTAAGATGTACCATTAGATTGTAACATAAGATCGCATGTATACCATTTTTACGCGTTGAAGTTTTCTCTTTGCCAACTGACAACTTTGCCAACTTTGTTTTTCGACTTGCCAACTTACCATCTCTGGTCGCACCTCGACTTCTGCTACTCAATAGTATTGAGAAGTTAAATGAAATTGCATTGAGTTGTAAATCTTTAAGTTTTTAACCATGGTAACACAAAATAAGCAAGTTCTTCTAGGAGTAGATCTCGATCACATCATCTCACGTTCATATTTCCAAAGATGATGATTACGAAATTACCGAGGTGCAAAACATTTCTAGGAAACCTGTACAATTGTACACTTAGGCCTATATTTTAACTAGGTAGCGACAGCAAAGCAGGTTTCAACAGTAGGTATAGTGTTAACTTAGAATCCATTATTAGGTAACTATTTTTCTTTTGGAATGATGAGTCTTTAGTTGATGAGTTATATCAATGTCACTTTTTAGATTAGGAATAAAAGGTTATCGTACCTAATCTACAAAGCGATATAATTCGTAATTTCCTGTATAACGCTTGTGTTGCTAGAACTGAATGGCTTACTAGCTGTTGCCCGCGACCTTCATTCGCGTAAAATTATTTAAAAAAAAATACTTCTCTTTTTGAACCTGTTTTTTTTTTTTGCACGGTACCCTTATGTTTTCTAAAATAAAAGTAGCCTACGTTAGACCTTATATAACTATCTGCCGGTAAAGATTTCATCGAAATCGATCGAGCCGTTTCGGAGATTAGCCGGAACCAAAAAACAGAGAAAAATTCAAAAAAAAAAAAAGTTATAAGTGCCTTATATATTTTATTTATTAGTATAGATGTATAGAAGACTACGACCAACGTGGATACCGTAGAATAGAATATTCTCTATTATGTGCACCAAACAAGTAACGTAATGTTAATCTAGATGCGCTACATACGTTACCATTTACTAGATAATTTTATGAATTTTCTCAAGGAGTTTTGGTGCAATAGTGCCAGTATAGTGCTTTATGTCATTATCTGCCTAGCCATTCGACACTATGTTGGGGTGGCTAACCGGATGTTGCTGAATGCCAGTATTTACGTAGTAGGAAGAGGCTCTATCATAGTTCAATGTCCTATGCTGAAATAGTTGAAATATTTCCGATCGAATTCCTGACGAATCTGCCTAACGATCTTGCTCAGTGTAACGAAGTTTAAAAAAATCGTCTCGGTTCAAAAGATGATAGAATGATAAATGGAAATCTGTGCTTCGTAGAACAAAACAGTTGAGTGTGATCAAGCTTTCTTCATTTTAGCTTTCTTTCTTCAGTTAGCCTTGAAGCCCCATCTCTAATACCTACATACTTATTAATTAAGAGAGCGGGCCTATTTTTTGGCCAAAGAATCAGCATTGCCATACAACGTGGCAATGCTGCCAGCCTTCTGGCCAATTTTCCTGTTTACAGCGATGTGGGCGAATTTTTTGACGCCCTGTAACCCTTTTGATACTTGTACATATTTTAATTAGTACTAGAGATAAGATTTGTAGTTTGTTAATAAAAGAATATTCAATGAATACATTATAATAAAATCGTAAAAACAGATATATGTAGAATGATATTTCAGAGTATTTTTGTGTAATACCCGATTTATGGAATGCAAATTACAAAATAAACGCAAGTCAAGTGGACCGTGGATGGTTTTTGATAACTCAGTCAACCAATCACAGAAGCTGACGCTCGCTTGACTTTAATTTCTATACATAACGGATAGTGAATGTGATCTCCGATTCCTTATCGATTAGGTACACAATCTACAAGGTGGATGCTATCTAAGTATCTATAATAGCTATTGAGGTAAAAATCTAATATTTTCTGCTTTAATTAGCATGACTAACTATAATAGTACCTATTGAAGCTTAAAGCTCTTAATACGCGAAGTAAGGACAACATAATATTTGTGCCTATACCAGCCTACAAGAAGTAGGTAGGACCTACTTCTTGTAGGCTGGTATAGGTACCTTTATGAATAGGTACCACAATAGATGAAACGGGTTGAAAAACGCTGAAAATCATGTAATGTCCAAATCAAAGGCTTTGGTACAAATATGTGTATAAATTATTATTTTTTACTCACTAGGTATAACTGAACGTAAGACTGACTTACATTTTTGCCAAGTTTTCATAGGAGCGTTTAAAAACAATACCTAGTACTTGACTGAAAAAAAAAACCTGGTCTAATATTGAAAACTTGAATAATAAAATGAACAGTGCATTATCATAAAAAAGTGTAAAATATTAACAACAAATAAAGTATTATCTACTTAATTATAATAAAAATAACAGATCTATTTCTGTAATACCTTTGCACTAACTTCGCCTACCACGTATCCAATGCTTCAACCATCGAAAAGTTTCAGGAACTTTAGCTTTCCGTCACATTTCGTAATAATTCTGTCTTCTTCAACACAACTCTACATTTTGATTGGCAACAATAATGTAATAACTGCTTTTACTGTAACTTTACTGAGTGTTTTTCATGGTGGTAAAAATCGTTTTTACATTTATTTAATAACATGGTAAGCACATAATGGGTCTAATAAATATGTATACCTTGTATAGGTATGTCTAAGTTCGCCAAACGCGTTGATGTCTTTTTCGGCGATCAAGGTAGAACCGGTTCGTAAAAAATTGAAAGTTACCTGTTAGATAGTTTCAGTAATTACAAGCATTGTACTTACCGCTGATGAAGGAGTAGGAGTCCATGACAACAGTACAAGTGTGGCGGGCACGAGATGGAGCGCAATGAATCGCGCACGCGCCGGGCCCGACATGGCTGCGCCGCCACTACTGGATGCGCGCCCTCGCGGCCTGCCCGGGGCCGCAGGCGCCGCGCCCGGCACCCGCGCTTCCGCGGGGCGGGGGTGATCAGACTGCTGCCCGAGCACTCCTCTATCCTTTAGTATCCCGGCACAAACGGCGCGCGCGCACGGGAATTACGCGCAGCGCGCTCCGGGCTATGGCGGTGTCCGTGCTATGGTAAGAGCTTCCAATAACTAACATATACTCTGAATTCTTTCATAGTCCGAACTTTCTTTTTTTTCTAATAAATTATCCAAATTTATATTTAATAAAGAAATTGCGTCGTATAATCTGCAACATCTTATCAACAATTATATGTTTTTTGTAATGAGAATAACTTTCTTGAACTTAATTTTATCTTACTAAATAGGTTGATAGCTGCGTTAGCACCACTTCTAGGTGTGAAAACACAAGTAAGTACTTACAATTTTAATTTTCAATTTTATTGACTCTTGTATTATTTATAAGTGATTAATATCGTTATTGCAAAAAACATGAGTGGAATTTGGGAATGTTGCGGGACGGTGAAGTTGCAAGAGCGCGCGGCGGCGGCGGGCGGGTTGACCCGCCTGTCCGCTTCAACTTGTCCTTTTGCAATTTCTCCAAAATGCTAACGCTATCCAACATTTGCAAAGACTAAACAGTTAAATTGAAATCACTCTACAACAGAGACCTTTTTAATTGATACCATTTCAATTAATTAAATAAAATGACATTATCAATATTTGTGACTGTTCGATTTCTTAGCCTATGTTATTATTATAAGTTACAACATAAATATGTATAACATAGTAAATGGAAGACCGACAAAGTTTATCACCGTTCGGATGCAGTGCGTCGGTATTGCGCAAACCTACTGTTTCCTACAGTTATATGACACACTTTGTTTTTGTGAAATGTAAAGCGTACCTAATCCGTAATTTTATTATGTAGTTTTATGTAATTATATTTTTAACGGGAATACCTATCAAGTTACCTATAATACCCTAAATTAAAAATGTTATTAAATAACTCCCGCGCTCGCTGTAAAACTAGTTTTCAAATAAAAAAAAAAAACATATTAATAAAAAAAAGTATTAAAAAAATATCAAAACTTTAAAACTATCGATAAAATATAATAAATAAAGTGTTTCTTAGTTTTTTTCTTACTTCTACACAATTTTCAAATTTTTATGCGGTTATGTCACCATAATAATTGATTTAATCTGGTAGGTTTTCTGTGTCTAGTATATTTGCACTGCTTATTATATTTTGTAGTTAGTATATTCCTAATAATAAATAAATCTGGATGTTTTGTTACGTCGTGAAAACCTTGTGAAGTAGTGACGGGTCACTAGTCAAAATTATTACTTGATGAATATGTAATAAGTACATAAACACAAAATAAATACAAAATAAGGAGTCTTAACTTCTTTACTTCTTCACGCGTACTTAAATTAAAACATTCAGTTTTGTCTCATTCACCACAAAATAATTATGTACATCTATTTCGCAATTGTCTCAAATTATAAGTAGGTATGCAAGTATACGTAGCAGGGTATATACTTACGTATACGTGTTCATGGGTAGCCTAAGTTCTTTTCGTTCGTAGGGGCCGAACTAAATACTTTTTTTTTCCAAAGCCGACGGACACGGTTGACCTTTGATTATTCTTAATTAATAATTTCGCCGTACCTAATTAATTATCAAGATGGTTTTTCGCCAGCACTAATTTCAGTCTTTTCGGTTAACCAACCTGAATGTTAATGTTGTTGTATGCTTTTGGACTTTTGCAGGTTAAGAATATAGGTACTACATTAGGACCAGTTTGACGCAATAAAATCAATTTTGAAAGGCCCTTTTATTTCCAGAACTGAATCTAAAATTATTACTAGCTTTTTTCTCATGACTACGTCCGCGTGGATTCCGTATTTAAAATATTTTCCGTCAAGAACTCTGCGTCCACGGGGAGATAAGTAGCTGATTGGCAAAAAATTTACTACTTAGGGAAACCCTTAATCCCCATGTTTAAACTAACGAACGGTTATAACACGGTTGCAGTTTAAAATGTAGAAATGTTATATTGCTGAATGGTCAAAATGATTTACACCTCTTAATGACTAAATTCCGTCCGTTCTTTTTCAACCGACTAAATAGTCCAGGAGCGAGTGTGCGAAGTTTGGATTCGCTTCGCTAGGAAAGTCGACGGTTCTAGATTTTTCCTGTTTCGATTTGCGGGGCTTAAGGGGATCTTACGGGAAGGGAGGAAGGAGGGCTTATTTCACTCGCTTTTCTCGCTCCTCTAGCCTTTGTCATCTCCTTTGAACCTAAGCTGTCCGTGTAGGGGTGTCCCAAGTTTGCGAGCTTGCACTTGGAAGGTTAGTTGGTTGATGAATAAAACCCATATAATTTATGACTAACAGTTATGTTTTAGTTCCATGTAGGCCATGTAGGACCCCATAGTGAGCGAGCCTATTCCCATTAAACGGACACAAATCCGGACTGCGCGGTGTTATTGAGAAATTCCAGATGGAAAAACTAAATATCACTTTGCACGACCGGGCAATCGAACACAGGACATTGTGTTTAGCAGTAGCTTGCGACCATTAAAGCAACGCGGCAGCTGAAATTAAAACTAAATGAATAGGTACTGAAAGCACGTGTGAGTCGTGCCATCCGCCTGGCAGCAAGCATGCTCTCCTCGAAGCTGTAAGCAATCCGTACCGACTTCTAAACAGGAGGAGTTCTTCAATTCGGTTGTTTTTTTATATATGTTACCTCATAACTCCGAGATTACTGGTCCGATTTAAGCAATTCTTTTTCATTTGGTACAGGAAGCGCGGTGGTCCCATATTAATTTCTGAGTTGTCTTCTTTAGTACACTTTTTTTTTTCTTCTATGCCTATGTGGATGGTAACAATGGAAAATGCATACTCGACAAGAGTTTGTGTGAAATACCACCATACGACAATTAAAAAAATTATTGCAAAAAAATAACCGACTTAATTTTCCACGTGGTCCGTATTTTCCACGTTTTAGTATTTTTTTCCCAGTCGGTTATTTTTTGGTCAAAAAGTTTCTAATCCTCTTTTTAGCACCATTACCATTATATTTTAATACCTACTTATGTAAATGTGCTTAACCGAAACAAGATTATCAAGATAATAAATACTATTATGACCAATCCAGTCACTACTGACAACGTTTTGTGTTATTCCATTTACTACGATTATCATTACGTACCCATTTTTTAAATTACAGTAGCTACGCCACTTTTACATGAATGACGAGCAAACATTCGTGACAATAAACTAGTATCAACTTACTGCTGAAAAGCTGACACGAGGATAGATAGTGTATCAGATTCAGGTCAAAGTCCAAGAGTTTTAATTTTAGTACACAGATATATACATACATATAAAAATAATAGTATAGTTACTGAAGGTTTATTAGTTAAACTAAAAAGCAAATTGATAAGACAGTCGTGTTTTCATCGTAAACCTTGATAGTATTAGGTATTAAAACCTTTTCAAATTAACTGACGAAACTTCACAGTAAAGTTGACGTATTTAATTAAATAACTATGTATTTAAAATATAGGAGAAATAAAAAAGTAAGGTTGCGGGACTGTTCGAAAGAGATACCGCGGCCCTGGAACACAAAGGGCAAAGGAAGGAACATGGATGGGTTTTAGTCAGTACAAGTCTGACACTCAGGGTTATTTGATGATTTCCCATAGGTAAAAAAAAAAAAAGCTTAGCTAAAAAAACTGAAAATACTGTTTTCCATACAACTTTTTTATGCCTCTCATTGTTTCGATAGCTCTACCTCTATTTATTTTGATATAACATCAGATGATAATGACTAGCGATAGCGAAAAGAGCATTAAAGGTTGAGTTGATCTAATCCTTTTTGTACTATTGCAGCAATATGATAATACTGGATACATAGAGTGGAATAATGCTGTGCCATATCAATACCCGACAGCAGACGACAGGCAACAAGAAAGTTCGTACCCTAATTACCCATCCCAACGTCCCACACACGGATTGTATAACCGGCAAGACATCCCCCCGCCGCCCCCACCACCAAACAGCAGAGGCTCCAACTTCGCTGTCTACGATCCTGTGACCAGGCAAAGGGTTGCGCCCATTGACCGCAACTGTACGGCGCCCGGATGTTGTGTACCAAAATGCTTTGCCGAAAAAGGAAACAGGGTAAGTACCTGCTATTAACAACTTCTTTTAAACTGAGTACTTAGTGTTAATAGTGTGTGCTTAATACTCCTTCACTTACTAACTTGAAATATTTTTTTTTCCAGGGTTTCCCAGGCACATCTGGGCCTCCAGGAAGTCCTGGTTTCCCTGGTCACGAAGGGCCTGAAGGCCCGCAAGGTACAAAAGGACAAAAGGGACAAATGGGTAATCCGGGACCACGAGGACCAAAAGGTGATAGAGGTAAACCTGGCGAACGAGGTTTCACTGGCAGAAATGGTCCATCTGGTCCTCAAGGTGAAGCAGGTTTGCCTGGTATTCCCGGCAGAGACGGTTGTAATGGAACAGACGTAAGTGTCACTTCATAAGTTTAGGGAATCGTTATGTTAGTAAAAGCTATTTAAGCTCTAAGTCAGTAATTTTCAAGGATTTCAGTTTATTTTATCTTTGAGTTCGAATAATTAACACTCGTTTACGCCATTTCAAAGGTGTGATTTCAAACGGGTTTTAATTGTTTGTTTATGAAGATGTCTTCGCTAAAATAAGGGTTTCGTCAGCTCCCCGGGGACAAACTATTCTTTGTGCTTTTATTATTTTCATTGATACTGAACTGGTTACCATTTTTAATGATGAAACTGTAAACAGTGAAGTACACATAGAACTTCATAAACGTTAGACTTAGAACACTGTACAAATTGTTAAATTTACCTCATTTATTTTGAAGGGAGAACCTGGAGCTCTTGGACCTCAAGGATCGCAGGGTCCTCGCGGTTTTCCTGGTTCCAAAGGAGAAAGAGGTGACAAAGGAGAAGCAGCATACACAGGACGAAATCAAAAAGGACAAAAGGGTGAAGCTGGTGCAGATGGTTCTCGAGGAAGACCAGGTCCTATTGGGCCAGCCGGTCTTGACGGTTTACCTGGACCCAAAGGCAACACTGGACCAATGGTAAGTCCGCCTTTTCAACTATTTTTTACCACTTAATAGGAGGGGTAATATTTTTTTTAGGTAATTTTATACATGAAATAATTCCAAATAGTATGAGACTGGATTTGTAGGTAGATTGAAAATACTACAGGTGCTCAATGATGTATTAATAAGTTGATATATTTAAAGCAAAGAAATATATATAATCCTCTCCTTGAAATATATATAATTATTTCAGAGCTTGGTTTTTAGAAAATTAAATAAAAATTAAACCCTATATTATAGATTGTTCTTGTTTTCTAGGGTCCACCTGGTTCAAAAGGTGACAAGGGTTCTAAAGGTTATAAAGGAGCAGCAATTCAAGGAGATAAAGGAGATCGAGGTGATCAAGGTGACAGAGGTGCAAGTTGTAATCCAGTTCCATTGCCTTCCCACGGAGATAATGAAGCAATAAAAGGCGTTCAAGGTGATATGGGGTATAAGGGTGATAAAGGAGAACCTGGACCAATGGGAGATAAAGGCGACACTGGACAAACGGGTGAAGCAGGACTTTCCGGACAAAAGGGTATCAGGGGCGAAAAGGGAATAATAGGCAATCCCGGTGAAAGAGTACGTTAATTTTCAGCATCTTACCTTATAGTGCAAAATTCCATATAGTTAATTACCTCGCAGGCAAATATTACTTATACGGGCATGCTGGACCAATTTATTTTGATTAAGTACCACAATCATTTCGGGAGTACAAAAAAAAAATTGAACATGATATTTTTTTAGGGTCGTGACGGACCTTATGGTAATACTGGACCGAGGGGACAGAAAGGAGATAGAGGCAATGATGGACTACCTGGATTGGATGGAAGGCCTGGAGTTAAAGGAGAACCCGGAAACGATGGGCAACCGGGACCTAGAGGTCTTAAGGGAATTCCAGGTCCGGCTGGTGGCCGCACTGGGTCACGTGGACCACCAGGACCGCAGGGTCAAAGAGGTTATCAAGGTCGACCTGGACCTAAGGGAACTGACGGCATGCCAGGAGGGAAGGGAGAAATGGGACCAACGGGACCTCCAGGAGGTCAAGGTGAACCCGGCGCTCCTGGTGTCGAAGGAATAGCTGGTCCTAAAGGTGAAAAAGGAGAAACAGGGCGAGATGGAACGCAAGGTGAAGTTGGACCCCGCGGTTTTGATGGACCTCAAGGCCCAACAGGACTAAGAGGTCCCAAGGGTGAAGATGGCCTTTCAATACCTGTAAGTTATTTCATATCAACGAAATCTTTTAAAAAGAACACTCTCGATTAGAATAAAACTGACCAAGTGCGAATAGAACTCACACATGAAGGGTTCCGCGTCAAATACAATTTTTATTATAAGGGGAATTGGGGCCTCCTTTTTATTTTTAACTTAATTAATTTTTGTTCATCTCTATGAATTTCAAGTGTCTACATATTACGGCTCAAAAGGTCAAAAGGTATGATATGATATGCCCTGTAACGGACGGACAGACAGCGGAGCCTTTTTAGGGTCCCGTAAAATAGTCATAACTTTTGTGGTAAAAATTTAGGCAGGAAACGAATTATATCCAAATGTTTTTCTACTTATTATTTTCCGATGAGAATATTGATTGGATTCATCAATTATTTAGGCTTTTTATTTCGGTAGTTCAAACGATCTTAGTTTGATTAAAATTGAATTATTTGATTCATATACTGACCTTACGGGATATCTGCCGTGATTGTCTATTATTTTGAGCTCCCGATATTTCGACGCAAAAACGCAATCAATCACGGAAGAGATCCCGTAAGTGACAGTATAACTTTAGTTGTAAACCGTGAAAGCTTAAAACAGTGTTTGTGTGATTCATACATGGATATAAAAGGTTTATCCCCAAATTTTTGAAAATATTATTTGTTACTGTTGTGGCTTCGGTTTCGCTTGCGTGGTGGCCTGAAACTGGCCAAAAGATCGTTAAAATAACGGTATAACAACGAGGAATAAAAAGTACATTAAGAACCGCGCTTACGGCTAAGTCGAGTCAGCTTCGCGGTGGGTCGTGGACGACTCGTGGCGCAGATATACTTCCTACTTTTTACTGCTACATCTGAAATGAAAATACCGCGTATCCACCCGATTTTAATTTCATAATACCTAGTCCTTTTTTATTGAATAACATTTAATTGCCTTTGTCATTTTAGGGCCGGAAAGGTGATAGTGGATTTAATGGAATGCCTGGTTCAAAAGGTAACAAAGGTGAGAAAGGTTACCTTGGGTTGCGAGGGTTCCCTGGTAATTCCAGTTTAGGAACCGCCGGTAGCCCAGGAGAGGTAGGACCACCAGGAGAGAAAGGTGATAAAGGCAGCCCAGGTTATGATGGCTTACCAGGTAGCCCAGGTTCAAAAGGAGACCTAGGAGGACGTTGCAATGACTGTAGGCCTGGAGGTCCAGGACCGAAAGGAGACCACGGTACAGACGGATATCCTGGTTCAGTAGGAGACCCAGGCCCAGCTGGACCCCCTGGCATTACAGGCGAGAGAGGAGCAGATGGCTTAAACGGGATGCCTGGCGAGGCAGGAGTACCGGTAAGTTCTTGTTTTTAAATTATAGTAGTATGTTTCTTTATTTTTAGCATTCGTTATTACACTCATCCTTTCTGTTTCATAAATAGGGAGAACGTGGTGATGATGGACCGATTGGACCACCTGGAGAAAGGGGACAAGATGCAACCTTAACAGCATTAAACCTTGTTAAGGGTTTACCCGGACCTAGAGGTGAACGAGGGCCTGAGGGCCCTACTGGCCAGAAGGGTGAAAAAGGAAGCTTAGGATTGAAAGGAAACCAAGGACAAGTTGGTATGCCAGGACAGAAAGGAGACCATGGTTTAACGGGACCTTCTGGAAACGATGGTACTTCCGGTTCAGATGGTAATCCAGGTACTCCTGGTCAAGATGGACGTTCAATCAAAGGAGAAAAAGGCGCAGCCGGAAGTTCAGGACTAAAAGGAGACAAAGGATTCCCTGGTAGATTTGGTGTTAAAGGTGAACCTGGCCAGTGCCCAGCAAATATGGCTGAACTAACAAGAGGTGACCGAGGAGCCCCAGGAGCACCCGGAACTCAGGGACTTCCAGGTAAACTTTCATTATTAATAAAGTATATTTATAACATATATAATTTTTGCATCATGTTTGTAAGTGGAAACTTTCAGCGGGGCAGTAAGGGGAACCACCTCAACCATTGCAGTTACCCGAAAATGGTCTCAGGAGACTATCCATAATTTTCCGTGAAATTTTGATCCCCATTCACAGATTTTCAAAAAAATGCACAGTTAGCAAGAAAATGGCCATTTGACATAAAACATTTTATTGGTGCCAATCGATCCTGTTTCTAGTGCTGATCATAAACTTCTATGGGATCAACCGAGGTTCTAAGGTCCCATTAAAATAGATGGACAAATTTCAACACAGCGTTCAGTACGTCTAACAAAAGATATCCAAACAAAAAAACACCGATTATAAAATTTGTCCATCTATTTTAATAGGACCTTATGTTTATAAGGTCCAATTATTAAAATAGATGGGCAAATTTTAACACAGCGTTAGTACGTCTAACCAATGATACCCAAGCAAAAAAAAAACTGATTATAGTGATTTTATTTTGACCTACAATAATAAATTGCGGCACTCTAGAATAACCACATCCATTAGGTCAAAATAAAATCACTTTAATCAGTGTTTTTTTTGCTTGGATATCTTTGATTAGACGTAGTGGAGGCCTAAAATGGCTGCTTTATCAGAATCACGTTAAAAATTTAAAACTAGTAAAATGGACTTTGTGTTCATAACCTTAAAGACCCTTTTAAGAATTTTACCTTTTTAACGTGATTCATATTATGATTCTGATAAAGCGGCCATTTTAGGCCCCCTGAACGCTGTGTTAAAATTTGTCCATCTATTTTAATGGGACCTTATATGTATAACTAAGTCATGATAGTGCGCGACTCACAAGAATGCAATCCAGCGGACCAAGTATTTTTATTCCACTTTATTAGGAGATGGGACTAGCTAAAGTACTTAGACATTCCATTAATAAATTAACTTAATGAATAATGATGATTCTAAATTATTATTTGAAGCGACGAAGTTTTGTTAAAAATAATCTGTTGTTTTAGTTCATAAGTGTAGTAGTTAGATATATATATGAACATATTACATGTATAACTATTTTAAACTATGATCTGTCCTCTCTTTTCCAGGTGAACGAGGGGAAAAAGGTGATAGAGGTTACTCAGGACGTCCAGGACTTAAGGGTGACATGGGTTTACCTGGAAATCAAGGGCCGGTTGGTCCCCGAGGTATCCCAGGAGAAAGAGGAGACACGGGGGCAATAGGAGGAATTGGGTTCCCAGGAACTCCTGGAGAAATGGGACTTCGAGGATATCCAGGCGTACCAGGAACTAAAGGCGATAAAGGAGAACTCGGTTTATCCATGCCAGGGCCACCTGGTCCTTCTGGTTTCCCAGGACTTAGAGGAGAGAAAGGCAACAGAGGAAGTCCTGGAACGCCAGGTGCTGACGGACTAGCGGGAGCTGTTGGATTATCTGGCGAAAAAGGGGACCAGGGCATGTCTGGTCGACCTGGTTTTCCGGGTGCCCCAGGGCAAAAGGGTGAACCTGGCCCCGTTGGACCACCTGGACTAGCAGGCAGACCGGGTGGGCCCGGAAGAGATGGTCCTAAAGGACAACAGGGCTATCCTGGACCCGTTGGAAAACAAGGTGTAATTGGGTTACCTGGGAGTAAGGGAGAACCAGGAATTCAAGGTATGCCTGGCCAGAAAGGATTCCCTGGCAGTCGAGGTCGCCCAGGTCGAAATGGCCTGCAAGGTAACGCAGGTGCACCTGGAGATAAAGGAGACAAAGGAGAGCGCGGTTTTGCTGGACAATCGGGAGCACCGGGTTTGGATGGTCTTATGGGCCCTGCTGGTAGAGATGGCCCAAAGGGTGATCAAGGTTATCCTGGACAGCCTGGAATACCTGGAATAACAGGATTAACTGGTCAAAAGGGTGATAGAGGTTCTTCAGGGTTAGCTGGACCGAAAGGTGAACCTGGTTCAGCATCAGATAAGGGTGATAAGGGTGACGCAGGTGTACCAGGCTTTAGAGGTTTAGATGGTATGCCGGGTCAACCAGGAGATAAAGGAGATAGAGGTGAATCAGGTAACCCTGGCTATGGAATTCCTGGGGTTCGCGGAGAAAAAGGTGATGTTGGCACCCCTGGATTAGATGGATTACCGGGACAGGCTGGACTAAAGGGAGACCAAGGTTTCACAGGAAATAAGGGAGACAAAGGATTTATGGGTATGCCGGGTGAACCTGGAAATCCTGGAATGCCTGGACTGAACGGTCCTCCTGGTTTGCCGGGAGATGTCGGTTTGCCCGGACAGGAGGGCCAAAAAGGTGATAGAGGTGATATAGGTTTATCAGGAAGAGACGGATTAGATGGAATGCCAGGTGCACGAGGTCAAACCGGTCCGGAAGGACCTCCAGGCGCGCCAGGGTTCAGAGGTGACAAAGGAGACCGAGGTCTCCCTGGTGTATCGATTAATGAAAAAGGAGAAAAGGGAGAAATTGGTTTACCCGGTTTGGCTGGAGTAAAAGGAGAAAGAGGTGATAGAGGCCTCGCTGGATTACAAGGTCAACAAGGTCAAAAAGGTGAACGTGGTTTCGTTGGCCGAAAAGGAGAAACAGGATTGATTGGTCTTATGGGAGAAAAAGGTAAGTTATTCTTTATTTATATTTTTTCCTAACCTACCTAATCGAGTTCAATTCTATGTCTGAGAAACGTTACGTTTAAATACGATGCAATTTGTTTGGGTTACATTGTTGAATTTGAATAAAAGAATAAAAAAAACCCCATGCCTAAAACTGAATACGGAAATATTTATTCAGTTTATTGTATAGATTCTTTACCAATTAAAAAAAATTGTTTTCGGATCATTAGTAAACTAAAGTTCAAGGTGAATTTTAATGAAATAATAATATATTTTTGTTATTATTTTACCAGGTGCGCGCGGTCCTGCCGGGCCAACAGGAGTACCAGGATTAACAATGGTTGGCGAAAAGGGATTGCCAGGAATTCCTGGTAAACACGGTCGCCCTGGACCGCCTGGTTCTATCGGTGAAAAAGGAGAGCAAGGTCTTACTGGGCTCCCTGGTCAGCTTGGACCGGCTGGAACACCAGGTACTGTGGGACCTCAAGGAATAAAGGGTGATCAAGGCCGAGAAGGTGTAGCTGGACCTCCAGGCTTTGATGGAAGACCTGGTAACCCTGGACTCCCAGGCCAAGCGGGAGAAAAGGGCGATAGGGGTGACAAAGGTGCGACTGGTATGGGCTATGAGGGACCGAAAGGAGATCCAGGAGCTCCTGGCCTACCAGGATTGCTCGGAGATAAAGGTGACAAAGGAGATCGTGGATATGCTGGACTTGATGGGCAGACTGGTCCAATGGGCCAAACGGGAGAAAAAGGTGAGCGCGGATTCCCTGGAAGGATTGGTATGATGGGAAGTCAAGGTGAAAAGGGTGATAAGGGTGAAGCTGCTGGTTTTGTACTTGGACCAAAAGGAGACCGTGGACCTCAGGGATTACCTGGAGCAGATGGATTCCCAGGAATGGATGGACCACCCTGCCCTGCAGGAATAAACGGAGCGCCAGGTCAGAAAGGTGATCGTGGTTTCCAGGGTAGAGTAGGCCAACCAGGACCAGTTGGACCACCAGGTCTGCAAGGACTACAAGGAGATCGGGGTGAGATTGGTATTGCTGGGCTAAGAGGACCAACTGGACCGCCTGGAGCTCCATGTGTTGAAACTGACTATTTAACAGGAATCCTCGTTGTACGTCACAGTCAAGGAAGTTATGTTCACGAATGTCCCGACGGATTAATAAAACTCTGGGACGGATATTCTTTACTGTATATAGACGGAAACGAAAAAGCACATAATCAAGACCTGGGACATGCTGGCTCATGTGTAAGAAAATTCAGTACAATGCCTTTCCTTTTCTGCGACTTGAATGAAGTATGCAACTACGCGAGTCGAAATGATCGAAGTTACTGGCTATCAACGAATGAAGAAACTCCCATGAATCCAGTACAAGGAAATGATATTATCAAGTACATCTCAAGGTGTGTCGTCTGTGAGGCACCAGCGAATGTCATAGCTGTTCACAGTCAATCGAACAGTGTACCAGAGTGTCCGGGAGGGTGGGCTGAACTTTGGATCGGATACAGTTTTGTTATGGTAAGTTCTTACTTAATATCGTTTACGAATGACATATAGATCAATGACTGCTTATTCATCTGACTCTCCCCACACTCACATCATCATCCTTCTCTTACCCTTTCCCAATTTATTTTCGGGTCGACATCATCTCTTTTTCGATATATTTTTATTAGTCGTCTCCTCATTAATTATCTTCTTTGTAGCCATATCATTTTTGACACAGTGCTCGTTCTTTGGCCATACCCTAGTCTGTCATTCACATCAAAACTTAATACCTAACGATATTTTTCTCATTCCTCCATAGGTACCCATACCATGGTACTCCACCACACTCATTATGTGACAACACCTTTTTTTAATTCATTTATCATTACGCCAACCGTTCTATGGTCATAAAAAGTGTTCATTGCATAATTATTGTCAACTTCGAAACAGGGCAACTGTGATTTGAATCCCGGTTTGAAGGGGGAACAGCAAAAAAACATAATAATTAATTAAACGTAAAAAAAAATTGGCGTAGTTGAAACCATGTGTGCTAAAAAAATGAAATCTAGTTACAGCCCGTACACTACCCACTAATGTGTTATGATGTTACCTTATAGCACACGGGAGCTGGAGGTCAAGGTGGAGGACAGGCATTGGAGAGTCCTGGATCTTGTTTAGAAAGCTTCCGCACTGTACCATTCATAGAATGTAACGGCGAGGGCGGCACCTGTCACAAATTTGCCAATAAGCTCAGCTTCTGGCTAACAACCATCAGGGACGAGGAACAGTTTGCTATGCCACAGCGAGAAACACTGAAGTCAGGAAATCTTTTGCAGCGAGTGGCTCGGTGTGCAGTTTGCATGAAGAACACCAAATAGTGTAATGAAATTATTTTAAGCTGACACCGCCGATCAGGAGTATTTTTTGTAATTATTAACGATTACCTACCAAATC
This sequence comes from Eugnorisma glareosa, assembly GCA_947578425.1. Lineage (NCBI taxonomy): Eukaryota > Metazoa > Arthropoda > Insecta > Lepidoptera > Noctuidae > Eugnorisma > Eugnorisma glareosa. The sequence continues at coordinate 11,141,252 of OX387964.1, forward strand.
ATTATATAACTCTAAATGATACGTTTTATTCGAAAATACATCTATTGGTAAGGTATAAAGAGGCTGAAAAGTTACGGTGTCTATTTCGCCATTTTACAAACGAAGTCACATAATAACTGAGTTCCTGATTAACAATAACACACCAAAGCAATTAAACGTAAGGTATTTTATTTAATTATTATAAAAATAACGTCTTACAAAGTATGTTATTGCATTGTTACTTAAATTCCTTAATTCTGTTATTTACCTGTCTACAAAATAATGCATTTATTCATCACCATCTTATCGGATGTTGGAATTTACCTCGTCTGGGCTAAAATTTCGACATTATTAACTATTTTAATCTCAATAGGTACCTACGGTATCTACTTACTATTTAGTGTAAGTGCGGCAATTTTGATGTTTGTTACTCAAGAGTGCCGCGGCTGCTGTAACTGTATGATTTGATCGAAACGTACTGAGGTAAAATGTTACCTGTGTAAGAACTGGTAAAGCACCACCAGCACAGCTAATATATTATTTTATTATTGTAGTATATAAATATACTTATTTACTTTTGCCTTTTGTTGCTGAAAATTGTGTGTTATATTTCACTAGTCAAAGTGAACGACCCGACTGTGAAAGTTTAAACCCTCATGCACAGATACACTCGATTTGTGATAATTTAGATTTGCCTAATTGTATATAATAATAAATATAATAAATAAAAAAATAATTAGAAGTTATAGATTTACCGTTTACATATTTAGCAACTGTAATTACTTACTTAGTTTCCTGTCTAGATTATCTATAGAATTTCTTTTACCCATTCTTGAAACGCTAAATTCAATTCAGATATCACGTCAAAATATAATTGCACAAAATATTTAAAAATATTTCTTATATTTTATAATAAATTTAAAAATACTAATTATCTGCCAAAAATGTGAGTAATAAACATGTTTTTTATACAGCACTGCCATAATTATTGTAGATAGATTAATGTTAATGAATTTAAGAATTCGTACACAATAAAATGACTTAAAAAGTTGTATTTTGTTTTTTTATTTCAACCCAATACCTACCATATATAATAAGTTTATTAATACATAACAAAAACTACAAAACAGTACGTAGCATATGGGAACAGTGGGTTGTACTCAATATGAGAATAAAGCTATGATTTATTTAAAGTCAGCTCAAAAAATATCTATCAGCTAAAACTTATAGTCAATTTTATTGAGAAGCTACTAGTGGCCAGCATGGGCGTCACCAGGGGTAATCGGGGGGCCCCCAGAGGCCCCCAGGCCCCAGAGGCTCAGGATTTTTTTTCAAGTTATACATTTCCCCGCCTGATGCCATGCCACATAGTAGGTACGTGAAAAATTGTAGACTACAGGAGAACCACACTCATCATCACCTTCCTGCCCTTGTCCCGTGTTACTTGGGGGGTTCTATATTGCTATTCCTAATTTTTTTATCCTTAATCTAAAGTGCCATAATTTTTTTCGTCCTAATCATCATTTGTCCGAACGATAACTTACCCGAACTCAAATCACATGTCATAAAATTGAAATCCCTAAATAGTATTTACCTTAAATCCGCTTGTCATAAATATTACAATCAATAATATACAAAATACCTAAAACCGTTTTAAGTTATGTCCTAAATTCAGATTATTTAATGTTTATTTATCCTAATAATATTTTTAAAACTCATTAGACTCAGCGATTATTGTGCCGATAGTTGCATCAGCCCATGGCTTAATTGCTAAGAGCCTCGATCAATACCTGAGGAGGCTCTCGTTAGGCAGCTGGATCAAGGGCTTGATTCAGAATGCGGTACTCCTGGACACGGCTCGTATTGTTAGGAGGTTTATCTCTCTGGAGCCCTGACCCAGTATCTTGGACCCTGTTCCCGATATCGGTGCGCTACAATTTTGTATATTTTTATATGTTTTATATTGTTTTTTTTTTAAGGAAATATAAATAATTTGTATAGAAATAAATAAAGGGATAATAATTTTAAAACAAATTTGTATTACAAAGCTTTTGCTATCAACTTCTCTCAGGCGCTAGGCGGTGCGTAGATCCGAGTTATATTTTTTTTATGACAGCGGGCAATATATTTTCTTTTACCGACTTGTTTTAAGAAGTTCACTTGTTGTGTAGTTTTGTTTGAAGTTGCAGGATAAATACATAGTAAATTTATTGTAAATACGTTGTACAAGCATACACCATGCATGCAAGCAAGCATACAGCATGCAAGCAAGCATTAAGCATAAAAGCAAGCATGCAGCATGCAAGCAACCATGCAGCATGCAAGCGAGCATGCAACATGCAGCAGGCATGGTTTCTGTCACGGCTCCGGCGCTGCGGAGCTCCAGGGTCCCACGCGAGCTGGGGTGCGTTTAAGTCAATTATCCAGTTTAAAATTTAAACTGACTAAACATCAAACACCCCGTTCAAGCACACCGCGAGGTGAAAAATTAAACTGACTAAAATTTAATCTGCCCCGTTCACGGTCGTCCGCTGACCGCTGGTATAAGTTTTCGCCTGACTAGGATAAATTTTAGCGACCTTTTTACCTCGCTAAATTTTATTCTGCTGTCAGATTGATATTGACATTGAGCTGTCTGTTGTTATAACCACTCAAATGCCAGCCCATAACTGTCAATTAATTATCACCGCCTTATATGCTAGATTCGCGCCCTAGAAACGAATATTTCTAACGTGTACTTAATCATCGCCTCCGTGAATTTTATTTGTGGATTATGGATGAAGTTATGATTACATAAGATGCAAATTGTTGTAGACGAAAGGGGCAGAATGATATACAAGATGAGCTGTCAAGCTGTTCGCCCTCGCTAGTTTAATTTTTATCCGGCGAAAATTTCGCCGGCTTACTTAAACGTAACCCTGAGGAGCAGGTGGTTTTAACGCTCGCCGCCGAAGCTGCGGTGGTGCTCCGCGCCTACGCGGGATTCAATTACACTCTAGGGGTAGGGCAGACAAGACTACGTCGGAGTCGGTTTTGCAGCTATTCGTTTCTGTCACTATAACCTAATTTTTAGCAAATGTTTTGGACTAACAATTTGATTATAAATGAACATTCGGAAGAATACACGTTTTATAATACAACACAAGTAATACAATACAAGGAGTATACAATATACAATATAATACAATACAAGGAGAGCAGCGGTGGCCCAGTGGTGGCGGCCCCGACTTACGAACAGTAAATCGTGGGTTCGAACCCAGGCAGGCGCATTACTTTGTGTAATTTATTTCGGTGAAGGAAAACATCGTGAGGAAACCGGCATGTCCTAGAACCAAAAATTCGAAGACATGTGACATCTACCAACCCACACTGGGCCCGCGTGTTGGATTATAGCCCATTCCTTCTCATCGAGAGGAGGCCGAGTGTCCCAGCAGTGGGAATATTAATGGCTGATTATGCTGTATAATACAATACTTAAGACATTTGACTTTATTTCATGCAAAATTAGGAGATTCAATTATTATAGTAGGTGCTCGATATTACCAATGACAGAATAGTTTTAGAAGTAAAGATAATTATGTAAATTTGTAAGGCAGTTATATAGTAAATTCGACTAGGTATAAAGATGGAAAGTTCGACGAGTGCGATCAAAAAGCTCACAGGCCGAAATAATTATGGCAGTTGGGCCTTCAGCATCGAAATGCTATTAATAGATGCGGGGCTCTGGGACTGTGTGAGCGAAAATTTCGTTACTACCAAACCTGAAGACCGGAAACGCGACGAAAAGGGCAAGGGCAAAGATTTGCCTGTCAATCGCAGAACAGTGCATCACCATTGTCAAGAATGCCAAAACCTCATGGCAAGCATAGAATGCGCTCAAAAAGGCCTATGCTGTCTGTGGTCTAATTAGAAGATTAGGTCTGCTGCGGAAGCTATTTTCATTGAAACTGGATAATTTCCTAAATATGGATGCCTACGTCAATGATGTGCAAGCTACGCATCAAGCCCTGGAGGCAATCCAAGCTGCACTGAATGATGAATTTATCGCGGTTATTCTCTTGGCTGGTTTGACGGATTCTTACGACCCTTTGGTGATGGCCATGGAACATTCTGGCAAGACATTTTCATCGGAGAACGTAATAGCGGCTCTTCTGCGTGAAGGTCACCGACAGCAAGTGAATGATGATAAGGGCGATACGGTGTTAGCTAATGTTGCAAGTGGTAGTGGTAGCGCTGGTATGAAAATAGTTTGCCATTTTTGTAAAAAAGAAGGGTCACTTTAAATGGCAATGTAAGCTCTTCAAAGGCAAACAAGGCAAGACTGAGAGCAATTTAGCGGCTGTAGGCAGGATTAATGCTGATTATTCTACTGATTTTGTTAGTTTACTTGCCGCTAGTGGGGATAATTGCTGGGTGGTAGACTGTGGTGCGACATCACACATGACATCAAATAAGTCTATTTTATCACCTATAGCAAGCAGTTCGAAAGCTGTTACTTGCGCGAATAATGACAAAATAGTATCGACCTCGCAAGGTACAGTGAAGTTGGACGTACGTCACAAGGGACGTCCATTAGGATTGACAATGAATAATGTGTTGTTGATTCCAGAACTAGTCACCAACTTGATGTCGGTTGGCAAGTGCACTGATAATGGCAAGGTTGTAGTGTTTGACAAAAATCGTTGCAGAGTTTTCGATGGCAATGTATCTGTGGATGGGAACGTACTATTTACAGCACCACGCAAGCAAAACGGACTCGTATGTTTTAGATTCGGGGAGCAACAAGGCGAGGGTTCTCTTAGGAGAAAGTCAGGATGACTTTGAGTTGTGGCATAGGAGATTGGGCCACTTATCCAAATCTGAAATGCACAAACTTAACAATATCGTTAAAGGCCTTAGTTATAGCCTTGGGAACTGCAAGAACCCCTGCGTACCATGCAGTCAAGGCAAGCAATGCGTGAAAAAGTTTCCAAAAAGAAAATTCAATAGAGCTTCACAGATTTTGGAGCTGGTCCATAGTGACGTTGCGGGTCCCATTGAGGCGGAGTCATGGGACGGCAAAAGATACATACTGCTATTCGTTGACGACTATAGCAGGAAAGTTTATGGCTATTTGCTGAAATGCAAATCAGAAGCTTTTGGGATGTTTCGTGAGTTTCAGGCATTAGTTGAAAATCAAACGGGTCAAAAGATTAAGAAGTTAAGGAGTGACAATGGTGGCGAGTACACCGGTAAGGAATTCCAGGAGCACCTGAAAAATCGTGGAATTCAACATCAGACAACTGTAGCGCACACTCCACAGCAAAATGGAGTTGCGGAGAGAACCATCCGGACAATCGTCGAAAAGGCGAGATGCATGCTAGCAGAAAGCAATCTCAATAAGAGATATTGGGGTGAAGCAGTTCTAACGGCGATTTACTTGAAAAACCGCTCGCCCACTATGGCTATTTCGCAACAGGTCCCTGAACAGGTGTGGACCGGAAAGGCGGTGGACCTTTCGCATTTAAAAGTGTTTGGTTCAAAGACACAGGTTCTTATTAAGGATTGAAGCCTCAAAAAGTTTGATCCCAAGACACGAGAACTTATATTTATTGGCTATAGTGAGGATCAAAAGGGGTTTAAGTTTGCTGATGTTAAGAATAATCCAAGGCGGATTATTGTTGCTCGGGATGCCGTGTTTGATGAGAGGTTACCAAATCTGTCTAAGGACAATATGGATTTTCTCAGACCTCTAAACAAATCGCCAACTAAGATGCCGGTGGTGGATGTTCCTGAAGAATTTTTCGTAATCCCCATTATAGGTGCGACTACCAGGGCTATGGAAACTGAGGAGGAAGTTCCAAGCCAGAGCGTACCAGCTCCAGCAACCGGGTCCACCACACCCGAAAACGTCGTGGTCGAATCTGAGGAGTTCCATGATTTAATGGATTCCATCTCGGATTCTGACAGAAGCGAAGAACGAGAAGCTGAACCAGCTGTAGAGTGGCATCGATACCCTCAAAGGATCAGAGTTCCAAACAGACAGAAAGATTTTGATTATAATTTTCTCTGCGTGCACGATCCTGTGTCGGTACAGGATGCAATGGACCGCGGCGATAAGGACCTGTGGTTGGATGCGATGAAGCAAGAGTACGACTCGCTCATCGAGAACGGAACCTGGGAGCTGGTGGATCGCCCAAGAGGAGCGAACGTAGTCAAATGCAAGTGGCTATTTAAGCTGAAGATTGGCGCTGATGAAACAGTGCAGCGCCACAAAGCAAGACTGGTGGCTAAAGGGTATTCCCAGAAGTGGGGGGAGGACTACTCCGAAACCTTTGCACCAGTGGTTAAACTGTCGTCAGTCCGACTACTGCTAGCGCTATCGGCAGAAATTGGATTGACAGTGCATCATATCGATGTCACGACCGCTTTCCTTAATGGTGACCTTGCTGAAGACCTGTATATGGAACAGCCATAGGCCTTCATCACGAGGGGGAAAGAAGGAAAGGTTTGCAAGCTAAAGAAGGCCATATATGGTCTGAAGCAGGCAGCACGATGTTGGAACATGAAGGTTCACGCTCACATAATTAAGATCGGGTTCACGAGGTCAAAATATGACCCATGCGTATACCTGAAAAAGGTCAATAGCAAATTTCTCGCAATTGCCTTATACGTAGATGATTTCTATATTTTTGGGCATGACGTTGACGAGATTCAGGCCGTGAAAAAGCAAAGATTGGGGATGCCTTCAAAGTTAAAGACTTGGGATTGGCAAAGGACTGCCTGGGCATGGAGCTCACGCAAAGGAAGGGAGAATTGGAGCTCAACCAAAGAAACTTCATAAAGAAGGTTCTCCGAAAGTATAAAATGGAAGATTACAAAGTTGTCGCGACTCCCACAGGGACTAATCTCAGATTGGACAAAGGCGATCAGACTGGAGATATGAGCTACCAGGAGATTGTGGGTTCACTCAGTACCTGTCCTGTGGCACACGACCTGACATCACATTCATAGTGAGCTACCTGAGTCAGTTTAATTCTTGTTGGAATTCGACTCACATGGCTGCACTCAAGAGAGTGCTGAGGTACCTAAAGTGTACAGTAGATCACAAATTGGTTTACAAGAAGACTGGTAATCCTCTGGTTGCATATGACGATGCGGACTGGGGTGCCAACGCTGATGGACATTCGTTCAGGGTATATGCTTGCCCTTGGCAGTGCTGCGGTTTCCTGGCAGACCCGCAAGCAACGTTGCGTCGCACTCAGTACGGCTGAAGCAGAGTATATCGCTATCTGCGAAGCAGCGAAAGAGGTATAGTTTATGCCAAAGGTCTCTACCATGAACTGACAGGTCAGAATAATACGATTGATCTGTTCAGCGACAGCCAAAGCGCTATAAAATTAGTGTACGTGCCTACAGTCGGTAGGAGGTCTAACCACATAAATATTAAATATCATTATGTGAGGGAATTGGCCGAGGCAAATGAAATATTTGTATCAAATATTGTAAGACTGATGAGATGCCCGCCGATATCTTCACAAAAGGACTTACTAGAGTTAAGCAGGACTACTTTAAAAAATGTATAGGCATACAGTGTGGGTGTTAAAGAGGTTGTATACTGGATACATTCTAATTTATTGTAACTTTGGTTGCTAGGTAATTTTGTTGATTAAAATATGTATGTCACTTTGAAAAATATTCATTATACAAGTCTATCATCTTTTTACGAGTTTTACTAAACTAGCTCAGTTCACGAGATACTTCCAAAACATTTAGCCCCATTGACTGACTGTTTCATGAAATAGCATGTACTTGTTTGAATATACTAGTTACTGACGCGATTCATATTTTCATCAACATACAACCTGACACTGACCTGCAAATTGCAATAAACGTAAGAAAATTTAAACGCTGGCTACCCTTGCGCTTCCACCTTATGTGGTAAGAAACAAACAAACTTACTTTCTCAGAAATATGTGTATCCTAATCTTATAAAAATATTAGATTAGGATACACATATTTATGAAAAGTTTAAACAGAATAATAGTTTAAAGGAATAGACTAAAATACATCCTTGGTAAACTATCACATCGACTAATTAAATACACCAGCAGTTTAAAAACTTAGTTTTTACCCTCTTTTAAGTTGGTTCACAATAACTTAAATGCATAATACGGATTCTGTGAAAATACATTTCCTTCTGGCAAGTCTGGCAAGTCATTCGATTTTCCAAGTCTCACCCCCGTAGGGTATATATATTCTGTGGTCTCACTTTTATAACACTTGCAACACTTTTCGCACAGCATAGCAAATTATCTGTCATCGTAGCGGGAATTGAAACATTGAACAGACATTTCCAAAAATAATAATTTAATCGATAAAAATTTAATAACAGTAAAATCAATTTACGCGACATAAAATGTTTGAGTGGGCTTACAGTGGTGCCAATAAAGCTGTCCCCAGAAATGTGGGCCCGGAATGTGCCTACTATTTATCGACTAAAAGGCAAATAATAGAAACCATAATCGTGGTTACGATTTGTGTATATATTTCAGTAAGTATGCAGCTTTTAAATATTGAATGGAGTTAAATTTGGTCTTATTCATTGTAAGATGTTAATTGCATGACGTATGTAAATCTAGTTGCTTGAGGCTATCTGGTAACTAGCGTAATTAAATTAATATACGGCTATATTTTTCTTACTCAATTCTAACATTCTGTTGAACTCAGTTCAGTTGGTATTCATATTATGGAAAATTGTTACAGGTTAAGACATTTCCAAGATTAAGTATACCTCAAGATACAATTTATGTGAAAAATGATAGAGGGGGTAAAAGGTTATTAGTAATACTTTTGGCTCTGCTATGGGGCATGGAAATTGGATTTAAATTTGCTTCCCGCACCGTCATTTATTTGTTAAATCCTTGCCATGTAACAACATTGATACAAGTGAGTATTTTAAAAAGTTATTTCTCAATCCAAATTACTGTTTAATTCTAATATCTCCTAATAGAATATATATATATAGTATCCTATTTAATAAACTGTAAATAACTGTTTTTTTACTGTAAGTATACAAAGTTTGTTTGCTGTAAATATTCTATGTAGGTTTTTACTATCAATGCAGTTTGTTTCAATATTAAGTTTATTTGTATGTCGTTCAAATGAATTGTAGTTAAAATGAATCAAATACCTAAACCTTTGACAATAATTAAATTTAAATTGAAGATATGTATGTCTATGAATTTAAATCATTATTTCTGTTTTAGATCTATCTATTGGCAGCTCCACCCAGCAAAACCGTAACATCTTTGTTTCGTATACACTTGAACTTATTAAACGGGCCTTTGTTAGCGTTCCTGTTTCCTGAAACTGCTTCAAGAAAGGTAAGTTTCCTTCGATTTCCTAATTTTGATTGGTAAACATGCGGGTGGCCCACTTGACGGATTGTTGTTACTGTACCTTTGGACATGGACATGGAATTGCAGGTTCCTTGATTGTTCACTGAGGAGTCAAAATGTTTGATCCATGTGCATGTTGTTACGTTAACACCCTTTATTAAACAGAATAAAGCATCAGTGCAAGCAATACACATAATTACTTAACGTATTTTGCCTGATTTGTAGTGTTGTAAAATTTACATTTTTTTTTCATATTAGATATTTGCTGAAGCTGCCCTTTACTGGATTCAACATGGAATGATGTTTGTCATACCTTATTACCTTCTGAGGATTGGTGGTGCGTTGAATTTTATAAATTCTATACATTCTCTATTTCATAATAATTTACCAACTTCTTCTTCTAGGTGCCTACAACATAGAACCTTTTTGGGATTTTAATTGGGCAATATTCAGCTATTGCCTGAACTTGATATATCATTTTATTGTATTACAACTCATTGCAATCGTAAGTAAACCCATAAAATTTATTATTGGCTTCTAAAATACATTCACATGCAAGATAATGTTCATAATAATTTAGTTTCACATTTGTGTATGTACTGTCATATCCATACATATCTTGTAGCTATTTAGAAGGCTGTAGCCATTATTTTAATTCAAAGGTTAGGTAAGTTACAGGATAGCAGGTACAATAATTAGAATAAAGCTTCCAGCTTCTGTACATATGTAATTAAGGACTTCACAGTAAAGTTATAATTTCGCCGTTATTTAATGTGGTTAAGCGACGAGGTTTCAATCAACTTAGATAAACTCGCATCAGTAAAGCCATACCTAAAAATCAGTGAGAGTAACACTAACACGTGGGAGTGTGTTGTATGTAAATGTCTGAGTGGGGCCTTACACGGTTCGATAATAATTAAGTTTCGCTGCTCAATAAATATACATGTTAATACAAAATCGCCTGCAATGCTTATAAGGAGTGCCAGACCCTTTTTACAGTGCGGCAACGAGCTTCACGCAGCGTATGGCTAAAAACGGTGACATTCTAAAAATTCAAAAAGAAAACTGGATTCAATTAAATAAAAAATAAATAAATAAAAATAATCAATCATTTATAATCAATATTATTATACTTAAATTATTATTCGTGCACGACGATTCCCGAAACCACACGAGGCGGCCCGATTGTTTATCTCCACTAGCTCACTCCAAATCAAGCATACCTATAGTGACCGCTGGGTGGGCATCAAGTAATTGAATCATTTTGGATCTCGCTGTTCCTCGTACGAGGCTAAAATAATTTACAAGTTATATTTTTAGGCAATTTATTATTTTAAGACTTCAGAACAGAACTCGAGTCGAAAGCTATACAGCTAGGTAGGCTTTGAACCTTCTATGCGCCTAAAAGACTAAAGTTTTTAAGGACACTATAGCTTTGCGCCGATAATCAACCTGTTTAAATGACCGATAAGGGTCAGTTCAGACAACGGAAAAATGGCCAACCAATTTACTCGCTGTATTGAGAATAGGACCGTACTACCATTATTTAAAGGCCCGCAACCGAGTTATAAAAAACGATAATACGGTCCTATTTTCAATGCAGCTAGTAAATTGATAACAGCCTGCGGTGGGAGTGACAACCAAGGTCGAGGTGCCGTTGCGCCGGGGTCCTCAGTTGTCGCCAGGAGTGAGCTTAAATTAAATAACCACTCAATCTGATCTGATCTGACCTCTTATGGAAAAAACAAAATAAATTTAAAAAGAATATTTTTAACCTTCCCATGGCTGAATCAATAATTTGAAAATTCAAATGACTATTCTTATTAATGCTCTCGATTTCAAGATTTTCCTTTAGAACCATAAAATGCTATGTCTATTAGAGAAAGATTCTGGTAATAAAAAGCTAAAAAAATACAGAGTGTTTTCGTAATTGTGTTTGCGATATTATGCAGCTTCGCATTCCCAGCTAGTGTTTATTGAGCTTTTAGCGATTTTCTATAAAGATAGATCAGGCATTGTCTCCGCAATATACAGGGAGATGTTCGGTTGTAATTTATTTCTTTTTTGTTTCCCTTTCAGCCAGCCCAAGTAAACTTGAATCACATGCTCTGCCCTGCTATCTTGGATCCGTTTGATGGGCCCTGGTTCAGAGTCGCAGCGGTTGTGCACCAAGCACTGCTGTGCCCTCTGCTGTGCAAAGCTTTCTGTCTAATGGCGGACTTCTGCCTTACCAAATTCCCGCTTACTAAAGTAAAGCCGTATTTGAAGGATTCTCTTATGGACAGCCGTATTGATGACAAACCAATTGGCTACCAGCATAAGGACTAGTAGCTGTTGCAGCTGGTACAATATATGGCTGTAATCCCCTCTCAGGGTAGGTAAAACTAATACAAATTGCCTTTTGAGTTGGAGAACAATATTTCATCGCGTCCATTTGGTTTTGGTGGTTAATATATTAATAAGGTAAGAGTTATAAAATAATAGATTATTAATTAACTTTTGCAAAGATTTTTGTGATGATATTTGTTGATATTAGGTCTATTCTAACGGTAATCATTGGTACCAATAATCTCAACATGTAAACACGTCTTCGTTACCATTAAGCAGTGTATCTTGGGTTATACGTATAAGCACCCGATACGGATAAACTGTTGTTAGTAATTTATATGGGTCAATTTACTATACGTCGTAGGTAATTTAAATAGCTATTGACATTGTTGCACATATTTGCTTGCAACTAAATAGGTACCTATTATGGGTGTGTGTTAGGTACACAAAACGAAAACGCTCATTGTGCGAAAAACGCCCACAGCCTGCTGTAGTCTCTATACATCGTCGGAATAATCTAATGTAGGTAGGTACCAAATTCGCGTTGAAGCATTTGTAACAGATATAAAAACAGCCAAAATACATTGTGACTAATAAAATTCACAAAAAAAAGAATCGGCCCAACGCGAATATTTTAGTATCACCTTCCTGTAGTTACATTACCTACTTAACTACGGTTCACACGCATTATGGCTGTTGTTGTTAAACATAGGTAGGGTTGCCATCACCTAAGCCGGCGATGCTGGACAAAAACTTTAAAACCCCGGTTATTTAGGTGAAATAGAATTTTTACCCCGGACACCCCAAAAAAAGAGAAAAATGAAAAACGTCGCAAGACGAATAGTATGGTGATGTGCGTGAATTCAAACAAGAAGTGAGGGCGCGGCGAAAGCGTTCTCACTTTCTTTTAAGTCTTAAGAAATGTGTATTTAATTTATCGACTTACAAAATTAGGAACGATTCTTAAGAAGTACCTACTTAAGAGTAGCGAGAATGAAAGAGCGAGCGAAGCAAGCTGATTTTTTTTTGCATCCCGGTAGATAACAATTGGGTTCAGACGGTGTTCTAATGAAACTATCACAAAAAGTTTTAACCGGACACTTAATAAAAACCCGCCCGGACGGCCCCTGACGCCCTTCAAACTAGGACAAATCCGGGGAAACCCGGAGGGATGGCAACCCTAAATATAGGTAATAAGAGCTACCGTTACGACGAATCGAATCGAATTTCGCTTTGGCTTTCGGTGTACCTACGCGTTGTGGCTGTTTTTTCACAAAACCTATTATTAAGATGATAGCTCCAAATAGGTAATAAAATCGTAAATTAAATTTCTATTCCTTTATATTAAATTCCTAAATGTAGGCAATGTATATAATTAGTAAACTTTACTGCAATTTACGACCTAGTCCCACCAAAGATCTTATTTCCGTGTGTGTGTGTTAGATCAAGGCTTAGTTTTGTAAAAGAACACATTTTATGTCTCTAATTTTATTTAAAAAATAAAAGGTTCAAAGAGCGGTATACACGCTCTATTAATATTGTCAAAAATGTTATTTATTTAAGTCGTTAGAATAAATTATAATTCATTAGATATAGATACTTTTAAACCATAGTGCGCTTAACGCAGGTTTGGCCTAGAAATTTCTGGACCCCATGATATTGCGGCCTTTCAAACTATTGTAACGCGTGGCGGTGCCATTGAAAAGAAACGAATATGATTATATCCGCCACAATCTTTGTTGACTTGGACAAGGATGAACATGCACTTGCGGCCGCAAGTGTCAGTGCATTTTACTGATGTCAGCGCTAGCAATGCAGATCAGTAACCAAAGTTGTGTTTTAAGGTTAAGTATACAGGGTGAATTTTTCAAGTGGGCGTTAAATTTGCCGCATGTCATTACTTCCCAGAGTTTGATCTTTATTAGACACTATCGAAAGATGTAAAAATACAGTATGTGTTTTTTTGTTCAAAACCAACCGGTTCGATTCCTGGCTAGGAAGATAGATTTTTCAGAAATCCAATGATGCAGTTTTATACTTCATCAAATCGGGCTCGAGACTCCTTTATTTTTCGTTATTCCTTATAGTTTCGGATTTGGCCATCCACGCCCACTTGGAAAATTCACCCTGTTTAAAAGCTAAACATATTTTGCGCGCCCTGCTGTACGGTCAAGTGCGTGTTCGCCTTCAACAGCGAGGCGAGCGGCTCACTTAACTCCTGTATTTGGACAGTGAGCGACAAAGGTCACTCACTAAACGTTTCGGAATTTTGATAATTATCATAGAACTATTTTAACCTCATCATAAATGTATCAACACAGCGTCACGCATGTCTTTGGGGAGTACTCCAAAGATAGCTCGAGACGCTGTTCAGGCGTGCTGATCAGTTTCATACTTTTTAGTTGATTATTGAGTATTGACTTCCTTTTGCGCCGTGCCTAGCACATATTGGACAGGAAATATGTAACTTACCTACAAAGTAATCATTGATAATATTTTTATAGCCGTCTGAAACTTAGTAAGTATTTTTGTGACACAGAAATGCAAATAAGTTTGTTCATTACCCAACAGTATTATGGTTGTATTATTATACAAATGTAAATCATATTACGTAACTTGATAACAATTCACGGTATCCACCCCTACTAATGCTAGCCACATGATACCTATTCATACACCTAGTCAATAAATATATATGTAAGTAGCACATAAATAAGAATAACTGTGTCCACCCAGACCCACGTCACCCACAGTAGCTTCAAAAGTATTTTAATCTAGAATAGAATCACTGCTTTAAATTCGATGTAGAATTGGTAGAAAATAGATATCCACACTGCATTTAAGGTCGAACGTGGTATGTCCTTTTGTCCTGCACTTATCTGATAACTTTCTAATTTTATTAATTACCTAAGTACTTTCTTTGTTAGTGAATTAAAGAACGAATAAGCTAAGTAAAATGTTTACCAATTCCGGCGTGAATTAGGCTAGGTTTATGTAGGTTACACATTTATTCCGATTTGCTTGATTTTAGCAATAGCCCCCCTCCATTCATTTAACGTCATGTATGATCCTAGCTAACGACTACCTTACCCAAATTACCTAATTGAGCCGTTAAGGTTGTGAGTAGGTATGAGTTAGTATAGGTGCCAGCTTAGATATACATATACGAAAAATCGTCGCTGACGTTTAAAATTAATTAGGTTTTAGATAAATACAATTATGATGCGTGATAATGAATGATGTTACCATTTGACTAGATGAAATTACATTAATAGGTTAGTTATGCACCTAGCTTATAAAATACGATACCACGCATGAGCCATTGCACAGCTGTTCTTATGTGAAATGCCTAGAGCAGTTTTAATGCTATTGCAAATACAAGGAGGGCAGAACCAACGGGCCCAGGGAATGTAAAACCTAATATAGCCTAATATGTATTATGCGCTGGTATTCAAGTTTAAAAATGTAAAAGGAAACGTTTATTTTTGACTAGCATCTCGCCCCTGTTGCCCATGGGTGCAATGGCGACATGTCAAAACATTGACATTTTTAGCTAGCCAAATCTAAGTTTTGAATGTAGGTAATGTTAAATACACATTATCCGCCCGAAATAATGTTCTAACTGTTGCTGTAACTACAGCAAACTGCACTGTGTACTTTATAAGATCTAAGCGGTCACACAGACAGTCAGATGTGTCAGTCGCCAACTCACCATTGCACCCGTGCGAAGCAGGGGCTGGTCGCTACTAACTTAGAAAGTGTAGAGTAATTCCTCTCTGCCAAAACCTGCTGGTGAGCAGTGACTGCTGAGTGGTCTAGTGTTTACGTGCGGATGTTACCTTGGAACAGCAATGGCTCTGAGGCGCAACTCGAATGCCCAGTGTGCGGCCTGAGCTCATACAAAATAAAACAAACATTTCGACCGCTGCTTGCGGCTGTGAACTTGGTACCTGTGGCTGTGGCCTTCACTTGGCAAACGTTGGGAGAGTAGATAACAAGAATTATACCTATAGGGTTTTTAAATAGTGTTACGAGCTGAATAAGAGATAAATTAAACCGATTAAACACGAAATATCTTTATAATTACAAAACACTTAAAACTTAATCACAACTACATTACTGATCACTACGATTCGCTTCGTTCTGTATCCAAAATCAGATTGACTGCTCCCGCAAACACGACGGCTATTTATATGCCCACCGATCGTTCGAGAAGGTTCCATTACTTTCGGGAACCTTTTTCACAGTTCATAGCAGCTCCATAGTACAACATTGTACAGCAAAAGTGTGGAACTCTCTGCCGGCCATCTGTGTTCCCTGCCACATTTAACACGCCTGCCTTCAAAGCAAGAGTGAACAGATATCTTCTGGGCACGCTCGTTCCATCATAGACCTCATCTATCGCTTTCCATCAGGCGTGATCGAGGTCAAGAGCAGGCCCTTTTTATAACAAAAAAAAAAAAAAACCCAGGAAGAACCACATTTTTCTCGAATCTTGTAGCCAGTTCTATAGTGGAACATTTTAGACTTTAATCTTCTAAACAGGTCCTTACAGGAACATTCGAGGCTCGCACGTAATCTAGAATTTCTCTTAAAGCAACCGACGTAACAATGCCCCCTGCCTCCTCCACACCAGTGAACTCTCATCGAAACCCCTACTGTTTGCCCTCCGGTCATAACGGGACTTCATCTTCTCAGACATCTATCGTCCGGATTGTCTGATATGCTCATAAACACCATTCAACTTGTTACGTAACTCATTCGCATAATCTGTTACACTGCGTGGAGCATCTGGGGGGGTTCTAGTGATTAAATCTGCAGCAACCGTAATTCTCATCCAAAGTTCGCGTAGGCTGGTGTCACAGTCGTACTTTCGTGGACTGCACTACAGTAGGACAGAAGAAACGGCTG
This sequence comes from Eugnorisma glareosa, assembly GCA_947578425.1. Lineage (NCBI taxonomy): Eukaryota > Metazoa > Arthropoda > Insecta > Lepidoptera > Noctuidae > Eugnorisma > Eugnorisma glareosa. The sequence continues at coordinate 11,157,850 of OX387964.1, forward strand.
TTTGTGCTTGTCCCAATCCCTTTGCCTGCTTTCCACGACTTTTGCCAGATATTTTACCAACGGTTGGTTGAATCGTTTCACCATTCCATCAGATTGTGGATGGTAAGAGATGGTTCTGGTTTTGTGACTACCCATCAATAGACAACTCTTCTGAAATACTTGCGATTCAAAATTCCTTCCTTGATCGCTGTGTTTTTCTAAGGGCACTGCAAAACGACAGAAGACTTCTTGAACCAATTTATCTGCGACAGTTGTAGCTTCTTGGTTAGGAATGGCGAAGACTTCTGGCCACTTTGTGAAGTAATCCATGACAACCATGAAGTACTTCTTCCCGCTTTCACTTTCTGGAAATGGTCCCGCAACGTCTAGTGCTATCAGTTCCCAAGGGGCTTCAACGTCGTACACTTTTAATGCACCTCTGCTGCCTGTGTGGGGTCCTTTCACAGCCGCACAACTGATACCTTTGCGGCACCAGTCCTCCACATCATATCGACAGTGGATCCAGTAATACCGCTCTATAGACTCTTCAATAGGGTCCTTTTACCCCCATATGTCCTCCTGAACATCCATCGTGATAGAGCCGTAGAACATCCGGTACCTTGGCTTTAGGTACAACCATTTATAGATGACATCTGTCCCCTCGAGAGTTTTCCCATTTACGGCACAAGACTTCATCCTGGATAAGCCAGCTATTCCACTGCGCCTAATAACTCTTCGTAATGGAACTCATCGCTGCCACATTATTCCACTTGGGTTTAGGAGCACCAGCTTTGATCCACTTCAAGATCGGTTTGATGTCAGAGTCATTTTGCTGAGCCTGCTGTAGTTTCCTTCCATTCATCGCTGAGATCCGTACTAAGCATCCTCACGGGCAATACTTCCTTAGTCCCTTGCCTGGCACAGTGCTTACAGTCTTCTAGATAAGGGTCTGCGTTACCGTGAGTTCTCCCACTGCGATGTCCAGTGATGAAGTCAAACTCTTGTAGTAGTTCAATCCATCTCGCAACTTGTCCCTCTGGATTATTGAACTGTAATAGAAATTTCAATGCAGCATGGTCAGATCGCAAATAGAATTTCCGTCCCAGTAAATATTTACTGAAGTGCTGCAATGTCTTTACTACGGCGAGTAGCTTCCGTCTCGTAATGCAGTAATTTCTTCCCTGTTTGGATAAAGACTTGCTGAAGTGACAACATTGACAACCGCCTGGTTTCCTTTCCGTTGAGACAACACGCCCCCAATTTCAGTGTTACGTGCATCTGTGTCAACTATGAAGTCAATTTCAGTGTGCGGGAACCCCCTAAAACAGGATGTAGACGATATCCTGGAAGATATGCCTGAAATCTCGGGGCTTAATCCTGTTCTTACAGGACAAAGAAATGCTCCTGATTGTGGGGACCAAAATGCCTGTCAGATCTTGCAAACATTACAACTCCATAGAGGCGGACCAAAAGTTAGATGGCAGGATGATCTGCAGGATAATTATGTAGAAGGGTATGATCTTCAGAACATACACCCCATCTCCCTGTGCTCGCTTAAATTGTCATCCAATGGGGGAGTTCTACAAACTGGCAGAGTCGTGACTAGGATCAATGATGTCACCTACCGAATACAGTAGGGTCCACAAGGTGCACCTATGATTGTCCATGTAGTCCGATTGGCGCGATACTATGGGGCTAATGATGCTCGGGACGAGCATGTCTAAGGAGAGGGCAGTGTTACGTCATTTGCCTTACAAGAACATTCTATATTACGTGAACACAGACACACACACACAGTCACACAGTCCAGTCAGACAGTTCTACAGTGGAACATTCTCGACTCTAATCTTCTAAACTGGTCCTTACAGGAACATTCGAGACTCGCACGTAATCTAGAATGTTCTAGTAAGGCACCGGACGTAATAATAGCTTTCAAGTAACTTCCAAGTCTTACCTATTGAAAGAACGTTTATATTACTTAGAGTTATAAGCAGGTAGGTTAATGATTAGTTTTATAAAATTATCTCGAATTGCTTATTAAGCACGTCAAATGACGCTATTTTCATAGATCTGACTTTGTGTGCAAATTCATAGTTTTACGTCGTTTTAAAGGTACTAGTTTTCTTACTTCTTAATCAAATAATTGAGTGTATAAATGGCTAGTGAAAACAGTTTTTACACAGCGATTTTATATCGTATTATTCATGAATAGCAATTTTCTTCTATTCTTCTATCTTTGCAGGAGACGGAAAAAAATCGTATCATTCGCTCAAGAGTTTCTGATCTTTGGGAACTTGTAGGTAATTTTCTCAAATCATGTGGGACTTAGAAACAATCCCGACTTATTAAAAGCCTTTTATGCCTATTTAGATCTCTACTTCACCCCGTCTAAGCACAGACGCCAGAACTTCAAGATACCCGAAACTGTCAAATTTTCTCAATTAAACTTAAACCTAATCAGTTAGCGATAAAGTTGGAAATCTATTAAAGAAATCTGACAGATTGTAGTAGCTTTATGTGCTGGCGTCTGTACATAGTATTCAGTCTGCCTCCCCTCACAACTTCTACCAATAACTTTCCCGTTTCCATGTAGTTTTGTCCTGACTCCTCTTTGTCCATTATAACAATACCCAGCATGTGGGCGACCCAGGTAGCCTTTATTTTTTACCGAGAACGACTCAGGCCAAGGACCACCTTCCTAACACTAAAAGTGTATAAGGTAAATAACGTACCTACTATATACTAAGTAATAAGTTAATAACACATACAAATTGCCTAATTATTTACCAAATAGTGGACTATTATAATAACAAGTGAGCCTGCTTACTTGCTATTATTGTTCTGTGAGTGCAATGACCTCGACTAATGAGGAAGTTAATTAAATTAAAATATGATAAGTAGAACTAATTTACATAGTACCTAGGTGTAAAGTACCAGGTACTTATAATATTATAGGTCAATATTAATGAGTTTATATGAATATTGTTTATTACGGTTTGAAGCCGTGAAGTGATACGCAATAATCCGATTAGACTTGAAGTCATAATCCCTTGCAATTATGAAAATTGATTCCCATCTGAATATACCTAGTCCACCGGCTGCAACTGAACGATCCAATTTGCTGGCATTATAGTTTTAGAATTTAATACCAAGCCAGGCTTGTCCAGTCCTCAACCATCGTTCGTAGTTATCTACTACGAACAATGGTAGGTAGTACCTCTTCTCATCGATTATTTCGTTCATATCGATTCCCTTGGCCTTCAATGATTCAAGGCCGAATCGAATCGATCTGTACATTAGTTGAATGTTGACGTGAACAGTAGGTAGGTACGTACGCTTATGTATCCACCTTCTTCCACCTACTGCTGCATGCTCGTTTATAACAATAATACTGCAGGTACTGCTTGTTTGTGTAACATCTACATCCGGGCGCATGCTAACCGGACTGCCAAATCATAATTTCAGATCTGATCTGTCGTGTTGGTAACAACCATACAATAATTACTTGTTACATCACTAATTAATATTTTTAGAAGTGTCTAGTTCTAGTGAACCATAAGAACTTCATAATTTCGGCTACCTATACTTTGGTTATACCTCTTTAAATAAATTGAAGTTTGTGTGAGGTTTACATTACTGGTAGTCTTAAGTAACCAAAGCGTGAGCTAGACATTCCATAAGACAAATAGGATTTTAACGCCATCGCTGGTGAATCATTTTCATTGATTCACCAGCCTCCCCACTCCACTTACTGTGACATTGGGTTAACTAAACTGTACCTAAACATTTTATTGGTCTTATTTTCAAATTTATGCCATAAAATACAGGTTGGTATTCATCATGTTGTACGTAATCTATCATGTTTTTCGATACACACTGGAGTCGTGGGTATAGCTTGTTATAGGTACCTAAATCGTTATTTACGGGATGATTTACACTGTTTTGACCTAACCATGTCTTTCATTATTAGCTATATTTTTGTCATTGTTTAGTAGGTATATCTAGGTAATTAGTAATTACTATTTCGCTCGCCTTATATTCCTTCAGGATCTTTAATCAACTTATAGCAAGTTATATTTCATCCCTCCAGAATAGTACGAAATAACTAGGTAGTTTTCATTTTTCATAAAAACCTACAAGAGGCACATTTAGGTTAGTGTTTGAACATTTAAACTGACTAAACAAAAAGGAGGAGTATTCTCAATTTGCCGAAATCTTTTTTCATATACCTATGTACTTTTAGTTTTTGACGAGCTGTGATATGTCTTATTTGCTACGTACCTACGATGTAGCATTGTGTGTGAATAAGAATAATAAACAGACTCCTCACTTCCTTATATGGGTAGAAAAAGATAGTCAGTGGAGGGAAATTTAAATATACAACACAAGGTAGTCATTGAAAATGTCATGTTTTTTGTTGTTAAAAATAACGCTACACAAATATTTTATTGATCTTATCGATGCCGGCTAGAATGTTAGTCTTTACGCATTTGTTTCTGTTCTGTTTCTTCCGGCTGCTGGTGTGTATGTTTTCATCATTAAAACAATGGAATGTTTAGGGTTTTAGGTTACGTACCTTGTTAAAAATTATAAAAGTAAAAATGCTTTTTAGGGCGTTTTGCTTTAGGGCGTCGTCGTACCTTGTACCGTAAACACTTCTTTGTCCGTCTGTCTATGTGTCAAGACAGATCCTTTTTCTCAGGAACTTGTGGAGGTCAAGTTGAGTTGAGTCGATTTATATTATTTATTGTGTACATTCCATGGGAGAACATGTTTTTCAACTGCAAATGTAAGTTTGTTCTTGAGATAAAATATTTAATTATTCAACCTGACTACGAAACCCGTCACTGTGCGGTTTTTTCAGATAGGCTTATACGTACCGTCCACTGACTGACCTTAACTTCACCAGGTAAATAATTAATAGCCAATTATTAACATACCTATTGTTCAGACTAACTGATAAATTGCTTGTAGTACTTTCCTTAAGTGCCTATTGTTTTTTTAGTTACCATGCAAATTTACGCTGGGGCCACATTAACTGGACGCTCGAACACTAACACAGATTTTAATTTAGCGTTTAGTTACCTGTGGGTCGTCCAAACAGGGGAAAAGACAAATCAGAAAAAAAAAAAACGAATAATCGGATTTCATTGTGACTACGTAAAAACCCGAGTAATTGAGTAAGTTACAAACAAAATTACATTCGGGATGACCTTTTCAATAATAAAAAATACTCTTAATTCTGGGCCCGAAGAGGGGTGGCCTATAAAAAACCTCACGTGACTTAAGCCCGTTTTTACTCCGCGACACATAAATAAAGTAAAAGCGCACTTTTGGATTGTTCTTCTTCTTTATCGTGTGGTTAGTGCACTAACCTGGTGTCAGAGTTTTTAGGCCGCCCATGGGCCTCTGACTTGGCTTTACATTCCGTCAAGAAATATCTCTCAGGCATGCAGGTTTCCTCACGATGTTTGCCTTCACCGGAGCAAGTGATAATTATATAATACGCACATGAATCCGAAGAATCAGTGGTGCGTGCCTTGGGTTCGAACTCGAGACCTATGACTTGGCAGTCCGACGGTCACACCACTAGGCTATCACTACTATTGGATTGTTGAAAATCCAACACTTTCTTTATCCATTAGGTTCGCCTAGTTTTCGTGAAAACGCAGCATACGCGTATCAGTTGTTGTAGCGCGTTAGCATTAGGTTTTTTCACAGCACTAATTAAGGGTAAACAGTTCTCTTCACATGTACAAATAAATAACGCGTTAGTTGATGCATAGCAAGTTTTAGTTACAAATGCCCCATCTCGAGATTTGCCGTCTCAAACGGTGTCAAATTAGTGTTGCCCCAGCAAAGATTTTATTTTAAGAATCATAATGGGTATTATAACTGTCTGGTTATTTTACTATTATTGAGAAATGTTTTATTAACACTTAACATCAGTAGAAAGTTGTTGTAATAACATTATAATAACATTATTATTGTAATAGCCTATGACCATTATTAAATAAAACAATAAAATATAAATAATTAACAAAGGTGTCTTTTATTTTTATAAATAACAAATTTACAAATACATTGTTAATGATTAAGTACATAATATACTAAACGTAAGTACGTACGTACATAATTTTACGATATATTTATCAACCTATAGTGCATTATTCAAAATTATATTATTTAGATAGGTATCATACAGATGCATAAAAACATAACAGTGTGTAAATAGTAAAATAACAACAGGTAAAACAAATATTTTCTATCGAGTAAGTAACGGACGAGACGACACAAATAAGGATAGGGAATGATACTAAAAATACTTCACAAAGTTGCGTCATTAAAGGTTCAGTCAAACCTGTACGGACAGATTGTGGACACTGGACTTTGACAGATAACGTACTGAATAATCTGTCCAATCTGCCCGCACCGGTTTGAGCGCAATTCAAGGCTCTCTAGAATTACAATACAAACAATCGACAAAACGAAATTCCTAATCGACCTACGACATTCATATCTAGGCGCAGTCGAGCAACATGACATGAAGCAACAAAGCAGAGTAGCGGCATTGCGGCAAGCGTAGCAGCCGAAGTAAATGCAATTAATGTGCAAACGAAGCTCTTTTATATTATGATACCCTATTTAACATATTAACCCCACTTTATCATTTCAGCCCCCCATTACGGCTACTGTTGCAAACGTGCAATAAAGTAACAATATTTGTTAATTGCACATTCAATAAGTAATACCTTTAGGTATGTACCTAGGCAAGCTTAATTTTGAACCATGTAAGTATTTCCAAATTTCAGATCGATAGCTTTAGTAGCTGGTGAAATAAGATGCTGTTACTGATACTGAGATACGAAGTCACTCCACAGTTTTAGGTACTTTTTTACCATTTTTTACGGAACCCAAAAAAAAAATAGTTTCACAAGGATCCTTGTGTTATTGGTGGAGTGTGTCAAGCGGGAGTCTTACGCCCAGTTTCTAGAACGACAATCAACACTAAAATTAGCTTACGAACTGTCAAGCGCAAAGCCAATCGGATCACTTGAAAGGCGTTTTTTTTACGCTTCCTAGATTTTTGTAAATACGTCCAAACACCGGGCGTAAGTAAGATCAGACCCTCATCAGATGGACTGCATATCATGTCCCAAAATGTGAAAGAGGTAATGGGCACCTCTAACAATAACAACAATGCGGCAATCGCTAGCCGGTCTATTAGGTATATGTAGACTTTCCTACCTATGGCAGAAACCTTGTAAAAAGTGGTGAACCAATAACTATACAATAAAGAACATCAGTCATTCAAACGTAGGTACCTACCAAAAAATAAAATGAGTAGGCCAGAAAGAAACTACTGAAAGTCCTGGGGGACTATGACATGTTAAAGCAGGAACCGTCTGTTAAAAAGTTCTGGGGGTTCTATGACGTCATAAGACGGGAGTAATGAGGGCTATCGTGTTTGAGCTCACCTGATGGCGCCACTGTCGATTAAGGTCCTGTCAATAGTTCTATTTTATACTTTATAGCAAATAACTTCATAAAAATATTATTTTATTACGTATAACAACATAGTGTAAACTTCAGGTTCATATGTTACAATATTCTCCCTAAAATTAGCAAGCATGAAACATTTAAAAATCATTTTACCTCCAAGTAGTGACAATTAAGATTCTAAGTTGCTACTTAAAATCTTCAAGTCATAATTAATCAGGAATGGACTAGACTACAATTGTGAATATTAGTAAAAATATGTGATAAAAAAGCACACAACGCGTGAACTCTCTACGAAATCTGACATTTCGGTGGCCTCGCGCTACACTAGCGCCTCTAGCGGCGAAGTCATACGCGATAGCCCCCATTCCAGTGTGGAAAAGAGAGCTATACAGGTCGTATACAACATCTCGTTCCCCACACTGGAATTACTCCTGCTTTAAGGTGGATGCGCAAGGGTAGCCCGTGAAATTTAAATTTTCTTACGTTTATTGCAATTTGTAGGTCAGTGTCAAGTTGTATGTTGATGAAAATATGAATCGCGCCGGTAACACGTATGGAGTTACAGAATTATAATCATTCAAATCATCAATACAACCCTCCAAGTTCATATAATCCCAAAGAGTGACTTTTTCATGAAATAGCTATTGAATGGGGTTATATGAACTTGGAGGGCTGTATTGATGATTTGAATGATTATAATTCTATAACTCAATACGTGTTACTGGCGCGACTCATATTTTCATCAACATACAACCCGACACTGACCTGCAAATTGCAATAAACTTAAGAAAATTTAAATTTCGCGGGCTACTCTTGCGCTTCCACCTTAAGACGTCATAGTAGGGGTTACTATAGAACCAGAACTTTTTAACTTTTACAAGAACAAGGCTGCTATAAGTTTGAAATACTAAATGTTGGTTGGAGTTAATCGTCAAAAAAGAATAGGATGGAAATTCTATAAAAAAAAGTAAGTAGGTAGGTATTTTAAGTAACTATCTGGCAATTTATTTTTTGGGAGCAAAATGTTGGATTCCTGGATGATCTTAAGGCCCAGACCGCACCGCGAGGTACCTAAGTTTAAATCAGCATTTCCTTATGCTTTGGCAATATAGAATCACTTTGCGCTTCAGTTCTAACAAGTAGGTAACATGCATCAGATTATATTTATTATTTTTTATTTGCTCTTTCGCCTCGATAGAGTATTGCCTAAAGGTAACAAAAGGGTTAGCTAGACGAGTAAATATAACCTTAACAGACAATTCCGAATACGTCCTCTCCTCTATCATCTTCTAGCTTCTAAAAACTTACTGGCGCCCAACGTGGGGCCCGAAGACAAAAAAAAATGTCAGCGCTATGTCCTCCACCTTTTGTCCCCATGACAGGTTCAACAATTTAATAAGAAACATACAAACGTGGATATGTTTAAAAATATCTAAAATAGCTACAGCATTCTGGTTAGGCTTTAATTTATTAAATAGGTAATAAACATGTAACAAACAAGAAGTGTGCTTTGTTGTAGAGAAATAATGATAATAAAATTATCCTAGAACATTTTGTATATTAAGTAGGTACCTTTCTACCTATCCACGCGATGTGATTTTAGTGGCTCACTCGGAGACGTCACCTAAAGATAATATGATAGATTAAACAATTTTGTAGATATGTTTTTGGGAGTTTCTTTTCAACTGCTGGTCGACGATAATTAATTAGTTTTAAGGGACGTCACTGAGTGCAACATAAAGTATTTACTTTTTGATTTGAATAGAGTTGGTACTGGCGACACGAGGTGATAAGGACGGTTTAAGGCAGACATTGCGAATGCTCGCAAAATCTCCGAATTGAATGATAAGATCAACTATGTCAACTCTACAATCATACAACATCATTGGCATTAAGCGGCCGTTTTAGGTCCCCTGCTTCAGAGCCTGCAAATGGTATGTCCCTAAGAAACTATTGTTTAAGCAGAATTTGTAAAATGGTCTCAAATAGGAAATTCATTTCAGGGTTCGTAACATGATTCATATTATTATCCTATTACAATTCTGCTAAAGCGGCCATTTCTCCACCCCCAGGGGGCCTAAAATGGCCGCTTTATCAGAATCATAAAAAGAATAACATTAAAAATTTAAAATTCTTAAAATGGTCTTTATGGTTATGACCACGTCCATTTTAAGAGTTTTAAATTTTTAACGTGATTCGTATTATGATTCTGATAAAGCAGCCATTTTAAGCCCCCAGATCTTAGAAACATACAGGGTGGGAGGGACAACGAACGCTTACCACGTACTCAGTACCTACCTCATTCTGAACCGGGCATAGAAATTTTTCATCAGTAAGTGTAAATAAAAAATCAGCCCTTCCATACATAGACATCACTTTTGTAGGAAACGCTGAGGTTCAGAATGATGATGGTACCAAACGAATACGTAGTAAGCGTTTGTGCGTCGGTGCCCCTTCGACCCTGTCTATAAGTTTATAAAACACTATTTCGACTAACCTTCAATTCCTTCATCGATATTATGCTTCCGAAAATTAATCACCTTGAAATATTCATATCTCTAGCTACAAAACCAGGAACCAAAAAAATATTTGGCGGCTCGATATTCAATATCACACTTGCCTGGTGATGGATGCATCTTAAACTTTCAGATAAATTCAATTTAGGTAGGTATTGCTGTATGCGGATACATTTATACAAAAATTAAATCGCACAAAAGCTACGCACCGAGCGGCGGAGTAACTTGAAAAAAAATTAAAATAAAACTTATTTTTACATTTGTTGTTTTTTTTACATATTGGACCTAATTAAAAATATTTATTCTATTTAATTTATAATACTATCTAATAATACTAATTAACTACATACTAATTCTATAAACACAGTGTACCTAATTGAAATAACTAGAAACCTCGGACAAGTCGGACACTCCAGACTCCAACCAATTTCTTGGTAAGTAATAAATTGAAATGGTATGGTTATTTTATAAATTATAGTCATAGCCCTAGATCCGTAAAGTTGTAATGCTTTCTGTTACTTGGAGGAAAAGTTTGAAAAGTAGCAAAGGTATTGGAAATTCAATACTACTTTAATGATTCTGAAAAAATTAGCTTTCAGTTTTTGAGTTATTTCAATAATTTTTTGGATAACTAAGTATCAATAATTGTCCAATTTAATTGTAATAGTGAAAAAATAATCGAGGGGTGACGAATTCGATTGTATTGTGTATTTACCTCCCTACACATTACAGCAGGTACCTATTCAAGATGCATCCTGTGTTAGCATTTAGCAAGATTAGATTTAGATTGACGATATTTCTGTGTCGGATTCTCTCTGTGCGTGTAACTTGGATATTTTATTTAAGGTACATGCAAATCTTGCTATGCTAAACTATTATGCGTATTTTTCGTAATTTGTGGTATGTTTTACAATATTAATTTAGTTTTTTTTTTCTGGTTTATTCCCTTTATTTTCAATTGATAGAATTCTTATAGGTTTTCCTGTAATCTACAAGCAATGAACTATATTTTGTATTTTTTTCAAAATTTAAGGCTCTTTAGTTTCGGAGATCAGGGTCGTGGAATGGTCAATTTTCGTCTTCTTTCGTGAATAAAATAATAACAAAAATATATTTGAGATCCTCATAACGAGCCCTTTCATTTCATATATGACACAGTAAAGTTTGCTAATTTATTTTTTTAATTTCCTAATTTGTCCCCCAAAAGTGAAAGGGTCACTTTTGGGGGACAAATTAGGAAATTATTTTATTAAAAAATATATATATATTTACTTTTCCACATCTGTGTTTGGGTCTTGGATTACACCATCACACCAAATTTCACCAGATTTGGTCCAGTAGATTCAGAGCAAATTGGCTGTGACAGACGGACGGACAGACAGACAGAAGCACGAGTGATCCCATGGGTTCCGTTTTTTTTATTTTTTGTACGGAACCCAAGTTTAATCATAATTATCATACCATGATGGCTTATCTCGGAAACGTGACTCTTTAGAACATTTGGTCTCATACAAAACTTGTTTGTAGGTAGGTACCTATTGATACCAGCTATTGATATATACCTACAAGGTTAATGTGTGACCGCTATTTGGAAATAAAATGGCAGAAGTTACGCATGCCAAAGCCAGAAAATTAGTACCTACCTATTTGAACGTTCATTTAAAAAACACGAAACACGCATCCCAATTTACTATTTAATTAATAAGTAGTTAGTTCTTCCCGACTAGTTTTTATGAGAAGTCTAGTATTTTTAATTTTAAAGAAACAGATTTGAGTTAAGAGCCCCTATCAATTTCTTCGCAGTACTAGTTTAGGTAATTTCGGAGAAATGTGCGCGTGTGAGCGTTCGAAATATCGCCAACGATCGTAGTGTGCGTAGCCTCATGCAGTGCAGCGGGAGCAAACAATCTTGGTCCGTAACAGTATTAGATATAGGTACATATATTTTAAGCAAATCAATTTGCATTTAAGCTGCAATTTTTTTAATGTTTCATACATTATCAAAACCAATTAAAATAGAAAAGTTAAGACTATACAAAAGCAAATAATATTATAGGAAAAGGTTGAGTGAAAAAAAATATATTAACAACTAAATATATTTTATCTATTTAGTGTTGTTTATTTTTATCGCTTGCGTATGTCTGTGTGTGTGACATCTTATTGCTGTTTTATTTAATTTTTAACTAAGGAAGTGTTTTTTCATTTCAAGTGAAAGTGTGTTACTATGACCTGAATGCAGATCTCCTCAATAAACTTGACCGACTTCTGAATAACTGCATTCGATTTGCATTCAATCTTCGTAAGTATGATCACGTGTCCGAACATCGGTCGCTCTTAAAATGGTTACCCATCAGACAGCGCAGAGCGCTCTCTTTATTTTGTACATTTGTTTGTATGTATGTATATATGTATTTATTATTATATTATAAGCTTGGAAATTTTCTTCATCATTGCACCTACTATGTTATGTCTCTGCATCACCCTAAGGTAGACTGGTAGAAAATGCCCAAGGCATTAAGTCCGCCTTTGTACAGTGTTTTTTACATTATGTGCATAAAGTTTGATAAATACAATAAAAAATAAAAAACGAGATACCTACTTATTAATTTCTTTATTATAAGAAGTGTCGGCGACAAGGCCATATCCAGGGAGCAGGGTGCAAGTAGTGGCGGTACCTAGGTGTGTGCACTTTCTATTGCAAGTCGATTTAAATTGATTAGTTTCAATTAGATCAACGTAAGGTTCTAACAAGAGTAAATAACTTATGATAATTAGATTCTAGTTAGATTTATAGTTTGGTTTTTCTTATAAAAATAGCGGTAAGACGACATTAGGCGCGTATAATTTCTATAAACGTTTTGTTTTTGAAATGTAAGTTTCCTGATTATGCTGAATATTTGCAATATTTATGTTAGGATTAGCTTAATAAAGGATTTTCACAGTTAGTTTTCCTATTAGAATAATCGTATGACTGAATAAATAAAGTTTTAAGCGAATTAATTAGGTTGAAAATTCGATCTCATAGAAATTACGTAAGTTGAAAATGAGGTTTTTTATTATTAGAGATATCTTATCGAAATTAGTGTCAAATGAAAGGATTATGTGTAAAACTAAATGTGTTAAAGGATTCATGTCGATAACTCTATTAGTATAAGAAATATAAGGCAATTTGAATAATGAAAATTTGTTCAGCTTAATTTTTGCAGTATAAGTTCTAGGACTTTTTTATTTAATTAAGATTTGTCAAATGTTGTTGTTTTATATGATAGACCTGTAAAATAATATATAATACATAAGTGTTTTTTGAAGAAATAAATAAAATATGGGGTTACAACGTTTCGGCTTTAGTAAAAATGACGCGTAAAATCGATCCAAATTACGCGGTTCTCGCGATCGTAAGGACGGCCCGTTTAAAAGACCGCCCTGTCCGCTCAGTAGTCAGTCGCAGTACGGCCACCGAAGAGGCAACAAGAAAAGGAACAAGGAAAAGCCGAAGCCTAGGGAACAGGGGAAAAACTATATCAAGAAATAGTTTTTTATTCCTGCCTACCCCTCCGCTCAACGATCCAGCGTTCTCCTCCGAGGTCTTAGTGGGTTGTGCCCAGTACCCATACTCTACGCATTCAGGGTGCGTGGCGACGTGCGCCACTAGCAAAGTATTGTCAGCGTACGTCAAACGTAGTGGGAGATTGTCCCAGGAGTCTGGTCTCCGAAACAAGAAGTATAAATATTGATAAATTTTAACCTTCCTTTCGACGTTAATTTAATACGAAGTGCTCCGAATGTCCGAGCTTTCCTGGAATCAACGATTTTAAAATGTTTTTAATTTTGGTTCCGTTTTGTTTGCCAGAAGTCGTCGTCTTTTGCAATTCTTTCGACTTTTACAGGCTTATCCGATCCAGTCCACACAGCAAACAAACATAGTAGAACAAAAAAAAAACATTCTCACAGTATCAAAACTAGTCAGACGTAATACAAAATCACGCGCGTACTCGCAAGTACTTTACGTCGGGAGCGGCAGTCGCAGCGACACAGGTCCATCGTCGAGTAGCCCTCGGGCGCGACTGAATGGAACGAGCAAGCGCATTCGCTTTTATGGCATTATTTAAATATTTTATTACAATTAAATAAGTAGTCAAAAAATTATTTAAAAAATTGAATTTGATAGATAAATACCTTAAGTTTTATAATATTTCATATTTATTGATATTTTCAACATATTCTTACGAGTAGACGACGGTTTTGCGCATTATTTTATCGGGTTTTTTCGGCGTGAATCACATATTTTTTAAAGCACTAATTAAGTTTATTTTAAAATAAAAAATCGTAGACTTACTAATTTACTATATGCCCAGTAAGTACGATTTTTTTTCAAATTATAATTCATTACCAGTTAGCCGAAAAAGCTATTGAAAAACCTGGTGTTTCGTGCTTTCGTAAAAACGTATGTTTGATTTTTATTTTTCTTAATTTATGTTGAGTGGTTATCAAAATTATAATTCGTACACTTACTATATATATAGGTGATATATAACTATGCATTAAAAAAATTACCAGATACCTTTTCGTTATTGAGAAATTTGCACTGAAAAAAGTACTATTTTCTGTTTTTAGACCGCGAAATTGATAGGGGCTCTTAAATAGTAAAGGTTAGATTAGTGAATTGGGCTTAAAATAAATTTGGCTTGGGGAATAAAAACCCTAGGGCACAAATAGGAAAACTTAATGTTTTCGGAAATTTTGCATTATACCTACAGAGTGAAATGTGGGATTAAATTTTGTATGCGACAATCCGAAATACGGACGAGGTCAAAAATGGGCGATAAAACAATCGGTCCTTGAAAGCCGATTTCTTCATCGTCATCGTCGAACGATTAGTAGTGCTGTTGCAGGAAAAACTTAAGACTATTCTTCAAAAATTGGTTATTGAAAAATCAACCCCAAATCAGTGTAAATAATGTTTGAAATAGTTATGTATACAGGGTCTAGTAACCGTGTATATAATATAAAATAATATGGCGTTCACCACGAAAGTAATCTGTAGGTACAACCATGGTTATTTGTCAACCATAAAAAAATAATTACTATATTTTATGTAGTCATAATTGACAGCGTGCTTCTATTGCGTTATAGCACTTTAAAATCCCACTTTTTAAAATTGAAAGCTTATGTACTTAATAATATAAATTCTCTAGATATATACAAGATATTTTTTTTAACTAAATAGATTTAACTTAATATAAATTATTGATAAAAATTTCGGATGAAGAAAAATGAATATTTAGGCTGAGAGCAGTCAAGTCACATACATACATATATAATTTTTAATTTATCAAAAGCAATTTCTATGATGACCTGAAAAATATTAAGGTTAAAAAAAATATCCTGTATTTTACTGTAAACACTCAAACAATGGTAAAGTTGTTATGTTATTATTTGAGATTCTAAAAATGTATTCAGAAGTACATAGTATTTCACAAGATCCAACATTAGCACAAGCTTCTGAATTCCATAAGAAGTGTATATTATCCCATATATAGGGTTTCTGGCAATTAGTGTACGATACTTAAACACGTGATTGTGCTCATGATAACAAACAATTTTTATTATGGGAGTAAAGCCGAAATCGCGAAAAAAATATCAGCTGTTCAGTACATTAGGCAAACATAAATGTACTGAACAGCTGATTTTTTTTCCGCGATTTCAGGTTTGTTCCCATAGTAAAAGTTGTTGGTTATCATGAGCACAATCACGTGTTTAAGTATCGTTCACTAATTACCAGTCACCCTATATAATTTTTGTGGTGATGACAAAACATGTGACTGAAAATATTGAATCTGGTTTAGATCAAACTTGAACAAGATTATATTTAAATCTTAAACTTGGGCCGAAAAAATATTCACCACTATTTAAGGTTTTACAGTATGATAACTATATTAAAAATAATAGCCTTGAATCAGTAAATTATATCACATTATTGCATTTTGACTAGAAACTGACAATTTTCTAGACATACTCATTTACTATCAGCCATCCACTGGAGGACCCAAGTATATCATGGACACTTCGGTGTTACCATAGACAGCGGAAACTGTTGGGTACAGTTTTTTATTTGGAAGGCCTGTAAGCAAACAAATAATTTGATTAGTTTATTTTGTAATGCTATAATTTTGCCCCAAACAACTTAACACTTGCAAACCTATGCTATCATCTTTCTTAATTCTTATTTATTATTAAAAAACTATGGCCACAATGACTAAGAATGACCATTAGAATCAGTTTTTCACTAGTATGTATTAATTAAAAAAAAGATAATCTTGATATATTAGGTCTAATATTATTGGATTGTATATTTAGATATTTACCTCTGAATGCAACTCCTAAAAATTCATAATTTCTTTCAAAAGATAAGGTGTTATCTTCACAGTCTAAGATCACTCGAATGCGCTCACCAACCTGAAATATTAGCAAACATTACTTACTGATTTTTTATAACTTGTAGCCTATCTAATTCTAAATCTAATTTATTTAATGGTTTCATAATCTCATAGGTTTTTTAATATACTTTAAAAAGTTAACTAAACAATTTTATAAAATGAATTGTTTTGTGAAAGTAAATGTAGAGCAAAAACATTATAGGCTAATAAAACCAACTTTCAAAATAAGTTTGAAATCCTATGTTAGAAGACCTATATCTGTGTAGAAGACAATTTGTTACCTGGTACTTAGGACAATTATTTAGTAGAGGATAATGTCCTTGGGTGTCACCATTGTGCAACAAATGATTATCCACTAAGTTCCATCCCCAGCTCTGTTCATCCGAGCCCAGCAGTCCCACATATCCATGGCATTCCAAAGGCGCGTCTTTGGTTGATATACCTACAACAGCTACAGTACCCAAGGGTCCCTCCCATATGACTTCCCAAGCATGTCTTCCATTGTAAAATCCAACTTTTCCTCTGCATGCATCAGTACTTTGTGCTACAGGATTCCTGTTGATTTATAATAAAAAAAAATATATTAAAAACCAATTTGAATTTGCAGATAAAAACAACACAAACAAGATAAAGGTCAGAAAACATAAAA
This sequence comes from Eugnorisma glareosa, assembly GCA_947578425.1. Lineage (NCBI taxonomy): Eukaryota > Metazoa > Arthropoda > Insecta > Lepidoptera > Noctuidae > Eugnorisma > Eugnorisma glareosa. Next base: position 11,174,934 of record OX387964.1, read on the forward strand.
ATTTAAATATTTAAAAAAGGGTAAAATTATATCAAAAATTGATACAATTAACCAAAATTTAAATATCAATCACATTCAATTAAATAGAATAAGAATTAAAATATTAAGTACGGTAAATAAAATGGACTGAGATAGTAATTATTAAACTTTAATTTATTTAGACCAACAAGTAACAGTGTTTAGGAATCTTAGTTCATTACTCCCAAAGATATCCAAAGATACCGTGTACCGGAATGTAGATCTATGGGAGACACAATGACTTTTTAATTGTGTCTATATACTCGATTTACAAGAGGTTAAGGGATTTGGTACTAGTTTGAGGCACTGAAAATAGAGGACACTGCAGAGGGCGAAGTGTATGCTGGGTAACTTATGATTGTACATTTACTGATATTAATATATTTGTCGCTAGAAGTATGTTGAGTGGACGTGGTTGAGCGAAAATGTGGAAACTACAATAAGACAATATTAGAAACGGAAGCATTCATAAAAGATAACCAACCCACCTGTGTAAAGTGAATCCATTAGCTTTCACATATATATTTCTTGAACAGTCGTGTGGATTCCATGCATGGTAAAAAGCCCTCAGTTTTGACTTGTAAGTAGTAACAGTAGAAAGTAAATCGGATTTCATAACTTCTTCTGCTAATCTTTTCACACAATGTAGTCGCCAAACGTCATTATTTTCGTCACTAAGAATTCTATACCAGCTCTTACATACCAATGCACAATTGCGGAGATCTTTTAAACGCAGAAAAGAAAATATATTTTCTAAAATGTGATCAGGAACGACCTCTGCAATTGCATAGTCATCATATAGGTCGAATTCATGCATTATTAACATTTAGAAATGCAAATGCAAAACTAAATTTTGCATAAAGTCACAATATCTTATCTGATTGAAGAATTGCCATAAAAACTTATTTACTTTATTTACACTGTACTGCACGATACAATAATCAAAAAAATTACACTGACTGCGAAAGCTTCAATGACAATCAAACGTAAACATTATGTCAGTCGGACGTCATCGGTCAATTGGTAATTCTGTCAATGTCATTAATGTCATGGCCATTTCTCGTACATGGCATGGCATGGAATTTGATATTACACTAACTAACACACATTGAAATGCCACGTTGGGTACAGTTGTTTGATTTTTCGGGCCAGGAACCTTCGTGGGGCGTACTCGGAAAAAGCCACCAGTTTCTTAGCAATCGGATCAGTAGTTTAGGAACGCATGAGGACAAACTTTTTTTTTATGTCTTTGTTAAGTAATATTAGTCAAATGATGATAGTTCCATATTATGGAATTATCTAAATAAATACTACGCAGGGCTATTGCGTATCTCTGTTGACGGTTCATAATGATCATCATTAAGCGAGTTTTGATACACAATGACAGTTCTGCACGGTTAGGGTAGTGTCGCGACGGCGTGCGTCTCTCTTTATTCTTGTTATATATGCTAGTTATCCCCAGGTCTACAATGTAATTTGTTCTATAGTAATAATATAGAATTTATCTGCTTCGCTTTTGATATAAAGAGAAACCCCCGCCTCACGAAATGTCAGAAACACTCACCGTTACGGATCACACACCGATACGGAGTGTCTCTCAATCCAGTCTCTTATGCTTCGGTCCTCAAAGGCACCGAAGTGGCTATCATCAGGTCAACCATCAGTTTATTCATTTCCTCAGGCGCGACTAGGACATCTGTAAGTTAAAGTACCCATGAATCTCTGGGTTTAGTATTACCTATCTGTTTATGATTAATAAATCTATTTTGCTTTCTCATTAGTTTTATTTTATCATCAACATTTGTGACACCTCTGTGCTAATCAGATTCTGGATTTTATCCGCCTCTGCAAGAGCACGCATTCCAGTTTGACTTCGGCCATTGCCTCTTCACCTGGAATGCTCCCCTTATTATTATACATTATAATATATATGTATATATGACGTCCGTCGACGTCCGCACCCGTCAGTGCCTACCATTGGGCCCCCATGGGGAATATACTAGAAGGTCTGCGAGAGAGGTTGGCCCACGACCCTTCTCACAAACCCCAGCGCTTGTATGTCCGGACTAGTAGCGCGTGAGGGTCGTCGTTATACCTTTAGCCGCGATCATGGAAGCATCTCATTGAACCAAAGCCGCAGCTGAAGACACGACCATCACTTCCAACAGATTAGGTGTACCAAATTATTCAAGCAAGCAAAAAATACTTTCGTATAACATCAATATTAAACATACCAAATCTCTAATCTTTACATAAACAGAAAGTTAATACTTAGCTATCCAGGTGGCGCGTCTCACGAGTGACAAGAATTATACTTCTCCATATAATCTTCTTGCACTGAATTTACTCAAATTAACTTTTATCCAAACCTGTCATGGCGGTATTGAAAAGAGCGGCAATATTATGATGCTCTGTGAGAGCGGCTTAGGTTTGGTGGCGTCAAGTTGTTCATACTGATTTAGTGTTGTCATCTCATTAGTGCTGTGCAATTACATATTTACATTTATAGGTTTGGAACATCGCGATTTCATCTTTCGCGACACTCCCGACAACGACAGAAGCTATATGTGTTCCATAAAGTCTCGCGTCCACCCTCGTATCTTCTCTCGAGCCTTCAGGGACGCGTCTCTCACGTCTCTTACTTCAGGAGTTTGGGTTACCTCATCAGTGCTTTTAGGTATGCTATCATTATCGTGTTCTTCATCAAGAACTGTTGGTTCATCATTTTCTGTGGTAAGTATTCTCTGAGTTGTTTTCTTTTCTATTTCTCCTATATTTATATGTTTTTCTGTTTCAGGTTTGTCAACGGGTTCTACAGCGGTTTGTGGAGTTGTAGATATTTCTTCGGTAAGAATAGCCGAGTCGAGTTCTTTTAGCAGAGACAAGTTATCCACTGTTGGTGTAACATCTTCTCTTTCAAACTCAAACATAACCTTTTCTTTTCCCGGTATATCTTCTTCAACCTCCAACGGATAAAGATGTGCGATGGAACGAGTGAATTCCGTATCATTCACCTTTACTCGTGCCACTCTGCATTGACCGTCGGCTCCTTTCAACAAAGATATAATTTTTCCAACTTTCCAGTTCTCTCGGTTCGTCTTATCTCCTTTAATCTGGACGATATCTCCCAATTTCGGAATTTCTAATTTTGTTATCCTTGGTTCTTTAAGAGAATGTCGGTATCTCTCCCTTAGACTTGGTAGATAATGATCGACGAACATTCTTTTAAACTCTTTCAACATGTTCTGTCCACGTTTCCAACTTTCCACTAGATTCTGTTTTGTTACTGTGCCTTCTTGTGGAAATTCTGCATCTGAAGGTGTTGTCACGATGCATTTACTCAAGGTTAGAAAATCCGAAGGTTTGAGAATATCCTCTAGGTCAGAACCTACACACGTCAGTGGGCGTGTGTTTAATACTGTTTCTATTTCTTTTATGATTGTACTTAGTTGATTATCTGACAGTAAACTTTTCGTCAGAGTTCTCTTGAGACAGTGTTTAACTAGTCCGACAAGTCGTTCATAAAATCCTCCATGCCACGGTGCTAACTGTGGAATGAATTTCCATTCGATTTTATTAGTGATGCAAAAGTTGCTTGACAGTATTTCTGCAGTTAATTTAAATTGTAGTGCGTTATCTGAAACTATTCGTGTTGGTATTCCTCTGCAAGATATAAATCTTCGTAGTGCTAATAGACATTCCTCAGCCGTAAGATCCTTAACGACTTCCAAGTGTATAGCCCGTACTGCTAGACATGTATACAGACATATCCATCTTTTTTCTGATTTATTATTTGTCTTTACTTGAAGAGGACCCAAATAATCTATTCCGGTATATGTAAAAGGTGAACTATAGTTTACTCTTTCCTTAGGAAGCGCTGGAGTAGTTGGTAATTTGAATGGACCTCCTCCATGTTTAACACAATTTATGCATTTTCCTAGTATTTTCTTTACCTGGCTTCTTCCTTGGGGAATCCAGTACGATAATCTGATCAAACTTAAAGTGTGGTTGACCCCTACATGATAGTTTTTCTTATGTGTTTCTAGGATCATTGTGTTAGTGAAGTCACAATCCTTTGGAATCAATATTGGATATCTTTTATCGTAAGACCAATCAGCGTTTTGTAATCTTCCTTTGCAACGTAGGATACCGTCTATATCGGTAAATACGCCTAAGTTTCGTTTCAAGTTAGTATCTTTACCCTCTACTTCCTCGGGGAAATGTTCCTTTTGAATCGTTTTGATCTTTTGAACATGTGATAGTGTATTGTCCTCACAGTTCTCTGTGGAGCTGTTTCGTGATTCCTCATCTAATTGATTTCTCCGTTCCTGCTCTTTTGAGACCTTTTCTCCACTCGTGAGATCCTCCCCAATAGGAAAAGAAAATTCATGTTTAGCAGAAGAACATGTGGGATTTACAGCGACTTCAGTTTCATTAAGTAAAGAAATTTCGGCTCTACAACCTTTCGGCCAAGTTCTGGAGTCTTCCAGTAGAAAACTTGGTCCGGATAGCCATTTCTGCTTGTCTTCCATAGTACTTGTGGGTCTAGTAGCCACGTCTGCTGGATTTAATTCTGTTGGAACATATCTTATTGTTGCTGGTGTATTTCCCTTTATTTCTTCTATCCTCCTTGTAACGAATGGTGGTAGTAGTTTGTTGCTGTAATACCAATCAATCACTATTTGACTATCTGTCCATATAGTGTTTCCTCTAAATTCAAAATCTAGGAACTTGGTTACGTACTTCAGCAACCGACTACCTATTAAAACACCTAATAGTTCAAGTCTTGGAATTTTCAAATTGTCCTGATCCTTGATGGGTACTAACCGAGATTTTCCTATTACAAATTTCAATTCTTTTCCATTAGAAATGTATACAACTGCAGCATATGCTTTGGTTGAAGCATCCGTGAAAACGTGCAGTTGAATATTGTCATCACCAGCTCGTTCGAAATATTTCCTTGGTAAAATAATGTTTTTTGTGTCTTCTAGCTGTTCTCTAATGATTTGCCATTCATTGGTCAATTCTTCTGGTAATGGGGTATCCCATTTGAATTTATGTATCCACAGATTTTGTAGTAACAGTTTTGCTGGTAATAAATCTGGTGCAGCATATCCACATGGATCGTAAACTGACGCTATGTTTTTTAGTATTTCTCTCTTGGTTGTGGCCTCTGTAGTCTTTCTCGGTCTCAATCTGATCGTATCTTCTTCTGTGTTCCAATTCAGACCTAATACTTTAACTTCTACATCTCTGCAGACATCCGATGAAGAAATGCTTTCGGAGAATTGTTTGGAATTCGAACTCCATTCTCGAAGATTCATTGAAATCTCTTCAAATGTGATTTTACACGAGTCATACATCGCTGTTGCTTCTTGTACAGATTCTGCTCCTGTGACAAGGTTATCGACGTAGATGTCATTCACTATGCTTTTTAGACTTTCCTCATTGGAACGCAGTAGATGATGTTTCAAAGTAGCATTTAGAAGAAATGGACTTGATATCACTCCAAACGGTACGCGACAGAATCGTAAGTGCAGAATGTTATCTTCCGTGGCCGTCCTTTTTATGTCTTTCAACCATAAGAATCGAGTTACGTCTTTGTCCTTTTCATGCAATGCTATCTGTAGAAAAGCCTTTTCTACGTCTGCTGTTATTCCTATCTGATGCGACCTAAACCTTAACAACATCCCAGTTAAGTCTTCTAGCATAAGTGGACCACAATGTAAACATTCATTTAAACTTTTGCTATGTTTGGTCTTTGCCGAAGCGTCGTAGACTATGCGAGTTGGCTTGCCTGGATGACTAACACCGTGATGCGGCAGGTAGTGTATAGGATGATCTACATCTTCGATTCTCCTTTCATTGTCTGGTACACTTTCAATTATTTCTTTTGCTAATTGTTCTTTCAATGTAGTATCGTACGCTGTTAGCGAATCGGAATCTAATCGTTTGAGTAGGTTGACTAGTCTGCCTCTGGCTAGACCGTAATTAGTCTCTAAATGAAAGGCCAACTAACAGTGTACCTATCATTTACCAGTTCTATGGTATCATTGAATTGATTGATTACTTCTTCGTCCCTAGTCAATTTTGGCGAATCGCATATTCCAATGGATTCTAATTCCCATAAGCATTTGAGGTTTCCATTGTATAACGGAAGATCCGGTGCTGTCAATTTGTTTTCTATTCCTTGAAAGTAACTTATTACTGACAACGTGTCCGTGGATTTCGTGTTAGTTCTTCCAGTCAGTATGTAACCGAATTTAGAGTCAATCAAGAATAAGTTACTTTCCAGTTGAATTTTGTCCTCAAGGATGAATGAAAAGTAGAAGTCATTGCCGATCAATATGTCTATTTTGGGTGACAATGAGCCGTCGTCAGCCAAAATCAGATCATCTTTATGTTTACCTATGTCTATACCAGGGAAAGGAACTCCATGTGAAATATGAGGAACAACATTTGCTTCTATTTGTAAAATATCATTTGTCCTTGTTCGTATCTGTAACCTGACTATGGGGCTTTCTATTACTTGGGGAGTTTTCGATCCAAACGTGAAAACTGATAAAATGCTTTCCTCTTCGATAGGAAGGTTCAATTTTGAAGCTACTTCTCGCGTTATATAAGTACGTTGACTACCCGAGTCCAACAGTACTCGACAGACCTTTTCATTGGAATCATCGTCTTTACGTTGAGCCTTAACTATCGCCGTTTGTAATACGGTGGAGCTTATAGAGTTGACATGAAGCGTCTTAACATCCTCGGTTTTATTCATGCAATTATTATAACAAAGTGCTCTGTTATGATTGCCAATTTTGTTACAGTATACACATTGAATTGAAATTTTACAATCTTTTACTCGATGACCTATTCTTAGGCAGGCAAAGCAATGATTTTTTAATTTCTCTTTCCTTTCTTTCACAGTTTTAACAACATTGCATTGATCATTGAAGTGCGATCCTTGGCAAAAAATACATTGAATCCTCCTTTTCTTTTTCATGGGCATGTCTCTGTTACTTCCCTGTTCTTGAGGTTTTCTTCTTGTGGACTGGCTATTGTAGTTAATGTTCTTATGGAATGGCCTTTTCTCATTGGACTTCTCTTCTTTCCTATTTCCTTGGCGGGTTTGAATTAGATTGTGTTTCTCAAAATTCTTGTAATTTTTGTTAGGTTTTACGAATTTTTCCTTCCTGTTGCATGAACTTGTGTGTAACGTCTGAGTGGTATACTCTTCCAGATTTTCGGAAGTGATCCTATTTGCATCTTCCCTCGCAGCTATTATGGTTTCCAAATGTTGACGGATTTCTTCTATTGACTCGGTTTTTGCTTTTATTTTTAGTTCATACACAATGTCCGAAGGCATTTTTTCTAGGATCATGAATCTGAGATGATCGTGATCAACGTTTTGATTCAGTGATTTTAGGATTCTTAAATGTCTTTCTATTTGACCAAATGTGTTTCTTGCTTCCGTTATATTGCCTTTGGAGGCTTTCGGCACTTTGTATAACGCAGCGTAGTGCGCGTCTATGATATGATTTTCTTTACCATATCTATTTTTCATTATAGAAACAGCTATTTCATAGTTCTTATTAGTGGTCTCGAGCCCCTCGATGACTTTCTTTGCTTCACCTTTCAAAGAACCTTTAAGGTATAAAAGTTTGTCTACCTCTGATAGGTCTCTATTTCCTACATTGGAGCAGAATTGGTCCCAAAATTGACGCCATTCCAGAATATCTCCGGAAAATTCTGGCAAACTTAACTTGGGTAATTTCCCCATTAGTGCAGTATTCCTACCCGGTAATACAGTTGGTGCAGAGTTTTCTTTTATCCTTTTCAGTTTAATATCCATTTCCGCTAGAACCTCTTCACCGCGTAGCTGTACTTCACTAAAGGAAGTGACCTCTTCCACGAAAGATTGCATTTCGTTTATTGATAGGCTATTGTTCAACTCAGTTCCGAACCTTTTCACTGCTACATTTAGCTTACCTAGCACTATTTCTAAATTTTCAGAATTTTCTTTATTAACATTATCCTTATAGGTGAGAGCTTCTTCAGTTAATTTAGAGATAGCACTTGATATAGACTCAAGTCGTCTTATAAGAATTTGTTCCATTTTGGAATTCTGAAATAATATTTCATAATTTTATACCCTGTATATCATACGTTAAGGGTTGACATCAAGTATATCGTAAAATGTCCACGTTACGCAGTATAAGCAACAAAAAATAAAAATATTTTTTTTATATAAAAAATTTGTTAACACCCTGTATGACCAAAAGTTTTCTATTTTTTCGTATGTATAAAGAACTTTTCTAATATCTGGCATATAGTAGAATGATATTTTATTAACACCCTGTATAAAATAAAAAAGTTTTTATTGGCACCCTGTATAGTATACCTAACTAGAAATGTTCTCCAAGTTAAAAGCAAGGAATATTTTACTATCCACAGGATACTACATTCTCTATGATAAACTCAACCATTGAATTATATGTGCATGGAAAATTCTTTTGTACTTATGAGGTTTTAGTATCAACTCAGAATTTATTCAGATTTATTTTTAACGTTACCAAATATTACCATTACTGACTGACGGGTAAAACTGGTTTGTTTTATTAGTTTATAATTTCCAGAGTTTTATTTAAAACTTCTATGTTATCCAATTATCCCCTCCTGACCCCTAATAAAACTTTATTAAAGATTCTTATGCTGTTTCATGACTTATTCATAAACAAGTGAGGTACCAACACCGTTTGTGTATGCATCCACAAATGATATTAAGTTTTACCTACACCAACTTATATGTGCAACTAGGTACCTAGTTTCACATACATTAACATAGTACACTTTAATAGCTAACTAACATGAAACGATGCAGTCAGTTAGGGATGACATGTATAACATGACAGAAGTTCAGACACAAGTTAAATTCTACAATCCAATATCCTCCGCCAGCATCTTATTAGTTTTATGAGAATATATATATTTTATGCTCAGTTCTTCAAAGTAACTATGTACTTTTGTTTTAGTAGTGATCTACACATAAGATGTATTTATGTATTTTTGTAGTAGTGATCTACACATAAGATGTGAGGTATGCAGAATGAGCGGTACTCATCTACCTTCATTTGTTTATCTGGTTGGAGAGTATTAGGTATAAATAAACAGTTTTATGCGAACTCATACATAGTAATGCTGTCTATATGTAAATTTTAACCCCTGCCCTATAGGCATGGCAATAGTCTACCAAGACTCGACAAAGCTCTTTGTAGCCGACGGGCATAGGGTTCGGGCCTCTGAGTGAAAGTCCTTGCTAAATTTCACACTACTTTAATGGAAGTACCAAAAAAACAAGAAGAACAAACAGAATTACAGAAAATCACTTATTGGGTAGACAGAATGTTAGAGGTCTAAGATGGCCGGCGTTCTACGAGTGCGGTTCGAAACACGCCGCGTCATACACGTGTCAGTGTCACCAGTAAACTGCCCTACCCCCGGTACCCCTATTAGCGCCTGCTTAGCGGGTTGCGCGGTAAGAATTGCGGCGCCTGATTCGCTGCGCATAACAGTGTCGCCAACCTCTCTACTCTTCCCGCCATCATCCGATTGGATGTGGTTGACAGTGCGGCCAACATTATTATCAACCCTATGGTCATGGTGTTGCCGCGTTACATACTCCCCCTCTAGATCACGATTACGTCCTCGATCGTGGTCTAGCCCTACATTAATGTCATTAGGAGTGGGTTGCAAACGAGGTCGGCCTCGCTTTTTCTTAGGCTCCAATGGTTGAGTGGACTCATCTACTCGTCCTCGAAAAGGGGTGAGCTCATTAGCGTGGAATTTGCCCAATACCTCACCAGGATTTCCATTAGATGCGATTAGGTATGTTGTTGGACTCAATTTCTTCTTTACAACATACGGCCCATCTCTCTTTGGGAAAAACTTAGCCGTTTTTGACTTGCTGGCGTCGCTCAGCTGATGGGTAGTCAACAAAACTTTGTCATTTACTTTGAATTCTGGTCCTACTCTTCTTGAACGATCAGCATAAATCTTCCTTCTATCCTGCAGTTTTTCTACTCTGTCACGAACTTCACATAAGGAGTTTAAAAATCTTGATAGGTAAGGAGTTATCTGTGGTACAAAATTATCCTTCTGTAAGACCGCTCTTGGATCATTGTACACCTCTAATGGTGACCTCAGCTCACGTGCGAACGTCAAATATGCAGGAGTAACCCCTGTCGTTTCACAAACCGCGCTGTTCATACTAAACCGTACTATCGGTAGCTGCTTAGGCCATGAGGGGTGATCCGTACCAACCAACAGAGCCAATTGTGTTTTCATATCCCGGTTTTTTCTTTCCGCTGGGTTGGCTTCTGGGTGGTAGTAGGGTATCAAGTCTTGTGTAATGCCAAGAATAAACATGCACTTCTGCATGACCGCTGAAACAAATTGGACACCATTGTCCGAAATAATGCGACGTGGTAAGCCAAACCGAAGAAAATACTCTTCTATGAGTACTCTTGCGCAGGCGATAGAGGTTGCTTCTTTGAGCGCATACAATTCTACCCATCTTGTCGCGGTATCTTCCACTAACAGGATCCACTTCTCCCCGTTTTCGCCCACTGGCAGTGGTCCGAATAAGTCGATAGCCAAGACTTCATTGCGCTGGTTTAAAATCGGTGTTTGAATCAGACCAGGTGGCTTTTCATTTGTCGCTTTATAGCGTTGACATGAGGAACATGATTTTACATAATCTGTTACTATTCTTCTCATACCAGGGAAATAATAGTTTTGAGTTATCTTTTGGTACGTTCTCTCTATACCAGGATGACCTGCAATTGGAGCATCATGACATTCTCTCAGAATCTCCTCACGTATGCTTACAGGTATCACCAATTGCGGTGACTCGTTGTCTGTATCTGGGTTATAGCGGTAAAGGATACCACGTTCCATAAGATAGCCGCGTTCAGTCCAACGCCGGGAGGAGACTTCTTCTGTACCTTCTAATTCCTTTATAATTTTATTGAAAACTGGGTCAGATTCTTGTGCTGCACGTAGCTCCGTAAGATCTCGCGTAGGCAAATCAATAAGAACGGAACATATTCCACAGGCTTCGCGAGACTCATCTGTACAGACAGGGCGGCTGAGTCTCGCGAAGCCTGTGGAATATGTTCCGTTCTTATTGTGCTGCCGCGTTACATCTTTCTATACAACTTGACATGTCTTGTCATTCATTTCATACATTTCTAACATCGCCATGCTTGCGACGATAGAAATCTTTCCACAATCTGTCTTATACAACACAACAACAACACGACGTTTGTCTATTACAATTCAATACGACTCTTCGTCGACAAATCCTGTTTCAACGGCGGTCATGCTACGCAGGCATATTACAACCTACAAGGGTTAACTTGTAGATACCCTTATTTACAGACAACAATACAACAAATAACAACGTTCTGTTCCCGTTTGGGAACGGCTGGTAACATGCGTATGTAGTTTTTACAAAGGTACACATAAGGTAATTTCTTCTCTAAGAGCATGATAAAGCTTGTAAATCATAAAATATTTTACCTGATGATCTTCTTAATCACTCTTAAGTTATGATATGCTTCGCTTCCTGCACTTTAGAGGTGGGTATAACTTTGGGATTTTTACAACCAAAACAAATTGTGAACTTCTTAATAATGATAGGAGCACCTTTTCACATCTGATCGAATTACGTTTACTCAATACACAACATGTAAGGTTTTATTCCTGTAAACGAACGTAACGAACTAAGTTTTACTTTTCGATGTTCAGTATGAAAACATGAAACGCCACCGGTTTGTTCGCCATTTTTGAACGTAGAGAAAATTTTCCCGGTCGAATTTCGTAATTCGTGAATACTGGAATTTTGTCAATCGTCAAGTGTTAAAGTGATTAATATATTATTCAGTAGCTTAGTTTTGAATTTTACTTGATTTGTATAGTAGACTTATAAGTTTTAACTCGTTAAAAGTAGAATAATATTATTAATTCGAGCTTCCGGTTAAAGAGAGCGTTTGCGTTAGTCATTTCGTCGAACTTGCTAAGTTGCCGCCATGACAGTATTATCAAATCCGCGCCAAATTCAAAGTAGAATATTTGACTAGCTCATATCATTGCACATTACATGTACACATGTTAAATACTTATTCAATTTGCAGTAATTCCGAGAATCTTTCATCTCAGCCTGCCGTTTATGTCATTATACTCAGATAAATGACCGACCACTCATAACCACAGTGACGTTCGAATTTTGGCGCCTTCAGATTAATGTTCATGCCCATCCGCTTATTGAACGTTAGTTCCAATCGGATTATATAGATGTCGCTAACAACCTGATTCCAACAACAACCAAACAACAATTTCTCAAATTTTAAAAATAAGAGTCTGGATTGATTTTATGCCTTGGGATCCTTTTTGAAATGCTTTCATATCCCAGCATCTCCACCATGTCGCGACGGCGTGCGTCTCTCTTTATTCTTGTTATATATGCTAGTTATCCCCAGGTCTACAATGTAATTTGTTCTATAGTAATAATATAGAATTTATCTGCTTCGCTTTTGATATAAAGAGAAACCCCCGCCTCACGAAATGTCAGAAACACTCACCGTTACGGATCACACACCGATACGGAGTGTCTCTCAATCCAGTCTCTTATGCTTCGGTCCTCAAAGGCACCGAAGTGGCTATCATCAGGTCAACCATCAGTTTATTCATTTCCTCAGGCGCGACTAGGACATCTGTAAGTTAAAGTACCCATGAATCTCTGGGTTTAGTATTACCTATCTGTTTATGATTAATAAATCTATTTTGCTTTCTCATTAGTTTTATTTTATCATCAACATTTGTGACACCTCTGTGCTAATCAGATTCTGGATTTTATCCGCCTCTGCAAGAGCACGCATTCCAGTTTGACTTCGGCCATTGCCTCTTCACCTGGAATGCTCCCCTTATTATTATACATTATAATATATATGTATATATGACGTCCGTCGACGTCCGCACCCGTCAGTGCCTACCATTGGGCCCCCATGGGGAATATACTAGAAGGTCTGCGAGAGAGGTTGGCCCACGACCCTTCTCACAAACCCCAGCGCTTGTATGTCCGGACTAGTAGCGCGTGAGGGTCGTCGTTATACCTTTAGCCGCGATCATGGAAGCATCTCATTGAACCAAAGCCGCAGCTGAAGACACGACCATCACTTCCAACAGATTAGGTGTACCAAATTATTCAAGCAAGCAAAAAATACTTTCGTATAACATCAATATTAAACATACCAAATCTCTAATCTTTACATAAACAGAAAGTTAATACTTAGCTATCCAGGTGGCGCGTCTCACGAGTGACAAGAATTATACTTCTCCATATAATCTTCTTGCACTGAATTTACTCAAATTAACTTTTATCCAAACCTGTCATGGCGGTATTGAAAAGAGCGGCAATATTATGATGCTCTGTGAGAGCGGCTTAGGTTTGGTGGCGTCAAGTTGTTCATACTGATTTAGTGTTGTCATCTCATTAGTGCTGTGCAATTACATATTTACATTTATAGGTTTGGAACATCGCGATTTCATCTTTCGCGACAGGTAGAGCCAGTTGAAACCAACAAGAACGGTCATTGTATATCAAAACTCGCCAAGTGATGATCATTATGAACTGGCAACAGAGATACGCAATAGCCCTGCTGGACCTCGTTGATCTAGTGGTCGCAAGCGCTAATGTTGAGAATGAGGTCCTAGGGGCGATTCCCAAGTCGGGCAAAGCGTTTATTGGGTTTTACTATCATGAATTTCTCAGTAACAACCACGGAATATTGATTTGTGACCGGTTTATTATAGCCATAGGCTCTCCGTGTATTACATGGCTTTAACATAACTTGCGAAATGTGTGTGTACTATTAAGTACACCTCTGCGTAACTCTTCAGAGATAACAGGATTTACAAGCGTGATTTTAAGAAACCACATAATTACTATACAATAAGTTAAAAACAACCCAGTCCGATCCGAAAGGGGTATATAGATATAATACCAATGACATTACCAAATAAAATAAGAAATATAAAATATTCATGAAAGTAAAATGTTATTGAATTTCAAAATGCATGATTTTTGTCCGAAATATCCACCATTTCCCTAAGTTCTAACAAACTTTTAAAACGTGACAACACCATCTTCTTAGGTATTGTTCTTGGCATTGTTCGATCGTCCCGAAAAGCGACCGGAGTGTCGATGTCACCGCCCGCGCCCCTGTGTTGCTATGTAAGTTTTCTCATTTGAGTCCGCGTAACACTGGTCAGTTTCCCTCACTCGTCAGTTTATTTGTTTTGACATTTTCGTTGATTAGTCAGTTTCGGTGAATGATCAGTTGTGTAAATTCGACAGTTGCGTCAATTGGACAGTTTCCATAATTTGCCAGTTTCTTTGATTCGTCAGTTAGGAACACTCGAGGAAAATGAATGAACAATAAGAGTGGTAATATAACCCTGTCTATGAAACGGATCCCCTGTCCCAATTTAAATCAATGATTGATAGATGAATGAATTTTAAAAGATGGATTTCGATTTATTTTTTTCTTAAGGTGGAAGCTCAAGGGAGCCCTTAAAATTTGCTTACGTTTATTGCAATTTGCAGGTCAGTGTCAAATTGTATGTTGATGAAAATATGAATCGCGCCAGTAACACGTATGGAGTTACAGAATTAAAATCATTCAAACCATTGATGCAGCCCTCCAAGTTCATATAACCCCATTCAATACCTATTTCATGAAAAAGTCACTCAATGGGGTTAAATGAACTTGGAGGGTGTGTTGATGATTTGAATGATTATAATTCTGTAACTCCATACGTGTTACTGGCGCGATTCATATTTTCATCAGCATACAACCTGACACTAACCTGCAAATTGCAATAAACGTAAGAAAATTTAAATATCGCGGGCTACCCTTGCGCATCCACCTTAACATCTTTCTATGATGTTATTAAGTCTTAATGGGGCGGGGCTATCGCGTGTGAATTTACTGCTAGAGGCGCTAGTGTATCGCGAGGTCACCGAAATGTCAGATGTCATAGATTTCACGCCATAGATTCCATCATAAAGTTCACGCGTTGCGTGCTTTTTTATCGCGTATTTTTACCGATATTCACAATTGTGGTCTAGATTGAGCTATTCCAGATTAATTATGACTTGAAGATTTTAAGTAATCGATTTGAGCGTCCATAAACCCGTTCCGAATTACCTTGAGCGCGATATTGATGTCCCTTGAATCGTCATATATGACGTCATGACATGCGCCATCTTGCGACTACACCGACCATGCCCCAAATAAATATCACCGTGAGCGCTGTCAAAAATGACAGTTGTGTTCACAGGTTGTGTTGTTTTGTTATGGTGGAAGCGCAAGGGTAGCCTGCGAAATTTAAATTTTCCTACGATTTGCAGATCAGTGTTAAGTTGTATGTTGATGAAAATAACAATCGCGCCAGTAACACGTATGAAGTTACAGAATTATAATCATTCAAATGATCAGTACAACCCTCCAAGTTCATTTAACCCTATTGAAGTGACTTTTTCATGAAATAGTTATTGAATGAGGTTAATTGAACTTGGAGGGTTGTATGTGCAGCAGTGTCAACCATATCGTCCATTTTCAAAAATAGGTCTTATGAAAAGTTTCGGTTTGGGGTTATGTTCACTGTGAATGCTTTCACGAGCGTTCCGAATTGATGACAGCTCTCAGCTGTCATAATCGTGAAATCTAAAACGGAACGCAAAATATAGATGTGAGCGCTGCTCTGTGTTATCGTCAACAAGAACAAATTATTTCTGAAACCAGGCCATAAAACTATTAAAAAAAAAAACAAATTAATTTATCGTTAAGTTATGAGTTTCGTCTGATTTATCAAGAATAAATAAAAATCAATCAACTTAGTAGTTTCACATTATGTGTTAATCGGATAGCAAATTTTTCCCGTCTCTGCTAAAGGTAAATAATACAATAAACTATCTGCCCAAGCTCATTTGGATAAATAATGTTAAATAGTTGCAACCTACTAATATAGTTACTTTAATTAAACAGTTTAGAAAGCAACACGTCCGTGCAACAAAATGCCAGGAGTCGAAACAGCATTGAGTGATGAGGACTACATCATAGCAAAAGCTAAAGATGCACAGAAGTACAATATCCACTCTGCTAAAGCATGGATGCTCACTGCGAAAACTTTATTTCCTGCAAATTTTAAAATTCAGTTTGAAGCCTATTTAATGGAAAAGCAATCAGGAAATGTCCAAGAGGCTGCTGAATGTTTTAGTTCCCTAATGAAATCAAGGCAGAACCTGCCATCATTATTGCCTGAAATATCAGCCATCGCAAATGCTCTGAGATCATCTGAAGGAAGCTTCTTAAGCCAAATGTTTGATAATATTTGCCCAGATATACAATTGACAATCCTTAAGACTAGTGTTGAGAACAGTGATGATACAATGGAACATTGTCGTTTATTAGTTCTGTTGTTGAAGAAATTTCCCCAACTAGGAGTGGACAGTCTAGTGAAGACATTAATAAATGCTGAAAAGTTCTTTTATGACAATCGCTATGCTAGACTACTAGTAGTGGAAACATTGCCCTTACTCAGCTCACTAGAATCACCAAGATTGCTACAGCGTCTGGTAATTAAAGCTATTGACT
This sequence comes from Eugnorisma glareosa, assembly GCA_947578425.1. Taxonomy (NCBI): domain Eukaryota; kingdom Metazoa; phylum Arthropoda; class Insecta; order Lepidoptera; family Noctuidae; genus Eugnorisma; species Eugnorisma glareosa. Next base: position 11,191,664 of record OX387964.1, read on the forward strand.
TTTACAATTCCTATGTATATGATGAAAACGAACATGATATAACAGATCCTTGGCAAAGGCTGTTTGGTGTTTTAGATTTAATGGGCAGGCAATTGGGATGGGATTCTTTTTTTGTCAATTATAGTAACAGTTTGAACAAGGAAACATACTTCCAAAAGTTATTGACATTGAGAAATAGTGAAGACTGTCGCCAGCTTTTATATTGTGGAACAACATTCTTTCTTAGGTCTCTATATGAGCACAAGTCGTTAAAAGGCAATCACATTCTGGTGGAGGCATTGTCAGATCCAGAAGTAACACCATCAAAAAGAAGAAAAGGAGACGTGGAAGTTACTGGTATATCATCACATCAGTTCCACGCAGCTGCTAACTGTTGGGAGTTACTCCACAGTAATGAACTTATTTCAAGAGAATTCACAAAACTAGCTAATCAATTGCAAATTAAACCATGGTCTGAGGGGTTTGCTGATGAGTTTGCTCTATATCGCGGAAAATATGACGAGGCTATACCTCAGGCTACAGTAACTAGTGTGGCAGCTAGCATAGTAAGAGTGTCTATTAACTATTGTCAAAAGAAGTATACCACCTGTATAGAAAGCATATTGGCTGCTCTTCCCCAATTACCTAATGTGGAAGGTGTTCTAGAGCCAGAATTAATAGTAGGAGGAAAACATAGGCACTTACATTTTCTGCCGCTCACTAAAGTTGCCATAATGCATTATTTCTGTACTCTGCTTATTAGAATCTTATTAAATACTGGTAATAACACTGATCAGACATATGGCCACATGCTTGTTTTGATGCAACTTGGTTGGCCACAAGAAGAAGCAATTTTCATTCACATACTGGATGTAATTAGACAAAAAGGCGTGTTTAATTACCGCCTCTTTTCTACATACATAATTCATATCGATTTATTAGAAGAGCTGTATTTCATTTGGAATGAACAAGGGAACAATGTGGTACTTGATATTTTACCAAATTCTCAGCAGCATCTGGGACAAAGAAGAATAGGAACTCGTGGAGCTGATAAAGGTGTAAAAGAAGATTTCAAACAAGCAATGAAAGCACAAGTGGCCAGAAGTAACGAGTCTGTATTAAATTTAATGATACAATTTATTACCTCAGAAAGGGCCTTCTTTTTGCAGGTAGTTTAAACTTTGTGAATGAAGTCACTGTTTAGCAACAGACTGTAATAATTGATTGTTTGTGTTAAGTATCTATTCATAATAATAAAAACAGAAGTCTAATTAATAATGATTTTATTTAAATTTAAATGATAATAGTTACTATATTATGAACTGCCTTCATATGATCCTACTGCAAGCAAAAGATTACGTCGTGTAAAATGTAAACCCTTTATTGGCGAATTCTTTGTTGCAAATGACCTCAGTAAGAATTTATCCTCCTTTTGTACTGTGGTTGTTGCACCTGCCTCCTCACCATTTGCTTCTTCTGTGATAACATTGAAATCCCATAACTTTATGCTGCAATCCAAGGATCCTGAAAATAACATTATGTGTGAAAGCAATCTTTTTCAAAAATTCTTCAAGAAAATTGTTGTTTACAAAAACCGTATTTTTAATAGAAAAACTGATATAATAACCTGATGACAAAATGGTGCCATCGCGGCTGAAAGCCAATGCATGAATAGGAGCAGTATGCATTGGCGGCAGTAGGGCAGCGGGAGATCCTGTCGATATGTCCCACACGATGAGCTCTCCGTTACCTCCCGACGCTAACCATCTCCCACAAACAGAAAACGCTAGGGTAAATATGGTAGACTGAAAATAAAATGAAATGGTTTTAATAGAATTTCGGAACATCCATTATGGGCCTTTTCTAATGCAGCCTATACACCAAAGCCGCCAGTATGTCGACAATTTTCGTACTTTCAGTAGACACGCTGCCGGCTATCGTGTGTAGGCTCCACCAGCAGTTCGTTTGAATAATAAATACCTACCTTATGCCCAGTCATAATTCGAACTTGTGTTCCTGTCAAACAATCCCATATGCGTACTGTTCGGTCACTAGACCCAGTGGCCACATAGTTAGAATTCGGGTGAAATTGGACACACTGAAATAAACAAAAAAATGTATTGGTAGTACCAAACTGCTTGAGTCATGCTTTGCACACTAGCAAATATCGGTTATTATTAGAAATGCTTGAATGAAAAATACTTTGTCAGAATGAATGTAATAAATATTTCAAAATAAATGGGTATTTTTTGGTGTTGTGATATTCTAGTGATAAAATAAAGGTCAGAGAAGCATTACGTCAACATCCGATAAATGTCCTGAAAACATTCTTAATGGTTGATGATGATCAGTAGCCCACAAGCGGGCGGTGCGGTCGTGTCCAGCGGTCACGAAGTAGTGGCCGTGCGGGGACCAGCGCACGTCCCACACCGGCCACACGTGGCCGCGATATACCACCAGACATGTCCAGCACTGAAGGGACCATAACCTCACTGCAACAAATAAACGGTAGAAAGTAATTCCAACAATATTGAAATGGAATGCAGATATATTAGTAACAATAACATATGGCTACAACCATTGTCTGCAACTAAAAGCTGTGTGTATTGTGGTATTAATTGTTTGCAGGTACTGCCCTTTTATGAAAAATATTATTTCAAATGACTTTGACCCATAGAAATATAAAAAAAACAGGAGAAGTGGCAAGGGGGCCTGTCGGTGACGCCGCGACGTGCGCACGATAAGCATGTCATAGGGCAAATGGCCGTCTCCGCGAACTAGTGTGCTTTCGACTGCGATCGTGACAACTTATAAGAATGCCGTGTTGTTCAGTGGTTTCTTGTAAAAATCGAAGCATAAACCAAAACTTTATAAATCATAGAATCACTTACTATATGTATGTACAAGTATTTTACTATATTTGTCTACTAGCTGACCCGCGCAACTTCGTCAATTCAGTCAACCTTAAAAGATAGGCATGTGATGTCGCGGATTTTTTTTTAGACATTTTTAAGAGGAATAATTCCCTCAATCATTATTTTTGTGCAACTTTAACCGTTTAACCAGCGCACGCAACGGCAGCTCTCAAAGATAATAAAATTTCCCCGTTTTTGCAACATTTTTCATTAATGCTCAGCTCCTATTGATTGTAGCGTGATGATATATATAGCCTTCCTCGATATATAAGCTATCCAACACTAAAATAATTTTTCAATTCGAACCAGTAGTTCCTCAGATTAGCGCGTTCAAACAAACAAACTCTTCAGCTTTATAATATTAGTATAGATAACATCACAAATCGTAAAATATTTCTTGCTCTTACCACAGTATAAATATGGAACAGTACGGAAACTAGACCTAGTTGTTAAAATAATGACCTACGCTCCATTGCAGCATTAGGGTTGCCACTCATAGTTTTTGAAATTGAAATTTATTTATGAAAATATTGTCTAGTGTATTGATCAAACAATCGAGTTGAAGTAGTTTATAACACGGAACAGTTTATTATTAACACACAATAACTTGTAGAAGTATATAAATTACACTTGGCTTTGTCAATATGGCGTAACCTTTTACATGTTTTGGCGTGACCGCGTGAGCCGCGGAAAGGCGAAAACGTTTCGTGCGCTCCTCCGTTGAAACTACAGTTCTTTAATAGATAATATAGGTCTTTAATAGATTTTCAACTTTATACCCTAGAGCATAAAGTTGAAAATCTATTAAAAGACAAACTGTACCTCGTGGACGACGACTTAGAGAATGGCATAACAGGGCGCATGTGCGACATTTTGACATTTTGACAGCACTATCGGCTTCAACACCCTCGATAACCATGAAAACGACAGCCATGACAAAAAACTTGAAATTTTTTGCAGCCGCCATCTTGGATTGACATTTTGACAGCACTATCGGCTTCAACACCCTCGAAAATCACGAAAACAATACCCATGATGATAAATTTGTAGCAGCCGCCATGTTGGATTTACAAATAAATTCACGAATTTATAATGATCGACCACACGGACTTTTAATTCGATAACGAATAAAACAATAAATCATTCTTACCGTTCTAAATCAGCAGGGAGTTTAAAAAACGAAAGCTCCGGTTTTGATAAAGTCGTGTATAAACACCCATAGGCTACGCAATACGTACGTGGCATTTAAAAAAAAAATCCGGAGAAAAACTTACTTCGCGACTACTCGTCTTGACGCGACAGTCACGACTGAGCGCACTCCGATGTCCGCTTCGGGGTCTCGTAGATGCGCGCGTTTGTGTGAGTGTGCCGATTCGACCGTTACTACGTAGTTTCCGTACTGTTCCATATTTATATTGTGCTCTTACTATGTTATTTCTGTTTTCAAATATCACAGCGACTGTACAAGTTTTGCAATAAATACATTGCTCCTTAACCACTACCAAAGTTTGTCGCTAAGTGACTGGACAAGCAATGTAAAAATCAAAAAACGATACTTTTTTTAAGTATTTGCATCGCGTAGTACGGCCGCTGCTTCTTGCGACGAGTGATATGCTTGTGCAGATTCAACAAACGTAGGCTATCGACAATGTCGATTGACGAAAGAAATATTTCTATTGTAGTTTGTTTTTCAATTTTATCAACCATTTTAACCCGGTTGGAAGATAGATGTCGAATAATGCACACCTATAAGTGACGCATTCATCGCAAAGCTCTTTAATAGAATATATTTAATGTAATTATTTAGTGAATAAGTCGTTGGTGTGTCAATAAAATAAAAAAATAAATAAATAATGTTTTTGACGTATTTTGGTTATTTTACAGCGTAGTAGAGAAATGCGCAACAAATTTTCGTAAAGTAAGTTAATTAAATTTCAGTTAATTAATAATCGGTGGAGTTTAGTATTATGATGGCATAATATATGACAATTCCTGCCCAATTCCTGTTTTCCCCAACACTAAGCGACAGCTAAGTCAATGCCTAATGCGCGTTTTCACCAACAGTAAGTGACGCCTAACTGAACGCCTAGTTCCTGTTATCTCCAACACTAAGTGGCACCTAACTCGACGCCTTAAGCCCGTTTTCACCACCACTAAGTGTCACCTAACTCGATGCCTTAAGCCCGTTCTCACCAACACTAAGTGTCACCTAACTCAATGCCTAAAAAGCGTTTTCGCCAACAGTAAGTGACGCTTAACTGCATGCCCAATTCCTGTTTTCACCAACACTAAGTATCACCTCACTCAATGCCTGATGCGCGTTTTCACCAACAGTAAGTGACGCTTAACTGAACGCCTAGTTCCTGTTTAAGTGTCACCTAAATCAATGCCTAAAAAGCGTTTTCACCAACAGTAAGTGACGCTTAACTGAATGCCCAATTCCTGTTTTCACCAACACTAAGTATCACCTCACTCAATGCCTGATGCGCGTTTTCACCAACAGTAAGTGACGCTTAACTGAACGCCTAGTTCCTGTTTTCACCAACACTAAGTGTCACCTAAATCAATGCCTAAAAAGCGTTTTCGCCAAAAGTAAGTGACGCTTAACTGAATGCCCAATTCCTGTTTTCACCAACACTAAGTATCACCTCACTCAATGCCTGATGCGCGTTTTCACCAACAGTAAGTGACGCTTAACTGAACGCCTAGTTCCTGTTTTCACCAATACTAAGTGTCACCTAACTCAAAGCCTAAAAAGCGTTTTCACCAACATTGAGAGACGCTTAACTGAAATACCCAATTCCTGTTTTCACCAACACTAAGCGAGACCTAAGTGTAAGTGCAATGCCTAATGCGCGTTTTCACCACCACTAAGTGTCACCTAACTCGATGCTTTAAGCCCATTCTCGCCAACACTAAGTGTCACCTAACTCAATGCCTACAAAACGTTTTCACCAACAGTAAGTGACGCTTAACTGAACGCCCAATTCCTGTTTACACCAACACTAAGTGTTACCTAACTCAATGCCTAATGCACGTTTTCACCAACAGTAAGTGACGCTTAACTGAACGCCTAGTTCCTGTTTTCACCAACACTAAGTGTCACCTATATCAATGCCTAAAATGCGTTTTCACCACCACTAAGTGTCACCTAACTCATTGCCTACAAAACGTTTTCACCAACAGTAAGTGACGCTTAACTGAACGCCTAGTTCCTGTTTTCACCAACACTAAGTGATATCTATGTCAATGCCTAATGCGCGTTTTCACCAACAGTAAGTGTCACCTAACTCGATGCCTTAAGCCCATTCTCGCCAACACTAAGTGTCACCTAACTCAATGCCTAATGCACGTTTTCACCAACAGTAAGTGACGCTTAACTGAACGCCTAGTTCCTGTTTTCACCAACACTAAGTGTCACCTATATCAATGCCTAAAAAGCGTTTTCACCAACACTAAGTGTCACCTAACTCAATGCCTAATGCGCGTTTTCACCACCACTAAGTGTCACCTAACTCGATGCCTTAAGCCCAGTTTCACCAACATTAAGTGTCAGCTAACTCAATGCCTAATGCGCGTTTTCACCACCACTATATGTGACCTAACTCGATGCCTTAAGCCCAGTTTCACCAAGACTAAGTGTCACCTAACTCAAAGCCTAAAAAGCATATTCACCAACAGTAAGTGACGCTTAACTGAATGCCAAATTCCTGTTTTCACCAACACTAAGCGAGACCTAAGTCAATGCCTAATGCGCGTTTTCACCAACAGTAAGTGACGCTTAACTGAATGCCCAATTCCTCTTTTCACCAACACTAAGCGTGACCTAAGTCAATGCCTAATGCGCGTTTTCACCACCACTAAGTGTCACCTAACTCGATGCCTTAAGCCCAGTTTCACCAACACTAAGTGTCACCTAACCCAATGCCCAATTCCTGTTTTCACCAACACTAAGTGTCACCTAAATCAATGCCTTAAAAGCGTTTTCGCCAACAGTAAAAGACGCTTAACTGAATGCCCAATTCCTGTTTTTACCAACTCTAAGCGAGACCAAAGGCAATGCCTAATGCGCGTTTTCACCACCACTAAGTTTCACCTAACTCGATGCCTTAAGCCCATTCTCGCCAACACTAAGTGTCACCTAACTCATTGCCTAAAAAGCGTTTTCACCAACAGTAAGTGACGCTTAACTGAACGCCTAGTTCCTGTTTTCACCAACACTAAGCGATATCTATGTCAATGCCCAATGCGCGTTTTCACCAACAGTAAGTGGCGCTTAACTGAACGCCTAGTTCCTGTTTTCACCAACACTAAGCGAGACCTAAGTCAATGCCTAATGCGCGTTTTCACCACCACTAACTGTCACCTAACTCGATGCCTTAAGCCCAGTTTCACCAACACTAAGTGTCACCTAACACAATGCCTAATGCGCGATTTCACCAACAGTAAGTGACGCTTAACTGAACGCCTAGTTTCAGTTTTCACCAACACTAAGCGAGACCTAAGTCAATGCCTAATGCGCGTTTTCACCAACAGTAAATGACGCTTAACTGAACGCCTAGTTCCTGTTTTCACCAACACTAAGTGTCACCTAACTCGATGCCTTAAGCCCAGTTTTACCAACACTAAGTGTCACCTAACTCGATGCCTTAAGTCCAGTTTCACCAACACTAAGTGTCACCTAACTCGATGCCTTAAGCCCAGTTTCACCAACACTAAGTGTCACCTAACTCAATGCCTAATGCGCGTTTTCACCACCACTAAGTGTCACCTAACTCATTGCCTACAAAACGTTTTCACCAACAGTAAGTGACGCTTAACTGAACGCCCAATTCCTGTTTACACCAACACTAAGTGTTACCTAACTCAATGCCTAATGCACGTTTTCACCAACAGTAAGTGACGCTTAACTGAACGCCTAGTTCCTGTTTTCACCAACACTAAGTGTCACCTATATCAATGCCTAAAAAGCGTTTTCACCACCACTAAGTGTCACCTAACTCGATGCCTTAAGCCCAGTTTCACCAAGACTAAGTGTCACCTAACTCAAAGCCTAAAAAGCATATTCACCAACAGTAAGTGACGCTTAACTGAATGCCCAATTCCTGTTTTCACCAACACTAAGCGAGACCTAAGTCAATGCCTAATGCGCGTTTTCACCAACAGTAAGTGTCACCTAACTCGATGCCTTAAGTCCATTCTCGCCAACTTTAAATGTCACCTAACTCGATGCCTTAAGCTTAGTTTCACCAACACTAAGTGTCACCTAACTCAATGCCCAACTCCTGTTTTCACCAACACTAAGTGTCACCTAAATCAATGCCTTATAAGCGTTTTCGCCAACAGTAAAAGACGCTTAACTGAATGCCCAATTCCTGTTTTTACCAACTCTAAGCGAGACCAATGGCAATGCCTAATGCGCGTTTTCACCACCACTAAGTTTCACCTAACTCGATGCCTTAAGCCCATTCTCGCCAACACTAAGTGTCACCTAACTCATTGCCTAAAAAGCGTTTTCACCAACAGTAAGTGACGCTTAACTGAACGCCTAGTTCCTGTTTTCACCAACACTAAGCGATATCTATGTCAATGCCCAATGCGCGTTTTCACCAACAGTAAGTGGCGCTTAACTGAACGCCTAGTTCCTGTTTTCACTAACACTAAGCGAGACCTAAGTCAATGCCTAATGCGCGTTTTCACCACCACTAACTGTCACCTAACTCGATGCCTTAAGCCCAGTTTCACCAACACTAAGTGTCACCTAACACAATGCCCAATGCGCGATTTCACCAACAGTAAGTGACGCTTAACTGAACGCCTAGTTCCGGTTTTCACCAACACTAAGCGAGACCTAAGTCAATGCCTAATGCGCGTTTTCACCAACAGTAGATGACGCTTAACTGAACGCCTAGTTCCTGTTTTCACCAACACTAAGTGTCACCTAACTCGATGCCTTAAGCCCAGTTTTACCAACACTAAGTGTCACCTAACTCGATCCCTAAAAAGCGTTTTCACTAACAGTAAGTGACGCTTAACTGAATGCCCAATTCCTGTTTTCACCAACACTAAGTGTCACCTAACTCAATGCCTAATGCGCGTTTTCACCAACATTAAGATACGCTTAACTGAACGCCTCGTTTCTGTTTTCACCAACACTAAGCGAGACCTAAGTCAATGCCTAATGCGCGTTTTCACCACCACTAAGTGTCACCTAACTCGATGCCTTAAGCCCAGTTTCACCAACATTAAGTGTCACCTAACTCAATGCCTAACGCGCGTTTTCACCAACACTAAGTGTCACCTAACTCGATGCCTAAAAAGCGTTTTCACTAACAGTAAGTGACGCTTAACTGAATGCCCAATTCCTGTTTTCACCAACACTAAGTGTCACCTAACTCAATGCCTAATGCGCGTTTTCACCAACATTAAGATACGCTTAACTGAACGCCTCGTTTCTGTTTTCACCAACACTAAGCGAGACCTAAGTCAATGCCTAATGCGCGTTTTCACCACCACTAAGTGTCACCTAACTCGATGCCTTAAGCCCAGTTTCACCAACATTAAGTGTCACCTAACTCAATGCCTAACGCGCGTTTTCACCAACAGTAAGTGACGCTTAACTGAACGCCTAGTTCCTGTTTTGACCAACACTAAGTGTCACCTAAATCAATGCCTAAAAAGCGTTTTCACCACCACTAAGTGCCACCTAACTCGATGCCTTAAGCCCATTCTCGCCAACACTAAGTGTCACCTAACGCATTGCCTAAAAAGCATTTTCACCAACAGTAAATGACGCTTAACTGAATGCCCAATTCCTGTTTTCACCAACACTAAGCGATATCTATGTCAATGCCTAATGCGCGTTTTCACCAACATTAAGTGACGCTTAACTGAACGCCTAGTTCCTGTTTTCACCAACACTAAGCGATATCTATGTCAATGCCTAATGCGCATTTTCACCAACAGTAAGTGACGCTTAACTGAACGCCTAGTTCCTGTTTTCACCAACACTAAGCGAGACCTTAGTCAATGCCTAATGCGCATTTTCACCACCACTAAGTGTCACCTAACTCGATGCCTTAAGCCCATTCTCGCCAACACTAAGTGTCACCTAACTCAATGCCTAAAAAGCGTTTTCACCAACAGTAAGTGACGCTTAAGTGAATGTCCAATGTTCCTGTTTTCACCAACACTTAAGTGTCACCTAACTCGACGCCTTAAGCCCGTTTTCACCAACGCAAAGTTACACCTAACCTTAGTGAATGCCCAACTCCTGTTTTCACCAACACAAAGTGGCACCTAACTCGATGCCTTAAGCCCGTTTTCACCAACACTAAGTGTCACCTAACTGAATGCCCAATTCCCGTTTTCGTCAACACTAAGTGTCACCTAACTCAATGCCTAAAAAGCGTTTTCACCAACAGTAAGTGACGCCTAACTGAACTTGCGCCCGTTTTCACCTAAGCAAAGTTACACCTAAACTGTCACCTAATTGAATGCCCAAGTGCTATTTCCTTACATTTTTATGTTTTTTTTGTATTTTAGCTTAGAATACGATAAAGTAATCGGCATGGTTCAGATAGTATAATAGTGATTTTTGCTTTTAATAAGTCAACATAATTATTCATGCTATTTATTTGTTAAGTTTGTTTTTTTCATTTATTTATATTTTTTTTCCTAACTAGGGTTATTTTTTTATAACAAAAATCTATTACCTGCGAAGTAATTGCGTAACGCACTTTCAGTAAGAATCGATTTCATTATGTCAGTACAACAACATTAATTGATTTACATATTACTTGAACACTTCATGTGTTCAATAACTTTTTTTTTATTCGATAACTTTTCGATTTAGTCAATACCGCAGCACAACAATACCGACCGATGTTTTTGTGTGTGTAAGTTGTACGATGCATGGTAAATACACGCTGTGTTTGATAGGATAAGGTTTATAATTGATTGTGTAGTACGTTCTGTTTTAAGAATTGCGGGTGTGTGCGCGACTGCGTATCTATTGCTTTTACTGAATTGCATGTGTAGTAGTTGTTAGTGTAGTAGTAGATGAGAGAAAACGGAGACAGTAGGTTGCGATACATTTTCGTATAACGGGCATATCTCCTTATTTTATTATATCATTCTATGATTTGACCTCAATGAATTATCTATAAAAAAATAAATCATCATCATTTCAGCCGAAAGCTATTTCAAAAATGTTTATTTCAATTACAATGGGCATTTCGATACATATTATTGTTGCTTGTATTATGACTAGGAGCCTCTTCACTTCTAGACAATGTAAACATGCAAGACTAAAAATAAATTGGTAGGTAACTTAAAATTATACAATCGGCTCTGCAAATGAGTGAGCGTTACATAGAAAAAGGCCAGATCACGCGTGTATGTGTGATATGAGTGAGTATGGGTGTGAGTGTGAATAGTGAGGTTGCGTGGTGCGTGAATTATAATACGCAATGCTTAGTTCACATAAACCTAATAATTAATATACCTACAATAATAATTCCAATATAATTTTTCCAGCAATAATTACGAAAGTATGTCTGTTTATTTATTTGTTTTTTTACTAGTTACGCTTTGACGCTTAGACGGCTTCATTCGGATTTGCCGAATGAAATTTGAAATTTGGGATTTTGGTAGATCATATCCTGGGTTAGGACACAAGATACTTCCAACACGAGAGAACCATGTGATCGAGACCACTGTGGGTGAAACCGGAAGGCTATGCCAGTATAGGTAGGGGTAGGCGTTATATGTAGTTTTATTATGTGATATAGGTACATACCAGTAGAGTCTTCAGAAGCCGACAGTAGCATGGTTTTAAAAGGATCAAATGCTACTTTATAAACTGATCCTGAATGTCCATACAGAGTACGACAAGTGTCTCTATCTCTTTCTTCCATCATTCTTACGAGAACATCACCTACAATAAAGGTTTAATATTATTCATATTAAGATCATTTATGTTTTGTGTTTCCTTAAGATTAAAATTTTAGAACCAGTGTGGTTAATTTTCTCAGAGAAAAGTAAAAAATAAGCACTTATAGTTTATTAGCCTTAAACACTTTTAGGTAATGTGTGATGGAGATTGTGTAAAACCTGACTTTAAAATGAATTACAAATAACTTGATGTACAGACCTGCCTCCCTGTCAATGTCTATTAATTTTTCTGCAGATTTCATCCCACGTAATTTAACGGGAGTTAATGTCCAAACCTAGATTATAACACTATTTCATTAATAAGAAATGAGGATTTATACTAATACAAGTCAGGTAATTTTTTTTCAGATAAAGGTATTACTTGTGAAAAAAAATTTGATACCTTAATATTTGAGTTACTGAACCCAACAGCCAGTAGTGTAGAATCATCACAAATATCACTGCAAATGGCAGTATGACCACTGTTTAGCAGTGTGTAGAAACAAATAGATGGAAGACTCTCAGGCCCCAGTTGAATTCGCTTTGAAGCTTCTCGTAGAGCTTTGCCTTTTTCTATTTTATCAGTCTCCTTTCTGGAAATAAAAACTGCAATGTTAGTTTAACTTTTGGTAGTCTCAAAAAGTTTTCTTCATTTATCAATAAACTTACAATTCTGGCAAAGGAATTCTGTCATTTGGAGGAGCGTTGGGATCAGATTTAGGTTTTTTCATAAAAATGTGTTCCTTCTTCGCCTTTTTCTTTTTAGGTTTATCTGGTGTCTCCTCCACTTCTTCCTCGTCTTCCACAGGTGCTGGGAGGACTTGTATATCAGGCTCTTTTAACAGCCCATAATACACCTTTGTCCGGTTTTCTACAAATAAAGACCAATATTTAAAATGTCTTTACTTAGAAGAGTAATCTATTAAGAAATATCATACAGACTAAAATATATTCAAACATTGAGCATCTTTCTGAAAAATAAGAGTACTAAACCGAACATACCATTTCTAGTGGCTTCACCAAGCAGTCCCCCAGTAGTGGAGCGCACCTGTGCTTGTGTCCTTCCGGGGCCGTCATGCACATCAACTTGGATGTGGTTGTTTATTATGTTAATTATTACAGTTGAGCTTTTCTGCTCTTGCAGAAAACGTTTCAGCTGAGATGAGGCATCTCTAGATAGTTGTACAACAAACTTGTTGGTGCTGGAAAACAAACATTTACTGATTAATATCATGTAGAGAAATAGTCTCATTTTGGCTTCTAATTTAAGATCAAGTTAATGTTTGCGCTATGTGCTCTTGTGTTCCATGAAAAGTAATCAACTAAAAATAAAATCACCATAATAATCAAAAAAATGTAATTCCAGTTGGTACAGAAATATTTTTGTTGCCAAAGTAAAGTAAACTTGAGTATCAATATCTATTCCTAAGTTAAATATCTCTTTAATTTAAAAACAAAATACCTGTATATTTCAGCCAACTCATTGCCCTTGATTTGGTCTTTATGCTTTACTATGGATAATCGTTTTAAATCTTCCTGATAATAATCTTCTTGCTCAGGTCCAAATTTTTCCAAGAAATTGACAGCATGTTCATTATGATCATATAATATTAGTACCAGATACATATGAACAAACACTGGATAGAGAAGAGTTGAGAGCTCATACTAGAAAAAATTCAAAACAATAGTTATGAATTAGAAGACATTGTAATTCAAAAATAGCCTCTATTGAAATCAACATGGATTTCATACAGAAACTCATTTACTTATTGAGTGCCAGACAGTTGCCTACAATATTTAAGCTGCTAATTTGCTTCTATTACAAGTGCAACTAAGTTAATTTGTATTGTACATACATTAATATACACACCTTATAAATATCTAGTGAGTTCTCAACAAACTTCTTCAGGTTATCGTAAGCAAACTCGTAGCTGTAGGGATCACTTTCCGTGTGATGGGAAGTAAGAATACTAGCTAATTCGACCTCAGGAAGATCCAAGTTTTCAAATTCAACATCTCCTAAGCTAGCTTCTTTTCTTAGGATATCTTCTGTACCCTGAAAAAATTAAAATATACAGTTATTGATGCCTCTCAGAGGCTGGTAATAAGTTTTTATGTTAAGTTCATAAAATGTTAGATTACCTTCAAATTATACTTTCTCAAAAGCTGTAGTACAGCCAAAAGTGGGGTATTCTTCTCCCCCATTATGAGGCACCTTTACATACCACTGTAAAGAAAATTGACTTAGACTCAGATTTAGATTGTTAATATTTTGTTGATTGTTTTCAATTTTCCCCGATGTGCTATCGACGCGTATTAAATGAATGAAGTGTAAAGTGTTCACATGCATGAATGACAGTGAAAACGAACGAACGAAACGATTGAATCATAAACATAGAGGATCGAATGAGTACCACAGAATAATAATATTGCTAAAAAGTCAGAGTAAATCTATATATCGGCAGCGACAAAAATAGTATACGGCTTAAGGTGGAAGCGCAAGGGTAGCCCGCGAAATTTAAATTTTCTCAAGTTTATTGCAATTTGCAGGTCAGTATCAAGTTGTATGTTGATGAAAATATGAATCGCGCCAGTAACACGTATGGAGTTACAGAATTATAATCATTCAAATCATTAATACAACCCTCCAAGTTCATATAATCTCAAAAAGTGACTTTTTCATGAAATAGCTATTGAATGTGATTAAATGAACTTGGAGAGCTGTATTGATGATTTGAATGATTATAATTCTGTAACTCCATACGTGTTACTGGCGCGATTTATATTTTCATCAACATACAACCTGACACTGACCTGCAAATTGCAATAAACGTAAGAAAATTTAAATTTCGCGGGCTACCCTTGCGCATCCACCTTAAGTTTAATACTTCGAATCAAATTAATTTTATTAACTATCTTCTTTGAAAAATACAAAGGGCTTTTTTTTGTATTGGTAATCATGAAATGACTCCTCCCGGGCGGAGCGGGAGGGAGTGTCAGACTTTTACTGACTAAAACCTATCCATGTTCCTTCATCGCATTTTATGTTCCGGGGCCATGGTATCTCTTTCGAGCAGTCCCGCAGCCCCGGCAGGCATCGGCTCTTGCGGACCGCTTCCGGTCTTGAGTCTATGTTTTTCTAAATCGCGTGTCGATAGCTATCTTCGCCCCGTTGATGTCTTGCTTGGTGCACTATACATAATGTTTGTTAATAGGGTGCATTTCTTGAAATGGATGATTCTAGACCTTTTTCGTAACAATTTTCACTCCGATGGGTTGGGGTCCAAACTGGGTTGTTTTGGAGAAAGTGAACTTTAAAGTTTTTTTGGAAATTTTCCACCTCTCCACCATGAACTGCTGATTGTGAAAAATCTACGCCGTTCAGGATGTTCAACTGATACTTTTCTGATAGCTCATACACGACTGAAGCTCTAGAAAATTCCAATTTGCCTAAAAAGTAGGTACCTCGCCCTTTGAAAATTAAGCGCCGGTAAGTTCATTTTCTGACATTTTCTTGAAACATTCCTTGTTTTTTGAGACATTTTCTCAAAATAAATGTATTACATTTGTCGTACAAAATACAGGAACAGATTTATTGTCTCCACCACCACCACCAGACTACCACCACCACCACCCAAGACCACTTAACACGTTGTATGCTTTACGACCCATCGGTGGGCCCAGCGTACTAAACCATTATGGCCAAGCCAAAATCAGGAAAAGGTAATTTTCATCAACTTGAGTTTCATTCCAAAGTTTATAAAATGCGGTAATTTGTACGGAAAATAAAAATTAGCGACTTTTACCGTCTAGTTTTTAAGATATGACGATGACGATCGACGACCCGAATGGCGCAGCGGTAGTGAGGCTGCCTTACGTTCTTAGGGTCCCGGGTTCGACTCTCGGTAGGAGCAAATGTTTGTGTGATGAGCATGGACATTTGTTTCCGAGTCATGGATGTTTATATGTATAATAAGTATGTATTTACAAACAAAAAAGTATCTATGTAGTATTATCAACTATCTGGTGTCCACGACACAAACCTCGTAGCTTAGTGTGGCACCTAGATGGCGCTGTGTGTAATGTCCAGCGATATTTATATATTTATATTTATATTCTAAAAGGCTCACGGGTGGGTCCCGTGGCTTCGTTTACAGGACTATGCATTTTTCCGTTGGCGGTGGCCGCAGGGTTACGATACGGCTCACGTCGCGTACACGCGGGGCAGGCGTAGTGATTTACACTGGCCCATCAATATCGCGCTCTGCGTCGACAAGTGCCAAAATTTGATGATTTTGAAGATTTTGAGTTAACGCAAGAGGTGATAACGCAGTTAGATAACATCGGGATAAATCCTGACACAAACCTTGATAAAAACTACAAGTTTTTATTGGATTTGAAAACCAAGCCGTCCGGTTCGGAAATAGGGCCACGCGGCTTACTTCCATACGCGTTTTGTTTGATAGCTGCAATATGTGGCTTGTAGGAAGCGTTTACGTTGGACCTCTCACGCGGCTCACGGGTGACCCCCATGGCTCGAATGGTTCAGTAAGATAAGGCTCACCGGTGAGTCCCGTGGCCTGAATGTAAATATTCGATTTTTCATATGGCGTTCAACGTGTTAGGACTGCCCACTTTTATCAATTAATTGACCAGAAAACAACGGTGGTTCCTGATAAGGTGGTATTTTAAAACAGAGTATTACATTTTTTTCGTTGCACGTCTTCCTTGTTGCAGACTTTCTTGTTACCACTATAATTATGATGTTAGCTGTTTGACTTAAGGTGGAAGCGTCAGGGTAGCCAGGGAAATTCAAATTCTCTTACGTTTTTTTTAAATTTGCCGGTCTGTTTCAGGTTGTATGTTGATGAAAAATGAGTCGTGCCAGTAACACGTATGTAGCTACAGAATTATAATCATTAAAATCATCAATACAACCCTAACTTTTTTGCATCGCTATTGATTTTATTTAATGAGTTTCACTATTTACATAAAGAATTTTGTTTTCAATTATAAAGAGAAAATCAACTATTCTATATAATAAAACTGTGTACAGGCGTTTTGACAAAATCATTACAATTTCTGCATCGGAACTGAAAAAAAATACATTGATATAGAATTATAGAGCGACGACGTCATTTAAACCGAGAAGAGACGATGAGAGTCATCGAGTGTTAGAAGTTGGTTCGAGGCAACGTTCTGTGGCTATCATTCGTTTCCGTAGCGTTCGTTCGCCTCTGGAAACGTTATCGCATCATAGGCAGCGTGATCGATCAACATGGAGGACAATCTCACATCGCCACTCGCAGACAAGAACGATCCATCTAAAATACTGCTCCACGGAATCGTTCATTTATTTTACGAGGTTACGAGGCCCCACAGCTCTCCAGGCTTGTTAATAAGCGATCAAACTATCCGAAATCGTTTACGTGAAGTCTCAGCGGCCTTCGGGAACGCATACCGCGTCCCCGAAGGCCGCTGAGAGTCCCACCTACGCCACCTACGTTTACAATGGGCTCGCGAACACAGATTGGGAGGAATAAAGATTATGAGGGCTGGTATTTGAATCTCTGGCAGAACCGATCTCATTTGGATCAGGGCAACCTCAATGCTCAGATTTAAGCAGAGAGGATTGTTTCAAGTGTTTCGACCCTTTTGCGAGGCCAGTTTGGTGGTTCGTATCAACAAATGCACGATAATGCACGTCCACATACGGCTAGACTAGAGTCGTAACACGCACTCTTGCCGAAGCTCGTATCAACGTTCTGCCGTGGCCTGCTCTATCGCCAGATTTCAATCCAATTGAGCACGCATGGGATATGATTCAAAGCAGAAGGGCTATCGAGTATGGATGCCGTATACACGACGGCAGCTTTTTGACCTGTTGAAAAGTGCGTGGGCGGCCGTTTTTAAAATTAAAAGTTTTTCTATTTAATTTATGTTTGAAGCAGATATCTTCAATCGATTGAGCTGAAATTTTGCACACACCTTTGGTTCTGGTGAAAATACACTTTTATGACAGACATTACTTCATCCTACAGCCAGGATCATCTCGTCACGAGAGAACTCCTCAACGGTTAATAGCGCGGACATGAAACTTAGTATACGTGTTCAATTTTGATAGATACAGATGATTTCTATCATGAATTCATGACCTCATCTTACAGCCAGGATTATCTTCTTACGAGGGAACTCCTCAACTGTTAATTTTCGAATCCATGCTGGATTCGAAAATTTGTTGATGCGTTCATATTTGATGGTTGAAGAGGATTTCTATCATGAACTCAACCGGTCAGGATTGTCCTCTCACAAGGGAACGCCTCAACGGTTAAAAGCACTGATACGAAAAAGTGTTGAGATAATTAAATAATTATAATAATAGTCATTTATTTCAGGCAAGCATAATCCATATAAACAAAAAAAAAAATAATAAACATTGGCATAAATTAAAAATAAAATAAAATACAATAAAATCATAATAGAATTCAAATGCATTTAAAATAAAATAAAATGATAATTAAATGGTATTCATTATGCGTTAACAGAAATGATTAAGACAAAACTAAAAATTTGAAAATAAATTATTAATAAAAAAACTTTTTTTTTAAAACAAGCTTTTCTTTAAATGCGCTAAAAAGAATAAAGTAAACTTTCCTTTAATACTTTTACTATCAGTTTCTAACGTCATTACACAACTTAAAGGATATAAAAGCTTGTCGCGACTCGGGATAGTACCTACTCGTACTTACTTAGATTGAAAATTTAAAAAATTAAAATCAATAAAGATGTGGTTAACTCTAACATATAAAGTAAACAGCCAATTCGGAAGACTAGATTTGATAAATATTGGTTGAACATTTTTTATTGCAAAAAATTACTTGATTCCAAGACACCTTTGTGTCTAGGTACATTATTCCTACGTGTACAGATAGAAACATAACAGGTGCTTATAGCAAATATTAAGTACCTTTATATCCTTATGGCCTGATTTTATCAGGGAAATGAAACAAGCATTTTAAAAATAGGTTTTATTGGATAAGCTAATAAAACAAAATAAAGTAGTTCTAATTGGTTATTTCAGAATACATGATATCAAATATGACACGACTAGGTACAGGTGTATACCTACCTAGTCAAATAAATTAATGAGATACAATAATTTCAAGTTGCTTTGTGATGTTCAAAGAGATTTTTATTAAGAAAAATTTGTTTACTCAACTTGGTTCACACTAGAATTCTTTATAAAACTATGAGAAAAAATTCTAAAAGCAATACTATTACGTATTGTTTGCCTAATGCGATGAATTTATGAAAACTTGTATCTAAATATTATACTGTTTTATAAAAACGATCAATTATTAAATTGAATACAAGGATTTCTGCTTAGCAATTTATAACGCTTAAGATCAGGTAATTTAGGTAATGAGATATGTCTCACGGATAATTTAATAAGTCTTTCTCATTAATTGAGAAAAAAATATGCTAGCAAGGACATTAGCGTTAGTCTTCCCTTTAGGAATAATAAACACATCTTAAGATATTATAAAGTAGTGCGTAACATTATTTGTTTAAGTATACTTAATTTAACACCGTAGCAAACGTACACTAATTTATTTCTGAAACACGTCAGTCTTAAGATCCGTCTATTATTACCTGTGTACTGACAAATATAACTATTTACATTACTAACTAATATTGCGTTAGGAGGTACAAATTGTGACAAGTATCGCATGCATCAACGCAGCCTCAAATGGCGTTATTCAGTTCTTTGTTCTATCAGAATAGGTTCCTGTAAACTGTGTGTTCCTTAGTTTAGATTAGGTATGGGAAGTTCTAGTTTGACTGTAAAACTGTGAATAATTATAGGCAATAGGTGCCGCTATCTGCATAGTTGGTTAATTTCTCTGGTAGGTAATTCAAGTTTACTGTGCATTTATCTCGACGCAGCGATACTTGCACGTTTTTAAATAGGGTCAGTACTAATGTCTCTAATACTACGATTATCTATTATTGGTCGTTGATAAGGTAAAGCTATTTATTTATGCAGTGCGTTTTTATCTCAGAATATTATCTGTAATATGTAGTATTGTTTTCAGTCGCGTTTACTGTATTTGGCGATGTCAATGAAAGCTCGCAAAACGGCTGGTAGAAAATTGTTTTCCAAAAGCCAGTTAGGATTTACGTTTCGTATTTTCCGGAAGACCGCTCTATCCGTGATACGAATACCTATACAATTTCGTCAGTATCAGGTACAAATACAGTTTTTCGGTTGGAAAAGAGTACAATATAACAATTTGTTAGAATTTTTGCAATAAACATTTCAATAAAAACACACTGTATAACTGTAACAATATTAAAGTTTATAAATTATTATACCTACGTTACTTTATCTTAATAACTTAAATCATCTTTAAGTGTACCTAATAATATCACTACCTAAATATTCAATTGAAGAGTTAAATATATACTTACTGCCTTATGTACTTCTAGTCGCATTTTTATTGATTGGATGATAATCAATATTTAAAAGCGTTGAGGATAGGTACAATAAATACATACATACATATGTGTAAATTGCAAACATGCAACATTGCATGCATGCTACATTGCAAAACATGTAGGTACATAATCTCACATCTAAAGAAATAAGTCTTCATTTATTTAGACAAAAATATCAAATCACATCTAATCGGACGATAATAATATTACAGGGTAAAATTATACGTAGGTATCTAAGTAGTAATTACACTAATTTATTAAAGCTTGATAACAATACTATTTAGATTGATGACCGCAGTTACGTTAGATGTTGGGGACATTCAAAAGAACTCAGTTCATCGAACTCGGTGCCGAACAATAGCAATAAATGCTTGCGATCTTTCATGATTTTTATTACCGAACGAAAAATCCTTTTATATAAAGTAAAATTAAGTTCGCAGACTATAAATTGCAAGATAGTACGAGTATGAGAGATGGTGCTTAAGCACATAATTATTTTCTCAAACCTAAATCATATTCGAGAATCTATACGTACCTGGTCTATCTAAATATTTACCCAGGTTTAAAACTGTTCGAGCGAATAAAAGCAGGGGTGTGAAATAGAAACAAGGGGAATGACGGGGTGCTCAACCTGATTGTGGAGTACCTAGCATAACAACTCGGATCATGAAAATCGAGCTGTGTTGTAACTTGTAACGTTATATTGTAATTCAATTATAAATTGTAATTTAATTAATGTGTATATAAGTAACCGAATGCCCGTTTAAAACAAGTTTAATCTCTTGATACATCTTTTAAAAACATGAATGTAGCCACGTATCTTTTTACCCATCTGCACGACGCAAAGAAGGGTAACTGATAATGTGTTTATCAGTCTATGTATGCATGTTAGTTCCTTTGTGGCGCTCGAGAGGCCAAACGCGTTGGCCATTTTTGATGATTCTTACGACTGGACAGTAATCAAAATTCAATAGGGCGACGACCAGACGCCATAAAGTGAAAAAAAAAATTGTCGAACTATATTATTTCCTGCACGATGTTCAAATTATCGTCCATATGTAAATTTAATTACCTAAGTCAGATATGTATTATATGAGGGACCAACTTTTTACCAATATTTTTAAAATTCTGAAATCTAGTTTTATACGCAAAAAGTTAATTAAGGAATGGTTAAAGATATCGTACTGCTAACGGAACAGTATGTTTACAAATTGATTAAATACGGTAGGTAAGTAATGTGTGGGTATTGTTGTGTCCCGGCCGAGATTGGACTGAGATAGATGACTATTATTTATTACTATTACTTACATCCTTGGCCGTGGCAACCCTCAACCTAGCGATTAACGCTGTTGTTAACGCGAAGAGTTAGAAAAAAAAACAATATTATGTTCATATGAGAAAATGAGTAGGTATTTTGGAGTTCCATTACTGTTGGAATATAACATAATCAACCTATAATGCCCGCAGCGACTATGGGATGGGACCGTTATCCACGACGCGTACCTAAATACGAGAAATTCGCTGGTATAATGTATAAATAGGCTGGTAGGTTCTGGTCTGAGCAAGTAAAGAACTCGCCAGCGTAGCATCTCGAGCCAATCTAGTGAGCACCGAGTTCGATGGCAAGAATTACCTACATTTCAACAATCAACAAAACCGTTTCAAAACTGGCTAACACAATCTTTCAAAAATTATCTTCATCTTATAAAATTATTTCAATTAAATGATTGATCCATAAGAAATCTACTGTTATGTTTAAAAATGTCTAGATGCAGATAAGTTACGTTTAAAAATATTTCAGGAAAAGTTAATTTTTGAATGATCTGTGGCTTTGATTCCGGGTCAGATTTAAAAGTCTTGACTTGAACAGTTGTGTGTGTCGAATAGTTTGGGCGCAACGTCTTCGTAGGGCGCGACGCGAGCAGACGCGAGGTCGCGCGCCACGCGCTCTGCAGCCCCCATCACGCGGAGCAGGTTGAGCCCCGCTAACTTCCGAAGTTCCTCTATGCTCCACCCCTCTTCCATCAACTCGGCGAACAGCAGCGGATACGACGACACGTCCTCCAGTCCTTGAGGTGTACTGAATGATAAGCATTGTTTTTAAGATTAATGTCAGACGCGTATTAAATATCTACGTAGGCACACGTAGACGTCCCTACAGACATGTATTTGGTAGGTAGGCAGTATTCATACACCGTCCCTAGTACCTAAACGAACCCGTTTCAGAATAATGTCATAAGTGTCTGTGAATAAAAAATAAACCCTTTGAAAAATATAAATCGTTTATGTAAACAATATCATTTTGATGTAAAAAGTTATAAGGAAGAAAACTTCCGTAGGTATAACAGCTTCCCGAACTATTAAACTTTTGTTCAAAGCTTTATCCCATATAAAGCTTCATGCTTTTGGGATTTAGAATTTTATTGCTTTTGGTGCGGTATAATTTCAAACTGTTTTGGATGAGGTACTGTTTCTAACGTAGTCTATAGGTACTCTATAGGATATGTTTCATAACAGTTCAAAAAAAAATCTTTGCCATGTTTGCAGAGGTATGTCGGAGATAGCTACACATCGCAATATGTACTCACTAATTAATGCCGTCGTAGCCCGCGCCAAGGCCCACACTGTCCACACCGGCTACATCCCGTATATGATTAATGTGTGCTGTAAGACAAAGTATCGGTTAATTAATGGCCTTCAGATAAAGTACTTTTTTACTGTTACAGTTTTGGACGAAACAAGAACAAAAAATACGGAACAACCGCATATTTTGACACCTCTAAGGAAGAAAAGAAGGAGTAACATAGAAGACATGATAAGAGGAAGGAAGGGGTATTTACGGGGATGAGTGAGGGTTAAATGTTTGCTTACCAATGGCATCTTGAACGGTCGCGGTCTCCTTACAAGTCAGGAATGACGTGTAGAAGTTGACCATGATGAGGCCCTTGTTGGCGGCGAGCAGGCGCAGCACGGTGTCGGGCACGTTGCGCGTCACGTTGCACAGCGCGCGCGCCGACGAGTGTGAGAAGAGCACGGGCGCGCGCGACACCGCCAGCGCGTCGCGCATCGTACGCTCCGACACGTGCGACAAGTCCACCAACATGCCCAGACGATTCATTTCCTTCACCACTATCTGTCCGACCGATCAATAACAATTTGTTAACATAAGATTGATGACAGGAAACGAGGACGCCTAAAAAAGAAAAATGCGTGTCTTCTCCAACCACTTTAATTGAGTTTTTTGTCGGTTATTGGAGAATAAAAGCTTAAGTACCATAATACGCCATTTACATAAAGGACGAAAAAAAATTGTTTTAAAACACGTCGGTATAAGCTATTGAAATGAACTGCAAACACAGTTCCGGCTGCTCCTGGCCGTTTGCATATTTATCATAAAGTAAGTCTCTATTGTTCCAGTCGCTTTTGAAGTTCGTATGAGTTTGCGTTGCTTTAAATTAATTGCTAACTTCTTAGAACCTTTGTGGCTGTAAATTCAGAAAGCCGACGAATTTTGAAAGCGACAAATTTTCGTAGTTGGTTTTATAGTTTCTGACGTCAGTGCCATTTGGAATAATAGGTAACTCTTCATTGTGTGCACGTGGAGGTACATCCTTTATCCTAAATAACAGACAAATAAATGATCTAGCCTGGGGTGCGCGAGTTTTCAGTAGCCAGTTCCAATTATTATAAACAGTGACTAGATACGGAAAAAGTCATCTGATAACTTTATTTCCGAGATGGGTAACCTAAAGATTTAACGGAATGAAAGAGAAGTATCAAGAATAAAAGTTATCCTACCTAAGAGTGAACTAACAAGATCGGCACCCGGTGATCGTAAATGATGGGCTAACAACCAGCCACTACTTATAGTTTATAGCCATCTTAAATTCAGCACTGTTGCGCTGCCGTCTCTCCTATTAAGCTAAGTACCGCTTGGGGTTGTTTCCTACGTTAAGAAAGTAGAAGCAACTTGTATTGCCACTTGTAACTTGCGAGCACATGCAGATGATATACAGGCTAGTTAAACAATAAAGAGAGCCGCTTTAGTCAGAATTGTTAACTGTTAAGTATATGTGGCTACAGTAAGCGAAAGAGTTATTTATACAGGCAAACATTTCTCTTCACTATGCAAACTGATGCAAACAATATTCATTTATTTGCATAATAACTCTTTAAATAAAAGACTCTCTAAACCAGGGATTCCCAAAGTGGTCGATATCGACCCCTTGGGGTCGATATCGGTTTCCTAGGGGTCGACATAAACGAAAACTGATTATGGGGGTCGACGAGGTCTAAAAATCGACCCCTATTAAATTAACACAAGTTCTTATTTAAAACTTTCAAGATAGGTAGGTAGGTACTGTATTGTTTATGTTGTGTTACGTGTACTAAGAATAATTAATATTTATGTAGGAAATAGCATTGTTGTAGTAATATAAAGCCTCAAGTTCGTACAAGATGAAAAACTCGGCAAGTCAGTGTGGACAAGTTTGTGCAAGATAATGAGTTCGAGCGTACGTCTTTCAGGCGCGTTTTGACTTGCTCTCTATTTGACGCTTGCGCGATTTAACACGAACAAATTCATGATCAAGTTGCAAGTCCAAACATGTTCCTGATATTTTACTATTTAACGAGGTTGCACTTCGGTTGAAAGTTCATTTGCGTTTTGAAATTCGTTGGAGCTTGAACGATAATAACTCATATAAGTACTCATTTATTTCAAGAGATTACAAAGTTATTACATAGCTAAATTAAGTGAAGTAAAGTGACTGAAAAAGAATTTACAAAATGCTGAGCTCCCTACGCGAGTTAATAGCGTAACCACACAATATCTGCAGTTTATGAAAAATTAACAGGGTAAGTACCAAACAGTTTTTATCCGGCACAGCGCATCAGCATTGCCCCACTGCACACTGTGTGATAGTGATCAGTTGAGCTATCTGTAGATTGTTTGCAACAGTTTGCAGTTGCCTCAGTTGTTTCAATTGTAAAAATTTACCAGTAAATTTAACAGTTTATTAGGTATTGTTTTTAATTTAGGTACTTAGTTTCTTATTTTTTTATTTGCAGGATTACTGAGAGTTTTATGATGGCGGACACGAAAAAAAAATGCAGACAATACTGTTTGGACTACTTGAAGTTCGGATTTATTGCATCTCCATCAAATCAACACTTGCCGATGTGTCTCATATGTGAAAAAGTATTCAGTAACGATGCCATGAAGCCTTCAAAAATGGATGACCACTTATCGAGAGTACATGCTGACAAAAAAAGTAAGCCCTTGACATTTTTTCAAGCACTTAAAGAAAAACTAGACAAAAGGCCATCCATAAGATCGATGTTTGCGTCATCATCTATTAAAGACGATGATGGTTTACGAGCGTCCTATAATATATCTTTACTAATAGCGAAGTCGGGGAAACCCCACACAATTGGAGAGCAGCTTATCTTACCAGCCATTGCGGAGGTCCTTAACAATGTATTGCACAAACCCGCACATGATATTTTAAAGAGAATACCTTTGAGCAATAACACCGTTCAGAGACGCATAGACGAGATGGGACGCGATGTGGAAAACATTTTATGCAAGTTCTTACAGACCAACAGATTCTCTCTCCAGTTGGACGAGTCTACATTACCCGGCAATGAAGCTCTGTTGTTAGGATATGTTCGATATATCAAAGATGAAAATATGTGCCAAGAACTGCTTTTTGCTACATATTTAGAGATACCAGAGGAGAATCAATTTTTCAGGCCGTGGAACATTTTTTTACTGACAAAGCTATTCCATGGAAGAACATTGTTTCTGTTGCGACTGATGGTGCACCGTCTATGGTTGGTCGTCATCGTGGTTTTATAGCTCACTTAAAGCGACAACTGCCTGATGTACTGGTCATTCACTGCGTGATTCACAGGCAGCATTTAGTAGCAAAAAAGCTGAGTCCTAGATTGCATAAGTCTTTACAATATGTAATAAATGCTATCAACAAGATTCGAAGCAATTCTTTGAACTCTCGGTTATTTGCTCAGCTATGTGAGGAAAACGACGAAGTCTTTACTCGATTACTTCTTCACACTGAAGTTCGCTGGCTATCAAGAGGCTCTTGCTTAGAAAGATTTTCAGCCGTTTTTGAATCTGTGTTGGAGTTTTTACAAGAAAAAGATCCGAATTTGAAAGAAAATCTGAACAATTGTAAAACAGATATTTATTACTTGACTGATATCTTTGGAATGTTCAACAAAGTTAATTTGCAGCTGCAGGGTGACGATCTTAACTTGATTAAAACAAAATCAATAATATCGGCCTTCGTGGGTAAACTAATCCTTTATAAACAAAATTTAGGCAGAAAAGAATATTCGCAGTTTCTGCATTTGTCAAAATTACCAGAAACGCTTCAAGATGATGACATTTTATTATATGTCACTCACTTGGACGCATTACACAAGGATTTTACGGAGAGGTTTGAGGATCTTTTAAATTTACAAATTCCTCAATGGATAATAAATCCGTACAATACCACAGCCATAGAAGAAGCCAATGTGATAATGCAAGAAGAGTTGATTACCATCAGCACAGACGAAGAGCTTAAGCAGAAGTTCAACCAAGGCTATCAGAAGTTCTGGTTGCAACGCAACATTGAAACACAGTATCCTACATTGTGGAACATTGCTGAAAAATACCTTATCGCTTTTCCATCATCATACCTAGTTGAAAAAAGCTTCAGTGTGGTAACAAACATTTTGACGAAACAAAGAAACCGTTTGAAAATCAACGAACGTGGAGATTTAAGGCTGCAACTCACCAATATTGAACCGGATGTAGCTAGATTGGTAGATAGTCACCAGGTTCATCCATCACACTGAATGTTTTATTTTCTCTTTGCGAATTAATACTTTTTTAAATATAATTTCCTACCTACTTAAAATTCTTTAAGTACCTAATTTGTAATAATCGTTATAAATTAAACTTGATATTTACTGAATTGTATGTCTTTTTATTTTGTTAAATTTTGATACGAAAATGAAGTCAATTTTACTCACTTAACCAAGTGCAAAGTTTTCCAATTGGTACCTTAGTACCTAGGTATTTTGTGTCAATAGGAAAAAACTAAAGATAGGCCCCCTTATTCATAATAGTCTGCTAACTTAAAGCATTGCTAATTCTCACTCTGTCTTCTTCTATTGACCTAAGTCAGAATGAAAAATAACACACTGTAGCAGCTGTTTTAAGTTAGCGGACCATTATGAATAAGGGGGTTGATCTTAAAAGTAGGTAATTTGGCCATGGGGGTCTGAGGTAACAGTTCATTTTGGAAAAGGGGTCACTTGTCCAAAATAGTTTGGGGATCCCTGCTCTAAACAGTGTGCCGACAGAGTCTCCGCATCACAATCACAACATTACTTAACAGAGGTTGCAAGCTTTAAACTTATCTCGTTTTTTGAGTGAAAAATACACACACATAAAACTTGGTACCTGCTTAAGGTAGGTTCCAAGTTTGAACGTACGACGCAGCCTACGTTGCACGCAGTGTGCAGTTTAAACAAAAGAAAATATTTCGAAAAGTATCGTTGCAGGTAAACAAAGAACTGCTTTCGCGAGCAACCCGAGTTCATACAAAGAGAAATATTGCGGTGCGCCAGGATGTTTATGATGATGGCACACTCACTCTACTCGACGTCTCAATCTTTACGGTTGCCTTCTGACTACTTAGCTACGTGTATTTTAATATTCTTTCGTATGCTCCAAGATTGCTCTTTATGAACACATATGTTACTCATATACTATGCAAATTGCTTTGTAAATACTTCATACAGATTTCTTTAAGCCACGTCCGCTTGCTACAAATTCTTAATAACAGCCAGCATGTACCAAAGACAATAAATTCCCTCCTAACGAGCTACCATTGTATAGTCTACAAAGAGGATTATAACTTCATCTAATCTTAAGAGATTTAAGAAAGAATTAGGGGGAGATAACTCACAATTTAAACCCGTAAGAATAATCAAAGTTTTAATGTTTCAGTTCTTTTCAATCTGCATTTTAGGTGTTTTATATAAATGCTTGAATTATTTTAGAAAACAAGAACAAAATCTTCTTTTGAAAAAGTTACTTTTGAGTTTTAAGATTAAGGGTGTAATTATGAGTGAACACACAATATTACTATATTCTTTTTCTCTGACATATACATGTATCGCAGAAAAAAACCATCAAAAACATTCACGTAATATTTCGTTAGTACGTCGACTAGTAAAAGAATTGGATTAGTAAAAGATAAACATGTGTATGTTCATAATTTAGTTTTTTTCATAAGTGGTCTTTTTTGCTCCTTTTTCATAAAATAATGATCGTGTAAATAATGACGTTAGTTATCATTTATTTTAAATGGTACCGTAGACTTCTATAAAGAACCTGTAACTACAGGGTAAAAGTGACATAAAGGCTCAAACTGTTATCATGAATTAAGTGTGTATGATTCAAATCTCTAGATCCACCAGCGCCAAAATTTCTAGATATATTTTGCGTAGCAGCGTAGCCGATGGTAGCAACGCGTAGCTGATCGTAGCACTCACCGTAGCAGGACTTAGGATTTCGGCTAGAGCCTTACTACAAGCAATGAACCCGTATATAATCTTTTAAATAAATATAATGGGCAGGTTTAATCGTTGTTTTATGTTTTGGCGTTACACCGTAGCCGATCGTAGTCACGCGTAGCTATTCGTAGCACACACTGTAGAAAGACTTACTTCCCGATTAGTCAGTTACGACGCGACTATAACCTGTCTATATATACATATAGTTTTATCCGCTATTTTGTTTGGCGTAGCATCATAGCTACGAGTAGCTATGATCGTAGCACTTACCTTAGCAGGACGACCTTCCGAATTAGAACCTAACCATAATATTAAAACCCTGTCTATATATTTTTAAATACTTTTTTACGTTTGCCTTAATGTCATAGCGGAGTAAAGCTACGTGTACGTATGAAACACTTCCCACAAGTCAAGAACATGTCTTTATTATTTTCAACCCGTTTTTGTGATTGGCGTAGCGTCGTAGCCGATCGTAGCCTCGCGGAGTTGTTCGTAGCACACGTCGAAGCAGGCCTTAATTTCCCAATTAGATCCTTGCCTCATGCCAAGAACCTATCTTTTAGTAAATTATTTTTTTATGTTGCAGTGGCATAGTTGCCGATTATAGCATTCAGCGTAGCAGGACTTACCTTTCCAAAAGGTGTTAGTCCGCCTCGCGGCGACGGCTCCGGTTTATCTGCGGACGCACACTCGGCCCACGGCGTGTCGCAGGTGGACGTGAGCGTCAGGTATCGGACGCCCACTTGGTACAGCGTCCTCAGCACGCCGAGTGAGCCTCCGATCGCGTGCCCCCCCTCCACCCCCACTAATGAACACAGCCTGTGGTTGGCGTGCGCCGAAACTATATCTGTGACAATAGACAATCGACGTTACAACTATTTCCGATGTTCAATATTTGTCTACACCTATATCTTTCCATTCGAGGAATACCAGTACGATGCTGTTGTTTACATCAAGGAAATCATTCATGCGTTTGAATGAATTGTTGAAAAATATTTCGGCAGCTCAGAAATAAGTGCAGTAAATACCTATCTCTGTATATAGGTTGAAATACTTGTGGACAATCCAAAAAGAAAGTTCAAAATACTGTAAAAAGATTCCACTGAGTTCTGGACTTTAATGTATTGTAAATGGAAACCTACAAGTTTTTCAAGTGTCTGATAGACAGTATTACCACTTGTGAAATAAATTGTCGAAGCAAGTTCATTCTTTTTTATTTTCTTTGTGATCGAATGGAGAGAAACACGAAGAAAGATCGTCGAATTTTTAATAAAGCTACCAGGTTTTTTTTTGTACAAGTGCTTTTTCTTCATCTTTTGGTCCGAAGAAAACAAAACATCAAACAGATTGAGCTTATATTGTTACTTTTGTTTTTCGAACAAAATGTCCTTGGCGCTCTATGTTCCGTGTTTCACCTGGCTTTGATTTGTGCACAATTGCACCGTTCCCCTCCGTCTTCGGCACAGCGCGACATTGTTCACAATCCAAATTGTTAATAATATACTTAGCGTGATTAATGACCTGAAAGCGATAAGGAATCCCAATCGATGTTCCAGAGCCAAGTCTTCATCTTCATCACTCAAACATAAACCTATCTCTGCTCCATGTGTCCGCCCTGCTTTATATTACGCCGCAATGATAGATTGTATTGATACATGTAAACATAATTATGTACAAATATTGTATTTATTTTAATGTACAAATTAATTCATCAGCTAAATACGTATTCAAAAGCTTTAACCGTGTTACTGAATGTATTATGAAGCAATTTAGAGTTGACTCAAAAATGTATGTAATTGTTCATTGACATTCTGCATTGCAGTAATCTACTAAATGAGGTACGTACAGCTTCATTTCGTTTATATTAGCTTCAGGATTTATTAAAACATTTTTTGAAATATTCACTACTCAGTTGTTCGTTAATTAAAGTTCCAGGTCCGCCGGAATTTACTGAACTTGAAATCACGTTTTTGTTTACGAACAATAAGGGAAATAAGTCTAAAAGCCGTTTATTTTAATTGGGTTCATTTGAATTATAAAAAAAACAATGAAGCTAAAG
This sequence comes from Eugnorisma glareosa, assembly GCA_947578425.1. Classification (NCBI taxonomy): domain Eukaryota; kingdom Metazoa; phylum Arthropoda; class Insecta; order Lepidoptera; family Noctuidae; genus Eugnorisma; species Eugnorisma glareosa. Next base: position 11,222,642 of record OX387964.1, read on the forward strand.
GAAATGCAAGAATTAATTTAAACGGTTTAATTTTTTAAAGGCTACGAAGTGAAAACAATGGGTTTCTCATGCTAATACACCTTACGGATTTACATTTGTCCTTCTCAGATTGCCGTACCGTAGGTACCTATAAAACGTGTTTAGGAAAGTAAGGACCTAGACACAACATTTGTATAATACAAATCACGGCACCTTTTCGGTTATCAGGTCGGCGGTTACCTTCAGCGGAGGTGCAGAGCGTCAGCTGCGGGTGGTACTTGTCCGTGAGCCTCTGTATCAAGTCGATTTGTTCGAACGTGAGCTGCACGGCGTCCCGGTGCTGCGCGTCACACGGCACGTACGCCGCCCAGAACTGGCGACAGAAGATCACTCTGACATACAACTGATTAAATATCACGCACGACTTGAGCAATGCTTGAGCGGAATTTCAAATCCCACTGATATAGCGATACAGAGTGAACCGACAAAGATTCCATAATGGAATCAGTGATGCTGATGGCAAACGTGAGGCCACGAGCGGTTAACTCGCTGCCACCACATATTGTATTATGTACGTTACACAAACACATCAATATCGTGGAATTGTGCGATGGAGTTGAAACAATTAGCTCACTATCATTCCTGTTTCGGTTCATTGTACCGTGTCCATGATATAATTATAGTTGGTTTCATTATGACACAATCACGGAATTAATCCTTTGACTTAAATAACTGACTCGGTTTAATATCTGCTGAGAATATTATGTAAAGTAACTGGGAATCAGTAGTCGATGAGTAGATTGGAATGTCTGTAATTGCTATGGAAAAATCAGAAAATTGCTTTCGCATATACAAAAAAAGTCGATATTTTCCCCCTTTGTTTAAACGCAAGTATGATTGGTACAGATAAACATTGTTAATTAAATAATGTCGGTAAACCTATACCAATTCAATATCTTTTGATGCCTCAATAAGGTGGGCGTTATGATCCACGCGGTACATATTAATATTGTCGAGGGATTACGTCGAAATGACCCACTTTATTAAATGCACAATTAATTAAATCGTGCGGTTTAAGGAATTTGCTCACCTGTGCGGCGACTCGGCCCTGTTTCAGTCGAGGCAGGTCCGTGTGGCTCCACGAACTTGTTGCCCACGGGGAGATCGTCCGCAAGTCCTCGTCGAAACTATGCGGATTTATTATATTATTAGACGATTATTCTCTCGTCGAAAACTGTGTGGGTTCCAAGAACTATGTCGATATGTTAATTATTTAAAGTAAACTGATAAATTGGTTGAATAAACAGAATGTTAGGGAGTCCGGAGAACTTACCTGAAAATAATGCCAACCCAATAAAAATATCTTCATTCGCTTTAAAAGTCAGTAAACCTTTTTATTTAAAAAAAATTAACGAGAGCTAATGTGGTATTTTGAGGACGGCTACAAAAAATAGATTTCCTAAAAAAAGAAGACACCCACACGTTGCGTTATATTGACGCTGCGTGATTGTCACGATCAAGCTCCGTGGTAGAACATTAGAAAAAATCGAACACTAAAAATACAATGTCGATTTACGCCGCGTGCACGCTTCGCTCATGCACGACAAGCATTCATGAAACGCACGACATGTCTCCACGGGACGCACGGCATGCGTCCATGAGACGCACTGACCCCATGAAAGATACAGTTATCAGACCCTAACCCACAACGAGGATTCCTTTCGGTTCTTTTCCCCAGGTTCCACTAATTAGTCCCGAGCACCTGGTCCTACTTGCAATTAAGTTTTATTTAATTAACAACGGTTTGTGTTTGATCAATTCGTAACAGTAACTTTAATTGAAGACAGACCGAAAGAGTAATATTGGCCCTGCGTTACGAATAACTTACATTATGTGGTTAAAATAATTAAATAAAGAATGCTGGTTCTTTTTATTTTGATCGCTATTTGAAATATGTGGTGAGTTCAATGTTTCATCCGAAGAGAAAACTTTGTAAACAATTAACATTTAAAATAGCTAAGCCCACGACAACAAAATTTTTATTTACATACTTTCGTGTAAAAATGTAAGCGAATTTTAACATACGTAAAACTAGAAAAATCTAGAAAACACTGGTAGCAGAATCGAATCTCGCACCGCACGCGTCGCCAACGACCTGGCGCTGAGCCAGACGTCTGTCAAGAAGCATTTCAATTCTTTACGCTACGTGTGAACTATGATTTCGTTGTAAGAGCTATTGAACTGAAGCCTTGAATACGTAATGTGCAGATTACCTCAGTCACTTAGCGAGCTTCTTCTCGGGAGATGTTAGAAAAAATGTCTTACATCTTTTTAAATTGAACAGCTTCATGTTACCGTATTTTTTCCATTATATAAGATAGCACGTTTCGCATTTTATATTACAGGCTTTCATTCAAAGTCGTTTTCCAAGTACTCGTATAACAACATTTAAATCACTACGGTTTCGCCGCCGTGACTGACCGACGTGACCAAATCCGGTTCGGATGTGTCGGTATGTCTAGAGTAACACCCACATTCAGTTAATCCTTTACACGTATTTTTTTGGATTTAGCGGACGGGCCCTTTACTTAATCTGGATGTAAGTGGAGCTGCTTAAATTCTCACACGGTGAGTTATTTCTGTGAATGTTACCTGTATAAGTGCAGACAATAATAAGTGTTAGAGAACATCCTGCTTCGATCTAAGTGCGCTTACAGTGCTCCCACAAAGTGGTGATTAGCTAGGAAACTCTGCACGTTAAAGACTACGCACATTAATGGCAGTAGAACTACGACGGACGGGATATACAACCACACAAAGTAAAGTTCACCTTTATTCCTTGCTGCTAGTGATGTGCTATAGCTTCAAAAATTACTATCGACATCGATCTAGTGATTTTTTTAGAAGCTAACTTTCTACATCTAATAAATATGTTTAACACAGAATTTATTGGCGGAATTTTATATCTAACGAATATTACACTGCTTGCCATGACCAACTCTGAACCCGTAAGAAAACGGCAAGAAACGACTCTTGCCGTTTTCGTACATATTCAAATCGTTTTAGTATTAAGACTAATATTAATCGAATATTTAATCCCAACTTCTTTTAAAACTTTTTTAAATTCCAACGAAACATTATATGATACAGGACATCCCTACTAGCTAGTAACGAGAGCGGCATTACGCCTCACAGATTTCGTTAGCTAGTTTAAAACAGTTAGGTTCAAAGGCTTTTACATTGCACTAAGTGGATTGATTCCCCCGCTCATCTCTAACGGGCACCCTACTGCCGTTACATATTTGTTTTAATCCGGTTTATTCAGCTCTTTGTTAATACATACATCCTGCTGGTACATAAACTCCTGGTCCTTTGTAGCTTGTACGTGTGTACCTTACGAAATAAAAACGAGGGCGACTTCAAATAAACCCTTTGAAAAATTCTAAACAAGATTTATATAATTTCCTAAACAAATATCGGTATCCGTTACGTGTACGTTCGTAGTCGTCACAGTTACATTTGGGGCATCCATTGCTACGTCTGACTATATTGTACGGTTTTTTATGTATAATTTTATATTGTGTTATACTGCCGGATACAGGAAAAAATAAGTTTGAAATAGGATGGCAGGCATACGTACTACAAGGGTTGCGGGACTGTTCGAAAAAGATACCGCGGCCCTGGAACACAAAGGGCAAAAGAAGGAACATGGATGGGTTTTAGTCAGTAAAAGTCTGACACTCCCTCCTGCTCAGCCCAGAGCGAGAGGAGTTATTTGATGATTTCCCACCCGAAAAAAAAAAGGCATACGTACTTAAAATCCTTAATTCTATTGTGTAGAAACTTTCTTATGTTCCATGGTAGATCGTTGTGGCCGTCTATGAGTGGAGTGTCGTGCAGCAGTCGTTCAGCAAGGCGCAGTCTTTCGTGCAGGGGTGCTCCCGGCGGGGCGCGCAGCGCTAGGGGCCCGGCCACGCACGCTGTCCCAGCCACCAGCACAAGGATCGCCACGCAGCACCAACGCCGGTGCCACACCGATAAACCTACACAATTATTTGTTTTAGAAACTACTCAACAAATACTAAATTCCAAATTGTACGACTCATTGAGATATTCAAATGTTTATTCAAATATTCCAGCATTTGTTTTGAAAAGGGAATCGTTTTGGGGCTAAAGTTTCACTTATAGGGGCGAAAGGAATTATTTTGATGAATGGTTGCGGAAATTACATAGCTGTGCTGTTTGAAAACGTTTTAGTATAAAGTAATTTAGGTGTTTGATATAATGAATTTGGTTTCCCTGGTGACCTAATCCAATAGCAAACTGAAATTCTCGACATAAATGTGTTTCAGAATTAAAGTTCTGCATTTTAACGTCCACAATAAAATTTAATAACAAGAGCGAACTGATAGGCTTTGTGAAAAACCTATAAAAATAAATTGGGGTCATAGCAATCGGTCGTTACTGTGCTTCCTATAATCTTCCTGTCAGAAGCAAACTTACTCGATCACGACGCCGCGCGCCCGGATGCTGCAGCTTAGCTACATGTTTAGAAACACTATTGGGAAGGCTTTGTGAACTAATAAATACGTTACTGCAGCTTTAATATACTGATACTTTCTATTGGCAAATCATGAGGGAGTCCACTTATTTTGGTCGTTTTGACATTGAGATGTACTGTTTATTTCAGTTTTAAAAGTGTTTTTTTTTTTTTTGAAAATCAGACTAAAAAATTGAGTCATCGGGGGGGCTTGGTAATGATAATAAAAGATGCACTAACGAGTAGAGTTTCCAGTGGTGGTGGAACTGTGACTGGTGGTGGATGTGGTTCCGGTGGACAGCCACTGCGGCGACTTGCACGCGGTGCATGTCGCCACACGGCCGCCCTGGCCGCGCTCCGTCACGTCAGGTGCCGGCGTGGCACGTTTCTTCCCCTACGCCATTACTACGCTTTAGTTCAACCAACACGCTCAAACACGCTCACTACTTCATATGCTCAATTTAATGTTGTTCAGTGATCGCCCGCGGGGCACACAGTGGCAAGCAAACACCAGCTGCCGGCCGCTCTCAGCGTACACCCCGCGATCGACGCGCCCTGCATACATAGCTAGCTATTTGTCCCGTTGGCAAGGATTATTGTTTGCTTTGCTTATAATGCGGTTTAAAAATGAAAATCATAGCATGCGGACCTTTTTAATGATTAGATCGTGGGTCTGTATTCGTTTACGTCACATTCCTCACTAATTTTTTAGAGTTACGTACACACACAGTAATAACACAATCTTTTCATTTTGATTGCTTAAAAAGAAGAAGTCAATAATCAGGCTAAATTCTAATTAGGTATTCATATATATATTTTAATTATCTGCTGGGCACTATGTACTATACCAAGTATATGATAGGCGGTACCGTGTATTATTGTTAAGCACCGATATTCACGGCAAGAATGCAACTGCAAATAATATCCAACTATTACCCTCCAGAGTCCTAATCGTTAGATAATGGTTCATTATCCTTTTTGAGTGCGCGGCTATTAGCGACTGCTCTAATTTCTGTAGTGCGAAGCGCTCGCCTCTCTAACCGCATACTCTAAATTGGTGCGCCTATATAGCAATGCAAAGAGCATTTTAATAACACCTGAACTGTATTAATGTTCAAAACCTTAAGAGATGAAAGCTTTACTCTAAAATATATGTACAAAATTATATTTTAGCTTACCGATTATTATATATTATTTTTAGCTTGATTTTCATAGTACCTAAGGTCAAAGTTATGCGTAGGTGGCATTCAGGTATTCAATTCCCCGTAAAACGATCTTTAATCTTGAATTTCGAATCAAAACTGACAGATTTTATACCAATGTATACGAAAATACTCATCAAGTTTTAAATTATTCATGTTTGAGCATCGTTCTAAAATACACACCCTATAAGATTTGGCTCTTAACTCACACGACTTATGTCAACAAATCTTTATGTTAACTTGTTGCTATGTTAAGGTTTCATAATTTCATATCAATAATCACGTCGGAATTTTGTGGGATTCGAATCTATAATTAAAATTAATAAAAATAATTCAAAAATATAAGGTGCAGCGTTTACAGCGTTTAATTGATTTGCGATCGGTTATTTCTTTGAAGGAAGGCAATTAGTCTAAGCAACATAACATTTTACACGTGACATAACATAGTTAATTTCAATATTGGTGTTCGTGAATGTGGGTATAGATAGACTGCTTGCATGATCTAGGTACCTAATAGTAACAAATCTTGTTGCTGTGTCGTTACAGTTGAAATAATTTCAATAAAATAAGTAGGCAATGTAACATTAACAAGCTTCTTAGATCAACAGAGAAAATTATAGTTCTAAACTATTTACTTACGTGTGTGTCGTAGAAAATGGAAGGTAGTCTGGTATCCTGCGGCGCGTCGCAGGTGCAGAGTGCGTGCGCGCCGCGCGGCCCTCCCAGCCCCATCACGTCGCCCTCCGCGAACGTTTGTGCCTCGTCATCCACCAAGTCGCTGCGAGTACTTCTCGACTCCATTGTGCTTTCGTCCCGCGGCCAACTCTCCGATAATCTATCTCTATATCTTTCACTTGGAAAATCGTTGTATGACATTTGCCTTTTAATACTTTTACACCGACTACGATTGTCTAGAGTAGAAAACTTCGTTCTTTCTAAACCCGGTGAGTTTCTAGTAACGAGTATATCGTTATTATCAAAACTCCTCATTTTCACCATTTTGTGTGAGGTTCGTCTATTTATATCTGAACTTACATTATAATCTCTCAATTTATCAAAACATTGGTCCACATTCCCGGAAAAATTAGCGTAGGTAGAAGCGTTGCTTTTCATGTCATCCTTTCCTTGATAGGCCGAAGAGGTAAAAATACAACTTTGGCTGTTAACTCTCCTTTGTGACTTGTCTGCCAGTGACAGCATCGATGCCTTCTTGAGCGAGCTCGTCGACCCTGATGTTATCTCGGCCAGTTGGACAGCGTTTTGATGTTTTTTTGATATTGCCTCGCCGCCCATCTTTTTTAAGTTAGATAACTTCCTTTTTATCTTTTGCACGAGTGTATTTCTAGGATCGTAAGATATTAACTGTTTTGAAATGTAGTTTGACACCCCAATAGTCCTACTTTTGTTGTATTTCCTGTCGAGGCTGCGATGTGATCCGATTGTGAGCTGACTCCGGCCGGTGTCCCGTTTGATTCTTTCCAAGTCGTAGATGTTTAGGGTGTGGCCTCGCTGATCGACATTTCGATGGCAGTTAACAAAATTATTTTGTTGTACATTGCAATTGCAAACTAAATCAAATTCATGTTTTGATATGTGTTCATCTAGACATTGTCTCTGGGCGGCGAGGGCGAGGCAAGCTTCGCAATCGACTCCGAGCAGGAGTTCGAGGCTGGTGTTTCTGATGAAGCCGTCGCTGAATGTGCGAGAGCGGAAGTGAGCGGCGTTCTGCGTAAGTCGTGTCTCCCAGTCGGTGGGAGGCGCGGCAGCGGCGGCGCCGGGCCCGCTGGCCTCGCCGTCCACCATGGTGGCGGCATCGCGGTTCACCGTGATGACTCGCGGCTGCCGGAACACGCGGCTGTCGCTGCGCACCGAGCTCCGAGACGGCGATGGCGATGGACGCTTGAAGCTTTCGACTTGAATCATCTCTTATGCTTATTGTATGCGATGTGAAATATGATGCAACTATAACAAACAATTGGGTATATATGTACGCGTGTATCCCGTCGTCTGTCCCGTCTTTAAAAATATGGAGATTTTAAATATTTAGATTTTATATTATAGAAAAAAGAGAACCGAGAATGTATTTTCTTGTTCACGAGAGCATGTAAACAATTCTATCAAAGGTGTTTTAGTAATACCTGTACCTTACAATTCATATCTATCGAAAGCGCGGTCAGTTTCAGAGTTACTGGCAAACACTATGCGTATGAAACGTGATGCGAATTCATATTGAAATCAGATCCACGAAATAAAAACACATATCTTATCAGCGGGCCTCTCGGATTAATAATTCAATATACCATAAATACATGGTTTACATGTATGTAGATATCTGGACTCATAAACACTCCCTCCATTACTCTTGTAACTTTACTTGGGCTGCTCTCGGTTTTGGGGAGAATAATAAACGCGTGTAGTCACAGCTTAATGAGTGATGACACAAAGAGTGTTGAGTTACCGAGATTATACCCAACTTTAGACCCGGTAACAATGAAAGTAAGATTAACCCAGTATATTATTTTTACTAGAAGAAAATATAAAAGAATATATTGTTACATTAGCTAAATACACTTTATATGTAAAATACGGGTTTGTACATAGACAAGGGCCATTAACGGCAGTGGATATCATAACGATCTGTGAATTCCAAAGCCGGGTTTAATTGTTTATTCTGTTACACACCAAACATTTGAGGGCACGGATAATCTCCAATCCAATTTAGATGATTGGCTTAGTATGATACGCAATAAATATCCGAATATTCATTTTATGAAATGTAGGATGACAGCTATTTCATACTAATATTAAGTCTATAGAGAATGTAGGTAAGGGAAGTTATATTGTTGCTTCATGCTGGAATGTGGAAGTTACGAACTTTTGAGCGAAAAACACTTCTAATGGTAATGATAATGCGCCCTAAACTTGGGAATTTGATTACAAGTTGAATAGCACGCGATCATAAAACAGTCAAGTCTATCAATTAACCGGTGTAATTACAGGCTCGTGAGACATATCAGACACGATGCTTCTGGCATTGTTTGTAAATGTGTCAGCATTGTAATAGGCTTTGTTGATTTCCAGATGCTTGTTAACTTTTTATCTTGTTCAATTTTTTTTTGTCTACTAAGCAACAACTTATTGTCGGGCCTACGCTGTCCCCTATATTTAAGTACTAATGCTGTGCCATGATAATATTGTAACACTAAATGATTTGAAAAGAGTAACCATGGAGTTTCTTGCCGGTTCTTCTCCCTAAGAAACGACCAACCCGAACCGTGAACCTTTTTGTCGACGTTTTATAGGTGCCCATCTAGGCCTATGTGGAATAAAAATATTTAAATTTTTGATTTTGGTACTGCTGGTGTCTATAATAGCGGCGACCATTTAAAGGATTACCCTTAGCTTGTAAGCCGTACAATAACATAAAACAAGATCCTAGAGAGCATTTAATAAGACAATCGTAAACAACACTACAACGCCGCCCGCCGCAGCGCCGAACGTTGACTGCGCCGGCGGCGGTTCGCGCTGCCATAATATTTACTACTTTTACTTTTATTTCTTATTAACTACTGTGCTATTACTATTTCAACCAAATGTATGAAGACGAGCGCTAATCCCGCCGACAAACTGTTACGCATTTTGGTGGGTGTATAAAATGTACAAAATGTTTGGTCCTGATTAAGTGATTTATTTATTATTTATTTATTTATTTATTACCAACCAAGTACCCCCATACTGTACTAATGCTGTAACATAATAATATTGTAACACCAAATGATTTGAAAAGAGTAACCATGGAGTTTCTTGCCGGTTCTTCTCCATAGGAAACGACCAACCTGAACCTTGCACCTTTTTGTCGACGTTTTATAAGTGCCAATATAGGCCCATGTGAAATAAAAATATTTTAATTTTGGTACTGCTGGTGTCTATAACGGCGGTGACCATTTACTGGTTTACCCTTAGCTTGTAAGCCGTGCAATAACATAAAACAAGATCCTAGAGAGCATTTTAAAAAACAATCGAATTAACACTACCAACCAAGTAACTGAATAATGGTCTCTCCCGTGATTTTTCAAAGTTTACATATTTTTCGCTTCACGCCGTGGTCTGCATAAATATAGCCACATTGCCTGCACAACAAATGAAGGTAGCTGCCTCCGTGTAAATTTATTTCTGTTTTAAATGACCCGAACTCTGACTGCCGACCCTTGGTTTCGTGTTTTTTTAACGTTTACTCTACCGTGTAAGTTTTGCCAGCTAGTGTACTTAATTATACCTACAGTTTCTTTGTAGACGTACTCGTAGCAAGCAAAGGTGGTTGTTGTGATGTAATTACACTTCATGTCTTCATCCACATTTGTTTTACGTTTTTTTCATGAAGTTGATTGTAGCTACATATTTTCCGAAGAATATAATAAAACTTTTAATTTACTCTTACTAAAATGGAAGCAAAACTAGGTATTAACTGTGAATATTTGGAATCTTTAAAAAAACATTTTCAAGTCAAATTGCTGCAATTATATCCGTGAAAAGAAACATCTAATGTTTCTAAACTACCTCATGTCCGTACCGCAGAGTATTGGTATCACATTGCTAGAAGATAAAAAAATAAAACTTGTTACGATTGCGAGGGGATACGTGTGTGGCGTAACAGTACGTAAACAGACATTTTCCATTTTCCGGTGTGTTCCGAACCACGCAACGAACGAGTACGATATCGTAACTTGTGTAACTTTTTCTTTTGAGTATGTTGGTTGACCACTTAGACGGCTCCGATCGCGCTCTACAAACACCCCTTATCGGGTTCTTGTGACAAACAAGATTCACAATACAAACAACTTAACAGCCATTTTAAATCACCATCTGCATTAAAATTGTTTTAGTGGAAAACTTACGAAGATATGCTTCGAGCTCTAATTAATTTTCTTTACAATTTTAACACAAAAGAGTGCCTGAAGGATACCTCGACGTCGTTTTCGATGGTCTCGACATGAAGTTTGGTGTACTTATAGAATGAAAGCTTCTATTTCCTCTATTTTGCGTAAGTTGGTCCCAACTGCGTAATTTAATTCCTTTTTCGTGTAAGGTAAGTTGGGTACCTATGTTGAAGGGACTAGAAAATGCGATTGTAAGGAAAATTCGCCAATGTTAGGGGAAACGCGCCGCATTCGCAAAAAATGTCCCGCTTGATGACACCGATTCAGGTTATCTTTGCTCCGACCAGATTAGGAGCTAAACTTGTTGTTTGGGCTTTCTCTAATTGGATTCAGCTGTCAACACTAGAAGCAGTTTTCAAACGACTGAAAAACGCAGTTAATTGCCGTAAAGATTTGTCTTTCACTATAATGATGTAGTTGGGAGCTTGACCAAGTGGCGCACATATTTAAAAATCCGCAGCGGCTTCGTATTCAGCATGGTGCCGGCGTGTGATCATAAAGTTGGTGTGTCGGGTCAGTTATTGTTTCCGTCTCCCTATAGAACATGCCTGTACGCTCCGAAAACAAAAGTGGAACTATTCCGGCGAGTGAGTACAACGTGTAAACACGACGCCAGGCGAGGACATATTGGAGACAAAACAGGAAGCAATTGACCAGCGGAAGCATATCGGGCCGCCATTAAAGAAGAATTACATTACTTCAACAAATTATCGCCTAGTGACTGCGTCTGGTTTGATAGACCTTATAAACCTTCTAAACAGAGTTTAACACGTAAGTCGATCTAGATCCAATTTCAAAAGATAAATTCAATAAAAGATTTATAAGCAAAAAGTATCCCACAATATCTGAGTGAATTCAAGTTATTCCATGTGAAAATCGTGTCCTAAATTTCAATAGTTGTGTACCAATTCTCGGATACGATAGCGGTGACATTCGCGATGCTCGCGATCCACACAACCGACTGCCGACGTCGAGGTGAATGGAAGATCCGTACGAGTGGTACGCGACGAGACGCAGCCTCCGCGGACGACGGGAATAAGCCATTTCTGTTTTATGTTTGTTTGGCTCAGCCACGACAATACAGCTTTTGTGTCGAGCGTACATTTCAACATTCATTATCAACAGATTACTTATGTGCATACTTGCATGCTGAACAAGAAAATGCTCTAAATATTTTAATATTTAAAAGCTTGCTTATATGCATTTGAATACAACGTTTTTGACGGTAAATAAGCTTTTTTACGCAGTGTGACTCGACAAAGAAGAGGGTGTTGAGAATATTTTTCCGTGGTGGTGTTAAAAGTATTATTCTTAAAACACACATTCACACATTTCCCATCAATTTACCAACAAAAGAATCATGTGTGATTTGCAATAGATTTAGATGAAACAATTAGGTTACACGCAGGAAATACTTGAAACGGAGTCAAAATCTTGCAAATGCCAACGGCACAAAACCGGCACGAGAAAATATTTCAAAGCTGCTTCATCGCCATTGTGAAGACGACGTTAACATAAGTATAACGACCACCATACTATGTGGGTATTATTGCATCCATCTTAATTCCAAACGCATATTTCGAAAGACGAAAACAACGAAATTTACCCACATGTGCTACAAATACCGACGTCTTTAGATAGGCTTTCTTTGTTTGACCATCTCTGAACACCGTTCCATTAACAGAATAATGGAAATATCTACGGGAGGGAAAATAAAATGTGAAGAAAGATTTCTCTGCAGGTAACTAAGCGGTCATTTGTAAGCGGTCGAGAAAAATGCTCACTCGTCCAGAAAAAATAATCGAGTGAATGACGACAGGAGATATAACTACGTATTGCGGTTTGTTCAACTGTCGGTGGCGAGCGTTCTCAATTACACAATCTAACTCAAACAATCAACGTGGAATTTTAAATGTCTAGCCACTTTGATGAATTAAATAATTATTGGTACAATACGCTGATTGGCAGCTTACGCCAGCCTACTGATTGGTAATAATTCTCCGCTGTTGTTTCCAGTCTACTGTTTGTTCTGATAATAGAAAACGGAGATGAGATTCGATAGGGAAATTCGAAAGCCGTTCCACAGTTTTTTTTTTAAAATTTGATTAGATAAGTAAGCAAATTTCTTCTTTTAATTATGGTTCATTACATTGAGCAGATCGATTCATGCAGCGTGTACATACTCGGCACAGTTTTACATCGGCAGATATGTTGTATATAAGGGCTATTTGCGGTGGGTTAACAAATCTGTAATCTCGTTCGCGGGGAATTGGGGACGTACCATTAAATTAATATCAGTGCTTAATTACGTCATTTCAGCTTCCATTTCATAAAAAGTACCCATATAAATGAAAAAATCTGCCTTACTTGGTACTATAAGTACCAAGTATTATATTATATTATTGCACGTGCATATTGGTACTTATATAATTATTGCATGTGCTTTTTCTCATATATTCACATTAAAACCCTGTCTATTGCAATTTTCAATAAAAAAACACAAAGTTATTAAGTAAATTTCAATTAGGTAAGTACATAAAGGTGGGTAGGTTAAAAAATGTTTCCATTTTTTTTTTAAGAATAAACGAAACCAGAACATCTGCAGAATATAAATATAAACAACTTTTATTATTATAGCTCAACGATCATTGTGTGAAAGCTCTGTGGTTCCAACAGAGCTTTAGAACGTGCACTGGGCTCTCAAACTTTACGAAAAAAGTTTATAATTTGTCACGCGCTCCTATAATTTAACCAAAAACAAAGTATGAGAACAATAAAAAATATTGATAAATCATTTTTGAGTTTCGTTACCTTAGTTTATTATGAAGTTTTAAGACTTCGATATATCTTTGTGATTTTAACTTCCAAATCAACGAATTCAAACACTATTCAATATATGGTTATCTATTTAATTTACAAACTTAATTAACCTCAAATACTGACTATAATTGCTTAGGTGAGTAATCAAATGTTCTAAACAAAAGAGAAACTTTTAAATAACTGACTTGAAGCGTCTTTACAAACAAATTTATTGTATTTCACTACATATTTTTTTGCAATAAGAGATTTGTAATTTATAAAAAAGTAACTTCTAATAAAACAATATTTTTATTACATTAAAACTTATTTCTTAACTTTTTGTTTGATAATATTGTTATAAAACACCAAAGACAGGTGGAAAATATATTCAAAGTTAACTTCTTCAATTAATTTCATACTTACACTCAAATGAAACATTAACGAACAAATCACGTGAAAGTTTCACAAATATCAATTGTTCCACAGGTGCTCCCCATGATAATTTAATGTGACATTAGTCTCGTTATTTGAACACAATGGTGCCCGTATTAACAACGGCATGCTTTTAATAGCGTCGCGTAGCCGAGCCCGGTGCTACGGGTGGAAGGTTACATTAGGCGCGCGCTACGACCGCTACGAACCAGAGCTACGGACGTGCTACGCGTAGTTATAAGGCTGCGACGGGATCGCGAGTGACGCCGGGCACGAGCGGCCGCGGGAAGCGCGAGGCTCGGACTGGCTCCGCTCGCTGCTCGCTGCGAATAATCCATACCCGAGAGGCGAGGAGGCTGTATTTACCGGACCGAAGGGCGGTCGGGCGAGCGAGCTCGACTACTCCCGCCGCCGCGCCGCGCCGCAGCCGCCCGCCACGGCTGCGTTGCACGCCATGCTCCTTCATGTTGACACAATTTCAAATAATGTCACATAATTTAGGGACCGTACACTGATTGCGCTTCGCACGGTTACGTAAAGACTCCATCGATGGATCTGTCAAACGATCTCATTTTTAACGCTGACTCTTTTAATTGAGTTTCAAAACTAATGTAACTTTGACAAACTCAAATAGTCAGTCGAATAAGTCACGTATTAATTTGAAATCACGACGTTCATTAATCGAATCTACGTTTCTCTTAAAATTGAATTAAAAATAGTAATTATTAGGTAAAAAAAAGAGATAAGTCTCGAACTATAAAAATGATGGTGAAGAGGTGGAGAGAAAGGGGAGAGAGGTAGGAGATATCTGACTGCGTGCTTATCTAACTTACAAAGAGTTCAGAAAAGTTGAATTTGCAAGTTTAAAAGGCATGTTTTACCACCTGAGATAAGCGACAACTGGGGATAAATTCAAAAGTAGGATCCGTGACTAGGTAGGTAACATTACTTTAATCTTATTTGAGTGTAACCAGAAATCGTATAGTTACAAGTAATTAGGTTTGTACGTTGGAAAATATTTTTATATAACCACACATTACCAAACAAAAAGTACGCACAAGTAGCTAACAAATATTAGTTAAAATACTCGTGCTTCGCTTACATAATTTAATTTGCAAAGCTTTAAAATCTTTGTGCACATGACGTGTCTTTGTTTACACGATACGATATAGGTAACATGTATACAACACCATAATCACCGCTGCTATATATTTCATTATATGAATATCTGAGGGCGGACGGAACATAAATCACACGTACGGTTAAGGTAAATCACAAAGATGCGATCGGTAATATCGTTTTTATTGCCTCCTCTTGTAATTTAGCAAATTCGTCATTAGCACCTATAATATCAGAATTATGAGGGTAGTCAGATCTTTTGTCGTAGGAAATGAGGGTAATCGTGTCATAAACGACTACGGATTTTGAAGTTAGGGTAATTAAGTGGCCTGTTGTAATTTTTTGTTCTAGCTTGGGCTTGAATTTGCGCTCGGAATGGTGATAAGTTCCCACGCATTGAAAACTAACATATGATTACTGTGTGTCTGCTCAATGCGCCATATGTTATACAAAGAAAGAGTAGGTATATTTGGAAAAGTTCTAACTCATTACTGAGTTAACTAATAAGAGGAAAAATTATTTTTGTATAAATAAATTTAAAGTGGTTCTTAAAATTTCCCAATTTTTAAACAAAATCGAAAAAGAGGTGGAGTTGCAAACAAAATCCAGAGACGCGAGTTTCTTTGTTGTTCGTATAACAATAAATAAGGTTGACGTGACCGGTTTATTAGTAGCTGCATTAGGTGAGGTAGGTGGGCTCTACGAACAAATGAGATTTCGGGTATCGGTCGCGCGCCTGCAGATAGAATTCCTTAAATGGGACATCTGGGAAAATATGCCAAAAAAATAGCGTAAAATATAAATTTGTCGGCCAGTTAGTTCAGTCCGATCGCGGCTATCAGTGCCGAGTCCTGTTTGTTTATTGACCATATCCTTTGTGTCCAAATGGCTTTTGAGAATGATTTAATGGCCGCGCACTCCGCGTCCCGGCCTGCTCCGTTTCGTACAATTTTTATTCATAACCGCAAACAATAACCTTTAGCAAAATCTAAATTGTTCTTTTTATGTTAGGGTTTGAAATGTTTCAAGTCGAACCCAAATATTTTATATTCTGATTTCTGATCAATCCAAAACTTTGGGATAAAGAGTAACGCTAGCTCGTAAAACGTTAAGTTTTATTGCGAAAGGGATTTTTTCTGAGAAATATATAAGATTTCTAGCAATTCTTGTAGGAAACGGCGGAAAGGTAAAGTAGAGAGTAAAGTGTATGACACGAAGGGCATCGGTGCCTCTCGAGAGTACGGTGAGAGATGTTTGGGTCGCGTCACTGACGTGCTCGCTTATGAATGCTTCACACCCTTTTCAATACAGCCACCAAAAGATTTTACACGTTGATGCTTCTTCAGTAACCTCACGCCATTGTTATTCTAATAGAATTTTTGGAGATGTTTTTGTGGCCATTGTTAACATTTAGGTATTTACCTACACGTTCTTACAGACTTGAACATAAAATTGTTAAACACACATGACTTGACATTAGGTACATCATATTATTTCAAGTTTTTTTTTAACGATATTGCTATATTTTTGTAGTATATACATATTCATCAATTGTTACGATAGCTGACTAAGATGTAATCAGAATGACTGTTACATAATGAATAAGATAAATACAGTCTACAATATACCGTCTCCTAGATAATGAATCCGCATACATTCTAAGACAACTTCGTTCGCTGTAGCTCATTATTAAACATAATATACATATTGAACACCGTGTGAACAAACATCGCAGCTTGTATCCGCCTGAACACAGTAACTCTATTAGTAAGGGGCGTTTATGGAGTATAGTTAACCTTAATCCACCGTAAGCCTATATAACAGTAAATTAACCAGAGGAATATTGTAGGCAGTGTGAACGTGAACACGTCTCAACCGGCAGACGCTTCAGACTGCTATTTTAAAGAATTTTGGTGGTATATGAAACTTAATATCGCGGGTTAATTTTGCGAGCTCCTGCAGGGTTTCAGATTAAAAATTTACACCGTAGACTTGAAACAAAGATGCGCAAGTTCTGGAATCGTATCTGAACAAACATTTAAATTGGATAAACAATAATATGATAACAGTGTGAGTTAAGTAAGTGTTATGAATGTTATTTCTTTTCAAGTGTAGCTATGCGGCGGGTGTGAAGCATATCACCACGCCACAGCCACACGCACAGCCCTACACGCGCCGCTTATTGTCATAACCAATTAGGTATAACTAAATTGATTCAATCCAACTCTCAAATGTAAAGGATCGCATCGAATTGCTGTGTACCTGTATGTTATCCTTACCTATTACCAAAACACTAGTACTAAATATTACAAACAACTCGGAATAAAAAGATCGTCAGAAAACTGACAGACAGACACCGCTGTGATTCCATTAGTGATTCATTCTGCAAATGGTATGGAACGCTAAAATACGTACCTACCTACATAAACATACCTATATGAAAGATAAACGACATTAATGTAGTTAAGTTTTCGTACGGCCGTGTTTGAGGTCAATAATGAGAAGGACGGAGAATGGGATTGCTCAGCACACATGAATCTCACCTACTGCGTTTAAATACGTCGGCGACGTGTAGATACTCGACGTAAAAGTAAATGTTTGTACTGTCGACCGAATCGATGTTCCATTCCGAACTTTGTCATTGTATGTACTTACAATAACATTACAAAGTTAAGGGTCGCGGAAGTTCTGTGACAAACTGTGGGAAATACACTTATCTTGATATAGTTGGAGAAACAAAACGACGAGTGCGAAAGGTAGCTTTTGTGCTATTATAGGTAGATCTTATGTTCGATACATATACCTAATTCCACGCTAAAACAAAACATAGGTAATTCAATCAATTATAAGCTGGAGTAACGTCGTATTTTTTTCGTCGTGATGACATTATCTCTTTATTGTGTGTTCCGACAGTATTGTTTAAATATGTGTCATCATCTTCCTTTAATTATCCTAAATATACCCACAACTAAGTTAGGTACCAACAACCTCCTTGCGCCTGCCGCTTTCTTGGGTCGAACTAATGGTGGATCGTGAACCCCTTTTTGCACGTTACTTTGTCTTAGTATATTGAAATTAGTGAGGCCAGACTACGTCTCAGATATTCATTAAAACCATGCCTGCTACTTAACTATTGAACTACTAAAATTGCCACAAAAAGTGAGCTAGCGTACGACTCCTTTGTGAATTTAAAAAACTGAAATAGATTTGTCCAGTATGTGAAATAGAGGAGTTTTAAATTAAAAAAAATATAAAGGCTTTCCAGGAGTTGTACCTGCCGTATATTGTAGTGTTGTGGCTGTATTGCGGCATTGGAAACAATTCTCCGAACTAGGTACCCTTCCTACAAACATGCACCCAACAGCTACACAATCCTTGCTGAAATTCTCCGAACCTACCTTGAAACTATTGCTGCCAAAGCTAAGCATAGAGCAGTACATACAAGTTTATCTACCAAGGAGATGAGAGTTCGTTGTTTTTAGAACTAGTTCTTCGGCCTTTATAGCACGCTAGCTTTTGTATTTTCCATTATTCTAGTGTTCTTCATGACTCATAATAATCAGCGGTATGGACTAATCTGGAATATTCTCTGCCTCCGCAGTATACTTTGTTCAACGTAACTAAGTTTCAAATTTCAAAATTCCACTTGCATACTTATGAAATGTGTCTAGATATAAAATTTTACTTGATACATAACATAATACGTACATACATCAAATCTTAAATGTAGATAGGGACCTAAGTTAAATGTTAAGTGTTATATAATGTTGATGTGGAGGGAAACCAGGTTTGTTCCTTGTGTTCGTAGACGCCAACGCAACGCAAACATTAATCACGGTACTTCCAGAGTAATATACCAACACAAGATGTATTCTTTGGCTCTCTAAGTAAACGCACGCCACGAGCTACTGTACCCCAAGACGTCGACTATGTGATCAGCTGAATTAAAATTTTAAAAGGATCGTCGGAAACCCAGACTGGTATCTTATAACATTCTGAAAACCAACTTTATTTACTTATAATACCTTACATTACATTGTAAGTAAAAGCTTTAATTGTTTTCTTGCAACAACAATATAAAGCTCGACGATTGTTTTTATTAAGTCTAGAAACATTGTAAGTTAAACATTTTATTTCGAGGGTCGACAGAACATTCATTTAACAGAGAACTTTTTATGGTTCCGTCAGAAAGAAAACAACCTTTACTAATAGGAATTCCTTCGGATACTGTAAATAGGAAGACGTGCAAGGGGAACACTGTTATCTGGATTCATAATATTTTCTCGGAGTCGGACTTTACTTTCGGCTTTAGCGGAAAACCTGTTTTTATGTTGGTATTATTGGGTATAAAAGGACTGTATGGAATGTGAGTCCACATACAATATAATATGTAGTTGAAGATTTTCGGGCTCACAACTGGTAACATATTTTTTTTGTACAGGACAATATGCTATGTCTGTTATATTATACTACTTACATCGGGGTTGTATTATGAACTTCAATAAATATTTAACATTATTAAGGGAAAACATGTAGAAATCTTTGTATCCAGTACATTCTATCAATCTGAGTGAAGCATATTGAATTGCCTACGATATCTTTACAACTAGCATAATATTTGTGTCTATTATGCGATTGCGTAGCCAAAATAATGTACACTTATATATGCTTTGTATCCAATAATAAGCAATGTTATCTTATAGAGTCCGACAGAATATAATACGTACTAATATTAATATACTACTATTCATTAATGTACTTTTTCGTTGGCCAAGGTTTATATATGAGCGTCAGTGCCAAGATATTTCTCTACACAAGTGTGCGGTAGCTCGGGATATTATAACTGAAGTCTGCTAATATCCTCTCAAAATCCCCTCTTTACGTCTCCGAGCTGTCAGCCCGAACTGACCTCCAATATCCTATCTGTTATTCAACTAGCGAAGCTAAGACACCGACATAGGTATAGGTAAGTTTAGGCTCAATCGAATGTTCCATTCGAATTATTATTCGATCATTAAAACGGATGAGTTATTAGAATTTCATAACATGCTGCAGGATCGTATTTATAAATGATTCAAAGGATGAAGCGGCTATACAAAATAATAATCATTTTCAAGTGTTGTTTTTTGATAAAATGTAAGTAAATACGAAACTCCTTAAAGAAATTAAATTGGTTAAAAAGTTGTACTGATTTAAAGTTAGGTACAGAGTTTATTGGAAAACTAGCTTGCCCACGGGAATATTCGAATAACTCGATTTTTATTTCTAAACAATCGCTCATCCCTAACCGACACACGAACACATGTTAGCTGAGATCTATGATTTAATGGATTTGAACATAAACACATATATCGCATACGACAGACCAGCAGCACCGCATAAATCATATTGTATTGCGATTGTAGTTTTCCAAGTTAAAGCCCTGTTGAGCTGACCTCACTTATAGTAGTTGTAAAAAAGAATGAATAAAGCCTCTATATTGAAAAATAACCTTATTTGTTGACGTCTAGTATGCTTGGGAGAAAAATAAATTTGCTCTGTTGGATATGGGGAGCCCGGGGGCACTCGCCAACGACATCTTATTGAATGCAGATCGTCGACTTGATACCCACCTATTTATTTGCACTGTTTTCAGGTTTCTCGTTATACAGCCAGTAAAATGGAGGTTACATAGAATCTTACTTTACACTATTATAAATGCGAAAGTTTGGATGGATGGATGTTTGTTACTTAATCACGCCAGAGCAGATATTGATTTTAATCTGGAATAGCAAATAGGCTTTTTTTATCAAGGATGTACTATCCCGTGGGCAATTCCCAAACTACACGCGGGTGAAGCCGCGGCTATAAACTGGTATTGTTATAAATTGAACTTATTTGCTAGTCACATCAAAATTCCCATTTTCTGAAGTAATTGTAAATATGATTTTGGAACGGTAAAATGCTGCTGGGTGTGTTTGTTTATTGTACTGATTCGATGAATAGTGTTGTTTGGTATTTCGGGCTGGCGTCCGCAAATTCACCCCCAAACTCGTATTTTGATGAATAGTAATAAGTATATATGGCAACCACATTTATTCAGTTATTTCGTCAACATAATCTGTTTGACGAAATTAACTGAATTAATGAGAGATTGTGGGTAGGCTAATTTTAGCCAAATATGAGCAGCATTAAGTTAATTTATCAATGAAATTGAATATGATTCTGTTGTTTTAAAAACGAACTGCATATGTTTTTGTGAATTTAAAACCTTTATTTCTAAAGATTGGAACGGTATTTACTTTTCAGTCCAAGAACTGAGTAATACCAGTATGGCTGCGGAATAACGACAAAGGACCACAATGTTTCAATCAACTTTTTGAAAACTTATCACATAAAAAAATTGTGTTATTTGCCCGTTCCCAATAAGCATTCCTTTCAAATAATGTTTACAAACCTCATCCCATATTAATTACTGGTTCACCGAGATTCTTTTCCGGTAACAGAATTTCACGTTGGTTTTCCATAGTTGTGTGTAAATAACAACATATTTTATTTATGGTAACTGTAAGGTATTGCGTGTTGGCAATTGATTTATCGGTAGATCGGGACTATGAGATGTCCCGCTGCCCACATTATTCACTAAACACATCATACAAATATTATGGGCGCACCATTCGGAAATAGGGATATATTACTAACACTCGCCAATATTTTTGAAGCTTACATAAAATGTACGTTAGCGCCACGGGTAACTGGGTAGGCTTACCTCTGTTTTATTCAGATTTGTTTTTTTTTAAACCCTCAATCGCTTCTGGTCTGTTAGGCTGATTTTGGTATGAAAATATATGAAATAGTAGAGACTTACAGTTAACAGGTTGTTTGACGTAAACGATACATCACGTGCTGAGAAAGTTAGAAACGCTCTCGAATTAGACAAAGGTACTGCAATTTTGAGTAAAAAGATTTTCTTCTTCTGCTACGGGAGTGTGTTTCGGGACATTTTGGAACAGTAGCTACCAAACTTCTAGCGTATACTGGACATTTCAAATACAATCACAATACCGAGAAATGAAAGAATGAGAATCGACAGCTAAGGAATGATTCGTTTAAATAACATAATGGTTCTGATTGTGCAGTTTTTTATGTTGGCTTGTTGTTGGTTGACTTATTGTCTTTGACTGTTTTTGGTTAGTTTTACCCAGATTTTGAGCTATAAAACGATCCCCGTGCACGTGGATTCCTTTTGAAATTTACACCAATTCGGGTGCAATAAAGTCAGCTATATTTATATCCATCGTCTTTACATAGTATAAAACAAAATGACTCCCGCTGTTTGTAATCTTAGATCTTTTAAATTACGCAACGGATTCTAATGCAATTTTTATTTTTAATTTTAATGCATATTTTATTCAGCAATAGATAGAGTGATTCAAGAGGAAGGTTTATATGTACATATAACATTGCACCCGTGCGTATAAAACAAAGTCTATTTTCGTGTATTCAGTTAACCACGTAGATCTTCCACAAAAACTCGGATTTTGATTTGGTTTTCCGGATCAATGCCCTAAGCCAAAAACGTACATATTTAACTTAGAGATTGTACAGAAATTTCGATGTTTTGACATATCACCATTGCACTGCAGGGGCTGGGCGGGTCGCGAGACATTATCATCATCATCTTGGGCCGACGCAACACATTTTTTTACGTTCTTTTGGGGGCAGACCGAGAGCCAACATAATAATAATATTTGAAGGTTATAAAAAAAAAATATAACAAGAAGTTAATTTGTGCAATACTTTTATTAAACATTAAGAGACAACATTCGTATAACCATCATCCATTAAGAGTCAACTACAGTTTTAAAGTTCGTCGTTGTCAGGAGCCAAGAGAGATAAGTATGAGCGTCCCTCGTGTCCCTGATAGCCAATGGCGGCAGCCGCATTCTTGCATCCTTCCTCGTTTTTGGGCATCTCCATTATTCTGGCCATGGCGTATGCAGTCAGGTCCTCGCAGCACATCATCCCGAGCCACCGGTCAACCATTTTCATCCTCACGTCTGCATACTTTATCAGCGGGTGAGGGTTTGGGCGCGCTGTAATACAAACCATTTCTTACTTCTCCACCCAACTTTAAGTTTGTGCTACTTATCCAGTTAACCTCGCCTTCAGTGGCTAATCTCATCTGTATTGCCCTAATTGCAAACTAGGTACCTACTTATATAAATACAGTTTCCAAATTCTAAGAACATGTAATAGCTATTTATTAAGTATAGTTAAAACCTGAAAAGGTACTGTGGCCTCTAAAACATTGGTTTCTTTCTTATATAAAAAAATATGGAAAATACTGAACAACAGCTTTAACGACTAAAACAGTAAAGGTCATTAGGAGAAGACCATGAAAAACTGTAAACAAAAATGTTTGAAATGCGACCTGTTTATTATCATTATGAGCCAAGTCGAGCGGGAAAAGTTAGGTGCGGAAATGGCAGCGGGGGGAGAGCGGGACGGGGGCAATATAGCGCACCTTTCCTGCGCTGTTCTATTTTGACGATGGCTCGGAAGGCGCCTGGCGTGCCAGCGAACATGAACAGCACCTCGGTGTCAGGCTTCGCGTTCATGAATAGGGTTGCCTTCTCCCATTCCAGCTCGGTGTCACCAGTTACTGCCTCGAAAACTTCCTTGAATTTTTTGACCCTCTACATGCAAAAACAGCACACAAAATTGATAAATTGAATATCTGAAAAATTATACTGAATTTCCAATATGATTTTCCTTATATCAATTTTCATAAATTAAAACATAAGCAACGATTAGCAGCAAGTGGCACAAAAACAATGATGTCACGAACTTGCAGCTCTTTCAGTCACTGACAATTTCCTTGAAATACTTGACAAAATAACACCTGGATATATAAAAACGATTTTTGGTATCTGCGAGAACAATCCGTCGGTAGGCAAAATAGTAAATTGGGTTACATCCTAATACACCGGAAGGAATATACATGTAGCCGCGATTGCGAAGAATATTTTTGCCGCAGACAGGTACAGTCGCCAGCACATTAGTAAGTTGATGTGCTGGCGACTGTACTTGTCAAACTGTCAAATTTCTCCAAATGATTTTAAACCATAAAATGTTGATGGTGAAGTTCAAAATCGAATGAGAAAATTTGACAGTTTGTAGGAACTTGATGCGCTGGCGCTGTACCTATCACATTGAGTGAAATCGACTCAACGGGGTAGCGATAAGAGATGTACAGACAGATATACACATATATACAAAAAAACATAATTTCTTACAGTTTTACCCGCTAACGCGAAGATAATCGGGGTCGCTTCGGTATTATTAGACCAAAAGTAAAATATTTTCCACATGGATTCAATGAGTGTATACGGATTGAATCGCGCGGATTTTTCGAATTCTTCACAGGTCGTGATGTTGGGTGGGTAGTGGAATATCTGGGCCAGCGCTGGGCCAGGCTGGACCACTGCACTGAACACAACTATTCCGAATATCCACGAGCACGTAAACATTGCTGTTAGCGTTTGGTTGGTAATTACGCTCTGCTGTTTACGGTCACGACTTTATATACTAAAGCCGGGCCATAGATTTGGTAAGTTTGCAGACGATGCAGCACGTATTGTGTACCAATAATATAATATTTTGCACATACATGAACCTATTTATATTTAGTACGTAGATGTAATTATAAAATGGCTCCAGATATGTGTGTCTAATCATTAGAAGAACAAGGATACTTAGCAGCTGTAAGTTTTGAAAGAAAAAGTGCCTTTCTAAAATATATTACTGAGGCAATATTTTATGTGACTTTATTGACTGTTCGAGGTATAGTTCAGTGTCGATAACAGATACCTACTAGAATAAATTACAATCCCCGGAATCAATTGTAGTACATACAGGGGTATTAGAAGGGTACACCCTTCGCGAAGCCGTCAAGAATTATGTACTTGATGTACATAATTCTTGGTTGTACCAAGTAACTTTACACAAAAATTACTGCTAGGAAACGACTTTATTTTTTGAGGTGAAAAATCACGTTTCACGCTAGGACTCAATGTAACGCACTTAAAATATTGTGCTGATGGTCTTACATTTAAAAAATGTATTTAAAAAATAACTTGTGAAAAATTTGGAACTTTGACCCCCAAAATCTCCGTAACTAGAAGGTTTCCAGGTATGGTCTAGAACAAAAAAATGATCGCAATGAACAACACTAGCAATGAAGAACAAGTGTCTTTCGGCTTCGTTAAGGGCTTTGTTACACCCTTTATTTATAACATTTCTTCCCTTGCATCATCATAACAGTGTAATTTAGTAATAAACCATAAGATTAAGAGAAACACATGCTTTTGCAAACGTTTTAATTATGATAGGTATTTGAAATTAATAACGATCTAAGTGTTTTCAATTTTTCGTAGCACTCTCGTAGCACCATAGTGTAGCACCTTAGGATTTAGTCTACGATTTTTTCTTGCATTCAAGTTACGTAAAAATGTAGAAAAAAAAATGATCTTTACAATCAATTAAATCTGTTAATCTTTGATTTAACGGACGGATCCAATTTTGTTGTAGAAACAACAGTTTTCAAAACATTCTTCAGTATCCGAAATGCCGAATAAATACTCGCGTGCTTACTCACTTTGCATGAATCAATAACACCTTAAAAGAAAACAACTTACACATATACGAGTACTTAGATACATTGTTATGCTGTTATGTTTCCTCAATTGGCAAAACAATATGTAGGTAAGCCTATCAATTTTGTTCGTAACTTTACGAGTATGTAATTTAGTGAACCGTGTTTTACATTTATATAGTGTAACATACTTACTTACTTACATTTGCACGTACGTGTTTATTGAACGTGAAATCTATTTATTCGTTTCAAAGAGCTCGTTACTCTGTCGGTATCATTTGACATTATATTTATCACCGGCACAGCTGAATGTCTTCTGTGCAATTTGCACTAAACATTCCTTCTCGAGTGCAGCTCGTAAACCACGTCACCTGCTCTCTAGGAACTAGCGAATGAAAGTAGTTCTAAGAAATTCTAGACTTCATTCCCCATTTCAGTTGAAAATATATTCCGAATATATTTTGTTTAATCCAAACAGTGAATCCAAAAGACCCTGACCTGTTCATGTGCCTAATTACTTAATTAATGAAACCACTTTCATCTCGAAGATTCTCTTTGGATTCTAGATTAGTGTTCGAATAAATAATTCCAGTTTAATGATAATGAGTGTTCATTTTAATAACATAACATTACGCCTGTAATAACATAACATTACGCCTGTAATAACATAACATTACGCCTGTAATAACATAACATTACGCATGTAATAACATAACATTACGCCTGTAATAACATAACATTACGCCTGTAATAACATAACATTACGCCTGTAATCCTCGAAGGGTTAGGCAGAGGTGTACCAAAATCAAAATCAAAGCATTTATTTCAAGTAGGCCAGTTACAGGCACTTTTGAATTGTCGAAACAAAGATAACAATTAAATGTAGCTACAGGCCCAGTCACAAGGCATAAAAACTGTGCAAGTACTGTAGTTGCCCATTCCCTAGCGTAGATCTCTATGGAGAAGAACGGGCAAGAAACTGCATGGACACTCTTTTAAATTAGCATATTGTTACAAAGCCTTGGTTACATCATTCATGTTGAGATGGTACACTTTGTGAGACCGATGTAGCAAGATGTGCAAATTAAAAGTGTCCGCAGTAAAAACAAAAAAGACTATTAAAAAAATAAAAATAATTAATTCAAATAAGCCGTGGCAACTAAGAGATGACCAGTCACACTGACAGTGCCGGTTCACGAGTTTGAGTGAGCATGAGTGATACCTAATAGTACACCCACATTTCACCAGTTATGTTTAAGTCCCAAGTAATAAGGGGCGAGCCTATTGCCATCAACCGTGCACAAATCCAGACTCCGTGGCTGCTACTGAGAAATTCCTGATGTAAAAACCCAATAACACTTTGCCCGACCTGGGAATCGAACCCAGGACCTCATGGTCAGCAGTCGCGCTTGCGACCACTAGACCAACGAGGCAGTCAGTTCATTTAAATATGAATTCAATTTCATAGTAAGAAGAAAGACTTCTTTTGATTACATACTCGGGTCATCACCCATTTGCTCGTATCTTTAACTACGAGGCCATTATGTACGCCCGTGATAACCAGATTTCAGGAGTCAGTTGAGCTTGTGGCTAAACAATAACAGCCGCTCGGGTCGCTCTTCAGATTAAGTCGCGCTTGCCTTGGTTGTTCTGTGGATGGGTGACCACCCGTTAGATACCGAGTCTCCTCGTGCGTCGGAAAGTTCGCTAAGCCG